>OX459031.1:42975857-44206046 GCA_949775025.1 Tricholauxania praeusta
ACGAACGCGGTAAATCGCATCAAGTCTCTGATCCACCACATTTTCGAGGCTTTCCAAAAAATAATTTCACGGAAAGATCATCTCTGATCCCCTCCACTAAGCCACATATATTTTTTGAGTAAGGCTTTAAAAGGGAAACTAAAATTAGATACATCTACATTGTAGACTTCATAATTAACACGCTCGCGAATATATCAGCTTCGAACTATATACATAGTTGTCTTAAGTTTTATTTTAAAAATGTATGCGATTTAACTGGGCTAGATTTCGGTAGGGGAAATTCAGAAGTCTTTATATGTAGGTGTTTCTGCCGATATCAGAGTCGAATAACTTGGAAGAATTTGCAATTTCAATAAAAATGTTCATTCCACGAAAACATCAGACCCCACTGGAAATTTCACTTAAAAATATGTGTAGCTTGACGGAGGGGAGCGGGGTCTGGTGTTTCCGCGAAAATAATTTTTGAGATTGCAGTCTCAAAAATGTATCGCCTCTACTACTATGTTGGCAACCTGCCTAGTTAAATTGAAAACTATTGAATGGTAATCATGCATTTAAAAATTATGTATATTCCATTTCGGATTCGGGAATTGAATTTAAATGAATTGTAATTCGGAATTGAATTGGACAGAATCGGATTTTATAAAAAAAAAATGCAAATTCATTCGTTTAGTTTAAATAGGAATGATAAATTTTTTCCGATTGCTTACATTCATTCCAATTTAATTTGGATGAAATTGGAACGTATTGGAAGTAATTGTAAAAATATCAAAGCAAATGGGGATATTTTCTCACGGCACATCCTTGCAAGTGACTGACAATGCTTCGAGAGTTTAACCTCCCATGAAAAGCTTCTCAATACACCGTTCGGATCCAGATATGAATACAAGAACTATAGGAGGATGCCTAATTTTGGATTACACTAATTACAATTTTATCGCCAAAAAGTGTACTGACCTTTTTTCAGTAGAAGTAAATAATGCATTTCAATTGGTTTCATATTCAAAAAACAAGCTTTTAATTAAACTTAAGCCTGTAGTTTTTCTTTTGCGTTTTTCAGTCACTATATTGTGCTTGTTTGATATCTCTTTTTTATTTCAATGTATGGAAGTATGATTGATTCTACGGCTGCATTTTATTATACGTGGCGAACCGTATTTACTTAATTTTTTGCTCCAATATCCGACTGTCCAAATAGTAACAGAAATTCGAAAGAGCCGATTGAATAAAATGGTTAAATAACATACATCGTTTGTCATTTTCGAATAATTTGATCAGTGCGAATAACTTGAAAAATTGGAAAAGTTTGTGATATAGAAATTCCACTCATAAGTTTCTAATATTATCGTTTAAAATCCCATTTATTTCACATAAAAACTTAGAACTTCTCTTCTGAGCTGAATCGATTAAAATCAGTTACGCCTGTCTGTATTGCAGCGGAGGACGATATAATATATATGGATAATAGAACTTAAGAATATTTAAAAATATAACAGTTTATTATGTTTGATTATTGATCAATTAATTTTATACCATTCCAAATTGTCAAGCTTGGGAGAAGATGAATCAATAATAGTATGCACGTTGCTTAGCATATCATTGCACATGTTGTCTTCAAGCTGTAAAGAAGAAACCAAATTGTCAGGGCAATCTAATCCACTTAAAGAACTTATATTTCCACTTTCACTCATGCAATCCATACTGTCATCTACATGAGAAATAAATTCTGCGTTCGAAGAAAATTTATTTGATGACAAACTAAGCCCACTATCACCAGATTCTTGGCGAGTATGGTTGTCACTTGATAAAAATGGATCCACTGGGGGGCTAGAATTTTGTTTTGCCTGTTGTTGCTGTTGATTTTGTCCAAATAAATCTTTTTCTTTATCTATATGTGGTACATGTATCCAGTTGTGTTCAGGTTTCGGTGCAATTAATTGCTTTTGTAAAAATTGTATTCGAGGATCATTCCAGGATGTCGTACGATCTACGTGATTTATAAAATACATATCTCCAGAATCGGTAAATGCTTGTTCCCATCCTTGTGGGAGTGGTCCTAATGGATCATTTATACCATCAGTTGGCTTATTTAAGATTCGGGCACTTCCGGTTTGTTGCTGAAACATTTGTTGGGCAGCTTCATGACGAAACTGAATTCTTGGATCCTCCCACTGTGTGGTCTTTGTTATGTGATTTAAATAATAAATTTGACCATCATTTGTTTTTGCTTGCTCCCAGCCAGCAGGAAGTACTCCGAGCTCATTTTGTAATTGTATTGGACTTATGACATCATAAGATCTCTGCTTCATGTGAACAGCTTGAATGGTATCTGGATTATTGCGTGATTGACGTGATTTATTTAAGCCCGGAGGTTCACTTTTAATAGCGTTCGTTTCTGAGCTCTTAATATCGCTTGTACTATGATCCTTATATGTTTGCTGCAATGAAGCTGGGCTGCTGTGGGCACGTGAATGGCATATTTGTAGTCCGGTCATGCTAAAGCACGTAGCGGCTGCTGCTGCGCCAGTAGCCTTAACATTTGCCTGCGATTCTGCATCGTATGCTGAATCAGTACTGTTAGCACGAGAATGGGATATAGATGGTGATTTTGATCCCGTAGCCGGTGGATTAAAAAAGGAATTTGGCAACTTCCGCATTCGAAATGGAACTTGTAGTGGTCTTCTCGAATCACTAGGATTCAGTACACTATCAAATAGGGCTTGCAAATTTTCATCAGAATCTTTATCCATACGAACAACAAGATTGTTTTGCTGTTTAAGCGATGATTCAGGATCTGAATTCGTATCCATTTCGTCTGTTTTCGCACAAAAACGTTTTAAAAATTTTATAAAAGGTTTTCAATTTTTTCAGCAAAACAGGTTTTCTCGTACGCAAAAAACTTGTAAATGAAGACGCGAATGACAGAACAGATGATCATGTCAAAACTTTAAAGTGCTATTCACATAAGAAGCGTATCTGTTGCATGCATATGGGAAAATGTTACGGTGCTTACAATTATTGATTTCAACTCAAGAAAAGTGCAGTCGTTTAAAATAAAATAATCGTCGCAATTGCGTTTACTTGAACGATTTTCCGACGGGTATTATTTTGACAGCGGATAATCATTGACAATTTTCCATCACCCGTCCGTATTTGGTTTAACGCATATGTCATATTTACAAGAATAAAGCCTAATTTCCATGTGATCTTGTATTATCCCATATCAGGGATATCAAATCAAATTTTTGTAAGAAAGAAACAGCATGCGAATAGAACCTAATGCGCTTGGAGAATGCGAGAGTGAATTGCATACATTTGCTATCTTAATAGCATGTGATGTCCTCCCTGATATTTGATAAGATAAGATAAGATCACATGAAAATTAGGCTTAAAGTTCTAAATACTATTAGGAACGAGATGCGATTGCGAGAAAAAACGAGATCACATGATTTTTTCGAGCAAGATGAGTAATGGAATATCAATAAAAGCTCTGTTGCGTAAATTGCTATAATGTATAGGAAAATTCGTGTTGTCTCATTTGGGTTTTTCTTGCTGTCGCATCTCGCTTCAATTGTGCCTAGAGCTTTAGTCAGCCCATAACGCCGACTCTACAGTTCGCTGTTATTAGAGGAGCTAACATTAAGCCCAATTTCCATGTGATCTTATCTTATCTTATTTTATCAAATATCAGGGAGGACATCACATGCTATTAAGATAGCAAATGTATGCTATTCACTCTCGCATTCTCCAAGCGCATTAGGTTCTGTTCGCATGCTTTTTCTTTCTTACAAAAATTTGATTTGATATCCCTGATATGGGATGAAATAAGATAAAATAAGATCACATGGAAATTGGGCTTTATCCCTCATGCTGCCCAACATTGCTTGAAACATGTGTGACTGTCAATATTACTAATAATGCGGAGAAAAAAAAAGCTATTAACTTTTAAAACCACTAAAATTTAATTTTTTCTAAAAAAATCTAGTTTATTTCGGAGGTAGCAGTTTCTTACAGTTTTTTTTCCAGAATTTGAAGTTTTTTCTAAGAAAATCTGGCAACTCTAGCGGTAAGTCAGTGGTCAGTAATGAATAGCACAATTGTGTGTGCAATTATCACGCTCATTTTTATGCGTTAAATCGGTAACGAATACCCGCGGTGAAAAAAAAGTTTAAAAAATCGTTGGAGTAAAACAGTGATTGGCAGCCCATATGGCCGCGGCCGAACGAAGAGAAAGGGCCAACTAAGCCATGCATGGGCTAGCTTAACCTACTGTCAAATTAGAGCGAAAAGAATGTCAGATGCATAAAGAAATCAAAATACACTATTTAGTGGCTATTGCTTTGAACAGAATTTGGACGGGGTCAGGAAAGCGGTGACGATTACACGCTGTCAAAAAAAAAAACCAGTCGGAAAATCGTTTGAATGAACACAATTGCGGCGGACGACTGCTTTTACGACTGATTTCTTGTGAGAGAATCGTATGGGAAAAGAGAGTGACAAAAACAAAGTTTGTAAACAATAAATTTTGCTGAGAAAATCGTATGGGGAAAGAGAGTGACAAATTTTAATACACTAGAAATGCAACACTGATCCGACGTAAAAATAGAATTAATTCTAAGTCGATGGGTACCCGTCGGCAGGTTACCAGTCGTACGCCGCAATTCTGTTCAATTTCACATGATCAAGTATGTTATAATTTTTGACAGCGTGTAATCGTCGCCACTTTTCCGATCCCAAATGAATTTTTTTGTTTGTTTGTGGTTCCACTTCAGTATCCATTGCAAACATTTTGTATGTGTACAATGCACACACAGCTCATTCCGTACAGAAAGTGCGATCAGTTTCGCCACTTGCATATGCAAATGACATTTACCGAAACTCGACGAAACTTTTTGTTGAGTACGTTGTAGTTTTAATATACAATTTATGTGTATTCGCACAGTTGCATACGCTGACTTCAATGTCTAAACGGAATTGGGACGGGCGATTTATCTTCTGTATCAAATCGCACCAAAAAACAGAATTCGTTCTATTTCTTTGCGATAAATTTTGTAGTGTCAATTTTGTGCTCACCACAAACGTATAGGAAAAATCTGGACAATATTGCACTCACAGTTCTGTTTAGACATTCAGTCAAGGCATGTATGGCATCTAGACATCTCAATTTTTCTATCCAAGGAAGCATCAACGCTCGATCCAAAAAGTCTGAACGATTTGTAGCCATTATAAATATAAATTAACCAAACAATCAAAACTTTCGGAGCAGCAACTCCTAGCGATAGCATCGATTTCATCTCGCATTCTACTTACAAGCGCATTAGGTTCTGTTCGCATGCTTTTTCTTTCTTACAAAAATTTGATTTGATATCCCTGATATGGGATAAGATTAGATAAGATCACATGGAAATTGGGCTTAAGCCTCTTATTGCAGATAACGCATAATAGTCAAAGCTGAAATGTCCAAGGCTACACGTGTACCAGACATGAGTTTTGGCTGGTGCAGCTGGCGGCAACATTTGGAAACCCACATTGGAAAAGCTTTTCACATACGATATTTTTCACAGCTAATATAACACAATTGGAACGAGATACCATAGCGAGGAAAATGCGTAACGAGATAACATGATTTTTTCTATATGTTAGAGCAAGGTGCGCAATGAAAGCTCAAAAAAGCTCAAGCTCTGATGTTGATTATTGTGGATCCTTCTATAATCACTATAAAATTAGGGGAAATAGCCCACACAATGCATAGCTCCGAAACCTTATATTTCGATTAAATCTTTATTATTTTTTCAAAGAGCTCTATTTGTTCCAAGAAAATAATAGTCCGGAAGGGGCTACTTTAAGAGCCCTGTTCTTAATCTTACTAATACTGTAAGTAGTTGCACATGCCGTCGAAGCTTACTTCAGAAAATTTTATTTGATATGAATAGTTTTCACTAGGTTTGGCTGCGTTCACACAAGTTTTACGGTGAGAAGAAAAATCAAAAAATTTTGAAATTCATAATTGTGTGTCAAGCGGTTGTATTTAGCGTTCACATGAGGAATCATGTGAAGTACCCTAATACAAAAGGTGAGTTTAAAAGGGAATGTCAAAAAACTTGCTAGCTACAATTGTATCATCTGAATGGGGAATAGAAGCAAAACAAAACAAAGAGTTTGTTGACATAGCGGTACCAATAAGAATAAAATAGTGCAAACCGAACAGCAGAGATTAAATTCTAGACTCTGCCCCACAGAGCGGCATCACTTGACAAAAAGACATCGAGCGAAATAGAACTAATTTGTTAGAAATTTGAAGATAAAGAAATAGAAAAACTCATTTAAAAAGTATACACAAAAGAAGTAAGAGATAACAAAACTAGTTCCGAGCATACAAATCAAAAAAGTATGATTAATCAAGATTAGTTTTGAAAGAAGAAACGATAAATAATAGAACAAAAATATCATCATTACTAGTGGAAAACTATGCAACTAAGAATATTTGAAAGAAAACTACCTGGAAGGTTGTGAAATTGTGTGGCAAAATAATTCACTTAGAAAAAACTACTCAAAACCCATACAAAAACAATTTGTGTCGAGCGCTGTACGTATTCTTTTCTTTTATTCATTTTATAGAAATTTTTGTTTAAAAATAAAACAAAACTTAAAAAAAGCACGAAAAATTTTAACGAGCGAAAATGTCACAATTGACCACAGAGCGCAGTATTTGTCAAACTATGGACATTGAGGTAAGTTAGTTTTAGTGGCAAAGTATACCAATCATTTGGACAGATAATAAGACAAAATAAAGTAGTTACGACTTAAAAAGTATAAATAATTTAAAAACGTTGAAAAAAATATTTGTTTTTCTTAAGCAGCTGCTATTTTGCAATACTTCGCATAGAAATCGGAAATTGCGATCGTTGGGTAATATATTCTTATATTTATCTCTTATACACATATTTCGCAAAAGTTTAGTGTTTCCATATCGTCAATATTTGTTAACTTTTTTAGAATTCTTGAGACGAATTAAATTTTAAAAATATGCGCATTAATCTGTAAACGGTCGAATACTTTATTATATCGTATTTCTATTCAAATACAGCTGAATTAACAAAATAAATTGTTTAAAATAGGTATTGTTTCAGTTATAAATTTAAGAGACTACAATCCTATTAAAAATATTCATTTCCCGAAAATATCAGATCCTACTCGAAAATGTATAAGAATTGGCGGAGGGAAACATAGTCTCTGGTTAGCACTAAGTAACAGTACACCATCGATTTACGCGTCTAACAAAAACCCAAGTGGGTGCGATAACCGATGTCAAATATACGATCCCACGAAAATGTTGAAATAATTTTTCGAACTAATAAATACTCAAGTTTAGCCTCATGCATAACGTGACCATTTTCTTTTTGCCTCAAAACGGGACGCGGCCTTTAAAAATAAATTATACATACTAAACTTGAAATCATAAAGCATAGAAATACACTATTGGAAAAACACTTTCGAATTAAAAAAATTAAGTTACAGATTTAAGCAGATTCGGAATGATATTTCTGAAAAGAAACGGCACATCCAGCTTCACTGGAACATGAGATGAGAACTATAGTCTTAAGATTAAATTCACATTTCAAATTTAATCAACAAAATTTTGATTTACCTGCACTGCAAAAGAAATTAAATTTATAAAAATAGTCGATTGTAATTTAACTCGTTTTATTCGGTTTGATATATTTTTCGGAAGAGCAAATTTCCTTCAAAATGTATGGTCTAAGAGCTGGCTACATAAAACTGCACTGGTCGACTATAGTCGTGGTTTTTGTTTTATCAGTTCCCAATGACATTGTCAAAACTAACGTCTATTTTGCAGAAGTCGCATTGGAGGCGATGAGCGTGGGTGGACGGTCAAACGTGGTAAGTTTTCTTGAAAAGAAAATGATCAGATATAGTGCTGAAAATTTGTAAAGGCGAAATTTGTGTGCGCGGTGAAAAATGTTTTTTTGCCAATTAGCCTCACTTTTAACTTCTGCAAATTTATAATTCGTCTAATTGTATCGTAAACTTACAGTAAACAAACTTGCAGAACTATATCTTATGAGTTCATTTTCAACTTAGAGCTTGCCGCTTTGTCGCTTCTGGGAGCGGTTAGGCCCCCACCAACTCTTCTGGGAATATTTTCTTGTCATTTGTATGTTCGAAATCTGATCTTTTTTTTTCAAGAAAATTTAACGCGTTTGACCGTCCACCCTCTTCGTCTCCAATGCGACTTCTGTAAAATAGACGTTAGTTTTGACAATGTCATTGGGAACTGATAAAACAAAAATAACGACTATAGTCGATAAGTTCAGTTTTATGTAGCCAGCTCTCCGCCTAGTAGGGCCTACTTTTTAAATAAGACTTGCAACAGAAACCATTTTTCAGTATAAAAGACACACATTTTTATAAATATTTGAACGCGAGGCTGGTAGCCACAGTTATTCGAGTCGGTTCGGGTGGCAAATCACTGATTTCAAACAGCGACGTGACGCTTTGTTTTACGCGTAAAGTACAGTTATTACATGAATTTTAAAATTTATTAAAACATTTTCTGAAAACGGGACGATTCTGTCTTCTTTCGGGACAACGGGACAGGACGCTTAGAAACGGGACTGTCCCCTTCAAAACGGAACGTATGGTCACCTTACTCATGCAGCACAAACATTTTTTGAAAAATATCCCTAATAATCATTGAATTTCATAGTGTAGAGTCATCTCAAAACTAGATCACAGCCCTGAAGCCTGGAATGGTAAATTCGCATTTATATACATTTTTTTCAACGTGGGGTCGTGAAAGACCCCAATGTGCCGGATTGTTACAAAATTGAAGTGGTGCCGCTAAGGGTTAAAAAAATATCGTAATTCTTAGTTTACTTGAAAGATCACCATGCTGATTTTCTTGAAATTTTATTCTGATTAAGAATAAATGCAATATATACATATGTATATTAGGGTGATTCAAATTTATTTTTTTTGTTTTTTTTTTAAGGTGCTGTTGCTTAAAAAGTAAGTTCATGAGATGAAGAAAAAGTTCACGAAAATTCAGCTCTATAATTCAATTTTATAAGGTGGCGCCGGAGCCTGTTAGTTTTACAGGTAAATTGTATGGAAAAATTATTTTTTACAAAAAAGGTATCTAAATGAATAGGTGATTAGTGTTGTTGAGCTGAAAAGGATCGTTTTTTGACGTATTTTTTTACGCTGAATCCGAATCTGGCCTCAGAATTGACCCATCATGTCAGAATCCTGAATCCAGCTCAACAACACTAATCACCTATTCATTTAGATACCTTTTTTGTAAAAAATAATTTTTCCATACAATTTACCTGTAAAACTAACAGGCTCCGGCTCCACCTTATAAAATTGAGTTATAGAGCTGAATTTTCGTGAACTTTTTCTTCATATCATAAACTTACTTTTTAAGCAACAGCACCTTAAAAAAAACAAAAAAAAAAATTTGAATCACCCTAATGTATAATACATATATACATGTTCTAGAATGCTTCAATACTTATTTTTTTAATGGAAATTCATGTAGTGGAATTGACAATTTTTTATAGTGTATTAAGGTAAATGCAGTGAAAACACCAAAGGATTTGAGCTGTTACACAATAAATACCAAAGCTCTACTCGCTGAGAGACCAAAGTTCTTAAAAAAAGTTTATAAAAAAAATATAGAGTAACTTCGGGTATTGTAATATAGGCATTCTTCTATTTGAAATTACACGTAACTTTTATAGCATAGTTTCTACTTCTTTATGTATTATGGTTTGTTGATGCATTGTGCAGTATATTACGACTTCGGAGCTCTATAGCGTAAGCCAATCTGAAGCTATTTCAACAAAATGGGAAAAAGCCTCTTAATGAAATTGGAGGGTAATGTGATATATAGCGTTCGGGAATTGTAATATACTATCATGAAAAGTATTACAAGTATAAAACAGTAGGAACTAAAAATACAATAACATTAAATCTTTCAATAGAATTTCAATAAAGAAGGAAACTAGATTTAAACTAAATCAATAAGCGAAAAGGAGAACATATTAAAGTCAGATAGATGACTCACATACAAAAATTGGAAGATAATTAATGTGAGCCCAAATTAAACCGCATTGCAGGCATTAAACTCAGGTCTGAATCTTTGTATCCCTCTGGAAGGATTTGTTGAAACAAACACAGGTAATGGCTTTGCTGGGTGGAGCAAATCGGACTATATCACATTAGCCGAATTTCAGTTTTAATACACTCATGTTATTTTATTAAAACACACTTCGACAAATAAAAACCTCACATTATTTATGACAAAGTGACTAACAAATTTTAGTACTTCGGCTATAATACTTACTTTATTTTGAGCTTAATTCACACATGAAATGCACACAAATAAAATTTCGACTACACCGCTAAGTTAATTTCACCACACTGAGACCAAAAACAGTGAATGCGAACGCACACAGCCTTGCACCACGTATCTTTTTCTGTTACTGCTATATTGGCAAAAAAAAATTGTCGAGAGTTGTTTATTTAAGAAAATATGATAGCACATTACATTACATCTCAAATTTTCTTAATTTTTTTAACCAAATTCCGAAAAATAAAAAATTTTGTAGTTCTGGTAGCAACCCTAGGACTATTTTTTTAAATGAATAAATTTCGAAAATCGAGTGTTCTTGAAGTATTCTAGAACATACCGTTTATTTCAACATGTCTAATGTACATACATAGAAGAAAAGGGAATTAGTTCCAAATCATTCAACCCTTTTAACCTTCTAACCTAATTCCCTAACTATATTTTTAAAAAAATTACGGTTAATAAAAATATTTTACTTAAAATTTTCAACCAAATAACTTTTTTTAATCGTTCTAAATCGAAAGCAATCGTGTAAAACCACCGTGTTAAATCAAAACCGTGTTAAAAAAGTTCATGTAGAAACAGAATTAGGTGTGTTTATATGTATGTTGGGCGCGGAATCACCTCCTTTCGCATTTGTTTGAGTTTGAATATCGCATATTTCTCTATAGTACAGTGGTGTGCCATATTATTTGGCCCATTGCGGAAAATTTCATATAACAACATTTATATTGCTATAAATTGTTATATGGCTATATAAGTAGTATTCGCTCATTTTATTATTAATTTTGAAACCTTGGCGCTGAAATGAAACACATTTACTTGATCTAAAGCATTTCATTGTATTAAAAAAAAAAAAAAAAGTTAAAAAAATAGTCTATTATTTAGGAAAAATCGATATTTTGTGTTACGTCCTTTTGCTGCAACGAGACCTGCTATTCTCTATCATATGCTATCTGAGCAATTTTTTTACCACTTTCTGAAGGTGTGTATTACGATCCAGACGTCAATCAGCTCCTCTATGGGATTTTGTTTTCTTGATATTGCTGTTTTACTGATCTCGCGTTTCATGAGCTTCCATATTCGGCGAATCGCCAGACCAATCCAACACAGTAATGTTTTTATCACCTAAAAACTCCTTGACGGTCTTACTCTATGGTAGGTAGCTTTATTGTGCATAAAAATTGCTTCCTCTCTATTCCCACACCATTTACAGAGCTGAGATAAGAGTTGCTCTTCTATGATTTTATTTGTATTGAAGCTCGTTTCTGTAACTCGTAACGATCGCAGTTACCGACTCATATTACCGATTTGACGTCACTCTCACCTGCACTGTTTCTGTAAAGATTTGAATCGACTTCGGTTTCAATTTATTCGTTTCAAATCGATAAGTTGTCACATTCTCCAATTTCATTCCAATAGAACCTTTTCAAAAAGTGTTTCTGTAAGAAATGTGAATCGATTTAAAATGTCAGTTTTGTCACTGACTCTGCAGTAAGTGAGAATTTTACCGATTCTAATAAATGACAGTAATGTTAAGTAAATATGAAAAAACAAGTACTCAAAATAAACTTTTAAAACCGGGTACTTTAGCTGAAGTTGAATTTTTTACTGATTATAATCTTTTTGTTTATTTTAGAACATTTTAGTTTTCAAGATAATGTATTTTAAAACTAAAACGTATATACATAACAGTCAGAAACTTAAACAAAAAAATATTTGTTAAAGCAACGCAAAAGTAACCGGTTGCAAATATATGTTTACTTTTCATTTCACATCACTAAGTGTCAAATTATTTCCGTTTCTTAAAATAATTCCAAATAAAATTTGAAAAGTAAATAAACAAATGTAAATAAACAGCTGTTATTTGATTCAATTTCACAACGTCTCTTCTCAATTTGTGTTCTTTTCCATCACGGACCAAATTTTTAACGATTTGAACGTACAGTTGTCACGAAATCGGTAACTCAGGATCGAAACAGTTTGACGTCACACAAATCGGTAACTTTCCGATTTTTTTACATAAACGAGCTTCTGGACTATTATTCTTTTGATACATCAAAACAATTGGCAAATAGTTTTTGAATAGGTGTATTACTTAAGAATTATATTAATTTAATATGGTCGAATTAAGATTGAAGATGGGGAAAAATTGTTAATTAACATGCCTATGCCTTCTACCTTTGAAGCACTAATAATAACGGTGAACACAATCAGCTGATCTACTTTTTTGGCTCTGTTAGCATAAAAGATTGAAGAGTTGCCAGTATTTTCAAATTATTTTTGAAACAAAATGGTTTTAATTAAAAATACGTCTTGAAATTAAACCCGTCTGAATTTTAATAGAAAATTAAAGTTAAATGGAAAGAATTATTCATCGGTACGCAATGGCAATTTGACTAGAAAATTTGATAAGGCTTACAATAGTTGCTTCGTATTGCTTTAAAATATGCAAGTTGTCAATGATATTACTGAGCGAGTTGTAGCGTTAGTTGAGAATATAACTTATGTTTGACTAAAGACGAAGAATAGAAACAGTACATTTTGCAGCTCGGTCAAAATCACTATAAAGATAATCCTAATTGTGATAAAAAAAATATTTGTGTACCTACGTCAAAATAATAATAAAAAAGTTATTATACTTTTTTAAGTGAAGAGGCTATACATATCGCTCACTTACTTCAAGACTGGCATAACTCAAAAAACATAAAGTGGGAGAAAAACGCATTTAAAGTTTTCAATAAGTTACTTTTTATATGAAAATGATGAAAAGTATGTCTACATAAACTCTTCTCACAAGGCAAGTTTATGAGATACTATTCTGATTTTTTCACACAAAATAAAACATGAAATGGCGGATATTTCTGCTTCATTAACTCATAAATCACGTTTTTGAGTTATGCCAGTCTTGAAGTAAGTGAGCGATATGTACTTGTTTATAAGAAAAATCTTTAATAACGCTTTAATCAATTTGTAAAATAATGTGCATTTACAGGAAAAAATATTGCTTGCACTGATGTTATTAAAATACTCTAGTTATGACTTGTATGACATATGTATGTATATTTAAAATTTTTGTAATAAAATTTTCTATAAGATAGGGCTAACTTTTTTTAACCCATATAATTGATTCCAGATAGAAGGCTTCAAAGTTAGATTTTGTTAAAAAAAAACGAAAAAATAGGGATTTTTTTACCTATTTTCGATCATAGCAGCCATAAAATTAATACTATTTCCACATTTTGTACCTCAAAATATTTGTAAGACTCCATTCTGCACTATAGAAAATTTAAAATTGGTTGGCTGACAATTAAAGTTCTTACAAGCGTTTATGTGAAGTATGTATATGCTCTCAAAAGTGCATTTTTTTTTTAAGTTTTGCAATTTATATGGAAAATTGGGGCCAATCGAAAGAAACCATTGCGATATTCGGACTCTACGGAAAATTTCACTATAGAAAATGTTATCGCCATTCGTTGTGAAAAGTCTTGTTGAGTAGTGTAATTAAGGATAGAAATATCATAAGAAAACCAATGGAAAACTCAATTAACAAAAATGCATGTCTATGCAATTAAATACATAATATACATGTAATAACATTGAACCTGTATAATTTATGGACAATAAATATTGATAATCTTAATTTTAGCAATATAGCGTTTAATATGTTTAATTTAAAAGAACCGGTAAAAGAACCATTTTCCTCCAATTTTCAATCCCAAGAACCTTGCATGAAGGTGAACTCTGTCAAACAGAATGGCAAAATGCGTTTACCCTGAGTGTAGGATATAAAGTTTAATTGAAATAACTTTTCATCGGTTGACAATGGCAATTCGACCATATAAAGACTTTTGTAAAGTATATAGTTCTCAAGTAATATACCTATTCAAAAACTATTTGCCAATTGTTTCGATGTATCAAAAGAAGCTTTAATCAAAAAAATTAAGTTTTTCCATACAATTTATATGTAAAATTTACAGGCATCGGCGCCACCAAATTTATGTCACTTTAAAATGGCTATATCTTTGCAAGGAAACACCACTGATGATCACTTGAAATATCATTTTAAACGACAAGAACGGTGCTAAATGATGCTTTTGTTCAAAATAAGCTGATCAATTTACTTTGCATCCTATACATGGCCTCGAAAGTAGGAAAAAACATCATATATATGTACTTAACCTCGAATATTTAAGAATTCTGACATGATGGGTCGATTCTGAGGCCAGATTCCGATTCAGCTCAAAAAATTACTTCGAAAAATGATCCTCAACAACCCAACAACATTCATCACCTATTCATTCACATACCTTTTGAATAAAATATAAATTTTCCATACAATTTACATGTAAAACTTACAGGTTTTAAAATTGAGGTGTTTATTTTGAAAATTTTCCAGAATTGAGGCTAACAAATAACTGTCCCAATATTTGAGCTTCCTAGCTCAAACCTGTAAACGGCACGGACAGAGTTTGTTGAAATTTTAACGAAATAAGTGACTTACTAAAATGTAGAAAAAGACTGCCGTAGGTGACAAGATATAGCGTTTTAGGTATTTCAATTGTATGGGAGATGCCATAAAGTGTTATGAAACCACGCGCACATTTTTCGTGTGGCTGAAAATGCATACAAAATACACCCGAAGAGGTTTTTTTTAATATTTGCTGTCCTATGTGCCTATATTATAGAATCGGATTTATAAAAAATTCTCCCAAAATTTCAGCTTCCTACGTCCGTATTTTTCCGAGGATTTTATTGAATCTATAATTTTTTTAAAAAATCGTTATAAAAGCAACATAATTTTAATATTTTTACTTTTAAACTACATTGTGCTTATCGTTAACGGAGTTTATTGCAGCATTCCCTAAGTACTCGTAATCACTACATTGAATGAAACAAAAAAAAAAAAAAAACAACAAAATTAAACTTAAGAACACGAACACACGTGATACACAATTTGTCCGAATTTTAAATGACTAAAGTGTAATTGGAGTTTAGGTGGTCGTTGTCTTCTTTTGTGTTAATTTTTTTTGAATTCTCATGCTCTCAGTAGTGTAGCTCGCAACTTACTTTTCTTTTTTTGTTCAGTGTTTTTATGTTATCGAAATCAGCTGTATGCTGTTACTCCAATATGTGCTGAGATAAGGCCGTTGTTAATTTTTTTTCTAATGTCAGCTTGATGCTCTCCTACTCTCACTGATAAAGTTCTTTTGGTCGTCCCTATATAAACAAGATCGCAAGTTTCATTGCTTTGACCTTTGCATCCGATCTCATATACAACATCATGTTGTTGCTGTTGTAATGGAATTTTGTCTTTATTGTTTGTGAAAATTGTAGGTATTAATAGTCCTTGGGCCCTGGAGTAAAAAAATTATTCATGACCATACTGCTCAAACTTTTTGTATGTGGTATTCACGTCGAGTCGGACAAATTTTGAGCGTAGCCAAGTATGATAGTGGGGCGTTTTCCTTTCAAGCCATCGCAAAGTCATGAATCTTACGGGACGAAAAAATTTATGACCTATATGTTACATTTTATTTTAATCAAGAGTTTTTTATACATAAAAAGCGTAAAACATTTTGTCGGACAAAAATGTTGGGGCGTTTAGCGTGTCCGACACGCCAACTATGCCAACTTTATGAAATCAAAAAATTTATGACCTAAGAGTCAGTTTTGGCAGAGTCCATTGTAAAAAATATTTAAAGTCAAGTGGTAACCTTGTCGGACAATTTTCAGGGGGGGGAAATTGTTCTCGGACACACTGAAGTCAAGGGTTTTGTGCAATCAAAAAATTTATTACCACAGATACCATTTTAATTTTTAATGTTTCTGTTGCATGTTAAATGCATATTGAGCCACTTGTCGGACAAAAATATTGGGGACTTTTTTAATAAAAATTAAGAAACATTACATTTTCGACCTTATAATACTTGTATACGTTAATACGAGTACTTAATTTGAATTTTTTGTAAAATGTGTATATACATATATATGTATATACACCCAACTCTCTTTTTACACGGTACTTTCTTACACGATTTTGAAATAACACGGTTCAAAAATAAGAGCAAATAAACTTTTTTACACGAATTTTTTGTTCTTGCACGAATCTCAAAAAAGATTTTTTTAAGTTGTGTATACAGCCACAAAAATGCAATTGGGGGAATACCCGAATGTTATAATCAGTTTGTTTTTATTTGATTGCACTTCAACTTGAACACAGCATTAGGTTATTCAGTATTTATTTTGTGTTAAAGCGTTCAGTTCGTAGTTTTAAAATTTGATGTTCAAATTAAAGTTTTTTTAATTCGATGGTGAAATTTAAAGTATAATTTGCATTCATGTTAATATTTTACTACTAATAAAGGTAATGTGTTAAATATTCGGCTTAGATAAGTTCTATAAATATGTTATATTATTTTACACCTTTGTTATGTTAAGTACACACCCGATTAATAAAATGCATAAACAACAACAAAATATACCAAAGAGAAGAGCAAATTCGTTAGAAACTAAAATAAAAATCTTAGACTGTCTAAACTTTTTTTTGCACGGTTTTTGGGATAGTTTTTTCATCTTACACGATATTTTAAGGTTGTGGAATACATCCCCAAATTTACCACATATCGCATGTATTTTATTACACGATTTTTTTTTGCACGGTTTTTTAAGGAACGTATCTATCGTGTAAAAAGAGAGTTGGGTGTATATATAAGTTTCTACCTTTAAGCTAAATTATACTAAAATTGTCTTAGTAAAAAAAAATCAGTGAATTGTGTTAATGAATGGTATTTAAAGAAATTACTACTATTTTCAAATTTTCACTACATTGTGCACAATACACAATCCTAAAAAATAAAAAAATTAAGCGATTATGATTATGGCTCTTTACCAACTGCCTATTTATACAAAGATATCTAAATGTAGGCGCCGTTTTATGGTCGCTATTTTCTTAAAAAAAAAAAAATCAAAAACACCCGTTCGCATATGAAAGCTCTTGAGTATACGAACATTTTGACATCTCAAAAACATTTCTCCGATGCGCTCAATTTTGGGCAGCCCACTGTCCCGGTTGACGTGGAACGTCCCATACATATTTACATATATTATACTACTACTACTACTTTTATATTATAAATAATGATAATTAGTCTACTAATATTAATAATAATATCATAAATTTGTTCTTTCATTATACGTACAATATTAAAAATATCACTGCCAATTACCCATAAAAATTCGATTTTTTGTCCGACTATGGATCTGCCCCGGTATTTTTGTCCGACAATTGCATTTTTTATGACAGAATATCATTTTTTATATCCTCCATTTTTGTCGGAAAAATGGTAATAAATATAAGGGTTGCACAAAACCCTTGACTTCAGTGTGTCCGAGAACAATTTCCCCCCCCTGAAAATTGTCCGACACGGTTACCACTTGACTTTAAATATTTTTTACAATGGACTGTGCCAAAACTGGCTCTTAGGTCATAAATTTTTTGATTTCATAAAGTTGGCATAGTTGGCGTGTCAGACACGCTAAACGCCCCAACATTTTTGTCCGACAAAATGTTTTACGCTTTTTATGTATAAAAAACTCTTGATTAAAATAAAATGTAACATATAGGTCATAAATTTTTTCGTCCCGTAAGATTCATGACTTTGCGATGTCTTGAAAGGAAAACGCCCCACTATCATACTTGGCTACGCTCAAAATTTGTCCGACTCGACGTGAATACCACATACAAAAAGTTTGAGCAGTATGGTCATGAATAATTTTTTTACTCCAGGGCCCAAGGACTATAAGCGTTAGGTTAGATTTACATACGTATATGCGAATGTCTTTTTCTCTGTTTTTATTATTTTATGTAAAAATTTACTTTCCGCTAATTGTGGATTAAACCTAAGTTCAAAATATTTTTGTGGGCTGCCACTATTTTCAGAATGTAACTCCTTAGTGGGATTTCTGTCTTAATCAAATTGTCGATAAGTTTTGAAGGAAAGCTGTTTAGGCTTAAAATTTTTCTAATTCTCTTTGTGTTAAGATGCAATGCTGATATCTTAAACTCGGTTGATTAAATTGTTGGCAGTGTTTATCTTAACTTTGTAAAATTGTGTGGAGTAATAGCTTACAATTCGTCCTAATGTCGTTGGTTTTGCATACCAGTCAAATTTGATCTTATTGTCAAATCTATGTAGTTTAGTGTGAAGGTAGTGAAGATTATTATTTATTTCTGTTACTAAAATAATATCAGTTCATTGTGATAATTGAGCATCAATATTTGTTTTTTTCCAGAGGTTGTCCAGTACATAAAGCAATAGTTGAAGACAGTAGATTCCCCATTGACATGCCAAAGGTTTGATTGTACAATTTTCTTTTAAACAAAAATCTAAAAATTTTAAGAGTTGTCGTTTTACAATATTGTTTTAATCTCTGTCATATTATTTTCGTTCATATGTTTAGAACATTCGAGATACCCGATTTCAAGCTTCTGACTATGACGATATTCTGATTATTGATAATTTTAAAATTCTCTGTATACAACACTGTGTACCCTTCAGTGTGGAACAAAAAGTCTTGGGACATTCCCACAAAAAAAAAAAAAACAGATATGTCCTGGTATGCTCTATTTGACAGGAACATCTTCGATCTGGGACATTTTATGAAGTTTTTTCGTAGTTCAGCTACTTAAAATCATATCTTGGCATTGCTAATCTCATTATTTTCAAATTAATATCGGTTTGCACTAAATTTTCGCTTTTATTTCAGGATCACAAACCGCACGGTGAATCCTGGCTCTGGAAATGGTTATTTAACTGGACCGCAAGCTCACCTATAATGTTGCGCGCCGTGGAGAAAAAAATTCTTTCATTTCTTAAGACACCTTATCGTGGTTTTTTTGTTGATATTGGACCAGCCATTGGCGAAGCAGATAAAATATGGACTATCGGCCTCAACACAGAATCCAAAGAAGTTCCATTAGTTATGCTACATGGTCTCGGCGCTGGCATCGCACTTTGGGTACTCAATTTAGATACACTCGCTAAAGATCGTCCAGTCTACGCAATGGATATATTAGGCTTTGGAAGGAGTTCACGCCCTAGCTTTTCCAATGATGCACTCATCTGTGAAAAACAATTCGTAAAATCTGTTGAAGAATGGCGTCGGGAAATGAACATTAGTAATATGATACTACTAGGTCATTCAATGGGCGGATTTATAGCATCAAGCTATGCGCTTTCATATCCAGATCGTGTTAAACATATGATATTAGCTGATCCCTGGGGTTTCCCGGAAAAACCAAAAGAAACAAGCACCACCAAACAAATACCATTTTGGGTACGTGCGATTGCCTATGCGCTCACACCGTTAAATCCCTTATTTGCCTTGCGTGCTGCTGGTCCCTTTGGGCAATGGGTTGTACAAAAGACGCGCCCTGATATAATGCGAAAATTTTCCGCTGCCGTTGAGGATGATAACCAATTGTTACCGCAATATATACATCAGTGTAATGCACAAACCCCAAGCGGTGAATCAGCATTTCATACTATGATGGAATCATTCGGTTGGGCTAAACATCCTATGATACATCGCATTAAAGATGTTCGCGAAGACATACCTATTACATTTATATACGGCTCACGCTCATGGATCGATTCTTCATCTGGTGAGAAAATCAAATCCCAACGTGCTAACTCTATAGTGGATATCAAAATAGTTTCCGGTGCGGGTCATCATGTGTATGCGGATAAACCGGAAGTTTTTAATCGTTATGTAAACGAAACTTGTGATTTTTACAAATTGCGTCAGCAAACACAGTTCATACGTGAAAATACAGAATCAGATGAGGAGCACGATACTAGCGTACTATCACAAAGACCCGTTCAACAGCAACAACAAGAGCAACAACAGCAGGAACAATCAGAATCCCCAGCGTCCATAAAGAGAACAACATAGAAAATTGTAGTTAATAATGGTTTCTTTAATTGGCGAGTATTGCAATTTTTTGTTTATATAATTTTAGGCGCACACACAATTTCTATAAATTGGATGTGCACAATAAGTTGTATTATTTATAGTTGAATTTAGTATTACATTTAAAAGCAAAAGAATGTGAATTAGATCTGAAAATTTGCCTTATATTACCTACATAAACGTTCTTGATAAACTAGCAAATAATAATTATAAATTTTTTATTGTACTGTAATTAAACTTCTTCAACTTCAATTTAGTCACTTTCACCTAATTGCAGTTCCTACACAGGATTTTCATTACAATCAATAACAACTCATTACCAATATACGCAATTCATACTACGTTCTATTTACAGATAAAACAGATATTTTTATATAAAACATGAGTATGCGTTCTTTCAATGGGTTGTTTAGTTCAAAGTACAATCCAAGCGATTATTAATAACAAACTTGCGCATGCTGCTTATCATTTTCAATTGTTATTGCTTGCGTCTAAACATTTGTCGCAGGAACTATTTTATAAAAGAAAAAAGTGTTTATTTATTTATATATATAGCCTAAAAGTATGCTTCAATTATTTAATTTATTTTGTTTTTGATATAAAACTTTTGGTTTTGTTTTTGCGATTATTAAAAAAAAAACACAAGTTCATCGAATTAAATTTGTTTCAATAAATTTTATTTTATACTTGCGGCATGTGAAACATAATTGAAGGCCTTGGTGCAACAAGGTGTAAGCTACAAAATTTAAAACAATTGATTATTACGTCAAATTACCTAAAACAAGGTGTTCCAATCTGTATTTTATCCTTACCATTGCGCCACAACTGAGGAATAAATAAGAATTGACTGAGTATTTCTTAAATTAAATCACCGCAACAAGAGTCAACCACTTGCGAACCTGAAAATATGTTTAAAAATCTAAGAACTGATGAAAGTAAACAATGGTTTCATTAGGTAGCTTAAGCTATGGCACCTTTTCCTACTAACACTTTGTCGTCTTTTAAAAACAAATAAAATTAAACTTCATTATTTCAATGTCTTATTTTGTTGAACACACCAAAGAAGTGGGCAGACAAGCTGTACATTTTATATTTTAATATAATAATTAGTGAGAAATTAACAAGTTAGGAGTAAGATATTGGACAATATGTATACTTAAACTGTTGTAAAAATGTTATTGAGTCTTTTAATTTGAAAAAAGCTGCGACTTTTTAGCAAAAAACTTTCTAATCAGATGAATTGACCAGCGTTTTATATGCAACAAGCTGAATATTTCGTCATTGAGTGTGGGAGTTTCTAGTTCTTCGTGTAATCTAGAATTTTTCAAATACCACAGGGTTGTTGTGCGAAGAATACGTGACAGTAAATTGAAGTAGCTCAATATTGGATTCCATTGGTCCAAACAGGTTTAATGATTGCCTCATAAATGAAGACTTAATTTTCTATATTAAGGGTATTCCTCTAAACGCGAAAACTCGAAAAACGCGAAAACTCGAAAGTTTTCGAGATTGCTTTCGGGAACACTCCTATCAATGCAAACGCGTAAATGATTGAGCAATGGCAATTTGACAGTTCGATCAGTGCTGCAGTGTTTTAATCAAAACGTCCACTATTTCAGTTATGGCTAATTTTGTTGAAAAATAATCAAATTTTTCATCAAATTCTTTGTCAAATAAAATAGAATCCTTAAAATGCCGCAAAATAGTGAAAAAATAAATTGATTCAATTTAATGAGGAAAATACTGTTAACAATTTATTTATGCCGTTTCGACAAACGGCAGCACTGATTCACTTTCCGACTTTTCGAGGGTTGAGCAAACTTGTCTTCATACAAATTACACTAATTTACAAATTTGGGCTTGATCTCGAGATCTGGTTTCTCATAGATTTTTTTCGATGTATTTTGGGGCGTAGGTTCCAAAAATGGCAACCATTTTTTTTTCTTAAGAATTGTTTTGGAGATATCCCCAAAAACCCCTTTTTCAGCACTTTTTTCATTTATTTGACTATATCTCCATGAATTTTTTTCGACTCAAAAACATTTCTACATTGTTTGTCTGATTTTCGCAAAATTATACTTAAAATATTTGCAAAAGAATAGTCTTTCATTAAAAATTTTAAAAATATGAAAAAGAAAAAATTTTTCATTCAAATGGAGCAATTGAAACTTAGTGATTTTTAAAAAAGACCAAAAAAGTCAGTTTTTTTGAACTTTGAGCGCTTGTAACTCCATCAAATATTATCCGATTCAAACAAAAAGCATATCGTTAGAAAGGAAATGTAAATATCTTTCGAAAGCTGAAAGTCGTTTTTGAGTCGAAAAAAATTCATGTAGATATAGTCAAATAAATGAAAAAAGTGCCGAAAAAGAGGTTTTTTGGGGATATCTCGAAAACAATTCTTAAGAAAAAAAATGGTTGCCATTTTTGGAATCTACGCCCCAAAATACATCGAAAAAAGTGTATGAAAAACCAGATATTTTTTCTTGTAAACTAGTGTTATTTGCGAAGCTCGAAAATGTGCTCAGTTTTCGCGGCTTTTTCGCGTTTTCAGGAATACCCTTATTGAGTTTTTATGTATGTTAGTATCCAATGTAGAGCTAATGCTTTCAGTTTTATTTTTTTGGGTATGTATTTTTTCCGTATTAGGCGTTTGTCCAAGTGTAACCCTAGGCACTTAACTGAGCTTACTTTTGGAATTTTTACATTATCGGTCGGTTTACGAAGAGTAAAAGTTATGTGGCGAGAATTCCTCCTACTAACGCGTATGCGCCATTTGAACAACCACTTCTCTATTTTCAGAAGTGGTTACTTACTTAGTTGCAAGAGATAAAACTTAAAAATCTGACTCTGAGTGCCCAGGGTTTGGTAAATGTACGTTAGCAAGAGTTATTTTTTAATTATATGTGGAAAACCTTCGCGCCAATTTGTGTCAAATGCTTGAGCGACATTTGAAAAGATTGCTGTGCAACACTAATTATTTTAATTTGCAGATTTGATAACAGTTCTTAATCTGCGAACATGCTCAATCGTAATTTCTAAAGCTAAATTTTATTTTTTTTTTTAAACTTCATTTTCTTTTATTGAATCTTCTCTTAAGAGACTAACAATAAGTTTTAAAATCTTAAACTAAGTAACATTATTATATAATGTAATAATGAACTTGTCTCCTTATACTTCTTGTGTAGTAGGTGCAGCTTGTGTATGGCTCAGCACAGCGAGTGCACAAAAGCGAATAACTCGTTGGAGCATAGGTATGGACGCAGCTGACGATCGCGTCTCCCCATATTCTTTGCCAGCCGAGACGTCCGAGGTCCCGGTCTTGGCTTGGTAGCTGAGACGAGCTAGCTCTCAGTCTACCCGAATGGGGGTTTCGAGTACCACAAAAACGATTGTCTTCGCGGTCGCCGAGACGAACTTGGTCCCGGCCGACCACGTTGGGAGTGATTAGTGCCTCCAGGACGTTCTTGAGGTGGTAGCCGAGACGAACTAGGTGCCGGTCTAGCACCCAAAGAAGACCAAGAAGACACTGTTTCAACTCTCATCCTGCTACTCTCTCCAATTCATCGGAAAGCGGCCGAGACGAACTAGGTCCCGGTCTTACACCCTCATCTGAAGGGGAGCTGGCGGCGATAAGGTGCCAAGTGTGCCCAAGACGAGCTAGGTCCCGGTACAAAGTCCTCATATGATTCTTGATGATTACGTGTAGTGACTCGGAGGGAGGGTAAAACGTTTGAGCTGTTTAGTTTGGTTCGGTGTAAGTGACTTGCATAGAAGGACGATCCTTTCTTTTTAATCTGGAGCGACCCTCTATGTTTGTTAAATTACGAGCCAATGGGTTCGGATGATGCAGCAACCTTATGGCGTAGGTTTATTTGATTCTGTTAATTTCATCTTTTACCATGGGGATGCATAGATCTCTGTGAATGTTTTCATTCCGTATATACCATGGGTCACCTGTAAATATTCTTAAAATTTTGGACTGAGCCCTTTGTATTAGTTCAATGTTTGAGGAGCTGGCGTTACCCCATAATTGGATACCATATAACCAAATTGGCTTAATGATTGTTTTGTACAAAATGATTTTATATTCAAGCTTCAAATGGGAACGATGATTAATTAACCAGTGAAGACTGGCAGTTTTTTAACTTTAACTGCGTTTTTTTGGCTTCAATATGCTTACGCCATGTTAATCGTCGATCTAATTGAATACCTAGATATGTAACAATTTCACCCTGTGGGACTGAAATATTATTGAGTACAATTGCAGGGCATTTGTACTAAATTGATATGAAGGAATCACATTGTTGCTATGATGAAGCTAATGGGTCTGTATAAGGCTTCTTGTGTGAAGAATTTGCCCGGCTTAGGAATCATGATAATTTGGACAATTTTCCATGTTTGAGTGCGCTGTTTTTGATAGGTTTGGCATAAGCAAATACAGATATACTGAGTAGAGATGTCCAGCCGGTAACATTTTTTGAATCTGAAATATTTTAATTGCCTTGAGAACGACGAAAAAGTGACTTCAATTGTTGAGGAGTTTAGATTTTTTTTTCTTTAAACAATATTGTAGTCCTCTATCTTTTTGTAGAACTACCTTTAAAGCTGATCTGTTAGTTAGCGCTTTCATGCCGTTGTCCTTATTTTTTTTTGCCACTTCTTCTTTTGGTCCATTTTAGTTTAATTAGATTGAAAAATTTATTTATTAGAAATATAATTATAAATAACAATATTACTATGGTACCTAACTCGAGCAACATAGGCTATCGGTCAGTTAAATAATCTAAAGAATGTTTATACAGGCATATAAAGTAGCTTTAGAAAATAATGAAAGTACTAAAATAATTAAAAGATTTTAGTCTATATAGGATAAATGAAAAAAAAAATTAAAAATGATATATTATACTAATTTAAATTTTATATAGCAAATTACATTGGAGAATGAACTTAACAAACATTGTTATTTTTTCAGCAGATATGTTTTTCAGTAGGTCTGAAGGATTTTGGTTAGCAAAAATGTTACGCCTGGCATTCAAAAATTTTGGACAATCGTTCAGAATGTGCGTTACGGAGAGTGTGTGAAATCCACAAAATGTGCAAATGTGGAAGGGTGGCCAAGAAGTAGGTGCTCGTGGGTGATCTTAATGTGACCCAACCGAAGCCGTGTAAATACTTTCAATTCATGAGTTGGAAAATTCGCTGGAAGCGCAGGTGTTGCAAGATCAGGGTTAATGTTGGTGTATGGATGTTCGTATCTTTTCCATTCATGTAATCTAAGTTCTTCAAGGTATTTTTTAGCAAAGCATGGCAGAAGTCAATGATGGATTACTACATCAATCAACTTTCTGTTTAAAAAACCTGAACATCTACTACCATAACATTTCTGGAATGAGAACAAAATCCAGTATCCTTATTTCTTGTGATTTTGATGTCATAGTTCTTACTGAGACTTGGCTAAATACCGACTTTTTCAGTGAGGAATTTTTTGACCCCAGTCTGTTTCAAGTCTTTCGCAAAGATAGGGATGCCATTAAAACTGGTTGCTCAAGAGGTAGAGGTGTGATAATAGCAGTAAAAAAAGCTATTTGTTGCAATCTGGTTCTGCCTAAAAATACAGACACCTTACTTGACCAGCTGTTTGTATCAATCGAAGGTGCCTCTGGAAATTTTTATTTATGTGCATCATACATCCCACCAAATAGTTTGGATTCTGTGTACATGAATCATGTTGACAATGTGAATGATCTTGCTGCTGAGGTTCCTGGTGAAAATCACTTTTGTATTGTAGGTGATTTTAATTTAAGTAGCGTTTCATGATCTAGTAGTATCGATAAAAATGCTCTTATTCCTACCAATATAAACTCTACCCATGAAATATATTTAATTGATACGTTTTTAAGTTTGGATTTTTCACAAATTAATTTCTTAAAAAATAAGTTTAAAAAAATCCTTGACCTTTGTTTTATTAGCAATTCGTTTGACTATATTATTGATGAATGTGAATTACCGATTTGTGAACCTAGTGTCCACCATATGCTTTTGGAATTAAAGATTAGATTTTATGAATTCTCATTCAAAGCTGTTCATGACACAATCAAATATTTAAATATAATTTTAAAAATTGTAACTTCCAGGCACTTAATGATATCATTGAAGGGTTGAATTTGATGGGTGTTTTGAGTCCTTTAGATACTCATGATGCCTTTAATCTATTTAAATTAACGGTTTCAAATGTTTGCAATAACAACATTAGTTTACTTCCGAAACAAGTGTATAAACTATCTTGGTATACTAAAGGATTAAAAAAAATAAAAAACTTAAGAAACAAATATTATAAACTATTTAAGAGTACTGGCAACATTGAGCACCAATTGAAGCACAGGCATTATTTAAGGGAATTTAATTGCTTAGATAAATTTCTTTATAAGATCTATATAAGCAGGTGTGAATCTAACGTTAAGTCTAACCCAAAATTTTTTTGGAGCTTTATAAACTCTAAAAAAATTCTTCGAACCTGCCGATGCATATGTTTCTGGGTAATGAAGTTTCTAACTCATCCCAAGATAGCCTAAATCTTTTTGCAAAATACTTCGAACTTTGAATCAAGCAGTAATCAATTTAATCAGGTTCACCATAGCAGTACATCTATAATAGACTTTGGGAACTTATATCTAACGGAAGAAGAAATTATGAAAGGTATTCTAGCATTGGATAATTCTAAAAAAAGTGATATTGATGGATTTTCTCCTTATCTCATTAAAAAATGTTATTCCTCTCTATCAAAACCAATTACCATAATTTTTAATAAATTCTTGCAATCTGGAAATTTTTTGGAAGCCTGGAAAATTTCGGCCATCTCCCCAATTCATAAATGTGGTAATAGGAATGATATAAAAAATTATAGACCAATATCTAAGTTATCTACTATTTCCAAACTTTTTGAAAAAATTGTCAAAGAAAAATTATCGTTTGCTATTAAAAGTATGATTTCACCACATCAACACGGATTTGTATTTGTGTCTGGTAGGTTGACGACTACTAATCTTGCTGTTTTTTCTGATTACTGCTCAAATGCGTTTAATAATGGGTATCAAGTTGAAACCATTTATACGGATTTTTCTAAGGCCTTCGATAAAGTTCCCCATGATTTATTAATTTGTAAATTAAGAAACTTAGGGTTTCATTCTAGTTTTTTGGCCTGGATGGAATCTTATCTTAAAGATAGATGCTGTTTTGTTTCTTATGAAGGAATAACTTCATATTCGTTTTGTGCCTCCTCAGGTGTTCCTCAAGGTAGTATTCTTGGGCCAATCCTTTTTATATTATTTATAAATGATATAGGCGATTGCTTTACCAACACCAAGCACTTGTTGTATGCCGATGACTTAAAAGTTTTTTTGCAAATATCTGATGCTTCAGATTATGTTTATTTACAATCTGACTTAGATAACCTTCATGGATGGTGTTTGAACAATTGCTTAATGTTAAATCTTAGCAAATGTTTTCATGTTTCGTTTTGAAAATTGAGAAACTTTCAGCATTTTTCTCTCCTTATTACTATGAATGTAATTAATGACCTTGGGGTTATATTTGACTCTAAATTTAGTTTTATTCAACACCTGGATTACTTCATTCCAAAAGCGTACTCCATGTTAGCTTTCATCAGACGAAATACCAAGGAATTCTCCGATCCCTACACACTTAAATTGCTATATACTAGTTTAGTTCGTTCAAAATTAGAATATGCTTGTTTTATTTGGAACCCTTTCTATGCATCTCATACTAACAGGCTTGAAAGGATACAAAGAAAGTTTTCACGGTTTGCACTACATTCCCTTAATTTTTCAGAGCCTTTTCCTTCATACAGTGCTCGCTGCTTGCTCCTCAATCTAAAATCTTTGGAGAGTAGGCGCACTATTTTATCGCTACTTTTTGTTTTTAAAATTTTTAATGGTAGCATTGATTGTCCTTATCTTCTGAGTAAAATTAACTTTAGCATCCCCGTTAGAAAGTTGCGAAATATACCAATATTTCATGAGTGTCTATGCAGGACGAATTTCTCTTCAAATTCTCCTATAATCCGGTACCAGAGAGAATTTAATGGATTAGCTTTAACTAACTCCATTGATTTCTCTTGTACTTTGTTGTATATGAAGAATTTATTATTTGCCATTTATTAATTTTTGTTTTTATATTATTTTTACTGTTATTTTTTAATTAATATTATTGTTAGTATACATAGTCAATAAGGATTTAAGATTCCATTGGCTTAATTAATAATAAATAAATAAATATTGTTACGAAATTTCTGTCTCTTAGACGATAATTTCGATCTCTTACGCTTTTCTGAGTTCGATCACTGAATTGTGTAGCAATCAAAAACACAAAAGCTTATTTAATTATAAAATGGTTTATTTAAATCACAAAAGTTAGTTTTTACACGGTACAATTGTTTATTTCATTAACATTCAAATTCTAATATTAATCTGGCACTGTATAGATAACTGTTTTACTTTATTACTTAAAATTCACTGTGTTAAAATCAAATGTCTTACTTTACTTTTTAAAGTCAACTGTAATGCTTTATTGCTTAAATTCAACTGTGTTAAAATCAAATGTCTTACTTTACTTCTTGAAGTCAACTGTAACACAGGTCAACAAATCGAAAAAAAAAAATTTGGTGCTGAGATATAGTTAGTGGTTTTGTATTAAGTATGTACTGGCAACATTAAAAATATTTTTAATTTTTTTTCCTACGTGCCATTTTTGATAAACGGTCACTTTTGAATATTCGCTGTAATCAGTACTTCCGTGTGTATGATTTGCTATTTTATCGATAAATTTTTAAAAATAAATTGATTTTTATATCATGTCTTCATCGCGAAGAAGTTGTCTCATTGATCCAAATGTGTTTTGTTACCGCTGTGGTGAATGCACGGTGAAAAATTTGAGAAAACCTCTAACAGATTTTATAAAAAGTGCTTATTATGCTTACTTTAAGTCGAAAATTGTGGATGAATACAAGCCGTGGATACCCCAAATTGTTTGTTAAATGTGCTATGAACACTTAAGACAGTGTATTAGTGGTAAAAGAAACCATGTGAGGTTCGGAAAGAACAAAAAAATCACTTTGTTGACTGTTACTTCTGCTGTATTAATTTGTATGGTGTAAACGTTAAAAAAATGATTTATGCAGACTTAGACTCTGCTAGAAGACTCTTACCACATTCAGAGGAAGTACCTATTCCAGCATTTTGTTCCATTCGTGAATCATCATTTGAAGAAGTCATTTATGAAGTGAGTAGCGACAGCGATTTCGAAGGAATACCATCTACAGAGCCAAAATCTTTTTCCCAAGAAGAATTAAATGATTTGATAAGGGATCTTGAACTCCCTAAATAACCTGTAGAGGTTTTGGCTTCTAGATTAAAAGAAAAAAACTTGTTGTCGTCAGGTACAGAAGTGACGTTCTATCAAACAAGAGAGCAAGACTTGCTACCTTTTTTTCAATCGGAAAATGATATTGTTTTTTGTTCGGATGTGCAAGGCCTTATTCTCGAAATGGGCGTTTCAAAATACCATCCAAATGAATGGCGTCTCGTTATAGACAGCTCTAAACGAAGTCTTAAGTGTGTCCTTCTACACAAAGGCAACAAATTTGGTTCAGCTGCTATTGCTCACTCAACAAAAGTCAGAGAATTACTCTGAAATTGTAAATGACATGCCAGAACACTTTAATAATTTTTTTACAAGGCAAAATCTAGAAAACTACACGTAGGGTATCAACATTTTTGATAATAATGTAATCAGTATAAGGTCCTTAGTTAAAAAAAAAGTAGAGCTTCTTGGCACCAAAACTAGTGTTGACCTGTGTAATGCTCTATTGCTTAAATTCAACTGCTTATCGACAGCTCAGATGACAACCTTTTATACAACAGTCATCACTTTCTCGAATAATCCAGTACCTTCTAAATGGCGTATTGGCGTGGAATCCACAACTATCCAGAATGTTACCAGTACCTTCTAAATGGCGTATCGGCGTAGAATCCACAACTATCCAGAATGTTGCCAGTACCTTCTAGATGGCGTTAAATGACGGCGATAATTTCTCTTGGTTGTCGACTTTTATAGTGTACTGCAGCGCCTTTTCGGTTTATAATTTTTAATACAAATACTGCACTTGGCCGCTAGATGGTGTAAAAGTATTTATAAAGCCAGTGATGCTAGCTAGTATCGTTTAGTTTTCTTTCGTTGGTTTTTATTTCGAGAATTTTCTGGCATAAACCAAATTTCGCTACAATTTGTTGCTGAGAGGTATTTTATGATACTTAATCTATTTACAAGTTTTTTTTAGTATATTACAATGTTCATTAAAAGTATATCTCTTATCAAATACATATAATACCTAAAATCTTTAGATATGCTACGTCTTCCATATTACAATTATTAAGCCCAATTTCCATGTGATCTTATTTTATCTTATTTCATCCCATATCAGGGATATCAAATCAAATTTTTGTAAGAAAGAAAAAGCATGCGAACAGAACCTAATGCGCTTGGAGAATGCGAGAGTGAATAGCATACATTTGCTATCTTAATAGCATGTGATGTCCTCCCTGATATTTGATAAAATAAGATAAGATAAGATCACATGGAAATTGGGCTTTATATGATACTCGTAAGTTAAAACCAGAACATTATGCAAAGTATGACATTTTTGATATGCTATGTTAGCTCCTGAGTGGAGCGACCATTCAGATATTACGTCGAGGATAGCTGTATACATTCTTTTAACTGCTTGCAGACTACTGTTTTTTGAAAAAATAATTAAATCGTTGCTTATACAATGTTCGACAGAATGTCTTGATAGTAAAATACTCAGCTCATCAAAGGCAATAATGAAAATGATAACAGATATCGGCGACCCTTGTGGGATACCGTTGTATAAAGGTACACTATTTGAGAAAGTGTTATTAACTTTAACTCTAAGTCTTCTGTTACTTAGAAAATTTTTTATAAAATTATATATTTTTGGGCCAACGTTCCATTTTTTAAGCTGTCGCAAAACAATATGTGGGCCAATTCGACCAAAAACCCCTTTCAAAATCCAAACTAAGTACCGTGACATGGTTCTTACTGGAGAGGGCACTTGATACAAAGTGATCAAAGTGTAAAAGCAAATCAGAGGTTCCTTGTCGCTTTTTAAATGCTACTTGATTGCAGTTAATTAATTTGTTTTTTAAAACGAACCACATCAAACACGTAGCAATTATTTTTTCAAATGTCTTTCCCATACATGGGAGCAAAGAAAAATTTATTGTGTGTTTGTTCCACTATCTGGTTGAGGGATGTATAGCTTGCGTAGTGTGGTATTGAGCTCATTAATATCTGTTTCAACATCGTCCTTACTAAACAGTGGAGGATATGGATAGATGAGAACTAATATGTTTTTAACATGCATGGATTTTTATTGTTTGTTTTTAGAATGAATCAAATCCTACATAAGTAATCGCAGGTGTGTGGTTATTATCTATAATGTACAGTCTAATTCTTTGTTGCGTCTTCGAGTATACCACAAGGTAGTATTCTGGGACTATACTTTTTGTATTATTTGCCAACGATATATTAGCAGCTGTTTTCTTTTGCTAATGATCGGCTGTATGCCGACGATTTCAAAATTTATTCTGTGGTAACAAAACTTCTATCTGTAAAGATCAAAAAATTATTTCATATAACATTTTTAAATGGAAATACTGCCGTTTTTTAAAGATTTGGGTGTAATTTTTGATACCAAGAGAACTACATATTTCAAGCCACATTAAGCCTACCATATCTAAGGCATATGCTATGCTATGCTAGCTTTCATCAAACGAAACATTACTGAGTTCTCTGATCCATACTCCCTTAAACTCCTTTACACTTCATTTGTCCATTATAAACTAGAATATGAGTCCATCATTTGGAGGCATTATCACACGTGTCTATGAATCGTAATTGAAAGTATTCAGAAAGTTGCACTTTCTCGATCCAGCTCTCTCACATAATTATGAATGTATGCATATAAATTTAAAAACATTACAAAATAGGAGGACTATAATATCATTAGTATTTGTTTTTGAAGGCATACGAGGCGAAAGGATCCGTTTCAATGTTCCTGCCAGAGCTCTTCGACATTTCGATACATTTTGTTTTGTTTGGCTTTGTTAGAACGAACTATGCCCAAAATGCTCCTATTAAAAGAGATTTAATTGAATTTAATAATATCTCTATTTAATTGAAATCTTTCTGGAATTTGCCGAATTTTGTTTAAAAATATAAGGTTAACATTAATTTAAGTACTAAACAGGGCCGTTATTAAGCATATGCTACATAGACTGTAGTTTAGGAGCCCGCGCCACAAAATTGATGACCTTTTTTTCTTTTTGAAGTGAAACTTCTTTAGCAACGAGGTGATTTGAAATCAGGTGTGTATACTAAAACGACACTATTTTTTTAGCCATACTTCCACTTAGTTTATTTTTTTTCCTCGAAGGTAAACACGGGATCTAGAATAAGGCTTGCGCACGATGAAATTAGTGCACGAATTAACTCAAATAACTTTTTAACTAGTTGACATTAAAACAAGAAATATATGTTTTTTTTAACAGAAATCTTATTCATGTTTACTTTTATTGCAAATATATTAAACATTATTGGCTCTTTATGAATACATTGAGTTTTTCTGAAACAACTCCCATTAAACTTTTAATCGTATCTTCAGAGATTTTTTTAATGGATACTAACCATTGTCTTGAAAAATGTTTGGTGTTTTCAGCAACCTGTTTTGTATTCTTCATAATCCTTTTTACCAGAGCCCAATATCTTTCGATGGGTCTGAGCTCCGGGCAGCTAGGAGGATTTGCATATTAAGGTACAAATTCTACTTTGTTCTTTTCATACCATTCAACTTCAGATTTGCTGTAATGGCATGAAGCCAAATCTTGCCAAAAAAAGTTGAGACCTCATGCTGTCTAATAAATGGTAAAAGACGTTTTTTCATGCACTCCTGGATGCATATTTCGGTGTTAATAGTCCCAGTTGAAATAAATGAACTGCTTCGCCTACCGCAGCAGCAGATTGCCTGCCATACCAAAAACTTCTTTAGAAACTTCGTCTTTTTTTGGCTCTTAAACTCTCTTGAACATTTCCTCTATGATCTGCAACAGAAAAATCGACACCTGGAAGCTGCGAAAAGTCACCAAGTACGTAAGTCTCGTCGTCCTTAATGCAACAGTCAAATTTTTTAATGTATTCGGGGTAAAGTATTTTGGCTCGCTTTTTTGCCTTGACGTTCTTTTCGGAATTTCTATCCGGAACTTTCTGGACTTTAAATGACTTAAGCCCATCCTCTTTTTTAACTTTTCTGACAAAAGCCTCAGAGCATTGAACTTTCTCAGCTACTTTTCTTTCCGATATATTGGGATTTTTCTTAAAAGAAGCTATCACCTTCTTGGCAGCATTAGGATTATTAAAACCTTTATTTTTTCTACTTCCTTGATTTCTACTCACGGTCAGACGTTCATTATAGGTTTTAATAACACGCGAAACGGTATTCCGCGAAATCTTAGCTTTTCTAGCAATTACTTTGAAAGTCCAATTTTTATTTTCGTTAAATATTTTGGAAATTTTTTCGAGCACTTTTATTTCGCTGCTCGTAGTGAAGCCATAAATTAACGAAAGAGTAAAAAAAGTAGCATGCACATTTGTACATATTTACCAAAGCCAATTTGATTAAAATTTTTTTGAATTTTTTGAATCTGAACAATAAACAAGTAATAATGTGTGCACTAGTTTCATCGTGCGCAAACCTTAGCATCAGCAAAAAAATATATATCAAATTAAAGTACTCATCGAGCAGAGTACTCGAAAAATATCAGCTTTGAGATCGGTGGACCATAAGCTGAGATATAATCGTGGGAAGATTTGCTATTTTTTCGAATTTTTTCAAGCATTGCACTGATCAACTGCAATAGCCATATCTAAGCATACCAACTGTACTTATTTAGTAAGTACAGTACTTATTTTCAGCTTGCCGTACTTATTTTTTAAAGCGTACTTAATTTGTACTTATTTTTCAAAGCACTTATTTGTACTTATTTCGGCAGAAATCTGTTTCTCAAATTAAATATAAATATCATTTGCGCTGGCCCGATGATTGCGAAATAGTTGTAACTAGAATTCCTTTAATTAGTATTTACACACGAATGTTTCAAAAATTGATATGTGGCATCACTAAATTTGAGTTTGACAGGGCAGACTTGTAGTTTTTAAAAATGTTTTGTGGGCATCGAAGAATCGTATGGGAAAAGAGAGTGACAAAAATAAAATTTGTAAACAATACATATTTGCTGAGAAAATCGTATGGGAAAAGAGTGTGACAAATATTAATAGATGCATTCTATGTGTGTTGAAAAGCATACGATGCATGCATGCTTTTTATGTGTTTCGCACTATATGCTTCGTGTTTCTATTCATTAAATGGTAATGGCGCCGCAACGCCGTAAGTGTATTTTTGATTCGGATCTTCAGAAAAAAGATCTGCAAACGAAAAAAGGAAGAACAGAAAGTGATATACGGTGTAATTAGTGCGACGCGGAACTCAACATCGCAAACACCGGAAAGAGTGAGATAGATAAGCCTTTGAAATCCACGAAACACAAGAAAGCGTTGTCTGCCAAATCGAACAGCCGCACTTGTGCGAACTTTTTTACTTCGTCAGCCGACACCACCCTTTCGGCATGTGAAAGCGTTTGGTCGTATCATGTCATAAAAACAAATAATAGCTTCATTTCATCGGACTGCGCTTCCAAAATATACCGCACATGCTTCGAAATGTGTAATTCTAATTGAAGAATGGAAAGAGAAGAAATTTTTGCTTTTTGAAATCGCAACCGCAGCTATTGCGACAAATTTCGTGTCAAGAAAAATACAATTTCAAAGAGCAACAGCGCACCGTGGCTGCTGTTGGTGAAACTGCTGACGCTAAGGCTGCCTCATTAAACAAAATGTCGATTGGTAGTGCACAGAGCGAACATTAATTATCCTTTAAATTTCTGAACATGTTTTCAACTTTTAATTTGTACTTATTGTTGACAAATACAATTCAATAAAGAAATTTCGGTATAAAAGCAATAGCTCGGAATCATGGTGTAATTATATGGTGGGTGCAATACAGGATCGTTCTCTTACCACTAAAGCACACCACGTTGACAGCTGGTCGTTGCATTTTTTCTTTGTTCCATTTGATTTTTCTCTTTACTGCACCCACCATATAATAACACCATGGATTGATATTGTACTTATTTGTACTTATTTTCAACTATTGATTTTAGGCAAATGTACTTATTTTTTCAAACTGAAAGTTGGTATGCTTAGCCATATCATAGTGAGGAGAACAAAAAATTATACTACGCTCTCTCATTGTAACTGTTATCGTCTCCCAATTATTGTTGTTATTAATATATGAAAATAAACAATAAAAAATAAGTGTATACAGTCTGTCAAGTAATTGTTTGAAAAATAAATTATGAAACACAATTTTCTCGTTCCCTTGGGCCTATCAATAATACAGCACCCAGATCCTGCATAAGACCGATTGTGCTTAGGATTATTGATCTGATACAATTTGTCTTAACTTTTCGGCTTTTTAAGTGTCAGTGAAGCCGAAATTGTGAACACTTTTTTTCAACTCGTTCTTAAGTAAAACTCCTTCGTCATAATATTGGTAGAAACTTTCAATTCACCAACGCCTTCTCATGATACTCGTATGTATCCACATATCATCACGGGCAACTTTCCACACTTCACAGTGGGCATTATACTCTTCTACTGCAGAGCTGTGTTCGGTTTCCATCAAACTTTATTAGGACCATCGTGATAATATGACATGGTTTTTGTTTTGCTGCAGGAAATTACATCTCTCTTCTACTGCATTGACCCTGCAGTAGAAGAGTTTAATACCCACTGTGAAGTGTGGAAAGTTGCCCTATTTGGTATGGGGAAACATAGGAGTATCATGAGAAGGCGTTGGTGAACTGAAAGTTTCTGCCGATATCATGACGAAAGAGTTTTACTTAAACACTCTTCAAAACGAATTGAAAAATAAAAAAAATGCTGAGAATTTCGGCTTCACTAACCCGAAAAGTTAAGATACAAAAGTATCAGATCAATAATCCTAAGCCTAAATCGGTCTTATGTAGGATCTGGGTGCTGTATTATCGCAGTAAAGTGATAGGCCTAAGGGACCGATATGAACCCCTTTTAAAAATTAATGGGCACACTAAAAAAAATTGCAAAACGGGCTCTCAACAAATAAAAATGCTCCAATAAGAGTTATTAAGGAGGAATGGACAAAAATATGACCATTTTTTATGGTTCGTTTTTTTGCTGTTGAAAAAAATTTCTTCGCATCTTTTAACCAAAATCAGTGGTGCTCTGAAGACCACACCAACTGACGCCATCTCGTTCCCCTTCACCTGTTAAGTAAGCGTATGGCAGCATGTGCCGCCATTAGGGAAACTATCTATTGGCCTTCCTAAACTCACAAGTAGCTCAAAAATGCAGCTCGTATTTTAATGAGATGGCTCAACATTTTAAAATTCACCTCATCTGGATACCTGGGCATAGGAACATTAATGGCAATTCAGGACAAGGAAGGTGTTGGCATGCCACAAGTTACTGCTTAAAGAAGATATGTTAAAAAAGACTAACACAAGATAGAAGCAAGGGTCAACTTGCACTATAACAAGGCAAATCTGGCCGATATGGGATGCTAAGCGCTCTAGAAGTAATATCTCACACTAGACACACATGGGAGGGTATAGTTAAACACCCTGTGGCATCACAATGGATCAACATTTGGTCTAAGTGAGTCGGTTCGCAACTGACTGCCACTCCTACCTAACCTAGCCTTTAGCGAAAACCCCATCCCGGTAGGGCTCACATGCTGCATAGCTTTGTTAAACTGTCGGTTCAAAGACTTGCTATGATGTAGCTTTATTATTTCGAATTTCGAAATTTCCGGTTGTAGAAATTTTAATTTGTTTTTAGTCGACTGAATTATATGTGGTCGGGTCGGAATGGTCAGGGTTCGAATCGCATTACAAATTAACCAAAAACTGGTCTGATGAGGGTATGTATATACATATGAATATGTGTATATGTATATGCCGAAACATACATATGTCACCAATTACCAGGTTAAATTGTTCCATTCGTTATCTGTGTCATGTTTGTTTATAAAGCATTAACCGATTTGTGAAATTTCACATGAATATCGGTTACTGCAATTGACTGTAAATTCGATTAAAATTCAATTAAATAATAATATTCAGTCGACTAAACACAAATTAAAATGTTAGTTAAGTTAAGTTAGTTTTAAGTCGTCGGACCTACTTTGTTTCTAAACGGATTTGTGACTTTAATATACAAATTTTATTGACATTGACATAAACATAAAGGTATAATTTTGGTGATGACACACACAGTACTCAACGGAAACCCTCAAAATTTTCGGGTGTTGAGTACTCTACACCGATGACAGGTCTTTCGCCGCGCCTGGTTCGTGTATACTTATTGCATATGTTATGTAACGTTTTTGCACTTAAGGTTCTTAGAGGATTTAAGCCTAGAAATGAAAATTTAGCCAAGTGTTCGCTGGTCCGATAAACTGCTGGATGCATTCATAGGTTTAACTGTAAAGGCACCTTATCGTTATCAAAGAGGTCATATTTTTATGCACTTTCAAGTGATGTAACCTGAACGAAACGATAACTTAGGAGCCTTATCAGCGTAGTTCAAGAAATACAGATCGATGCAATATGAAAGTAAATCAAAAGGAATTCATAGCATTTATTTATACTGTGCAAATATGTACATATATACAAAGAATTTATAAATAAATACAAAAGTAAAATAGAAAATATAAATTAACTAAAGATTAATTATCTACAATTAAGTCAGACTGCAAAGTAAACGTTCTGAAGAACAACAGATAAGAAGAAAATATAAGGAAAAATTGTCCAGACGAAATCTTTTAAGAGCAAATATTAACATAAAAAACTTTACTCTGCATTGGTTAACCAAAAGTAAGGCGAATGACATTTGTAATAACAAGCTGCTTCCAATGACCTTGACATTTGCTCTAATTTTTTTAAAACCCTATCGAAATCATATCTGCTAACGCATTTATAAAAATCTTTATAATTTAATTTCAAGTATGATAACATAATTAAAAGACTTCAATGTATGACTTTCATTACACAAATCGCGTATAAAGCAAGCAGGTTCAATAGGAAAGAACCTCCAACGCCCTGAGAATGAATATAAATGCAGTAGAAGGTGACGCATCCGAGAAGAAGTGATATGATAAGTTTTTATGCGCCCCTGCTTCTAGCTTTAGCAAATTTAAAATGGCAAATATCTGAAAACATTTTTGAGGACACAAAAACCATTCTTCGTCATAACCTGATACAAGACCAGAAAAGTTCGAAGAATTTTTGTGTTCCCAAATCAATGAGAATAATTTCACTAGTTTACAAAATAATTTTTATTGTGTTCCTTTGATGAGAGGTTACTTTTCTTATGAACTTTTTCCCACTGAATTCGAAAATGAAAATGAAAATTGTACAGTTTTCACTTTAAAATTTATATCTTGAGCTAGAAGATTTTAAAACAAATCAAATTTTACATTTGATTCTGTAGCCACGAAAAAATAGAAATAAAAAAAAAAAATAGTTTTACTTCATAAGCCTAAACCAAAATAGACGAGACGAGACGTAACGAGTAAGTTCGAGTGTATGTAAACCAATGTTGATAGCCAAAATGAACCAACGTAATTGATCGAAAGTGAACGAAACATTTTGACGAGACGTGTTGTTCCGTAAGAACCGAACTTCAATACGTTGCTACTCGTCATAACAGCTTTTTCGACTCGTTGGCTAGCGTAACATTTTGGGTTAAATGTCAAAACAGACGAAACGAGTGCAAACGTTCGTTCAATTGCTACCGTCTCGTCACGTCTATTTTGGTTAAGGCTATACACGTAGGCTGTACACAACGTAAGGAGCGATTAAATGAATTAGTTCAAGTCCCACATTTTTAAAATTCCCTATTTCATTCTGTTTTCATTTCATATTTTTAGCGATCGTGTGATTTTTTTCACGTTGAGGTCTCTGCTATAACGGAAATTGAAATTTTGTTTTAATGGCTTCTATTAGACGTACTGTCGCTAATTTGTGTACTGGAACTTTAAAATTTCCTCTTCCGTTTTGCCCGTTGACGAAAACAGACGTGTTTTCGGGTGTAGTCGTTTGCGTGTGTCTCAGCGTTTGAGCAGTTTCATATGCTTTTTTCAAAGCGGTGAAATGTATGAGAATCAGTAAATAAATTTGAAAATTATAGTCGAAAAAAAAAAACCCTTTGAGTCAAAATGTTTAATAGAAAACGGGAATTTGAGTGCTTAAATAATCCGAATAGTTTCTGTAATGTGTGTGGTAATTTTGGCCTTAAGTCAGATAGACGTAGGTTCACCAGGGCCCTGTTTCATAATTAAGCTAATAGTACCTATTAGTTCATAAGTACAAGTGTACAAACTACAAGTACTAATATCTTCTGTTTCATAATGGAAACATCCTGACTAATACTATTAGTTATATTATACAAACGAAAAAGTACAAAGTACAAGTCATGGTTTGTAGGCACTTTTTGAAAATGTATTTTGATTTATTTTTTTTTCAAAAAATTAATATTGTCATTGAATAGTTACGAAGAGTTGTACAACATTTGACAAATTTGAAAGCATGTATAGGGTTCAGTCAAAGGTGGTCTTAGCATGGAAAAATTTCTTTCAATATACGTATATCTTGTTCAATTATTTGTATTGCTGTATTTGTACATTCTTTCAGCAGGGCTGTTTGGTTCATGGTGCAGAGGTGTCATGAGCCACGTCTTCAAAACATAACAGGAATCTTACAATAAAACTGCATTAGGGAAATGTTCTGTGCTTCCATTCTGCGATACGGATTGGCCAAAAAAACACGCCTATTGTTTAACACTTTATCTTCTGTTTAATTTTTTATTGCTTTTATTTTCAATTTACTTTATATTTCTATTTAATTATAATTCTTAATTTTTATTTTCTTGCTTACAAAAATTATGTTACTTATGTATATTCTCCATCAATAAAATGTTTTGCAATTTTGTCAAATTCATTCGTTGCATTCGTCACTTGTTACTTGAACAACAGAATGTAACTTACTATTTCAATTTAAAAGTAAATATGTACATATTTTTAAGTTTTATTTAACATGAATCTAATAAGATCTTTTATTTGAAATAAAGCTGAATTATTATTATGAATACAGTGTTTTATTTCGAAACACTCGTGAGTCATGAAGGGCTACAAACGAACATACTGTTAATCGGATGGGTTCCGTGTCGATCTACAAATACCGCTTTGTTTTCAACTAAAGCGTCAGTAGTGAACCATCTAATACTCCACCCACGTAAGAATAAGCCATATTAAATAACGAGTTTATAGTTGTCGCAACGTTTTCCGACCATGCAACTACTGTTTGGATTAAACGGCTATTTACAGCATTGACCACTCTTTTTGCACATCTGCAAACACTGTATTTACTTACTATATTCAACTTGCAAGCCAATGCAGGGCAATACAAAGTTTGGATTTTGCTGCATTTCATTTTCTAGCAGCAGGGTCTGCAAGTAGTGCTCCGATCTGCAACAGCAGCGTCTCTAGTTTGACCGACGACATTCGGAGTCGTTGCTTAGACTCAAACTCATTTTCGAGAAGAAAGTTATTTCTGATTCCATATATTTTTCTTCATCGAGTCAAGGTCTGCCAAATCACATGATCATCCAATGGTTCGTCATCACTTCGTCCAACATCTTACGAGAAATAATATCATATAAAACATCGGCGTTTTCCCTAAATTTCGATGTTACAAGTAAACCGGCATTTGTATTAATAAGCCAACAATCACTTGTACATTTCAAGTATTTGTATTATTAACGACTGTTTATGAAACAGAATCACTTGTACTTTTTAAAAATTCTTTTGTACTTTCGATGTTACAACGAAGGCCGCCCACTTACCCTTACTGTTTTATCAAATTAGTGTGGCTAGCAATTCAGGTGTTGGATACAAAATTTGTAAGTATCAATAACTCGAAAGTCAAACGAGATATCGATTTTTATTATTTTCGCTTTATTTTGACGTGTTCCATCGAAAACCATTGCCAGATTGCGGCACCACCGATATCGTAATCTCCCCGCCTGACCAAACCATTTGGTGTCTGAAATAGTGCCAAATGGGTTTATGCGGCAGTAGCATCTGTTTTACTTCCAGTTTCGCATACAAGTGAATTTTGTTATCCTAAATGCCCCGATTCAACTGTTAAATCTTCCGGATCACCTCAAGAGGAAGGCACAAGCAGTGAAAATGAACTAGAACCAGACCTTGAAACTTTTATACTTTTATTCAAAAAGTTTTCAAAATAAAAGTTTCTTAAAACTTTTTTGTTATAAACTTTCTTCAAAAACTTTTATTGAATAAAAGTTTTTCCAAAAGACTTTTTCAAAGAATTTTTCCTAAAAGTTTTTCTGGAAGTTTTATTTTAAAAGTTTTTTTTGACTTTTATTAATAAAAGTTTTTTTTAACTTATATTTTTAACAGGAAAGAGTTTTTTTTTGTCTTTTATTTTTCACAAGGCGAAAATAAAAGTTTTTTTGTATGAAAATTTTCTTAAACTGCATGAGATTTTCTATTACATAAGGTAACGGGAACAAATTTATCTTCTTCAAATATTTAATTGGGACTGTTTAAAAAAAAATATTGAAAAATTTCTCATAAAATTTGTGTTTAACATCATTTTAGACCATGAACGCACACATATATGTAGATCAAAATAGTGTATGAAAGATGTATTAGCCATTTAATTTTACATCGAAATGTCCTGAGTCGATATCACAAAAAATCTTTTGTTTTACAGTTGTAGATCGATAAATAAAAAAACTCATTTTAAGCTCATTTTTCAGCCTTTGGGTCAAAAGCGACTGGCCTGTTTCCAACAGAAACACTAAATTTTTATGCAGATCTTTTTTAACCCCATTCTATTAGAAAAAGCGTGTGGATCGAAACAGTTAACACTTTTTCACATTTCATACATTTCATGGGTGCCCTAATATACATGTATATATTATACATATGTTTATATACATATGTATAATGTATATTTATATACATTAGGGTGGTTCTTAAGTGTACTTTTTTGCGAAAATCAAATAGGACGTCCTCTCAATTGGTTCGAAATAGGGTAAAAAACAATATAAAATTGTTCTCTTTAACCCCTACGGATCCTATTTCAAAAAGAAATCTGACCTAAGCCGACATTTTTTTAATAGGGTAGGAGTTAAAGATAAAAATTTTAAATTAATTTTTGAATATTTTTTATCCTATTTCGAACCGATTGAGGGGGAGTCCCCAATTTTTTTTCTTAAGAACCACCCTAGTATACATACATATAGATCAGTGGTTCCCAAAGTGTGTTCCGTGGAACCCTGGGGCTCCACGAAAAAATTTAGGGAATCCGCGTGACAACATTTATTTCATCAAAAAAAAAAAAATAATGGTGTTTAATTCATTCACATTTTCCTCGGAAAGTTTACAATCGATCACCAAATTAAATTTAAAATTTTTAAACAAGGCGTCTGAAAACATAAGCATCGGTAGTAATTCGAGCTTCACCGCTTAGTGGTTTTCTCGAAGAGTCTGAAGTGGATTTAAATATGGAAATCTGTCCAGTTTGCAGCAATAACTCAGTGATTACTTTCCAAACCTAGAGAATCAAGATAATTACTGGGTGCAAAATCCTTTCAAAATAAAAGAAAAACTGAAAGGGTTTCATTCATGGATTATGAAAATTTGATTGAATTGAGTTCGGACACCAAATTTAGAACAGTTTCATGAACAATATTCTGGTCAGATCTATTCGATGAATATCCAATTTTATCAAATCAAGCTATTCGAATTCTATTGCCATTTGCAACCACTTATTTATGTGAAGCTGGGTTTTCATATATTATGTTGCGGCAAAAACCAAATGTTGTAACAAACTTGATGCTGCACTAGATATGAGAGTTCAGTCATCAAACATTATTCCCAATTTTAAGAGAATCATGGACTCGGACTCAAAGAAGCATTCCTCACATTAAAGTTTTTTCATTTATTTTAGTTTATAATTAATAAAAATTTATTTCTATGATGAATTGTTTTTTTTTAAGTTTTGTTTAATTCAATAAAATCTGATATACAAAAATAATACTGCTTCATTAAATATCAAATGTTAAATTTTAAAAAGTTGTTGCTTAAAAAATATTCAGGGTTCCGCGATCATTGGCAACAAATTTGAGGGTTCCGTGACAAAAGTGGTTTGGGAACCCCTGATATAGATAAAGCTAAAGAAGTATATACTTCAGTCGTGTGGTCTAAAGCACACTCGTTTTTTTTTCGTGGTATCTGGCGGGATATTACGCCACTCAATTTAAAGTGCCTCTTTTAGGACTTTTTTCATATGAAATGTATATTCGGAAATATTTTTTCAAAATCGCCCTTAAATTTACAATCACATTTCGATCTGGCGACTGTGCTGGCGGTGCCATATAGGTCTGGCGACTATACTGGCAGTTCCATCAAATGCGGGCACTTGTATATTTACCAGGACTAAACTATGCCCGCTCTGTGTTTTGAGTATTTATATTGGTAAAACCGTTAATTTGTATGTCCAGATTTCCAGTACTCTGCAGCAAATTGTCATTTAAAACCTGAAGACACATATCCATTCTCATGATGTTTTCCATAAAAGCCAAATATTCGGTACCAGGAGCTGACATGCAAGCCCAAACCGAAAATGATTTTTACTGGCAAGTAGTCCACAAAAAGCCGTTCATTAGTCAAAAAAGGGATTAACCGTCTGATTTTTATCAAAGAGCATGTTTTGAAAACCCCCTCAGTACTGGAATTCAGTAACATTCGTGGTTGGATCAAAATTCAACTTATTTGACTCAGATGATATGTCACGAAAGCCTAATTAAGAAACACCAAAAAAAAAATAAAGAGAATTGCAACGATTAAACTCCACAAATTGCCGAAAAAATTAATATGTTCAGAAAATGTGGGATTTGGATTCATTCATTCAATCGCTCCTAACGTTGTCATTTTACGGTCGATTTTCTTTTGATATGACTTAATTTTTGAGTAAAAGTATCAGCTCTACGTGTATGAATTAAAATTATTTTGTTTTTTATTTTATTTCTATTTATTCGTGGCCACATAATCAAATGTAAAATTTAATAAAAGATGTAAGAATTGTAAATTTGAACTTATTAATTGATAATATTGATTATCATTGATAATATTGATTAGAATGCCCTTTTTTGGGGATTGATGTGTCAAGATGTTTTAATATGTTTCTTGAAAATCTATCAAATATCATCTTGAATAATGTACCTTTACTGAAAAAAAAATCACAAGCTTCCTTGGTATACTAAGGGCCTAAAAACGTTGAAGAATTTGAGGAATAAATTTTTTGAAGATTTCAAAATTACATTAAATTTAATAGCAAAGCAAAATACTTGCATTATAAGCATGAATTTAATTGTTGAAATAAATTTCTGTACAAGCAATATGTCCTTATTATAGAAAACCGCATTAAATATGACTCGAAATCTTTTTGGTCTATATTCAATCTAAAAAAGTCTCCTCTAACATCCCAACTTCAACTTTCTATAATGATGAAACTTCGTTTTCAATAGTCGAAACAATAACTCTATTCGCAAATTATTCTAGTTCCAATTTTGAAAGTAATTTTGGACCCGTTATTGATTCTGTGTCTGCTAATGTTGACTCCGTTTTAGCCTTCGGTGATCTTTCACTAATACCGAGAAATATTGAGTCTGCAATCGCTTGCCTTAAGAACTCTATTAAATGTGACTTAGATGGTATTTGTCCTTTTTTCCTTAAGAATTGTGCTCATAGAATTTCGGTGCCTTTATGCTTAATTTTCAATTATGCGCTTAGTTCTGGTAATTTTATTGATAAATGGAAAATTTCCCTATAACACCTATTTTTAAATCTGGAAATAAACATGATGTTCTCAATTATAGGCCGATCTCCAAGATAACAAACATCTCGAACATTTTTGAAAAAATTGTCAAAGACAAAATTTATTTTGCTATAAAAAACATAATCTGCCCTTACCAGCATGGTTTTGTTTCAGGTAGGTCTACCACAACGAATCTTTCTGTGTTCCTTAATTACTGTACATCAGTGCTTGAACAGCGATATCAAGTTGATGTCGTTTCCTCTGATATATCAAAGGCGCTTGATAAGCTTCCCCATCACATACTGCTATTAAGGCTTGCTAAATTTGGTTTTCATTCAACTTTTCTCTCTTGTTTAGAATCTTATCTTTCCAATAGGGTATCACATGCTGCCATTGAGAATTTTAAATCCTTTGTAGCGACTTCGGCTGTACCCCAAGGTAGTATCCTTGGTCCCCTACTTTTTATTATTTTCATAAATCTAAAAATGAAACTGCCAACTTTTTACTTTTTGCGGATGATTTAAAGGTTTTCTATAAAATAAAGAATCATGCTGACTCTCTTTTACTGTAATCTGATTTAAACAATGTGTTTACTTGGTTCTAATGTAATAATCTATATTTAAGTCTTGATAAATGTTACCTTGTTACTTACTCTAAACTTAACTCGCCAATAACTACTAATTATTATTTCGACAACTTTAATGTAGTAAGAGTTGTTGAGATACGTGATCTGGGTGTAATTTTTGATTCTGAACTGAAATTTAATAGGCACTTGAATCGCATTGTCCCCAAGGCTTACTCCCTTTCAGCTTTTGTAAACGAAACAGTACTAATTTTTCTGATCCTTATACTTTGATTCGGTTGTACACTTCATTTGTTAGATCAAATTTAGATTATGCATCTTTCATCTGGAATCCTTTTTATTCCATTCACATAACTCGTTTAGAGTTAAATTTGCTTTGACTTTGTTAAACTTTGTAGAAGCTGTAGCGTCTTACAAATCGTGTAGTATACTTTTTAAAATCTCTACTCTCGAATATAGGAGATTACTTCATAGTATTATGATCATATATGATATTATTAACACTTTGACTGCCACGTCGTACGTTTGTGTACGACACCTAATACTTCCTGGGGTGCCACGTCGTACGAAAACGTACGACAGGGGTTGTCTCACATATGATAGAACCTATGAGACAGATGAAAGTTTCGATTACTATCGATGACCAAAATCTGCTGGGACTTGAACGCAAAAAAAGACCGTCGTACTTCCAATAAAAAAACTGTTTGGCCTTCGGTGAAGCTTTTCGTCCAAACTGCTTGGCAGTCAAAGTGTTAATGGGATTATCATTTGCGATCAGCTTCTTGAATTATTGTCTTTCAATATTCCGTCAAGATCTCTCCGAAATTCGGATTATTTTTCATAAATTTTCATAGAACAAACTATGCTATTAGTGAGCTGTTGAATCGAGTTCTCATAGCCTTAAATAAGATTTATAGTAGCAGCAAAGTTGATTTTTGCATGCAAGAAGATTATTTTAAGACTATAATTTTGATATTGAATAGTAATAAAGTTTCGGCACCTAAGTAAACTTATATTTCTATATCTTACTATCTTGCTTAGTCTGAAAGGTAAATTTGTACCATTGACGTAAATAAATAAATAAATATGTAATTATGCATGTTTGTCATTTTAATAACTTTAATTTGGTACCAAAAAGGAAATTGGACATTTGTAGCTCAAGATATAAATTTTAAAGTGAAAGGAGGACGAAAAAATTAAAAAAACACAGCATTTCGAAAACTGCACCATTCAAAAAATTTTCATTTTCATCAATTTTATAGAGGTTTTTTGACTAGTGTTTTGTAATTGCACTTAAATGTCCATTAAGTCAATTTTTCACCCAACGTTTCATTTTCATTTTCGAACTAAGCAGGACAAATTACATAAGAAAAGCAACTTCTTATCAATGGAACATTTTGAGTGTAAATTAGTGTTTTTAAATTATAAATAACATCTGTAAAAATAACGAAAAATAAATAATATTTATATTAATGTAAGACTTTGAAGGCTTAAAAAATACACTAGAGCCCCGATTTGCGTCGATCCGATATGCGTCGTTTCGATTTACGTCGCTACATACGATTGGATTTTTCCACTGAAAATCACATTTAAAAAATTTTTCAATTTGCGTGTAAATTGGGGAATTCCCATTTCATTCTGTAAGGTATTTTATTCTAAGCATAGTTGCGTGTTAGGAAGTAAGAATTTAATTCTCAATAAAAATTGTTGTGGTTAAATCAATAAAATAAGTTACTTACTTACTTACTTACTTACTAAGATGACCATAACAACCCGTTGACAGGTTACGGCCGACCTCATTAGCTCTCGCCAGGCGCCTCTGTTTTGCGCGCGCCTTCTCCAATCGTTAATGCAAAGCGTGGTTAGGGCTTCCTCAGCTTGGTCTATCCACCGGAGGCATGGTTTCCCTCTTCGTCGTTGACCGGGGACCTTCCCTTCGAATACCTTTTTCGCCGGAGCTTCTTTATCCATACGATGGACATGACCCAGCCAGCGTAGTCGCTTTATTGTTATACGCTTAACTATGTCAATGTCGGCGTAGAGCTCATACAACTCGTGGTTCATTCGAATGCGATAGTCGTCGCCAACTCGAACAGGACCAAAGATTTTGCGGAGAACTTTCCTCTCGAACACCCCAAGAGCGGCTGCGTCTGTTGTCGAAACCACCCATGCCTCAGCGCCATAAAGAAGCACAGGTAGAATGAGCGTCTTGTAGAGTGTTAGCTTTGTCGATCGAGAGAGAGCTCTGCAACGTAATTGCTTACTGAGACCGTAGTAGCACCTATTAGCAATTGTTATTCTCTGCTTAATCTCCAGACTGACATCATTGTTGCTGGTTACGGCAGTGCCAAACCCTACACACACATTCCAAGTTTTAAGTCTAGGAGAGACTCGCCTTCTCACAACTAGCTCACCCCCGGACGGGTGTCCAAGGGATCTCCAGAGAATACTTGGCCAAAAGGCCGGAAGTTTGTGAGCTGCTTGAACTGCTTGCAAAAGAATCATCCCTGGCCACTCCCAAGTGAGTGGCGATCAGGAACTTTACCCACTTACGTGGACTTCTACAAGCAGCTCCATCTTCCAAAATAAGTTAAGAAAGGAAAAAAACTGAATAAAAATATAAGAAAATTTATTAGTTTGGAACTAAGATTGGATGTTTTAAAACGTTTTAAATCGGGAGAAAAAGCTTTTGACAAAGGAAGAGCCCTTGGGTTAGCACCTACAACAGTTAAAACAATTTACAACAGAGACAGTGTTAAAATAACTAAATTTGCTAAAATCGCCAAACCATTCCAATGTAAAAAAGTTACAAAAGTAACAATCTTTTTAATGGTTAAAAGACTTAGAGAAGACTTAGAGAATACCAATTAGTTTGTTGGTTTTATAAGGTACTCGCTAAGGATCTCTGTGTTCCAGACCTGTGTTTTAATGAAACGTACGCAGAGTAGACTTAAGAATACCTAGTACTATTGATGAACACCCACTTCATCGATATCATCGCAAAAAAATACTTCGGAAAACCATCTTTTAAAAATTGACTACCCGAATATATCTCATTTAAGCTTGAGTTGAGCTTGATTTTTGGCTTTTTTGCGAGGGATTTTCATTTTTCTATCGCTCTGGTCTTCTGATAAAAAATGCTGGAACATCGGGACTGGTCAATATTTCTTCGTCTGTTTTCGGACTACAATGCTGAAGAGCATTAGACCAAAAAAAAATTTATTCATCAAGTTTACCTCACTTGAACCCAAATCGGCGCTGTTTTTTCGCTGTTTTCTGGGAGTTTTTTGATGCTACCAAGAAACTCTGTCACTGTATAACAAAACAACTATCACCATCGTGTTCAGCAGACCCGAAAATATAAGAATCGATACCAGCAGCCCGTATCTCATGTGGAAAAATTTTTTGGGAAGAGTTATCATCACTCGCAAATAAATTGAATGAAATTTATTCATAAATCGGATATTAGCGACCTCTAAATATCAATATTTTTTAATAAAATTTTAAATGTCTTACTTTTTTACATAACACTAACTACTTTTCATATGAGCAACATCAAAATCGAAAACTCGATTTTTTTTGGTCACTCTACTATATATATACATACGCATAGCTGGGCACCGTTAATCAAATAGTTAACTTTGTTAATAGCTAATCAGTTACTAAAAAAATTAACTTCGTTAAACGTTAAAGCGTTACATTTCGGAAGACTTAACGCAAGTTAATGTTAATCGTTAATCCGTTAACACGTGATAAAACTTTAATTTTTTATATCGTTACTTTAGGAACAAAATAAAACAAGTTAAGGTGTTATTTTCGGCCAGGCCGAAACTCACATACCCTACACTGCACTGAAAGTACCTTTTCATCAAATCTTAAGAAGACGTTGAAGAGGTTGAATAAGTTGATAAAAATGTGAAATGTTAGAAAGGTTGACAGCGGTTGAAAAATGTTGAAAAAATTTGAGAGAGGTTGATAAACTCTAAAAAAAATGAAAGAGGTTAAAAAATTTGAAACTATTCAAAGTTGATGAAAAAGTTAAAAAAATAAAGAAACTTTAGAAGAAAGCATTTCTCCAACTTGCTTACGGGCGATGATCCCACCAATTCCGCCCAGAGAGAATGCAGTACGATACCACCAATCGATGATAACGCAGTGGAAGTACCATCACCTAGCCATGAAGAGGTTCGAGTTGCTATCCAGCGACTCAAAAACAACAAAGCAGCGGGTGCTGACGGCCTGCCAGCTGAGTTGTTTAAAGCTGGTGGCGATGAATTGATAAGGTGCATGCATCAACTCATCAGCAAAATATGGCTAGCGGAAAGCATGCCCGACGATTGGAATCTCACCGTGCTTTGTCCTGTAATAAAGAAAGGAGACCCGACAATCTGCGCCAACTACAGGGGTATCAGTCTTATTTCCATCGCATATAAGATCCTCTCGAGCGTATTGTGTGAAAGATTGAAGCCACATACAGAAACGCTGATCGGATCCTATCAGTGTGGCTTTAGACCTGGTAAGTCCACCATAGACCAGATTTTTACACTAAGCCAAATCCTGGAGAAAACCCATGAATATCAAATCGACACTCACCATCTCTTCGTCGATTATAAAGCTGCGTTCGATAGCCCAGTGCGGGATTGCCTATACGCAACAATGTCTGAGTTCGGTATACCTGCAAAGTTGATAAGGCTCTGCAGGATGACGTTGAGCAATACGTGTAGCTCCGTCAAGGTAGGGAATAACCTCTCCGGAACTTTTAATACCGAGCGAGGTTTCAGACAAGGCGACCCGCTCTCGTGCGATCTCTTCAATTTCATTATGGAGGGGATCGTACGAAAAGCCGGTGTGCATCATAATGGCACCATTTTCTTCAAAGGTGTTCAGCTCCTTGCGTACGCTGATGATATTGATATTATCGGTCGGAGTAAGAGAGATGTTACTGCTGCTTTCACTGCTATTGAAAAGGAATCAGCCAAAGTGGGTTTGATGGTAAACGAGGGCAAGACGAAATACATGATGTCTACTAACAACAACAAGAGAGCACGGGATCTAGACTCTCATGTTACAGCGGGCAACTGTAAATTAGAAGTTGTCAAGGAATTAATTTACCTTGGCACTGCCGTAACCAGCAAAAATGATGTCAGTCTGGAGATTAAGCGGAGAATAACAATTGCTAATAGGTGCTACTACGGTCTCAGTAAGCAATTAAGTTGCAGAGATCTCTCTCGATCGACAAAGCTAACACTCTACAAGACGCTCATTCTACCTGTGCTTCTTTATGGCGCTGAGGCATGGGTGGTTTCGACAACAGACGCAGCCGCTCTTGGTGTGTTCGAGAGGAAAGTTCTCCGCAAAATCTTTGGTCCTGTTCGAGTTGGCGACGACTATCGCATTCGAATGAACCACGAGCTGTATGAGCTCTACGCCGACATTGACATAGTTAAGCGTATAACAATACAGCGACTACGCTGGCTGGGTCATGTCCATGGTATGGATAAAGAAGCTCCAGCGAAAAAGGTATTCGAAGGGAAGGTCCCCGGTCAACGACGAAGAGGGAGACCATGCCTCCGGTGGATAGACCAAGCTGAGGAAGCCCTAACCGCGCTTGGCATTAACGATTGGAGAAGGCGCGCGCAAAACAGAGGCGCCTGGCGAGAGCTAATGAGGTCGGCCGTAACCTGACAACGGTTATGGCCATCTAAGTAAGTAAGTTAGTAAGAAGAAAGTTGAAAGAGGTTGAAAAAATCGGACAAATATATATAGAATATATTGGAAAAAGTTAAAGGGTTGAAAAAGTCGAAAGAATATGGAAAATGTTGAAAAAATTGAATAAAAATTGCAAATTTGAAATATGCCACGCCCACTTCTCCAATTTCGTACCTTTTGGTTCAATAAATTATATTCATGATCGACATCCTCATATTAAATTTCAGCACAATAGCTTGTACAGTTTGCGATATATGCCGCAGTTAAATTTAAAATTTAGGGCGGTGACACACCCACTGGTACAATCTAGCCAGGTTTTGATCCAGAAATAGCTTTTCATAAGCAACCCCCTTACACCAAATTTTAGTATGATTGCTCACATATTTCGAAAAATATGCCACTTATCGTATTTTATTTGTATGGGAGGTGCCACGCCCACTGGTGCTATTTCAGCCACTTTTGATTCAGATATACTCTGTTGAAACTGAACCACTGTCATTAAATTTCATAGCAATTGCTGCAATAGTTCACTTAAAACAGCGCTTACAAATTTATGTTAATATGCATCTGTCTGTCTGTCTGTCTGTCTGTCTGTCTGTCTGTCTGTCTGTCTGTCTGTCTGTCTGTCTGTCTGTCTGTCTGTCTGTCTGTCTGTCTGTCTGTCTGTCTGTCTGTCTGTCTGTCTGTCTGTCTGTCTGTCTGTCTGTCTGTCTGTTGAAATCAGGTTTATGGGAAAACCAAGAAAGCAAATTGAATGAAACTTTCACACACAGGTCACATCTTCTTGCAGGCATCTTGCTATTAAAAATGGGCGAAATTGGTTGATGGACACGCCTACCGCCCACATACTATGTATATTTACCCAGGCCAATTTTAAAAAAAGTTGCAGCTATTTTGATGAAACTTTGTGATTTGGTGCATATGTGAACCAAATTAGGATTAGGCTGGGTTTAAAGTTTCCAAAGAGTCGTACAGGGGCGTGGCACAACCCTAAATTTTATCATTTATACCACCATATCTTGTAAGCCGTTCAAGATATTGCGATGAAATTTGGGAAACGGATACATATTAAATATATCTTGAATTGAGATAAAAGTGGGCGGAATCGAAAAAGTGGGCGTGGCACTTTTCAACTGTTAAAAATGTTGATTCCATATATCTTAAAATTGGCACAAACGATTTTCATAAAAATTTTAGAGATGATGCCGGTGAAAGCAGTCATCAATACCTACAAGCTCAGCCACTTTACTGAAAAAACTCATTGAAGGGCGTGGCACCACCTACAGTATTTATAAACGTTATATTAAAAGAACTAACAACGTAATCGTTATGAAATAGAATGAGGTAGATATACTTGCTATAAGGTCTCTTATTACAAAAATTTGGTCCAATAGTACCTGTGGGCGTGGCACCTCCCATATAAGCAAAAAACGTTTATTGTTATAGTAAGTGTACTATGAGAGCAATAAATGCATTTTGACGGAATTGCAACAGTGGGCGTGGCATCTCCCATATAAACATAAATTTGTAAGCGCTGTTTTAAGTGAACTATTGCAGCAATTGCTATGAAATTTAATGTAAGTGGTTCAGTTTCTATAGAGTATATCTGAACCAAATGTGGCTGAAATTACACCAGTGGGCGTGGCACCTCCCATACAAATAAAATACGGTAAGTGGCATATTTATCGAAATATGTGAGCAATCATACTAAAATTTGATGTTGGGGGTTTGCTTATGAAAAGCTATTTCTGGATCAAAATTGGGCTGGATTGTACCAGTGGGTGTGTCACCGCCCTAAATTTTAAATTTGACTGCGGCATATATCGCAAACTATACAAGCTATTGTGCTAAAATTTAATATAAGGATGTCGATCACGAATATAATTTATTGAACCAAAAGTGGGCGGTATCGGAGAAGTGGGCGTGGCATATTTCATTTTTATTCGATTTTTTCAACATTTCCCATATTCTTTCGACTTTTTCAACCCTCAATTTTTTCCAATATATCCTACATATATGTATTTGTTCGACTTTTTCAACCTCTTTTAACTTTCTTTATAAGATTCTTTATTTTTCCGACTTTTTCATCAATTTTGAATAGTTTCAAATTTTTTCAACCTCTTTCATTTGTTTTAGAGTTTTTCAACCTCTCTCAACTTTTTTCAACACTTTGCATATATTTACGACTTTTTTAACATTTTTCAACCTCTGTCAACCTTTCTAACATTTCACATTTTTTTCGACTTATTCAACCTCTTCAATGTCTTTTTAACATTTTTTGAAAAGGTACTTTCAGTGTAGGGTATGTGAGTTTCGACCTGGCCGAAGATAACACCTTAACTTGTTTTTTTTTTTAAATGGGGAAAGGTCAAAAATGGATTTTGGACATCACTTAGGGTGGGTCCGGATTGTGGAAAAGACCTTTTTTGACCCATTTCCTTAACATTTTTAGGGTGGCACCGTGTTTAACCCATTTTCAGAAATTTTTTTTGTAATTAATGGGCAAAAGTCGAAAATAAATTTTGGACATCATGTAGAGTGGCTCCGGGCCCTGGAAAGGACCGCTTTTGACCATTTTGATCCTTTCCAAATTCCGCAGCCAATCTAAGTGATATCCAAAAGTCATTTTCGACCTTTCATAATCAATTGGAGCAACAAAAATTTAGGGTGGATCAAAATATTTAGGATTGAAAATAGCCATTTTCTTATAGTTTTCCATTTTCATAAGTATATACTTCAAAAAAACAAGCTTCCCGACAAAGCAATGCCAGACAGCTTTTGAAACATTGAAGCTAAATTTGATAGAACCAATAGCTCTGCAATTTCTTGAGTTTCCAAAAAATTTTATTGTAACAATCGACACTTTAAATTTCCGCTTAGAAACAGTCTTATCCTAAGGATAAATATGACATGAGCTTCTTATATCATACCCTTGGTGAGATTTGGTGAGTTCTGGCGGGACCCCCCCCTTCCTTCCATGAGACTTTCCTTATAATTTTTAGATGTAATCTGCTATAATAATGCATACTCTCTGCATTAAAAAGTCGACGCGATTTGGTGAGATTTTGCCGGACCCCCTCCCCCTCTGTTTTGACTCACGTAATTTATGGACGGCCCCTTATAAAAACGCGACATAAACAAACCAAGAATTAAAAATTAACTACTTTCCATGTATATATTGGGGCATATATTCTTTAAACCATGCGGACAAACGTTCATAGTGGTAACAGAACCTTAGTTTCTTTATTTTCACACAAAACCTATCATTAAATGGAAGAAGAATCAGACTAAGTTTATCTGATTATAATTAAATAATATTTGAAAAAATAAAAATAAATGTTAATTACGCCGCGCTATCGCGAATAAACATAGATTCCGACATATTGAGGACTATATGATACGTACAGAAGAAACGAGTTAAAAAAAGTCATCGTTATTACAAGGGAAAGCAAAAATAATGAAGCTAATGAACTTTCACAGGAGAAATGTATGTACATCTTATCATAAGCTTGATCAACTCTTTATATAGGATTGCACATCCATTACTGACGTTGATAACCTCCGAAGGTAACAATTTGAAATAAGCGATAAAGAAAAATATATAAATGAGAATAATACATGTTTTGAAATTATAAATGATATTGTGCGAGTCGATCTTGAAGAAAGAACATTAAAGACTAGCGCTAGATCAGAGAATATGTTTGAAATCATTATGGTTAGGTGGAAATTTGGGCATATGATTTCATCGTCATTGGTATTGATATGTTATGCAGTTCACATTTATGCGAATTATAAAGACTAAGAGCAAAATTTTGTAATTGCAAAAAAGAAAACTCTTAAATTATTGTATTGTGTATGCCCCTGATATATTGTACATATTAAGGGCATAGTATAGTATTGAGCTATGGAAAATCAAATTTTTTTCGACGCCTGGTATAGATAATGAAAATCTAAAAGGCAGACGTTCACACTCCTGCATTTTTAATAAAAGTTATTGTTAATACATACATATGTATGTACAAAAAATCTATATCAAATAATTATTAATTTTATCGTTTTTTTTTTTTTCTTTTTCAGAATTTCGTTGCTTTTAGTATCGCTCATATAAACTAAAAAACTAAAAGGGAGACGTGTAGGTCTCCCTTTTGAGCAATATTGAAAACGCTTATAAATGAATACGATAATAATTTTTATTTTTTATGATTACACTGGCCTAAAAAATGCTGTTTTTTTGTGCCTTTCAAACAAATTATATGTAATCTAACTAATTTGTGGTCGCTGAACACGAATATATGTATGTATATCCCATGTTTTGTGGTTGTATTAAAAACCGGGTATTTTGGTCTACTTTGTATATTTATTTTAGGGACACAAATTTTTCCAAATGAGGTTGCAAAACCGGCCAAGTCCAAAAAATCAAATTTTGAGATATTCTCATATATCAAAATCTAGACCATGCTCTATCTTTCCGCTATGGTTTTAGATCTAAAAAAATTTTTTTGACAGAAATATTACATTTTTTATATATATGTATATTGATGCATGGATTTCAAAACCAGCCAAGTCCATGAACTTGCTTTCAAAACCGGTCCAACGCCTTAAAATCAAAACCGGACAAGTCCAGTTCATTGGTATCAAAACCGGCCAAGTCCACTTTTTTTCAAATATAATTTGATAATTATTATGTCAAAACCGGCCAAGTTCATTACATTGGTATAACCGGACAAGTCGAAAATTGTTTTCTCAAAAACATACGCAAATAAAACTCGAAAAGTGTGATCTGACGAGGTTTGAGTAAGAAATTTTATTAGCTATTATGTGGGAAATACGTTATAATTTTTCAATGAACATTGATGAATTTAAACGTTTTTCGTTGTTTTCCCAAAAGTATGAAAAAGGGACTTGGCCGGTTTTGCAACTGGGCGCCTCAAATATATTAAATTATATAGTTGAAAAGCTTATTCTTTTAAAACCGACTTTGAATTACTTATTTATGTACATATACATGTAGATATCTTCATTTTCTCCGAAACATGGTAATTTAAATTTTCCAGTTATCCTGCCGTACTTTATTTATGTAGACCATCATTATTTTACTACGTTAAAGACAAAACTAAAAAAAATTTTTTACCTATTTTATTTTAGTTGTTTGCCGTCATTTTCATCGCTGTCTTAGGAACATCATCACTGCCTGGAAGGTCGTCATCATCGTCGCTAACTGCCTCGTCTAAAAAGCTACCCTGGATCGAGGCATGTTCTGATGTACTCGCCTAGTACTCGCTTTTGGCAGTACTTAAGTCTAGATCTTATTCATCTTTACTGCACAAAGCCAATAATTTCTTAATTTTTTTATCACTTAAACTTTTTGAGGCGGGCATTTTGAATATTTGCTCATTTTTAGTTAATCTTAAACCAATATTAGTTGCGACGTTCACTACGTGAATAAATTAAAACTTACCGTTAAACATAAATACCGAACACATCTGTTTTTATCATGAACAGCTGTGCAACTGACCGAGCTGTCACCATATGAAAATTAAATACGATCAGCTGATACAGAAAAAAAGTATCATGTCGAAACATACATAAATTGAAGGTTGGCACTAATAGAGATCAGGTACGGACTTGGATCGGATCAGGCCCGGATAAGCTTGGTAACGCATGGAGCCAGGAAAACCGAAAATAATTCAAATTAAAAACCAAAGAAAAGTTTTTATTTTATAACTAGCAGATACCCTAGCATCTAGCCTGTTTTTCTGCGAAGGCAAACAATTTACTTTTTTTAAATAGAATTACACTGCCGTACTAAGCGAAAAAGACGTATCTAAAAAAAAAAAATATTCGAGATTCTTATGACATCGGATAGCTTAAGAAATTACGCGTCTAATGAAATACTCCAAATGTCGGCATCTTAGTTCAATCATATAAAAAATCTACTAAGAAAATTTCCTCTATCTCAATTTTACAGGTATTTCAACAAATTAACATGAAAAAAACATCAATTATCCCGAAATGAATTTTTGTGAGGTACGTCTTTTTCGCTTAGTACAGCAATACAGTCAATTTTGGATTATTCTTCACAGATCTAGAGTTCTTGTTATTTTCTCTTCCCTTAAATATTCCATTGCATTGCCATGTGAAAGACAAAAACAAAGCACACACACAAACTAACACATTCAATTAGCCTAGTACACATTATCACACATGTTGTCCAACATCAATGTTCGATAATGTGAACTCTAGGAACGACCGCTTGACACACATGTTGGATGGATTTAAAAAATTGTTGATTTTCCTGCTGGCTTGTTCAACCATACATCCTGTGTGAACTGACTATCAAGCCTAGTGAACATTTTTCATTTTAAATAGAATTTCATGCAGTTCACTTCGATGTGGACGCTCATAAATTGTTCTGCAATTGATGTTTGATGGCATGCATGAAAATGTGAACGCAAAGCAATATTGACAGTCACACATGTTGTCAAGCCATTTAGGACAGCATGTGTGTTTTCTACGCGAGAACGTACTGTAATTTTTTTTCATTGTTCACAAAGTCCGCGTTGCTGCGTTGACAAATTGAAAATGAGAGCGAGAGTGAGAGCGAGAGTAAAATTTGAATATTCTCTTCCATTGCATTGCCATATAAAAATAAAACGCACACACGCTTACTAACCCACTAACCCAGTGTGCCAAACGAATTCGTTACTAATTCGAAACGAATTCGTTTCTTCGTACTATTCATCCGTTTCGGATTCCGTTACGAATTCGTCTCGAGCTCGTTTTCGTATGAAATTCGTCTCGAAAAAACGGAAGAATCGTCCGTATTAACGAATTCGTTTCGAATTCGCAACGGACTTCAGATACGAATTCGTTTTTGTTCATAAAACGAATTTTTTTGTTCATAAAAAAATTAATTTTATTTAAAAAAAAAAAAAATTTTATTATAATATGCAAATTGTAATATCAAATTAAATTTAACTTACGATCTACAAATTTCCAAAGTCAGGCTCGAACCAATGTCCCAGCGATTCATAGTCATGCGCGCTACCTACTAGGCTACCTGTCATATATTAAAATATATGTCAAAGGCGAATGATATCGAATTCGGTTTTCCAAAATTTTTTAGTTTTTCCAAAAAATTTGAGTAAAAAATTTTTTAAGTTTTTTTGAACTTTTAAGCAATTTTAAGTCGCTTAAAACATTAAATTTTTTTTTTATGAACAAAAAACGAGTTCGAAACCGATCCGGTTTATGAACAAAAAACGAATTCGTTTCGAATTCGTAACGGACTTTCACCATTTTTCCTCACCATCAAGGCTCAATCAGCTGGTGTGAAACTGTGTGAAATTTAACCTCATGATTAAATTTTTCGTACGCATCAGCGGAACCTTTTTAGTGATTCTCCCGGAAGGTTTGCCTTCTGCAAACGACGAAGAATTGTAGGAGCGCTTCCAGCATTTCGGATTTCCGCAGAAATTGCCTTGGACGACTTGAAAGGGTATTTTTTTTGAAAGAATAACTATTTGACAACCAACTTCTGGAGAGTTTTTCGCTGGTCTACCTCTAGTTTCTTTTCCTATTTTCTTTACAAAAACATTTTGCACAAAACGCAAAGACTAATCCATCAAACTAGCTATGTTCCGCAAAGATTTTCCTCTTTTTCGTAGGCTCAGAACCAATCGTCACTCTTCTGCTGTACAACGACTTTTTCGGCCCATATCTATAATAAATTTTTCATAATTAACTTGAAACTAATTTATATATGAATGTATTTTTACCGTTGTTTAAAAAAAAGCACAAAAAAATTTAAGTTTTAGGTATAAAATCGAAAAACAAAACAAGTGTATCTATTATTTTGATCAACGAATTCGCGCCCGTATTCGATTTATATTCACTGGCGAAAAAATAGGGGAAGTACTTTCTTTCATTTCTCAGTTAACGGCATCGCCAAATTGTACTCTCTTGTTTTCCAAAGAATTCTAATCCCAATTCTGCCAAACATGGAATTTATTAGGGATTGAGTGAAAATCTTTTTGCTGTATCTATTATTTTGATCAGGAGTGTATGTAGATAAATTTTATTGTCTCCGCTTTATGCACTGGTAATTGACACACATACACATGTGCCCATAACTATGAAAGTGTTCTAAGTCAAAAATATAAAAATGCTAATATTTGACTGTAATTTTACCAAAACAAAACTAGATAAAATATTTTTACAGGGTCTACCTCTTTAAGGCGAAAAGAAGTTCAACCATACCTTCACCTAAACTGACTAGCCTTGGTTTGGCTAAGATGCTCAGGGCTTCATAGGTTTTTAAAGGGCTTTCCATAAAATAGCCTAAATTCAGTAATGATTTAGCAAAACTGATCAAAACGACGAAATTTTATTGGGCTGCAATATGACTAATCTTTCCCATAACTGATCCGAAATTCCTTAATAGGTTTCTACCTTTCAGATACTGATAAGATTCATAATGGCTGACCTTTATAGGGTCCGCCATTCCTACCGGATCCGTAACTGACTATGGTAGGGCTTGTCTGACAGAAATTCCTACTCCGGGAACCTGTTTGTACTTGATCTGCTGATTCTGATACACAAAGACAGAAAAATAATATGAATGACTGAAAAAATGGAATAGTAAATTTTGTATAACAAAATTTGCACGGTATTAGTTTTATGTAGATACTAGCATTACCCTGTGCGCATCGCTTCACCTCAACCGTGGTGTATATTCGATGTGCAGTCTGCGTGAAAATTCTATTTAAAAAATACTTATGTATGAGGACTACCCCTGGTATGCACCCAAAATAAAATTTTTACAACCTAAGCAGTGCTTAATATAAAACCACGGTCTTCGAGAAAATTATATTTAAAATTATTTTTGTGTGAGGACCACCCTAAATAAAAGTTTTGTATCCTTAACTAAGCCTCTTAACATAAGAGGTGTAAATTCGGTGTGAATTGACTAACCTGTCTTTGAAAAAATGATATTTAAAAATATTTTTGTACGTGGGCCACCCTAAGTATGCACCCTAAATAAAACTTTTACTATCTAATCTGTGTCTCTTCACATAAAAGTCATGTGGTGTAAATTATGTACATGAGAATCGACTTAGCGGACTTCGAGAAAATGACAGTATTTAAAAAATATATTTGTATGAGGGCCACCCTAAATAAAAGTTTTGTGGCCCAAGCTATGCTTCTTGACATAAGAGATGCGTAGTGTAAATTTGGTGTGAATCGATTTATTTGTCTTCGTGAAAATGATATTTAAAAATATATTTGTATGAGGGCCACCCTAAGTATGCACTTTAAATAAAATTTTTCCCATCCAATCTGTGCCCCTTAACATAAAAGCCATACGGTGTAAATTTCATGAGAATCGATTTGCCTCTCTTTGGGAAATCGCTATTTTTAAAATATTTGTGTATGAGGGCCACCCTAAATAAAACTTTTATAGCCTATGCCACCCGCCTGATCGATACTAACATACTGTAAAAATTTCATCAAGATCGGCTGGATAGTTTTCGCGTCCATAAAGGACATACAGACAGACAGACCGACAGACCGACAAAAAATGATTTATATAATAGATATAATAATACATATCGCTCACTTACTTCAAGACTGGCATAACTCAAAAAACATAAAGTGGGAGAAAAACGCATTTAAAGTTTTCAATAAGTTGCTTTTTATATGAAAATAATGAAAAGTATGTCTACATAAACTCTTGTCACAAGGCAAGTTTATAAGATACTTTTCTGATTTTTTCACACAATATAAAACATGAAATGGCCAATATTTCTGCATCATTAACTCAAAAACCACGTTTTTTGAGTTATGCCAGTCTTGAAGTAAGTGAGCGATATGTATATCCGTAATAGTATGCACATAAGTGCTCAAAAACGCCTGCCTTCGAAAATTTAGCAAACATTTATATGTTTTTTATAAGTTAAGAACCAGTACGCTTACGATTAAAGGCAGACAAGATAACATGATTTATTGCTCAATTTTGTATTTACAAGTTTGTAATATTGCTATTTTGAATGCAGCAATAATTACGTGGCAGAGGTTATTTCCCTCGTTTTTTATGACACAATCGTTATAATTAACGCAATCTGCCTGATGATAAAATCACTTAAATTTTTATACATATCGTCTCCTCGAAGTGCTCAGTTCTAACTCGTTTTTTTCCAAAATGTTCACAAAACGCACTCTTTCGTTTGGTGCTATCAAAATTTGGCTAACTTTTCCCGTTCCAAAAGTCTCAGTATGCATAGCATAACTTAAGCTTTCAAAATTAAGTTTCATAACTGCCTTTTAGCCATTGAAGTCACATTGAACCATAAACAAACGCTGTCAGGTCAAAAAGGTCAAAAGTAAAAAGGACTTTAGAAGGAGAGGGGTAAAGATATCCCCAGGGGTAATTTATTTGGCCTCATTTACTGACTTCTAACGCAAAAATTCAGTTAGGACACTTACGCTCTGAAATTTTATTTTGCAAGCTTCAGTTAGGACATAATGCATACTGGGATCATTTAACCTCAGAGCTACCTGCGACGCAAGGAGCGGTCGATGCGTTCAAAAACCATGTTTTGGAAATACTTCAATCGGAATGGCAAAATTGCTAAGCAAATTAGTTTAGCCACAATGTATCGACCATAGCAGAGAATACTTTGAAATACAATAAAGCCATTTTTAACAAAAACTATTTGTTTTCTTTGAGTCCGTATACATCAGGGGTTGGCAAAAAACAATGTGTGTGATGTACTTCAGCTCAATTGAGCAATGAAAAATCAAATTTTGCCGACCCCTGGTATACATACATCAATGGCTTAGAGGCACAAGAGCGTAACTACATGTTAAGCTTAATGTAGAGAGTACATAGCTCACATTTTTGTTATTTTACAGAATAAAGAAAGACATACATAAATAAAACTTGAGGACTGAGGCAGCAACATTTTTGTTTCATTTAATTGCAAATCCGTTATTTTCAATTATAGCACATTCCTGTTTTTATGGAAGGTGTTTTTGAGAATTATGTATCTATCACAATTTACAAATATACACTCATGATCAACATAATAGATGGACCAAAAAGATGTTCACTCAATCCTCAATAAATTCCATATTTGGAAAAATTGGCATTAGCTTTTTTTATAAAACTAGGGAATACAATCTGGCAATGCATTTAAATGAGAAATGAAAGAAAGTACTTCCCCTATTTTTTCGCCAGAAAATAAAAATCGAAAACTGGCGCGAATTCGTTGATCAAAATAATAGATACACTTGTTTTGTTTTTCAATTTTAAATCAAAATATTAAAAAATATAAAAATTTCAAAAAAAGTCGCTCGGATCTAGTATCGGAGATATAGACATCGGGAGTTGCGGATATAGCTTTTGGAAAAATGGTTATAAGTTCGGAACCCCTGAATGGATTTCAAAAAAATGGGTGTCATAAGATAGATAATTTAATGGCCTACAATAATGGTGAGTAAAGTTTTGAAATTTGACCCATATTTTTGGAGATATTACGATTTTTGTGAAATTTCGACCAATTTTTTTTGAAAAAAACATTTTTTTTTCCAAAAAATGTGTTAATGACCTGAAACTTTTTTAGCATTTTAAGAAAGCTTATTTTATTCCCTTTAAAATGGTATATAGCTTGTTTTAAATTTTTGCGTATTTACCCCCTTTTTTGCTGGAAAATAAAAAAAAATATGCAATAAATTCTTATGAAGTCTCTATTTATGGACAAAAACAATAAAAAACCAGCAACAACAACAACAATTATTGTAAGACCATTTGCATTTTAAAACTTCAAAATTTTTCGTCTGCGGCGCTCTTTTCCTTCAGCATAACCTCACATTTTAAAAAATTTTTAATTTATATGAAATCCATATTATTTTATTATGAGAATCGTTTAAATAATAATAGTTGTAGGTGTACTAATCGTTTTTGTTGTTGTTTTCCACTGTTTTTGTCCACAAAAACATTGTTTTCATAAGAATTCATTGAATATTTTTTTTTGTTTTTCTTTAAAAAGGGGCTAAATTCGCAAAAATATACAGCAAACTATATACCATTTTAAAGGGAATAAAATAAACTTTCTTAAAATGCTAAAAAAGTTTTAGGTCATTAACACATTTTTTGAAAAAAAAAAATGTTTTTTCAAAAAAAAAATTGGTCGAAATTTCACAAAAATCGTAATATCTCCAAAAATATGGGTCAAATTTCAAAACTTTTCTCACCATTATTGTAGGCCATTAAATTATCTATCTTATGACACCCATTTTTTTGAAATCTATTCAGGGGTTCCCAACTTATAACCATTTTTATAAAAGATATATCCGGAACTTCCGATGTCTATATCTCCGATACTAGATCCGAGCGACTTTTTTTGATAATTTTATATTTTTTTTGTTTTTAACCCCCTTTTAGGAAAAAAATAAATAAAATTGGACAATGTCAGCTAAAGTAAACCTGTTCCTTTTAACAAAAACATTAAAATACCACGAGTAAATATACGTACCGATCAAAAAGTAAATGTTTGTATTTTTCACTATCCTTACTTTTTCTCAAAAAGACATGAAATAATGTTTAAGTTGTATTTTCACAGCATTATCGTTTATTTTTATTTTGCATTCCATTGTGTTAACGCATTCTCTTTGAAACCTTATATTATTACAATAACACTTTTCGCGCTTACTTTTTTATATGTATACTTGAATCACATAATTGATACATACTTAAAATTAATCCAATTTGCGAAATTAAATCGTTCGTCCGTTGAACAGCGCTCGAGTATATTTATGTGCTGCTGTCATTTTACTTGGCATTAGCAAAGCCGATACGATCATTACCCATATCAAATTCAGCGTAATATTTGCCAATAAATACATCTCCCAATATCCACAATGGTCCATTTGGTGGTGGTATATCCATGCCCATGAAACCTGACAAACAAATTGTTTTTCCCATTTGAGCAATTCGTAAAATATAATCCTTGCCTTCTAGTTCAAATGTCTTGCCAGCCAAAACAAATTTAATAACTGGTAATTTCGGAATCATATCGCAAGATACTATGTATTGACCACCTATAATAGGTGTACCACCAATAGCCTGATTAATCGAAGTTGCCTCAGCGACTGGTGCAGCAATTAGCGAAGTACCGGTATCGGCAATAACTTGACAACCACCTTTGCATAGTTGTAAGTTACCAATTGAGGCTGAATCCATTTTAATTTGCCAGTAGGCTTTGCGAGTTACAGGTAGATAAGTAAAATCGCCAGTGTAATGATTTGTATCAGAGCCGCCAAAAATTATTTCGCCACCTTCTGGTGCAGCTGGATCACGATTTAGATAAAATGAAAAGATTGGTGCACTAATAGCACCTTGTTCATACATATTATAGAATGGTGGCTTCACACCATCTACTGATATGGAACTGTAACCCAAGCCGATAATGCCATCAAATTTTGCGGCAACAAAGACTAGACCCGGTTCACTTAAGGCTTCTGCAAAAGTTTGCTGTTTGATATCCAAGCCACCGATATTAACTGTGTCAGTTGAGAGATAACCAGAAAGGCTGCCAGAACCATAGTGTATGGCAAATTCGGTACCATTTTTCTCGAACGTCTTCGATTTTTTAGCGTCATATTTATTATGCATAAGGCAAGCAATATTGGTTAAATGGCATTGTTTTGATGGCACCCAAAGGTTTGATGAACCCGTATCGAAAACTACTTTAAAGTTTTGTGGTGGTGATCCAATCGATATTGGTCCATAGTATTGGGCATCCAAATAGTTGGACAATGGTTCTGGTGCTACGCCGCCTGTAGTATATTTCAAACGCAACTGATGCAGCTCCGTTCCTACATCAGCAAAATGACGTCGAGCACTTTGGAACTTTTGTAACGGTATACGCAGTAGCTTCTGCTCCCCATTGCTGCCATATAACGATGTCAGCAGCAATACGCCCACAAGCAGTATTATTTGTTTTAACATTACTTCTATAATTTTATAGGTAAAATTTTGAATCAATATATGCGTTGCAATTTTTTGTTGTGAAATATACCTTTTGCGTTCTCTATTTTTCCAATTATTGCTTTAGTTGCTTCCCTCTTTGTGTTCAAAAACAGATTAAATTCGTGATTCAAACAATGACTAAGTAGTATTAAAAGTCAGCAGAAAATTTTTCCCCCGTCAGAAAGCTCCACCAGCTGATAAAATGACTGATTATTTAAAATATACGATTAAATGAAATGAAAATGGAACTTTCTAATGAATGAAGGCATGATTCAATTAACATTGGTACATCGGTGCCAAATGACGGCTTAACATCTATTGCTGCCACAAATGTCAACGTCAAGCGGTAATTGAATTGTAGGAAATCTCTAAAGCCCAATTTCCATGTGATCTTATCTTATCTTATTTTATCAAATATCAGGGAGGACATCATATGCTTTAAAGATAGCAAATGTATGCTATTCACTCTCGCATACTCCAAGCGCATTAGGTTCTGTTCGCATGCTTTTTCTTTCTTACAAAAATTTGATTTAATATCCCTGATATGGGATAACATAAGATCACATGGAAATTGGGCTTAATAGTTGTGTGAATTTGTAATTTTAGTATTTTTGAAACCAAAATTTTCGTAATCAAATTGTAAATACAACAGCTTATTTTTGAGTTTGTCGCGAGGAAAACCATTTCGTGAGAAATATTTATTTAAGAAGCTCTGCAGGTGTTCCCAACTTATAATAATTTCTTTAAAAGCTATATCACCGATGTCTATGACTCCGAAACTAGATGCTTTTAAATATAAGACTGCAAGTATTTTCGCTAATTTTTTTTTTACTTTCTGTATCGGAACACAATTGGGGCAGCAGAATCAGCAAAACGCTCTGAGGAACATAACTGGGGCTAATTTCTATATCGGCAGCAAGCTGCAGAATTTTCAATTTGTCTTTTTCTCATCTCAATTGTTCGCTATGATTTTTTTGTTGACAGTTTTTACTTTCTGAAGTTGTGCTGCTGCTGCCGCAATTGTGTTCAAGCTTTCTGTCGCAATATTTATTAGGCAAACGGTTTCTGCGAAAAGTTTCTTTCGGTGTAGCCTCTCTTCATTATAAACTAAATTTCATATCTTATCTTATCAAATATCAGGGAGGACGTCACATGCTATTAAGATAGCAAATGTATGCTATTCACTCTCGCATTCTCCAAGCGCATTGGGTTCTGTTCGCATGCTTTTTCTTTCTTACAAAAATTTGATTTGATATCCCTGATATAGGATAAGATAAGATCACATGGAAATTGGGCTTTAACACAGCTTACATTATCACACATGCAATCCAACATAGCTTGGCAACATCAATGTTCGATAATGTGAATTCTAAAAACGACCGCATATACATAATATCATTAAAAAACGGTAAATATGGAATTGAAAAAAAGTTTTGAGGTTTTATTTTTCTTTGTCATGTATCTATGCTACTTACACACACGGAATTTGAGCGTCGACGTATGACTTCGGAGTAGTTTTTTGTTGTGTAAATACGACATACGTCGGAGTGGTAGTTCGGTATTTCTACGTCGGCGTGGTGAGTCTATGCACAAGTTCGCTGCAGGGATGATATTGGCATATTTGTAAAAGGGCCAAAATTCAAACTAAAATAGGGCTTTTTGGACATAAATAGGGCTTCTGTGAATCAAAACGTATAGAACCATTTATATTAAAACCAATTTTTTCTATTTATAAAACTTATTTTGTTGTTTAAATTTAAGTGTAAACATAAATTTCACACGTGAACATTTAAGCGTTAAGATTTTTTTGAAAATATCGTTCATTTCCTTCAATAACGTAATAACCCAAGAACGTAAAAATTCAGTTAAAAGGCTTACCCTGAAATATCTGATTTTTTGAGTTATGACGTTATTGAAAAAAATGAGCGATATATCAGGGGCTTACAAACAAAAATAGACAAGTCACAAATGGTAAATTTTTGAAATTTTTATGGTAACACTTTCATCGGTCATTCAGATTCAAATTTTAAATTAAATATCAGACTAAATACGCTACGTTCCAAAGATATTTTTCTTTGAAATTACAGTTGAGCAACAGAATTGGATATGTCCTCAGATGTCACTTACAAAGCTGGTTAAGTCCACATTAGCCAATAAGAACGCTCCATTTCCAATTGCGCTCGAACGTTTTTGTGAGTGTCGGTGCTCGGAATTTTAATAAAAAGTTAGGGAAATATTGAAGCATTTTATTTTAATTGCAAATGCAAAATGAATTATAATGCTTGAGATGTACTTCCAAATAAAGGTAGAAAAAGTCAGACACAGTCGGAAAAATAGAAGACAAATGTTGCGAAGAAAGAGAGGTAATTCCAGGGCCGAATCTTTGTTTACATTGCAAAACAAGTGACTTTTTGTTTTGTTTTAGATATTCAAATAAAGGGCTGCCTGTAAATTCTTCCAAAATTCGTGACATGAAATCGTTGTGGCAAATATATCACGGCGACCAGTGCACTATGGGCTCACTGACCATTTTGCTGGTCAAAACATATTTTGGTCACCCTCTGTATTGTTTTGTTGTTGTTGCAATATAATACAAAATACTTCAAAGCAAACAAAAATGTAGTTTGTTTTTGTAAATACTAACTTACAGATTAACAGCAAACCATAAAAGTTTAGTTATCTAAGTAGAGTTGTGAATACAACTACGTGCGCGTTTTTATTAGGGTTATTAAAATATCATATCATAAAAACTTTTTCAATTTTTAGAGATGTGTCAGCGGATTACAATAGCCTCATATGTCTGGACAAAGCACATTACTAGGGTTAAGGTTAATATTGAAAACTGGATTAGCACCTTCTGTTTTAAGTTGTCTACGCATTTTCAAAAATATTGATTTGAAAAATGGTGCAAGTTATAGAAGTTATCAAATATTTCAACAAAGTGGGTATGGTTTTCGGGCAATTATCGATCGAGGAACCCGAATTCATGATTATTTTTTCTTCTCCTTCTTTCTTTCTTATAAAAAAAATTTAAAATTGACCGGAAAAAATTAAAACGTACCGATTTTTCACTTTCTAGTTGCAACACGTCCCATATTATTTTACCTTCGATCCTGTGTACATTATTGTTAATGTATTGTTATTTGCTTAAAAGAATGCCAAAACCGCATATCAAAACCGATATATCCGTGATGTTATATTTCTATATGTTTTTATGAATAAAGGTCATTAATATTATTTTACTGATTATTATTTTACTGAATATGTCCCTGGTTTGTATGTTAGCAACAAACTTGGTTATGTCCCTTTCGCTTACAAATGAAACTAGCTATGTCCGCCATTTGGAAACAGAGTTAGATATGTCCATTCATTTTATTAAAATAACACTTATTATTTAAAAGATACCGTGCTAAATATGTTCTTAAAATAATAAAAACATGCTTTTCTTTAATTTTATGGATTTTTTCTTAGCTAAAGCATGTTAACAAGTTTGTAAAGTGTTTTTCTCAGTTTGTGTAAAATTACATCTGTGTACTACTTTTGTTTGTAGACCCCTGATATTGAAGAACTAAGTATAGTAAGATTGATTTTTAGAAAATTTTTCAAAAGGAAATGCAGAAACAAATGGTATATTTGCAGATTTAGCACATCAAATTTATCCTATTACTCAGGTCAACAAATCGAGTGTTTTTCTCAGTTTGTGTAAAATTACATCTGTGTACTACTTTTGTTTGTAGACCCCTGATATTGAAGAACTAAGTATAGTAAGATTGATTTTTAGAAAATTCTTCAAAAGGAAATGCAGAAACAAATGGTATATTTGCAGATTTAGCACATCAAATTTATCCTATTACTCAGGTCAACAAATCGAAAAAAAAAATTTTGGTGCCGAGATATAGTTAGTGGTTTTGTATTAAGTATGTACTGGCAACATTAAAAATATTTTTAATTTTTTTTCCTTTAAAAAATAAAAATAAAAATGTGATTATTTTTCGGTAGAATTTTGCAAAAGGGCCAAAAATGAATAAATAGGGCCACGGGGCTTTTGAAAATTAAAAGGGCTCAAAAAAGCCCTAAAAGCCCCCAAATATCATCCCTGGTTCGCTGCTGTGTAAATGGAGATTTGAGTGTCGTCGTTCGAAGGTCAAACATGCTTAAATTAATGTGTAAGTAAAATAAATGTTTAAAACAGCATTAAGCTAAATTTAACAAAAATAAATTTTAAAATAAGAAAACAAAAGAAAAATAAGTGAAAACATCTATTATTATTAAATTTTCTTCTTAATCTTAAGCGGCCCTCACACGATCAGTATTACTGACAGTATTTTGCATACTGACAGTATTACTGATCGTATGAGGTGAGTACTGATGTACTGTCAGTATAGAAAAACGATACTGATGACTGATGAAAAAATCGGATATTACTGACGAAGTTTTTAAATACTGACAGTAATACTGATGGTGTGAGGTGAATACTGACAGTTCATCAGTATTATTTGCACTGAAAAGTGGCCAAAAAGCGTCATTTTGGGGCAGATCCGGCTGAAAGTTGGTCAGAGGGTGCAAGTAGGCACGGGACGGCAAAATCCTGGGAGTGGGCGTGGCATGCCCCATTTTGTGGCAGATAGACGATGAGGCAGCGAAACTTGAAAGAAACTTGGAAAAGTTCCTCATTCAGTGGCATGGAACATTGCGTCCAAGGGTATGGTCGTCCGATGCCTATCTGGAGGCGTGGTGCAAGTTTGGATGGAATCTGCCCCAAAAAGTGGCATGCCATTTTCGGCTGTCGGTCACGTAACCGGAGCATAGTTCGCACCTTCACCAGTCGAATGTCAAAAAAACTGATTACTGACAATAAACAATACTGACCGTGTGAGTGGTACACTGACAGTAATGTAAATACTGTCAGTAATTATACTGTCAGTAATAATGATTGTGTGAGGGCCGCTTTAGACTACGTCGTAGCAACTATTTTGCTGTTGTTCGTTTTGTCATCAAAGAATGACATTTGAACGTCGACGTATCTGTGTGTAAGTGCCTGAATAATGCCTAATTTCCTTGTGATCTTTCTTGAACTTATCTTATCAAATATCACGGAGGACATCACATGCTATAAAGAAAGCAAATGTATGCTATTCACTCTCGCATTCTCCAAGCGCATTAGGTTCTGTTCGCATGCTTTTTCTTTCATACAAAAATTTGATTTGATATCCCTGATATGGGATCAAGAAAGATAGCATGGAAATTAGGCTTAAAGCCCAATTTCCATGTGATTTTTCTTGAACTTATCTTATGAAATTTCACAGATTTTTTGCCATAATGAGCGAGATGGATATATGTCAATCTTGCTATAAAAGTTTGACAATTCGGTTTGTTTATTTGTAAACAAATGACAATTTTTTTACCAAAACAAAAACTCAAAATGAACCAATTTGAAAAAGAAGAAATGGCAGCTATGGAATTTGTTTTTTCAAGCTCCTCATCAGAAATAAACAACGGCAACGACAGAATAACTGACACAGTGTAATGGGCAATGTTTTGGCCTTAAATGTTATCTTACCAACTTCTGCCAACGGCGAATCGTCGGCAGGTCACCAGTCGTACGCCGCAATTCTGTTCAATTTCACATGATCAAGTACGCTATAATTTTTGACAGTGTATATTCGTCGCCGCTTTACCGCCACTGCTCTAATTGTGTCAAAGCATAAGATCGAACTTGTGAGTCGGTGTTACAAGTCGACGCTGCGAGTAAACAAGGTAATCGACTCTTCATTGCATGGCTTTGTTGTACAATCGGCAGTATAACTCATGGGCACGGTTGCCCTTTTGGTCCAATTGGACCAAAACTGATCCTTTTTTTAAGTTTGGTCCGCTGGGCCTTCTTTTTCTGATTTGGTCCTTTTTGAGAAGTATCAAAAATTAACATTTCTATAAACATACGCATATATAAGTATGTATATACATATGATTCATTCCAGATGAAAACGTCTAAGAACTGGAAATTTCGTTGCTGCACTACTTTGCTCAGACTTTGTGAGAATCTTTTTTAGGGTTCCGAAGAAGGAAATCCAAGGGCATTTAATTTTCGGATGCGTCAGTTCCCGCTTGGCCGAATTGAAGCATACGAAAAACGTCAGTTTCAGGCTTCAATATTTTAAGCTGTAAAAATTTTTTGGTTTAAGATATAGACAAAGACTTGAGATGGCATCTTAAAGCTAAGAGATGGTAGTACTTGTGCAAACAATGTAAATTCACACAAGTTGTATACGCGAAAATTACACGGTGCTGAAAAAACTTGTATTTTATTAATTTTTCGTGATTTTTTACTGGCTCCAGTGTCGCGACTGTTGGATACAAACCATTAATATTTCTTACAGATCGACAACATATATCGGGGAAGAAATAAAATTTACAATTAACTCTTTCCGCCTACTTCTTATAAGAAAAATCTGTGCTTGAAGTTTCGAACTTTTGAAAAATTGCATTTTTTAAGCCATTATATCAGCATGTGAAGCACAAGATAAAAATATGAAACTTTCAGGATATTTAGTTTTAACCTTGGACTTCAAAAGCCTGAAATCTCGTTAACCGATTTTCATCCTTTCCACGTGTTCAGGTGGCTTAAAAGAAGCAACAAAAAAAAAAGGTGAGTATTTTGTGTGAATTTCGAACCCAAACATCATTTGTACAAATGAGAGGGAAAAAACAGCAATTGAGGAGTGAGCGAACAGAGCGACACATGTCCAGTTGCAAAAATGTAAACAAATCGCGAAAAAAAGGCTTATGTCTCTGAACTAATTATTCACTTTGCTATCAAAAAAGTACCTTTTGGAAGTGTACCTTTGTGTGCCATTGATAATTAATTTTGCTAATTTAATAACATGAGATGTCGATATAATTATAACACAATTTAAATTATTAAGACGAAAAAGCAAAAACAACGAAAAACAGATTTTTTTTGAGTTTTAGTAAATTTTCTGTTTTTCGTTGTTTTGCTTTATCGATTTTCATATGAATTGACTAGGAAACAAAGTGGATGCGCCGTTCGCAGGTTTGATCTAGGAAACTGAAATTTTGGGCGAATTTTTTTCAAAACCGATTCTATAATATAGCTACATAGGACCGCAAATTTAAAAAAAAAAAAATAAAAATACCTCCTTCGGGTGTATTTTTAGTCACACGAAAAATAAGGACGTGGTTTTACAATAGTGGGTGGCGTGCCTATTCACCTAAAAATCCCAAAACGCTATATCCTGGCACCTAAGGCAGACTTTTTCTACGTTTTAGTAAGTCGGTTTTTTCGTTAAATTTCAACAAAATTGGACATAAACTCTGTTCGCGCCGTTCACAGGTTTGAGCTAGGAAGCTCAAATGTTGGGACAGTTATTTTTATTTCTCAAGCTATAATATAGGAAAAAATAAATAAAATCCCTTTCCTAAAGTTTAAAAAAAAACACCCTTATGTATGTATATGTAAGTTATTTTTTACACATCTTTTACAATGTGTTATGTGAACTTTCATGTATTTTTAGTTATTTTTTTTTTAATGGAATATGTTAACTTGTTTATGTTAAATAAAACAAAATATGATAAAAAATATGGTCCTTCTTATTCCATTTTGGTCCTTTTTCTATAAATTTTTGGTCCCAAAAAATATTTTGGTGTGGCAGCCGTGCTCATGGGTATTGTTGTTTTTATTTTGTCTGTTAATAAATGTTTGACTCTGGCAACACTGTTTTATGCAATGCAAAAACTGTTGTTTATTGTTTAATAATTCGTTTATTTTCTCATACATATTTCTGTTTTTTTTTCGTTAGAGTGGTTTGATTAGAAAGTGAAAAACAAATTAGATAAATCTTTATAATATCAAAATGTTTTCCTATAAACTACCAGAGGGTCTGAGAACAAACACATTTATAAATGGCGAGGGGCAAATCAAATTTGATCCGCCGGTCTATGAACAGCGATACACAACAACCATACGGATCTTGGAAGATCCGCGTTGGGACACAACGTTTAAAAAGGTTCCCAGTTTCAGAATTTTTAACAAGAAATAAAAGCAGTTAAAATATTTCACAGGTTGTGGATTTTGGTTGTGCTGAAATGCGATTACTTACCTTACTGAGGAGAATAGAAACATTCGAGCGTATTTTAGAGGTAAGTCTGTTGAAAATTGTTGATGCTGAGAGTATCCATAATTTGAACTAGAGGCGCTTAGATTTTATCAGCTACGTGCAATAAGATAAGCCAAGTCAAACCCTTCGGCGGTTAGCACAACTGTTCTAAATTTTGTGATAAAAGTGTATATTCTTGACAAGTGTATCTCAGAACAAGTGCTGCAAGTTGTAGACACTCTGGCTATGGTTTTTATTTCAATATACCGCGTATCCATGATCTGCCTGTTGGTATGGTGGTTGATGAGTTCTCAAAAAACCGTGTTTTTACCGTCATCTTATTTCCGAAAAAAATAAATACTTATAATGCAGTTCTCAAAAAAAGTTTAAAAATTATGTAACTCGGTCAAATGTTTTTGTACAAAAGTTCACTAGAGCCTCGATTTGCGTCGTTAATAGGGACCGGAGAAATGCGACGCAAATCGAATCATTTTTTTTCTGTATAAGTGCAGGTTTTTATAATCAGTGACATTCTTCGCTTATTTTGATTTTGTATCCAAATAGAAAGAAGGGATTTTTAATTTTAACCATTAAAGAATTTCTTACTTTTGAAACTTGTTTACATTGGAATGGTGTAGCAAATTTAGTTATTTTAACACTGTCTCTTTTGCAAATTGTTTTTACTGTTCTTATTGAGAACTAAGCTCTTACTTCATAACACGCAACTATGCTTAGAATAAATTACATACCTTAAAGAATAAAATGGGAATTCCCCTTTTTACACGCAAATTGAAAAATTTTTCACAAGTGATTTTCAGTGAAAAAATCCAATCGTATGTAGCGACGCAAATCGAAACGACGCAAATCGGATCGACGCAAATCGGATCGACGCAAATCGCAGCTCTAGTGTAATCTGTAAAAACCCTATTTTCGTCACTATAAATGGCCAGTTGCAGAAACTGTCAATTTCACTTCCTACCCCTAAATCAATCGATTTCATCTTGTTTATTCGAAATAATTTTCCATGTGAAAATCTCTCATCTCGTATCTGTTGGACTACACTTATCCTCCGTTTTACACGCTACTTATTTAACAATTTTTAGATCTTGCACGGTTTTTTAAATAAAAAATTCTACTAAATAATATTGATCAAAATGAAAATTTTGGCTTCACACATGCAGTGGTGGCGGACTAATTACGAACACTCAAGCCTTATTCCTGTTACATTAAATAAACGAATTTTTTTCTTTCTGTTTTTAACAATTTATTTACTCAACGAAAACTACCTAATAAAAAAATCCAATATCATCAATAGAAATATTTCTTATATCAAAAGTAATTTATCACTTATGAATCAGGAAGGCGATGTTATTAGGGACGATTGCACAAATTGTCAATAACTATAAGAAAACTTAAAATTTTGTTCAACATTTTGTTGGAAAATTTTCATTTGCTATTGCAGCTTTGCACCGCTTTGTCATAGAAGCAATTATTTTTTTTGGAATTTCTCCAGGGTTATCATTTTTCAGGCTCTTTTCAGAATTTTTCCTTTGAAATGTTTATTTTTAGTTGGTGCCAAAGGTTTTCAATAGGATTAAGATCAATGCCATAAAACATTATAAGAAAACTAAATAAACAAATAACGTTCCCAGACCCCATAAACTTTTAGGAAGATCAGTACATCAAAAGCCGCTGCTTATAAAGCAACAAACGGGCTCTTTAGTGACGAAACTAAAATTTACATAGTTGGATCTGATGGCCGATAGTATTTCCGACATCCACAAAACTAAGAATTTCATCACGAATACACATTGCATTCTAAATTTGTTTTGTAAGCAGATGCTTTTGACGCACTGATCTTCCAAAAAGTTGATTCTCGAACAATCTCTTTCGAATTGATCGCAGTAATAGCGGATTAGGATAATCTTCAAATACAATCTTTTGTATTTCCTTAGAAGTCAAAAAAAAAATTGTATTTTGCTTCACAAATGGTCCTCAGGTCGGTTATTTCATCCTATTTCTGTGGATGTTATTTGTTGATTTAGTTTTCTTAAAATGTGTAATGGCAATGATCTTAATTTGAAAACTAGCATTACCCTGTGCGCATCGTTTCACCTCAACCGTGGTGTATTTTCGATGTGCAGTCTGCGTGAAAATTCTATTTAAAAAAATACTTTTTTATGAGGACCACCCTTAGTATGCACCCAAAATAAAATGTTTACAACCTAAGCAGTGCCTCTTAATATAAAAACCACGTGGTGTAAATTCCATCAGAATCGATTCTTCGAGAAAATGATATTTAAAAATATTTTTGTATGAAAGCCAACCTACATATCGTTACCTTAATATAGAAAGGCCCTAACTAACATTTTTTTCAAAATCGAGTTTTTTGTAGATTTCGGCAGGTCACCTACCAATACACCACTGATAAAAAATTGTGTGTGATACGATTGAAAATAAAGCAATTACAAGCAAACAAAAAAAAGTCATAACTCACTTTAATACTACAAAACTTAAATTTTCATTAAATTTTTTTGTTCTCCTGTAAAGTAAAAAAAATGGTATATAGGGCCTTTCTATATTAAGTTAACGATATGCACCCTAAATAAAACTTTTTTAAGTTTGTCTGTGCCTTTTAATATAAAAGCCATGTGGTGTAAAGTACAAAAAAATTAAGCAGTCTTTGAGAAAATGATATTTAAAAAATATTTTAGTGTGAGGGCCACCCTAAATAAAAGTTTTGTATCCTTAACTGTTTCTCTTAACAAAAGAGCTACGTGGTGTAAATTTGGTGTGAATCGACTAAACTGTATTTGTGAATATGATATTTAAAAAATATTTTAGTATGAGGGCCACCCTAAATAAAAGTTTTGTATCCTTAACTGTTTCTCTTAACAAAAGAGCTACGTGGTGTAAATTCGGTGTGAATCGACTAAACTGTATTTGTGAATATGATACATATATAAAAAATATTTTTGTGTAATGGCCACCCTAAATAAAAGTTTTGTGACCTAAGCTATGCTTCTTAACATAAGAGATACGTAGTGTAAATTCGGTGTAAATCGATTTATTTGTCTTCGTGAAAATGATATTTAAAAATACATTTGTATGAGGGCCACTCTAATTATGCACCCTAAATACAATTTTTACCATCCAATCTGTGCCCCTCAACCAGGCGCGGATCCAGGAAAACATATTGGAGGGGGAAATTGGTTATGTTAAATGTATGTCCAAAAAAGCTTACTGTAGATATATACATACATGAAATAAATATTGTTTTACTATAATGTTCATTCACGTTTACATTATAAGCCATATAGCTTCTTCTTCTTATAGTGGAATTATAGCTCTGTTCGCTTCAAACAGGGTTGCCAAGAGGCCAAGGCATTGATTGCATGTCAAAGCCTTGTAGCATTTCAAAATTTTCGGAAGAAACCGTTAATTGGATGATTTTTGTTAGTTAAAAAAAGATGATCAGGTCTTCTATGTTAACTTTTAAGCCCTGCATTACAGACGCCTTTTTCGTAACGCCATTACTGACGTGAATGTATTCCACCCATACTTTAAAATGAGTATATTTCTAAGACTTGTTTCTTAAATCAAAAAATTTTATTTTTACAAGTAAAATCACGTATTTTACTATGTAACTCAAAAGTTAATTTTTTTAATTTACAATTGGATAGTTTCAGTTAAAAAAAAATTAAATTATATAATTGAAAGTTCACGTTTCGATTTTTCTTGAAAAATTTCACCGAAAGATACCCAGGCACATTTTTTAAATTAGGAGATTTTCAACTTTAATTAATTAAATACTTCTAAGACTAGCCTTAAAATATGTGGAAAAAAATAAATTTAGAATAAATTTGGGGTACAGGTTCATTGCACTTGGATACTATACAAATTTTGCCTGATTTTTTAACATGTGGGCACATTCCATCCTGCAGGGTTATTATTGCTAACAAAAAGAAAAAACAAATTTAACTTTCTACTATTTTATTTTGGGAAGCTCTCCTCATTTTTACAAGTGAATTTTCGTCTACTCAGTATCTAATGAGTATTTGTTAGTGAATAAATCCTTTGATTGTGTAAAATGAATTTTGAACTTTTTATAGGTAAAGTATATTCTCGACTTGCTCTGAAGGGCCACAAAAATAAGTGCTACCACAATAGATTTTTGGTAGAAAAATTATTTTAATTATTGAATCACGAGACTGAATAATCTTTATACATACATAGCTCCAACGCAAGACTTACGCTATATTGAATTATTACCGTAGATCGAAAGAGGTTGCTTTGTCAAACGTCCACAGATATGTAACATATATGTACGAACGACAATCAGAATTTGAGCGCCGTTTCTCGCGTTCACTATGGCCACCCCTAATTCCGCTTCTCGCATGGAAAATCAACTTTGCACTCGGTTTTGCTTTTAGTGTGCAGTGTGGATGCATCTGAATATCGTGATAGTAACATATATTCCGATTAACCCCAATTTTCTATATACACACATAGACGGCAAAATTCAAAAAAATGCAGTGTTGAGAGCGCATACTTCACATAAATGCTTGTAAGAACTTTAATTGTCAGCAAATCAATTTAAAATTTTTTTAAGTGTAGAGAAGAGTCCTACAAATATTTAAAGGTATAAAATGTGCCGATAGTATTAGTGATATGGCTATTATGATCGAAATTAGGTAAAAAAATATTTTTTGTTTTCTTTTTTTTTTTTAACAAATTCCAACTTTGATGCCCTCTTTCCAGAATTAATTATGTGAGTTACTAAAAGTTAGTCCTTCTATTTCATAGAAAATTTCATTATAAAAATTTTAAACATAGTACCTACACATGGTTATAGAAAATTCATAACTACTATGGAGCATTTTATTAACATCAATCAAATATTTTTTCTTATATAATTTGAACATTGTACTCGTATGTTAAAATGCATATACGAAAAAAATTCTGAAAGGACCTTTTTTCAAATTGTAGGTATTTCCTTGGTTTTCATAATTGTTTTTTACTTAGCACTAAACTTCACTTTTTCATAAAACCCATAAAATAATGAAGAAATTTAAAAAAAATATATATAAGACGCCATTATGTACTAACGAAATACCGACAATTTGAAAAAAAGTCCTTTCAAAATTTGTTTCGTATTTGTAATCTCAACATACAAAGTTTAAATGACGATAACTTCGAAAAATGTAGCTCTTCAGCAAAATAAAAAAATATGAGTCTCTTAAATTGAATATCATAATACTATTGGCACAATTAAAATTGTTGTAGAAATCTTCTCTATACTAAAAAAAAATTAAAATTCATTTGCTGACAATCAAAGTTTTTACAAGCACTTATTTTTGAATTTTACCATTTATGTGGAAAATTGGGGCCAATCGAAAAAAATCATTAGGATATTCGAATTCTACGGAAACTTTCACTACATTAAATATCATCGCCATTCGATGTGATGTAAGTTTTTGGAAATTTGTAGAGTAATATGATTTGTTAATTTTTAAGTTTATATGAATAAGTTAACAAACTGAAAAACTACACATCTCCGGCGTTACTAGAAACTTCAAAAATTTTCAGTTTGTTTCTCAGATGCTGCATGGTTTTTTAAAACTTTAAAGCTCTATAGTGTATTTTTGAAGCCGTTGGAGGGGGAAATTTCCCCCATTTCCCCTCCCGTGAATCCGCCCTTGCCCTCAACATAAAAGCCATACTGTGTAAATTTCATGAGAATCGATTTACCTGTCTTTGAGAAATCGCTATTTTTAAAATATTTGTGTATGAGGGCTCCCCTAAATATGCACCCTAAATAAAAGTTTTATAGCCTATGACACCCGCCTGATCGATACTAACATACTGTAAAAATTTCATCAAGATCGGCTGGATAGTTTTCGCGTCCATAAAGGACATACAGACAGACAGACAAAAAATGAATTTTATATAATAGATACTAAAAATTAACATTTCAAAGAAAAAATTTCATATCTGTAGGAGGTAGACCGGGTGGTAAAGGAGGCTTGAAATAAGATAACCCCAAATAAATTCCAAAAATTAATTGCTTCTATGGCAAAGCGATGCAAAACTGCAATAACAAATTAACAGGCCTTTCATGGTTGGCTACTATCTCGCGATTTAGTCGCCGAGTAAGAGTTGACTGTGTGTTTATAAAGCCAATTCTTGCTCGGCGACTAAAATGGCGAGATAGTAGCCAACCATGAACGGGCTGTAAGGTTCTCCAACAAAATGTTGAGCAAAATTTTAAGTTTTCTTAAAGTTATTAAGTCAAGGTTTACACGAGGAAATTCGATGAAACAAATTCTTGTCCATTCCCTTTTGTGAATTTGTTTTGCGTTTACATACGAAAACTAGAATTTCTTTCTGCTTGCGAATATCAAAGCAGTTACTGCGTCGATCCACCACAACAAACGTAGAGACAAAGCATAATATAAGCTAACGAACAGAACGAAAGAGAATTTGCGGGTACGGAAAATTCTGTATACCACCTTTTCGTTTTTCTTCTCTTGCCAACAAACAAGGAAATTTTACGGCAAGAGTTTCCTCGTGTAAACGCTGACTAACAATTTATGTAATCCTTCCTATCCTACATGCATAATTATATTACATGTGTAGGGCTACCAGATGACCTGCTTGCAAAAGTAGCACATTTGTAAAACACAAACAAATTTCGTAATTTGTACAAAAAAAGTGTAGTAATTAGCAAAAAAAAAAAAAGGTCCCCATTTCTACTTTCCCATAGCACTAATAAAAAACATCATCATTTTTGGTAAAATTTTGTTTCTCGACCAAAAAAAAAAAAAAAAAAAAAAGGTGTAACGTCGAAGGTAGGGGGCCGTTCATAAATTACGTAAGACACTTTCATGACTTTTTGACCCCCCCCCTCCCCCGAGTAAGATTTAGTAAGATTCTCACTACCCCCTCTCCCCCCTTCCGAAATCTTACGTAAGATTCATAATTAAGGTGAAACTAGTCAAAAAATGTATTTTTCATGTGATGTACTATATTACTATGTATGTCTAATTTTAATATACATATGGTACATATTAAATAAATATTACGAAATTGCAAACTACACATTTGTTTTTCAAGATGAATAAAAAATGTCATCGTTAGTCCATGCGCTTTTCAACCTGTCTGATAGTGAACCTACAATTGGCACACCCGATTCGTCTGTTGAATTTTCTGATTCACATTCAAACTCTGTAACATCAATATCCTCGTCGTCATGCCACTCTGCAACTTGACAAATCTCCGATTGTTTTAAAATGCAAAGGCTTTTCCCCTTTCCACGTTTCAAAATTGAAACTGGTTGAATCATGTGAGTGCGACTACAGTCCTTTTCATGTAGTTTTTTGTGCATTACAGTAGCTTTTTTCGAGGCAAAGTACTGGTCACAAATATTACAAACTCAATCAGCTAAGACGTTTGCAAGCGAAGGACAAAAAAAATCGTAAGGCATGATTTTGAACTGTGGATGTACTTTTGACCAATCGTAATTTAACGCTAAGCGAAGAAATAGAGGACAAAACTGATTGCTGTTTTAGTCTCCTGTTGAAGAAGGAATCGAAAGCGAATCTTCTTGTTGAAGACGACAAGTGCAAGGGGGTGGTAAAGAACCGGGACAACATCAACAAAATTTCAAAGTCGACGTATCTGCGTGTAAATGCCTGAATAATAGCAAACTTGTGAGACGGTGTTACAAGTCGACCCTGCGTGTAAACGACATACATATATTTCATTACATAAACAGAAGAGAAGTTTATTTCAACCAAAAGTAGCAAAGCCTTGCAAAAGTAGCACTTTTGCTACTTTAGTATGCCATCTGGTAGCCCTATACATGTGTATCAGTTTACGTGAATCTGTCAATTTCAAAAACAGAACGGTGTATCATTGTATTTTTTAAGATTGTCTACCATTTTTACCACTCCGTTTTTACCACTGACCAATTTTACCACTACTTCTTTTTACCACTGTCCAATTTTACCACTACTTCTTTTTACCAATCCGTTTTTACCACTGACCAATTTTACCACTACTTCATTTTACCACTTATTAACAGAAACAATGTTCAGGGAGCTTAAAAGTTAGGATAAGTCAGCGGCCTTCGGCTGCGGCTCAGGATTTTAAACTCCCAAAAATCCGACACTGGCTTCGCGGCGGCCTTCGGCCGCGTTTCAGTCTATAACGTATCCAACACTGGCTACGGTGGCCACAGTGATGCTATATAAAAGTTAGGATAAATTAAAGAAAAGGAATAAATGGATTGGTAAAAATGAATTGGTAAAAATGTCCAGTGGGAAAAAGGGTAGTGGTAAAAACGGATTGGTAAAAATGTCCAGTGGGAAAAAGATTATTGGTAAAAATGGAGTGGTAAAAATGGATTGGTAAAAACGGATTGGTAAAAATGGGCCCCTACCAATTTTTAACTCTAACTTTTTTTATAATTATGCTATTTTTCAATAATGTTATGTTTTTATAAGAATTAAACAGTAATTTTTATATTTTTTTGACCATGTTACATTTATTTTATGCTCAATAAATGACTGAATAAGTACATATGAGGATGTTTTCGTTTTACACGGTTTTCCGTAAAAAAATTTTAAATTCTGATTTACATGATTTTCTGGGGAACCTATCTTCCATGTAAATTGGGGGATGGGTGTATTAATATTTTATAGGTACCGAACATGAACAATAAAATAAAAAGACTAAAACCACAATAAAATGTGCATTCCGCGAAAATATCCAACTCAAAATTTTATTCAAAAAAAGTTACGTGACTTGACAGAGGGAAATAGGGTCTAATATTTTTAGTTGATTGAAAATGTTACATTGAGCTTGTGTTTTGTGTTGGACAAGATTTTATTTTTTATTTTTGTTATGTCAGTGTTATAAAGATAACAGCTTGAAATTTGTGCCAAATGATAGAGATCGAAGAGCCTAAATAGAATATATAGGGTTGCCTTGTCGAATCATGTCCTAAACATTAGTTGACACCCGTTTTTCTTAAATGAGTGGCAACCCATGTTTGGGACAGGATTCAACAGTGCAATCCCAGGTATTATATTTAGGCTTCTTCGAGCTCTATCATTTGACATACATTTCGAGCTGTTATGTACTACAGTTTTAATTAGAACAACAAAATTGACTAAAATTCGGGCATTTTCGGCCATCGGGATAGGCTTTGGCAAGGCAACCCTAGATATTCTATTAAGGCTCATCGAGCTCTATCATTTGGCATACATCTCATCCTGTAATCTTATACACTCGACTTTTCTACAGCAGGCTCTCCGCCTATTAATTGATACCCAAATTATATGTTTCGTACAAAAGATAATTTAATAAGCAACTATAGTATATCTATCTTTCAAATTTAATCTACAGTTTTGGAAATAGAATGATTTTTTTGAAATTTTAACAAATATTTTCAGAAAAAAATCGTTATTTTTCAAAAAAAATGTGTTAATTATTTATAACTTTTTCAAAGGTCCAAAAAGCCTAGTTCATTTGCTTTGAAATGATGCATCGTTTTCTCTTAATTTTTCCACACTAAACCTTTTTTTATCCGAAAACAAAAAAAAAAAAAATGGTTGAATAAATTCTTTTGAAAACTTAACACATAGTGTGTAACTGGGCGGTTTTGCCTTTATTTTGATTTAAAAATACAGTACTTTTAAGATTTATTGTGATTGGAATATATTTGACTACTGATGATATTGTCGAAGAAAACATCATATAAAGATAATATTGTAGAGAAATTTGGTTTATGCTAGAAGAATCTTGAAATAAATACCAACGAAAGAAACTAAACGATATTAGCACCATCTAGCGCAAAATGCTAAAAATAATAAACCGAACAGACGCTGCAGTAAACAATAAAAAGTCAACAACCGAGAGAAATTATCGCCGTCGTACAACGTACAACGCCATCTAACATCTAGCATAATAGCTAACTCAACGTCAACGTGGTGAATTGTGGATAGTAGTAGAATGCACGCCACAAAGTAGCACTGGTGGGTTGTAGATAATGGTAGAATATACGCCACTTAGAAGGTACTGGATTATTCGAGAGAGTGATGACTGCAGTATAAAAAGGGTTGTCATCTGAGCTGAACACACAGTAGAATTAAACCAGCGAAGCAGTAAGCAATAAAGTGAATACAGTGTGATCCGTAGTAGAACAAAACAGTTTTCTATACAGTGTTAAATTAATATTAGAATTTGAACGTTAATAAAATAAACCATTTTATAACTAAATAAGTTTGTGTGTTTTTAATTGTTACACAATCCAGTGATCGAACTCAGAAAAGTGTGAGAGATCGAAATTATCGTCAAAGGGACAGAAATTTCGTAACAATTGGTGTCAGAAGTGGGATTGTGTAAAAAGAATTAACAATCAATTAAAAAAAAAAAAAAAAAAAAAATAAATAAATAAAAATGGTTAAGTTTGAAGATCTGAAAGTGGATCAACTGAAGAAGGAGTTGCAGCAGCTGAATCTGCAATCTACTGGCGGAAAGGTGGAGTTACAGAAACGCTTACGGCAGGCTCTTGAGGCTCAAGGTGTAAACCTGGAAGAGCATGAATTTTATAGTGATGTATCAGAACCAGCAGCGAAAGTGGAAGAAACTTCTGGACCAGCAGCAAGTGGTGAAGTTGTAGATATGTCAAAGTTCGAGAAAATGTTAATGGCGATGACGCAGGCAATGAGTCAAAATGCACTACAGATGAATAGCAATATCCAGGCCGTTCGAGAAGAAATTGGTCAGAACGCGCTGCAGATCCAGACGGTTCGGGAGGAAATCGGTCAGAGCTTAAGTCAAAATGCACTTCAAATGAATAGCAATATCCAGGCGGTTCGAGAAGAAATTGATCAGAGCTTAAGTCAAAATGCACTGCAAATAGACCACAAGTTAAGTCAAAACGCGACGCAGATCCACGAGGCTGTTCGAACGGAGGTTGCCAAAATGGTAGATGGCCTCGATGCAAAAGTGACTGAGTTACGAGATGACGTTGAATCATTCAAGGAAGAAGTTCAAAATAATCTTGAAAAAGTTCAAAATAATTTTGAAGACGTTAATAAAAGGATTCAACAGTTGGAAATAAGTGAACCAACCACTCAAGTGATAAGAGAAATCAGCGCAGAGAGGCTTAAGGCACCCTCGTACGATGGAACAACGCCATTTAGTGTTTTCAAGCTCCAGTTCGAAACAACATCTGGTCACAATCGTTGGGATAACGAAAGCGCAGCTGCAGCGCTAATTGTGGCATTAAAAGGCGCAGCTGCAGAAGTTTTGCAAACGGTTCCAGTGGCGGAGCAGAAAAACTACAAGGCGGTGATGGATGCCCTACAGCAAAAATATGGCAGTGACCACATGAAGCAGATTCACAGGTTGGAATTAAAAAGTCGTATCCAGAAATCTGGTGAGTCCTTGCAGGAGTATGCTGCGGATATTGAGCGATTGGCACACCTTTCCTATCCTGACGAGTTAAGTGTCGTAGCTGAAAAATTCAAAATAGAGGCGTTTATTGACGGCATACGTGACTTAGATACAAAACGCGAAACAATGCGGAGCCCGAAGACAACATTTAACGAAACAGTAATGGTTGCCCTCACTGAAGAGATGATTGCGTTGACATGGCGCCCATCACTGAAAACTCGTCGGATAGAGGTGGAGGCTGAAAAGAAAAATTCATCGTTCGCTAGCGGTAGCTTCAGCAGAAAATGCTACAACTGTGGTAAGCAGGGACACATGGCACGTGACTGCAAATCACGATCTGCATCACGTTCACCAAGAAGAAAAATTGAAAATCGGATGGAGGTGGATTTTAAAAAGAAAAGTTCATCGTTCGCCAGCAGTAGCTTCAGCGGAAAATGCTACAACTGTGGTAAGCACGGACACATGGCACGTGACTGCGAATCACGTCGTAAACGATCTGCATCACATTCACCAAAAAGAAGAATTGAAAATAGGGTGGACGATGGCGAAAATGGTAGCGAGCAGCAGGCGCGTACGTGGAATCAGGGTTCGATTCCGGAGAGGGAGCCCGAGAAACGACTACCACATCGCAAAGAAAGCCAGCATGAAAATGCGGATGCATTTTTCCGTCGTCTATGTAAAATTGAATGTTCACGAACGGCAAATAAAGCTGGAACAATTGATGTGCGCCGTTTGAACGTTTTGCCTGAAGAAGAGGTAAGATGGGACCAGCGCAGTGATCGGGATCGTGGTGATCGTGAACGAGAGTGTGAAAGGGAACGTGAAAGAGATCGCGAGCGTGATCGCGAACGGCGTGAAGAACGCGACGGAGAACGAAAGCGGGAACGTGAAAGAGAACGAGAGGAGGTTAGAGAGCGCGCTGAAAGAGATAAAGTTGAAAAGGAGGATCCAGAACGGCCAGATAAAGATCGTGAGCGCAGAAGAAGAGAAAGGGAACGCAAACATGAGAAAGAGCGAGAACGAGAGCAGTCACGCCGAGAACGTTCTCGAAGTCGGGAGAAATCTTCTAGACGTCGTTCTAAATCGCGCAAAAAGGAACGTGAGAAAGAGCGTGATAAAGATCGCGACAAGATGGAAGCTCGGTGTGACCTGCGAGCAAATACTGAAGGCTTCAAGAAAAGTCAACTAGTGCTGCTACACAACCCACAACGGAAACGAGGCTTGTCTCCTAAGTTTCGGACTCACTGGGATGGACCTTACCGGATCGTCACAAGGATTAATGATGTTGTGTATCGAATTCAAAAATACCCCGGGAACAAAAGTAAATTAAAGGTAGTCCACATCGAAAGGCTGGCACCTTATACTAGGGACGGAGAGACTCTTGTTCGGGACGAACAAGTTTAAGCGGAGGGCAGTGTAGCGAAATTTGGTTTATGCTAGAAGAATCTTGAAATAAATACCAACGAAAGAAACTAAACGATATTAGCACCATCTAGCGCAAAATGCTAAAAATAATAAACCGAACAGACGCTGCAGTAAACAATAAAAAGTCAACAACCGAGAGAAATTATCGCCGTCGTACAACGTACAACGCCATCTAACATCTAGCATAATAGCTAACTCAACGTCAACGTGGTGAATTGTGGATAGTAGTAGAATGCACGCCACAAAGTAGCACTGGTGGGTTGTAGATAATGGTAGAATATACGCCACTTAGAAGGTACTGGATTATTCGAGAGAGTGATGACTGCAGTATAAAAAGGGTTGTCATCTGAGCTGAACACACAGTAGAATTAAACCAGCGAAGCAGTAAGCAATAAAGTGAATACAGTGTGATCCGTAGTAGAACAAAACAGTTTTCTATACAGTGTTAAATTAATATTAGAATTTGAACGTTAATAAAATAAACCATTTTATAACTAAATAAGTTTGTGTGTTTTTAATTGTTACACAATCCAGTGATCGAACTCAGAAAAGTGTGAGAGATCGAAATTATCGTCAAAGGGACAGAAATTTCGTAACAATTGGTGTCAGAAGTGGGATTGTGTAAAAAGAATTAACAATCAATTAAAAAAAAAAAAAAAAAAAAAATAAATAAATAAAAATGGTTAAGTTTGAAGATCTGAAAGTGGATCAACTGAAGAAGGAGTTGCAGCAGCTGAATCTGCAATCTACTGGCGGAAAGGTGGAGTTACAGAAACGCTTACGGCAGGCTCTTGAGGCTCAAGGTGTAAACCTGGAAGAGCATGAATTTTATAGTGATGTATCAGAACCAGCAGCGAAAGTGGAAGAAACTTCTGGACCAGCAGCAAGTGGTGAAGTTGTAGATATGTCAAAGTTCGAGAAAATATTAATGGCGATGACGCAGGCAATGAGTCAAAATGCACTACAGATGAATAGCAATATCCAGGCCGTTCGAGAAGAAATTGGTCAGAACGCGCTGCAGATCCAGACGGTTCGGGAGGAAATCGGTCAGAGCTTAAGTCAAAATGCACTTCAAATGAATAGCAATATCCAGGCGGTTCGAGAAGAAATTGATCAGAGCTTAAGTCAAAATGCACTGCAAATAGACCACAAGTTAAGTCAAAACGCGACGCAGATCCACGAGGCTGTTCGAACGGAGGTTGCCAAAATGGTAGATGGCCTCGATGCAAAAGTGACTGAGTTACGAGATGACGTTGAATCATTCAAGGAAGAAGTTCAAAATAATCTTGAAAAAGTTCAAAATAATTTTGAAGACGTTAATAAAAGGATTCAACAGTTGGAAATAAGTGAACCAACCACTCAAGTGATAAGAGAAATCAGCGCAGAGAGGCTTAAGGCACCCTCGTACGATGGAACAACGCCATTTAGTGTTTTCAAGCTCCAGTTCGAAACAACATCTGGTCACAATCGTTGGGATAACGAAAGCGCAGCTGCAGCGCTAATTGTGGCATTAAAAGGCGCAGCTGCAGAAGTTTTGCAAACGGTTCCAGTGGCGGAGCAGAAAAACTACAAGGCGGTGATGGATGCCCTACAGCAAAAATATGGCAGTGACCACATGAAGCAGATTCACAGGTTGGAATTAAAAAGTCGTATCCAGAAATCTGGTGAGTCCTTGCAGGAGTATGCTGCGGATATTGAGCGATTGGCACACCTTTCCTATCCTGACGAGTTAAGTGTCGTAGCTGAAAAATTCAAAATAGAGGCGTTTATTGACGGCATACGTGACTTAGATACAAAACGCGAAACAATGCGGAGCCCGAAGACAACATTTAACGAAACAGTAATGGTTGCCCTCACTGAAGAGATGATTGCGTTGACATGGCGCCCATCACTGAAAACTCGTCGGATAGAGGTGGAGGCTGAAAAGAAAAATTCATCGTTCGCTAGCGGTAGCTTCAGCAGAAAATGCTACAACTGTGGTAAGCAGGGACACATGGCACGTGACTGCAAATCACGATCTGCATCACGTTCACCAAGAAGAAAAATTGAAAATCGGATGGAGGTGGATTTTAAAAAGAAAAGTTCATCGTTCGCCAGCAGTAGCTTCAGCGGAAAATGCTACAACTGTGGTAAGCACGGACACATGGCACGTGACTGCGAATCACGTCGTAAACGATCTGCATCACATTCACCAAAAAGAAGAATTGAAAATAGGGTGGACGATGGCGAAAATGGTAGCGAGCAGCAGGCGCGTACGTGGAATCAGGGTTCGATTCCGGAGAGGGAGCCCGAGAAACGACTACCACATCGCAAAGAAAGCCAGCATGAAAATGCGGATGCATTTTTCCGTCGTCTATGTAAAATTGAATGTTCACGAACGGCAAATAAAGCTGGAACAATTGATGTGCGCCGTTTGAACGTTTTGCCTGAAGAAGAGGTAAGATGGGACCAGCGCAGTGATCGGGATCGTGGTGATCGTGAACGAGAGTGTGAAAGGGAACGTGAAAGAGATCGCGAGCGTGATCGCGAACGGCGTGAAGAACGCGACGGAGAACGAAAGCGGGAACGTGAAAGAGAACGAGAGGAGGTTAGAGAGCGCGCTGAAAGAGATAAAGTTGAAAAGGAGGATCCAGAACGGCCAGATAAAGATCGTGAGCGCAGAAGAAGAGAAAGGGAACGCAAACATGAGAAAGAGCGAGAACGAGAGCAGTCACGCCGAGAACGTTCTCGAAGTCGGGAGAAATCTTCTAGACGTCGTTCTAAATCGCGCAAAAAGGAACGTGAGAAAGAGCGTGATAAAGATCGCGACAAGATGGAAGCTCGGTGTGACCTGCGAGCAAATACTGAAGGCTTCAAGAAAAGTCAACTAGTGCTGCTACACAACCCACAACGGAAACGAGGCTTGTCTCCTAAGTTTCGGACTCACTGGGATGGACCTTACCGGATCGTCACAAGGATTAATGATGTTGTGTATCGAATTCAAAAATACCCCGGGAACAAAAGTAAATTAAAGGTAGTCCACATCGAAAGGCTGGCACCTTATACTAGGGACGGAGAGACTCTTGTTCGGGACGAACAAGTTTAAGCGGAGGGCAGTGTAGCGAAATTTGGTTTATGCTAGAAGAATCTTGAAATAAATACCAACGAAAGAAACTAAACGATATTAGCACCATCTAGCGCAAAATGCTAAAAATAATAAACCGAACAGACGCTGCAGTAAACAATAAAAAGTCAACAACCGAGAGAAATTATCGCCGTCGTACAACGTACAACGCCATCTAACATCTAGCATAATAGCTAACTCAACGTCAACGTGGTGAATTGTGGATAGTAGTAGAATGCACGCCACAAAGTAGCACTGGTGGGTTGTAGATAATGGTAGAATATACGCCACTTAGAAGGTACTGGATTATTCGAGAGAGTGATGACTGCAGTATAAAAAGGGTTGTCATCTGAGCTGAACACACAGTAGAATTAAACCAGCGAAGCAGTAAGCAATAAAGTGAATACAGTGTGATCCGTAGTAGAACAAAACAGTTTTCTATACAGTGTTAAATTAATATTAGAATTTGAACGTTAATAAAATAAACCATTTTATAACTAAATAAGTTTGTGTGTTTTTAATTGTTACACAATCCAGTGATCGAACTCAGAAAAGTGTGAGAGATCGAAATTATCGTCAAAGGGACAGAAATTTCGTAACAATTGGTGTCAGAAGTGGGATTGTGTAAAAAGAATTAACAATCAATTAAAAAAAAAAAAAAAAAAAAAATAAATAAATAAAAATGGTTAAGTTTGAAGATCTGAAAGTGGATCAACTGAAGAAGGAGTTGCAGCAGCTGAATCTGCAATCTACTGGCGGAAAGGTGGAGTTACAGAAACGCTTACGGCAGGCTCTTGAGGCTCAAGGTGTAAACCTGGAAGAGCATGAATTTTATAGTGATGTATCAGAACCAGCAGCGAAAGTGGAAGAAACTTCTGGACCAGCAGCAAGTGGTGAAGTTGTAGATATGTCAAAGTTCGAGAAAATATTAATGGCGATGACGCAGGCAATGAGTCAAAATGCACTACAGATGAATAGCAATATCCAGGCCGTTCGAGAAGAAATTGGTCAGAACGCGCTGCAGATCCAGACGGTTCGGGAGGAAATCGGTCAGAGCTTAAGTCAAAATGCACTTCAAATGAATAGCAATATCCAGGCGGTTCGAGAAGAAATTGATCAGAGCTTAAGTCAAAATGCACTGCAAATAGACCACAAGTTAAGTCAAAACGCGACGCAGATCCACGAGGCTGTTCGAACGGAGGTTGCCAAAATGGTAGATGGCCTCGATGCAAAAGTGACTGAGTTACGAGATGACGTTGAATCATTCAAGGAAGAAGTTCAAAATAATCTTGAAAAAGTTCAAAATAATTTTGAAGACGTTAATAAAAGGATTCAACAGTTGGAAATAAGTGAACCAACCACTCAAGTGATAAGAGAAATCAGCGCAGAGAGGCTTAAGGCACCCTCGTACGATGGAACAACGCCATTTAGTGTTTTCAAGCTCCAGTTCGAAACAACATCTGGTCACAATCGTTGGGATAACGAAAGCGCAGCTGCAGCGCTAATTGTGGCATTAAAAGGCGCAGCTGCAGAAGTTTTGCAAACGGTTCCAGTGGCGGAGCAGAAAAACTACAAGGCGGTGATGGATGCCCTACAGCAAAAATATGGCAGTGACCACATGAAGCAGATTCACAGGTTGGAATTAAAAAGTCGTATCCAGAAATCTGGTGAGTCCTTGCAGGAGTATGCTGCGGATATTGAGCGATTGGCACACCTTTCCTATCCTGACGAGTTAAGTGTCGTAGCTGAAAAATTCAAAATAGAGGCGTTTATTGACGGCATACGTGACTTAGATACAAAACGCGAAACAATGCGGAGCCCGAAGACAACATTTAACGAAACAGTAATGGTTGCCCTCACTGAAGAGATGATTGCGTTGACATGGCGCCCATCACTGAAAACTCGTCGGATAGAGGTGGAGGCTGAAAAGAAAAATTCATCGTTCGCTAGCGGTAGCTTCAGCAGAAAATGCTACAACTGTGGTAAGCAGGGACACATGGCACGTGACTGCAAATCACGATCTGCATCACGTTCACCAAGAAGAAAAATTGAAAATCGGATGGAGGTGGATTTTAAAAAGAAAAGTTCATCGTTCGCCAGCAGTAGCTTCAGCGGAAAATGCTACAACTGTGGTAAGCACGGACACATGGCACGTGACTGCGAATCACGTCGTAAACGATCTGCATCACATTCACCAAAAAGAAGAATTGAAAATAGGGTGGACGATGGCGAAAATGGTAGCGAGCAGCAGGCGCGTACGTGGAATCAGGGTTCGATTCCGGAGAGGGAGCCCGAGAAACGACTACCACATCGCAAAGAAAGCCAGCATGAAAATGCGGATGCATTTTTCCGTCGTCTATGTAAAATTGAATGTTCACGAACGGCAAATAAAGCTGGAACAATTGATGTGCGCCGTTTGAACGTTTTGCCTGAAGAAGAGGTAAGATGGGACCAGCGCAGTGATCGGGATCGTGGTGATCGTGAACGAGAGTGTGAAAGGGAACGTGAAAGAGATCGCGAGCGTGATCGCGAACGGCGTGAAGAACGCGACGGAGAACGAAAGCGGGAACGTGAAAGAGAACGAGAGGAGGTTAGAGAGCGCGCTGAAAGAGATAAAGTTGAAAAGGAGGATCCAGAACGGCCAGATAAAGATCGTGAGCGCAGAAGAAGAGAAAGGGAACGCAAACATGAGAAAGAGCGAGAACGAGAGCAGTCACGCCGAGAACGTTCTCGAAGTCGGGAGAAATCTTCTAGACGTCGTTCTAAATCGCGCAAAAAGGAACGTGAGAAAGAGCGTGATAAAGATCGCGACAAGATGGAAGCTCGGTGTGACCTGCGAGCAAATACTGAAGGCTTCAAGAAAAGTCAACTAGTGCTGCTACACAACCCACAACGGAAACGAGGCTTGTCTCCTAAGTTTCGGACTCACTGGGATGGACCTTACCGGATCGTCACAAGGATTAATGATGTTGTGTATCGAATTCAAAAATACCCCGGGAACAAAAGTAAATTAAAGGTAGTCCACATCGAAAGGCTGGCACCTTATACTAGGGACGGAGAGACTCTTGTTCGGGACGAACAAGTTTAAGCGGAGGGCAGTGTAGCGAAATTTGGTTTATGCTAGAAGAATCTTGAAATAAATACCAACGAAAGAAACTAAACGATATTAGCACCATCTAGCGCAAAATGCTAAAAATAATAAACCGAACAGACGCTGCAGTAAACAATAAAAAGTCAACAACCGAGAGAAATTATCGCCGTCGTACAACGTACAACGCCATCTAACATCTAGCATAATAGCTAACTCAACGTCAACGTGGTGAATTGTGGATAGTAGTAGAATGCACGCCACAAAGTAGCACTGGTGGGTTGTAGATAATGGTAGAATATACGCCACTTAGAAGGTACTGGATTATTCGAGAGAGTGATGACTGCAGTATAAAAAGGGTTGTCATCTGAGCTGAACACACAGTAGAATTAAACCAGCGAAGTAGTAAGCAATAAAGTGAATACAGTGTGATCCGTAGTAGAACAAAACAGTTTTCTATACAGTGTTAAATTAATATTAGAATTTGAACGTTAATAAAATAAACCATTTTATAACTAAATAAGTTTGTGTGTTTTTAATTGTTACACAATCCAGTGATCGAACTCAGAAAAGTGTGAGAGATCGAAATTATCGTCAAAGGGACAGAAATTTCGTAACAATATAAACAAGTTAAGGTGTTATATTTGGCCAGACCGGAACTCACTAGAAAGTACCTACACTGCACTGAAAGTACCTTTTAAATAAATGTTAAAAATACGTTAAAGAGGTTGAATAAGTCCAAAAAAATGTGAAATGTAAAAAAGGTTGACAGAGGTTGAAAAATGTTGAAAAAGTCGAAAATATATGTAAAATTTTGACAAAAGTTGAGAGAGGTTTAAAACTCTGAAAAAGTTGAAAGAGGTTACTATTGAAAGAGGTTGAAAAAGTCAAACAAATACATAAAGAATATATTGGAAAAAGTTAAAAGGTGGAAGAAGTCGAAAGAATATGGAAAATGTTGAAAAAAATCGAAGAAATGAAAAGGTTGAAATATGTCGCGCCTACTTCTCCAATTCCTTCTCTTTTGGTTCAATAAATAAAAATTATATTCGTGATCGACATCCGCATATCAAATTTAAGCACAATAGTTTGTATAGTTTGCGGTATATGCCGTAGTTAGCCTTAAAATTTAAGGCGGTGGCACACCCACTGGTACAATCCAGTCCGGTTTTGATCCAGAAATAGCTTTCTGTAAACAAACCTCTCACATGAAATTTTAGCATTTAATTTTAAAGCTTATAGTAACTGACATCCATGCACTAAATTTTATAAAGATTACTAGCACACTATCTATAACAATATAGCAAATATATCTACCTCATTGAATTTCATAACGATTTCGTTGTTAGTTCTCTTAATATAACGTTTATAATTACTGTGGGCTGTGCCACGCCCTTCAACGCGTTTTTTCGGTAAAGTGGCTGAGCTTGTATTAATGATTGCTTTTAGCGGCATCATCTCTAAAATTTTTATGAAAATCGTTTGTGCCAATTTTGAGATATACGGAATTAAAATATTTAACTGTTGAAAATTGCCACGCCTACTTTTACAATTCTGCCCAATTTTGGCACAATTTAAGATATATATAATATGTATACATTTACCAAATTTCATTACAATATCTTGCACGGCTTACGAGATATGGCGGTATTATTCTTGCTATTTAGGGCTGTGCCACGCCCCTGTAGGAAGCTTTGAAAACTTGAAACCTAGCCTAATCCTAATCTTGTTCACATGTGCATCAAATCACCAAGTTTTATCAAAATCGCTGTAACTTTTGTCAAAATGGTCCTGGGTAAATATGCATAGAGTATGGGCGGTAGGCGTTTCCGTATACCGATTTCGCCCATTTTCAAGATGCTTGCAAGAAGGTGTGACCTGTGTGTGCCAATTTCGTTCAATTAGCTTTCTTGGTTTTCCCGTAAACCTAATTTCAACAGAAGGACAGACAGACATAGCTAAATCAACTCAGGTGGTGACGCTGGTCAAGAATATACAGTGTTGGAAAAAATAATAGGGACAAACACAGCAAAATATTTATTATTGGAATATTTTTTTATGCTACAATCTGTTTTTAATGGAATTGACTGTAAAGTTACCTTATATAATGGGTCTCAATTTAGCAAAATCAAACAAGACTTTGTCCAAGGAACTCAAAATTATATTTTGTCCCTATTATTTTTTCCAGCTAAAAAATGAACTGTGCCCATTCAAGACGCTCCTATGCAAAATCCGACAAAATATGCGCTCTAGATTATGCAAACATATTTAGTTCTACAATGTTGCCTTATTCAGAAGAGGAAATGCCTCTTCAATGAGAATTTATGCACGACAATGATCCAAAACTTTCGTCGAAGTTGGTGAAATCTTGGATTTCTTAATCTGCTCTCTTTTTGCAACTGATTTCAGAGCATTGGATATCACGTCCTTAGAGCACTCCATTATACTGGCCATATCTCGAATTTTTGGCCTGAATTTCCCAATTTTTTAAAAGCATTCTTTAAGCTTAGGATCAATGTTTTCCACGACCCATTTCCAATAAATATCGATTAAGAGTAGCAAGTAAGTAAAAGGTCCACATATAAAGTATTTACTATATTGTTCTAAAGTACAACTTACCACTTAAGATCATTTTTATTAACAGACTTTGTCCAAGGAACTCAAAATTATATTTTGTCCCTATTATTTTTTCCAGCTAAAAAATGAACTGTGCCCATTCAAGACGCTCCTAAGCAAAATCCGTGCACTTACATACTTGTTTGATTTTGCTAAATTGAGACCCATTATATAAGGTAACTTTACAGTCAATTCCATTAAAAACAGATTGTAGCATAAAAAATTATGCAATAATACATTTTTTTGCTGCGCTTGTCCCTATTATTTTTTCCAACACTGTATATACTTTTCCATTCCTGCCACGCCCCCTTCTATGCCTACAAACGGAATGACAAAGTGAATATACCCTCTGTGTAGGGTATAAAATTAGCCAAAAATTCCCCAAATTGTTTTTTTTTTCGGTAATAGGGAGTGTGAATATGAAATTTTTTTTTACGAATGATACATTATTTTAAGGGGAAGTAATTCTGCTCTCTTGAGATGTTAAATAAGTGATAGATTATTAACGCATTTTTTGAGAAAAAAAACAGTTTTTTACAAAAAAAAAATGGTCAAAATAACAGAAAAATCATTATATCTCGAAATCTGTATGTTACGCCTTTAAACTACAAATATCAATAAGGTGGCTCATAAAATTATCTCTCTTATGACACCAATATTTTCGATACCAATCCAGAGGTTCTCAGGATTTCAACAAAAGACTTATCCACAACTTCTGATGGCTATATTTCCAAAACTAGATCCGACCGACACTTTTTTTTTTGTATCCCTGAAAAAAAAAACCGTCTAAGCGAATTGTATGCGGCTTTTCCTCTGCTTAACTGTCAGCAATGGTTTCTTGTGGGAGATTCGTCCATAGAGTCCAGTCTCAACCAATCGACAAGTGACAGGTCATTTGGATATTTGTGCATCGTATTGATCAATTATTTCACATTAGATGTCTGCAGGAGTCTTACGAGGATCCAATTTCCCCTTGCGCACAATCTGGTGTTTCTTCTGCTCAGAAGTTTTACATACATTTTTTGCTGTGTTTTACTTATTAAATACCATCTTTTTGGAGCAATTTAGCGGTCTTGCCATCGCCTGATATCTCATGTTCGAAGTTAGGAAATTGAATTACACATGGCCGGTGTACAACCTTATGTCACTACCCATGATTAAGGATGTGCTAATACGCAAATTTGGTCAAAAAGTGTTCTTACTAGCAATGAAAATATCACAATATCGTTTCTAGAATATTCTATCCAGTTTTTCTTTTAATTTTTTGCTTATTGCTTCTATGTTTCCAATTAGTTGACTCAGTCAAACCTGAGGTTTGAGCAGAAAATCACTTATAGGACATATTTCTGTTGAGAATTTGAACTCATTTCTGTTCTTTTTTTGAAAGCTTAGATGTCCCAGATTTCTATTGTATATAAATTTTCTGGTACACAGAGAAAAATAAATGCGAAAAACTTCCAATATCAGAATGAATGATTTCGTTTCCAATTAGCTGTCAACAGCTGTAAGTTGAGAACCTTTTGATTGATATCCAAATTGTGAGTGTCGTAATATAATTTAATAAGCTGCAATATTAACTAAAAATCTTTCAAATATAATCTATATAAATATGTTAATAACTCATAACTTTTTTAGTAGTCTATAAAGCCTGGTTCTTTAGTTTTAAAATTATGTATCATTTGTTTTAAATTTTTGCACACGAAATCTCTTTTTTACCGGAAAACAAAAAAATGTATTCAAAGAACAAAAACTAAGCTAAATATTTAGTTGAAAAGCCATTTTTTTTTTAAATAACTGCTTCACAGCGACGTGGCATTGAGTCCACAAGATTGTGACAGCGTGTGGGAGATATCTTTGTCCAGGCTTCTTGGAAGACACTCCAACGCTGCTTTTCATTTGTTATCGATTGGATTTAGGTCTGGTGACTGAGCAGGCCACTGCATAACCCCAACACCTTTCACCCGAAACCACTCCTTTGCCCGTTCATTGGTGTGCTTCAGGTCATTGTCTTGCTGGAAGATCCATCGAAGTGGCATTCATCTTCGGTAAAAGGAAGCATAACGTCTTGTAAGACGTTGATCCATAATGCCTTTTACCCAGTGTATTGGATGTCAAAGCATGAATCAGATTTTGCCAAAAATCATGCTCACTGGCCTGTTGAGGAATGACGCAATATACTTTGGACCGATGAAAGTAAAATTGTTTTATTTGGTGGAACTGGCTCCCGACAATATGTCCGTCGTTCGCCCAATAACGAACATTTGCCCAAATACACTTTAAAAACGGTTAAAGATGGCGGCGCGAAATTAAATTTTTGGGCATATTTTTCGTATAATGGAGTAGGACCAAAACCACTTGATAAAAGGCATTATATACCAAGTTGTGTGCGTCAACTTTTAACAAGACGTTGTGCTCTCTTTTGCCGAAGATGAAATGCCGCTTCCAGCAAGACAATGACCAGTAAACACCAGTAAACGGGCAAAGGAGTGGTTTCGGGTGAAAGGTGTTGAGGTTATGCAGTGGCCTGCTCAGTCACCAGACCTAAATCCAATCGAAAACTTGTGGTGCAACATTAAAATATATGTAAGCAATGCTAAGCCAACAAATGAAAAGCAGCTTTGGAGTGTCTTCCAAGAAACCTGGACAAAGATATCTCCCACACGCTGTCACAATCTTGTGGACTCAATGCCACGTCGCTGTGAAGCAGTTTTTTAAAAAAAATGGTTTTTCGACTAAATATTTAGCTTAGTTTTTTTTTCTTATTTATAAATAGTTTCAAAATTTTAATTTTGTAATTTTTTATTAGCATATATTCATGGTTTTAGCAAAAACTCCTATTATTTTGAACAGCCAGTATATGAGTCGAAGTAGAGTTTATTTTTTTAAAAAATATGTATCGAAGTTAAGTTCTTGTTTTTTTGTAAAAGTGCTACTAAATACTAAGGACTAAGTTTCCTGAAATAATTTTTTTTTTTTTTGTAATAACTAAAATCTAACAAAAAATCATTTTATTTGCTTTTGTGTGTTATCATTCCTATTATTATGAACACAACTGTATATAAAATAACTACATAAATACTTTTTTAATGGTTTGAGTTCTTTATGAAAGGACATGAAATTTCTTTCTGTCTTCTCTTTATGTAACTTCCCTAAAACGCACATACAAATCAAACATTGCGGTTGACAAAAAAAAATTTTTTTCAGCGAAAAAAATATTTTTTTCCACTTTTTTCGCAGTATTGAAGCATCACTGGCAGAAAAGTACTACCAATTGAAAACACAATAATATTTTATTTAAATTAGGTTTTATTTATATACGAAGATTTTTAATATTAAATTTAAAAAAAAAATGTATTTAATTTTTTTATTTCCTGGTTTAAATTTTGTAATTTCCTTAAAACTATAAAATAAAAAAAAATAAAATATTGAAGCTTAATTTTTGGAGATATTAAACACCAAAATAAAAAGAAAATTATGACCGTTTAATACAAAGCAAAAAAAAAAAAGAAAGATAAAATCTACACTGGAAGCAGAGTGGCTTTGACTTTTAGTATGAATGTTTACATTGCTTGTACATGAAATAATAAATAATTATAATGCCTGCTTTTATACGTTAATACATAGCATGATATATATTTCGTAAATCAAATTGTAATAGCAACATGCTCCTCTTTTTCCGCTGCAATACTCATGATCAAAACTATACGTAGCTATTGTATTGATTTAAAAAATGAATATTTCAAACATTAGGTAAATAATGAACATAATATGTATTATTATAAAATGAAAGCAGAATGAATTTTGAATAATTTAATTAAATATCCTTTATAGTAGATTTTAAATGGTAACTTTTAGGTGTATTTTTTTTTATATGTAAGTAGGTATTTTCATTATTCCTTTAATCAATAATAATTATAATCGTATTTTATGCGGTACAGCAGATTTAAATTGAATTCCTTAAAATAGGAATTATCTTTAAATATTTATTTAAACTGTTCAAACTGTTGTGTTGACGTATAGATTATCAACTGTTACAAACTTAAACATTTGCATTTGCAATTCAATTTAAAATTACTTCAATTAAATTATTTTCATTTTCATGGATCAATTTTAATACACAAGACAATCTTCTTAGTAAGTTATTCTATAATGGATCTAGATTTTATGTGCAGAAATTCTGCTGCATTAGTTTATATTATAGTATGTAGTAGTATAATAAATTGGCGCTATCACTTTTTACAATGCTTAGCTGCAACCGTAGCAGCAGCATTACTACCTCTAAAATAAATTGATTCATTGTTAATTTTCTTCCAAACGTTAAATAAATTTCGTACATCGGGGCTAAAATTTGAATTGCTTTCCTCTCCCGCTAATTCATCAGCATCAGTCTTTATTAGGCAACGTCGAGTACGACGTTCTGATGGTTTTCCATATAATCTTCCGCTTGTGTTGCCCCCACCATTGTTGTCAATATGACGATTTGCTGTTTTGTGTTCAATTTCACCTGCAGCTGAGGCTGCTGCTGCAGCATTCCTAATAGTTCCCAGTAATCGTCCACTACGTTTTAAAGTGGCACTGCCACACTTTGCCTCATTATTTGTCTTTAATTTTGCTGTACCCCTCCGTGTTCTAGTTTTAGTTAATGCTATTTTTTCATTTTTACTATCTGTATCTTTTTTGAATTTGTTGTTACATCTAACTGTTGATGTTTTCCTCACTGAATTTTTTGTTGTTACTTCCCTTGTTGTTCGTCTAGTCCTGCGTTTTATTCTAGGCGTTGCTTCAGATACTTCAGTAGCATCGGAATATACATTCTCTTCCTCACTACGTGTATTTCCTTCTTCTTCCTCTTCAGCCTCTTCATTGTCTGTATCATTCTCGTCTTCATTTTCGTTTTCATCTTCTTTTTCCTCTTCTTCTTCATCGTCATCTTCTTCTTCCTCACATTCTTCCATTTCATCCTAAAAGTAGAATTTTATTAAAACTAATGTATGAGATTAATTCCAGTCAACTTGCCTGGGCATCTTCTTCCTCAGAATTTTCCTCAACTTCGTCATCCTCTTGTTCATCATCCATTTGTTCGTCCTCTTTCGTTACAATTCGTCCGTTCATTTTCATACGTTGCTGCACCTCTAATATAGCGTACGTTGGCTTACCTTCATACTTTCTAACTGCTAGCTGTTGCGTATCGCTCAATTCCTCCTCTCTATCAAATTCTTTCTCAGCTCGCTCCCGTGCTATTTGGTCAGGATCCTGTGAAAGTATTTCTGCCCAAGAGAACTTTTTTTTCTTGGTGGCTTTTTTATCGGACTTAGAACGTAGATTCTTCGGCGACACGCGGTTAGATAGCGTACGCTCATGAAATGGCGTTCCAACCGTCATATTTTTCATAATACTTAAAGAGTTTTTGTTCATTTCGAATATATCTTTTATATTTTCGATCTCTTCTTTGAAACGCACACATGTATGCCCGATTTCAAGACTATCTAACATGATTTCAGCCGGCATGTAATTCATTTGATGATATTCACGTTCGAATATTCGTCGACATCGGGCATAATCAGGGCGTTCATGATACGCAAGTTGTCCAACGTAATGAAGAAATTCTCCCAAAAATTTAGGAACCTGTTTGCCATAGATTTGCTTTAACATTTCACGTACATCTGTCATTAGGTATTCTTTGGCGCGATGCACTTTCTCTTGTTGATGTTGCGTGGCCGCCTCTTTCCAAGGCAAATAACCCTGAGACCAGAATATCAGATTATAACCTAAACATTCTAAGTCGCTGCGACGTGAGTGAGCACCCATGTGAGCATCACGAGATGTAAACTCTAGTGTACCATCATGTGCACGTCGTTGATCCATAACGAATGGACGATGCACACTATTATCCATAAATTTGGAAGCTAATCCGAAATCAATAAGAAATATCCGTTCTTCTTCGACGGCTATGAACCGCGGTAACGTGGTATTGGGAACAGCAGGAATCGTATGCAGAGGATGCTGTTTAGCTGCAATTTTCTCTTGGCGACGTGTTAGTCGTTTTTCGCAAGTAGACATTGACTTAGACGCTGTACGTTTGACGTTATGTGGTATAAACTCTTCAGATTCATCATCTGATGACATGAGATGCATTCCTGAAGTATCACCTTTAATGGAAGAAGCATCTTCATTGAAAAATTCCGAGTAACTTATTCGTTTTGCTGGCCGTAGGTAATGTGATTTAACCATTTCTTCATATATGGAATTACGTTGCTGACGTCTACATGAGCGTACCTATTGCAAAATAAAAACAATCATATTTTATCATCTAAAATCATTGTGGATATATGCTACACAATAAGTAAAACTGACTTCGCTTGAGCTTAACTGCCCTTTCATGGTTGGCTAATATCTAGCCGTTTTAGGCGCCGGTTACTATTTCGCGACAAAAACGGCCTACCATGAAAGGTTTGTAAGTAGATTTAAACGCGGAATAACAGATAAGGTACTTTTATCCTGGTCGAGCAAATGGGCACTCTCATGAAATTATAAGCTAATAGTTTAACAGCTATGGAAAAATTGAATAGGACAAGTGATAATGTCTTCGTATGAATAACAATTTTAAAATGCAATTTTGAAAGATATTTGCAGAGCTGAGAGCAAAACCCGCCAAGTTCAAAAAAATTAAAATGTGTGCTATTGAAGGAGGGGACGAAAAAAATTTTTGTCTAGAAGCCTACATACTCTAAATTGTAAAAAAAATGTTTCCCTGCACAAACTTTTGATTTTAATAATTTCTGATAAATTTTTTTATCAAAACCCGCCAAGTCCACATTTCTGAAAATCAAAACCCGCCAAGTCTAATTTTTAATTAAAAAAGATTCGGCTTTCATAAAAACAAATAGTTTTATATTATTTTAACATGGAAATTATATTGTGTAATTAAAATTTCAATCTACATTTATTCAAATGTTTTGAAAATAATTTAAGCTTAGCCATTTTTAAAAAATGATTTCGAAACCTTTTACTATTATTATTTTTCAAAATCCGCCAAGTCCCAAGGTTTCACTTTCAAAACCAGACAAGTCCACGTTTTCAATTTCAAAACCCACCAAATCCGCATTTTTTGTTTCAAAACCCTCCAAGTCCAGACGTTTTTTTATAATAGCCCTTATAGATTAGGTCATAAAATGTAATGAAAAATCAGGATTTTAATAACTTTTGACAACTATTACAATGGATCAATCTACATTTTTACTATAGTTAAATTGAGTGGAATATAGATTTTTTGTTTTTCTCTAAAACGCAAAATATGGACTTGGCGGGTTTTGCATTTCAGCTCTTCATTTGCTTTTACTAGAAGTAATTTAGTATGGGTATATTTAGTGACACAAAATGCAGGTGCATTACATAAAATGAAAGCATTACACAAAATACATAAGATACAAAATACATATGGGATATGAATAGGGTTTGAAGAGAAGAAAGAACAACCACTTAAGGTTGATTTAAATAGTTTAATGAGATAAAATTAGAAATGGATATAACATAAATAATAAAATCTTGTTGTTATTCCTTCATTTGTGAAGCCTTAAAATATATTGTTAGGCAACCAACTTAATATAAAAATAACATACCGGATTAGAGCCACTAAACTCAACTGCTTCGCGTGCGCGGCGTTTTTGATTTTTATTTATAGGTGTCTCATAGATATCCATGCTATTACTGTTATTGCTATGGCTTGTAGAACCATCATCAAAATCCTCATAATCCTCTTCGTTATATTTATTGTATTTTTTTCCCTTGTATTTAATACCATAATCCATATACCGCGTATCTTCATCGTTAAGCTCTTCCTGTTCAGAACTATTTCCACTGTCAGTTGTCTGTTGCTTTTCATCTTCATGTTCTGTATATTTCCCTTTAATTAATGTTGATACATTTTTACCATGTCCATTTGTTTCAACACGCACTTGTTGTTTTTTAAAGTATTTGCATTTAGAAATCATAAGATTTTGGGCTTTAACATCATTGTGACAGTAACCTTTATCGTGTAGTTTTTCTAGCACATTGACAATATGAATAGCTAAAGTTAAAACTGATTTTTGACTAACACGGCAATTTTTTATCAGTGAGTGAAGATCCCGATCAAAACGTTGTAGAACTAAGAACCTATAGCGTGCATCACCAAAGTAATGAGACCCAGAAGCTATGTAATCAGGAATGCCCGTTGGTGGAATATTTGATAATGTTGATGGTGTGCTTTGCTTTTGCTTTCTTTCGTCATCATTAGCTGCAAAGAAAATGAGGCTTATGGTAATGTTTAAAAAAAAAAAATTTAAAATTGAATCGATTAACACTTAAGAAAATACTTTGGTTACAAACCCATTCCCAAGGCAAAAAAGGTTAGAGCTCTCATGTTTTTGCTTAAAATTTCTGAAAAATTCTGCTCGTTAAGATTTTTCCTATGTGTACCTTGAAGTTGGCTTGTTTTGGTCAATTTTAAACATTTAGGCCTTACACCATATGTAAAAAATATTAACATGTAAAATATACATCTTTATGTAAAATAGGATGAGATTGCCTCTATATTTTTCAGTTTTTAATAGAAAAATATGTGGAAAACAAGTTTTAGAAGAGAGAAATCAAATTCATGACTAAAAATATTGTATATTATTTGACCGAGTGATTTAACTCGGATGTAGCTGTAATTTTTTCTTGATTTTTATGTTTTGACACTGTACACTGTACAGGTAACATATAGTATGTATATGCTTATTTATGTCAAATATGTTGAGTTTATTTTTTATCTAATTCATAATTGCGATTGTGTAAAGAGATCATGAATTAAAATTTTTTCAGTTTCGTTCACTTATTCAAAATATACTAAAAATATACCTTAAATCGAAAAATATATGTATTAGAAATTTGGGGAAGAGAACACTCATCGATTTCGTGCCCAAAAGTTCTATGTACAATATTTGACCCAGTTATGCTCTGAAGATTCAAAGTTTTGGTCTAATTCGACATTAACTGAAAAATATCTATAGGTACACGCGCACAAACGTACACACACACACACATATATGTTTTTATTCGTTATTCTATTTACAAAATCTTATTTGAATTGTGTTTTATTCGAATGAAATATAAAATTTTTAATTATTATTCAAATAATTTTTTAGGAATATATTTTTTTTATTTGTAATTTGATGCAGCTATTAGAATAAATGTTGGTCAACTCTATGTACATATATAAACATTTTAGGTAAATGAACATAAACTTAAAAACGATAATTTTTAGTCAAAGAACGAATTATCAATTGGTAAAGGTAAATTTCAAGAAATTAATATTCAATACCCATTAAAAATTAAATGATTTTATGGATGTATTGACTCTTTTGTCACAAAAAATATTGACCCATATGTCAATCTTATTCTATGTGTCTGGCATATTATGCTTTCCTTTTTAGATCTGAATTAAAGTGGGATGACCTAAAAATATTTGAGTTCATACTTTTATTAATATGTCCACAAAGATTAACTGATATCCATTTCAATGTGAATTAAAAAATTTTCGAAAAATGTTATAAATTTTTACGATCCATATTTTATGTTTTTGAGATTGAATATTATTAATAAATGTCAACTTAATAGCATTCAACAATTATAATTTCATATTTGTAGGTATTGATTTATTCCACGAAATTACCATATTTGACATATTAAGTTTTCAGGCTGAATGGCAAATATAACATTGTGACGTGACAGGGGGGCTCGATCTTATATGACAGGTTGTGTCACAGGGGGGAGGGGTTCGAAAACAGCATTAAGTAATATATGAAAAGCCACTTAAGTTTTTTTTTGTTCAAACTTTTTACATGATGGTCGAAAAACAAAAATCGACTAATTGCTTTGATCTACATCTTTATTTTCCATATATGTATATGTATTTCGAATTTATGTAGGACTGAAGAAATTAAAATTTTCAGCATCTTTAAACATTTACCAGTTGGAGCCGGCATACATTAGATAAAGAGGCAATCTCATTGTATTTTACATAAGAATACAAATGCAGGTTTTTGTGTAGGGTTGTGTACATTCATATTAAAATCTTTTAAAATATTATGTTGTAATTTCAAAACTCGATTAAAAAACTGACCAAAACACGTCAAGGTCAGATCTTAAAGTGCAGAACGTTTTTGGATCAAGACGTTTTCTCCTTTTCTGCAATTTTAGTTACACTATATTTTTTGATTAAATGATCATTTTCCAATAAAATCAAAAAAAAACTGAAAAAAGAGAAAAAAAAATTGACTTTTTAGGCAAAATTCGAGTGGACGTAATCTAATTACAGATGGTACTTGGTGAAATTGGTTTGTCTCTTCCTTTCAGTAAATGAGAAAAAAAACGTTTCTCTATCTATTGAAAACTGCCACCAGGCACAGAGTTAGCCGCTTGTTTTCTTTTTTACTTCTTAGCACCAAGTCAATCATTTCCACCCAGTTTTATTCTTTATTGGATTGTGTCTGCTATATAAGACAGACATTAAAATAAGTCTTACAGGCCTATTCTAAACGAATGAATGTTGCTTCATTGCCATTAAAGTTTTGAATATCACATACAAATTACGGTTTACAGAGCAAAAAAAAAAATAACTTACCTTTTTTGGCAGTGTTCATCAAGCAATGTATTTCTACAAATAAGGGTCCATTCGAATGCGGCTCAATTTTAACAACAAAATTAGCATTTTCATTTGTAACTGGAACTGATATACTATCTGATGCTAGAAATATTTCACCAAAGTTTCCTTTGCCTAAAAAAAAACAGTAAATGTTAATTCCAGACTGTCAATATTTGTAAGTGGATGGAAAAAATACATTAGGCGGAAAATATGTTATTTTCGCCGACTAAAAATCTTCCAGTTCATTAAGTTACAAAATCTTAATTTTATTTTGAGTCTGACTCATTCCAAAGATGAAAAAGAAAAAGTTTATGATTAATTGCTTAGAAGATTAAAGTTATTTAAATTTACATGACAAAAAGAATATTTTTTGATGAAATAAAATACTAGCAAAAATATATTTAATAGTTGACATCATTTGTAATAATAGACGTTAAACAAAAACGAATGCGCAAAAATTACGACTTACCAATAGGTCTGCCCAAACGCCATGGTTTTTGTGTTAAATCACGCAAAATAGTTCCATTAATTACTGAGGGTCTTAATGTATAAACTGGTTTTGGCGACTCATTTACCGATGTGTCTAAATTGTATGTTGCATTCAATGATGTATTCAGAAGAATGGATGAATTATTTGCATGTTTGGTAGACGATTGATTGTTGCGTCCCAAATTTCTTGGTGGTGGCGCATCATTGGATGATGAATCTTCATCATCGTTCTCATGCCAATAGTGACTGGCTCCGGCACCGCTTAAACGTAAAACTTTTCTAGTCGAATTGGCTGCATTTAACGCACTGCGTTTCCGTTTGCGTATGCTACCGCGGGCAGGCGTTGGAGTCGAACAAATGTGATGAGTTTCTGGAACAGTGGCAACCGCAACACGCTTACCCATGTTCTAAAGAAGATTTAAAATCTTCTTGCAGAAATTAAAACAACTGCTCCTACTGACTCGAGTGGGTTGACTTTAAATGTAAAATAATTTTTAAATCAACACAGTGTATGGTATATACATAAATGTTTTGTCGTTATCTGATGCTGCTTTTATTTGGCTTTCTTCAAGTTTGTTATGCGTGCGATTGTGTGTGTGAACTTCATTTAAAGTTTTAACCAATTTTTCTGTTATTTCTTTTTAATTTATGCGATGTTGAAGCAGCTTGATAAGTTTCGTCGCAACAATTTCTATTTATTTTTTCTCAGTCTCTTTTAATTGAAAGGAACATTGTTACTGTTTTTTTTGTTGTTTTGACAATCGCATTCGGTTGCTTTTTTAATAACTATATTCCTCATTAGTTATGCTCTTTATTTTGCTCAGCGAAAATGCAAGTTAAGTCCACAAACGGCATGTAGAGTGTTAAGAATGTAGAATACAGAAAAATTAAAAATATAAGTTATAAAAAATGATAATTACATTAAGCAAGAACAAAAAATTCAATTTACAAGGATTGGACATTTTGATATTTGTATCTACTATATGCACTAAATTGTCGAATTTTTGATTGCACTACTAAATATGAAGATGTTTAATATATTTTGGTTATATAAGCAGCAGTTTATGTGACAATGTAGACGTAAAAACCAAAAATCAAGGATTTACTGAAAAAAATGTTGAAGTTTTACGACGAAAACCCGAAATTTTGAAAAAATTGTGTTTAAAGTTTAACTTCATCATATATTTTATATATTCTGATTGAATGAAAGCATTTTATGTACGTTTAAAAGTCTAGAAATTAACACATTACTGACCGGTTACGAGTTATCTCGTGTTTTCATGCCCACAGGTTCTAAAACGGTCACGAGTTAACTCGCGTTTTTATGCCCAAACGTTCGTGGTTGCACGAATTCCCGAACTTACATCCATGATGAAACAAACGAAAAAAAGACGGTGGCATAAGATAGTTTATGCGTAAAATTAACGAACAAAAATGCGTTAAGTTGTATGGTGTAGGAAAATATCCTCTATGTTAGACCTAAATATCTCGATAATTCCAATTTCTTCACTACGTTTTTCCAATATTTGTGTTTCAGCGCCATTTACCGAATTGTCAAGTATTTGTGTATCTTGGATTATATATCCTTTCCTTTTCAGCAGTCAGACATGCTGGCAGATTTTAACCAAGGATTGGAAAATGAAGTTACAAGGTTAAGGCAGAAGGGAACGAATTATTTTTGATTATGTCCGTGGATGCATATAGCTAATTTCAGTTCACTCACAACTCTAGCTGCTTCAAACTCATTTTACAGATTTTCAAAAAGAATCGATATTTTTAAAATTTAACCTGATTCGAATAATCGAATTCATAATAGTGACCAACGATCTCGTAAATATAAGGAACCACATAGTCTCGGGTATTTATGCTATTGTGGTGTAAGCTTTTTATTTTATTAGGGATAATATGGCAGCACTGCTTAATGTTCCATGATTTCAATTTTGTTCTTTCAAGCACTCGAAAAATCGATGTCAAAAACTGCAAACGAAGTACGCCATAAAGAATAAAAAAACTAAATGATTTACGGAAATGTCATAACTTTTGACAATCGTGGATGCAGCAAAATGGCACCCTATACAATCCCAAGTTTCTTTTTATTGTTGAACTTTAACTGCACTATTAGTTTTTGACGATTATGAATTTTTCTCAATCCAATAATAAAACTTACTTTTCTATAATTTTCTGCTTGCGCACTTGAATTAAATCGACCGATATACCGAGTTGATATGAAAAAAACACTTTTTTAAGACATGGCCGATACAAGAAAATCGAAGGGAAAAATAACGCACAACCACCCATACACAATTAGGTAGACAAACGAACGAAACAGAATCACAAAGCAACGGACGAAAACAGTAAGCGACGGCAACGAATGTTTTTTCTTTTAGTGAAAATCGATTACACTTGTATTATGCAAAGATATGCTGCAGTTTTTCTATTTATTTTTCCAGTTTTAAAATCTAATATCGATGCTTAACATTTCTCTAATTTTCGTTAAGATTTTTTAAAAATAAATAGCATTGAATTGCGGCGGCTCAACTTTTAGACACACAAACGTAAAAGAGACATTCAATTTAACATCGCCGACGACGGTAAAAGAAACATTTCGTCGTTCAATTTTTCATTTCTGATCGTTTCAATTTTTCCTCTACAAAATGTACTTTTCTGCAATTTTAAGTTTACTCATATATTTTAACTTTATTTTTTGCACACAGTTCAACACATTTTAGTTTTATTTTATTTCACAACAATGTCTCATATATTTAAGTTCAACATTTTCATATTTTTTTATATATTTTTTATTATATTTCTATTAAAACTTACAAAACTGCAGCCTTTCCTTGGGCTTTTTCTCCTCAGAGTCATCTGCACACAATACACACACAAACACAACGTATTAAACATGTTCGTTTCAAATAAAATTCCAAACGTTTCTATAGCGCTATATACGAGAACGCATCTGAATATGAAACGTACATTTTGTGGCCATTTTGTCGGTTTCTTTCAATTTAGGTTCGTTTCACTGGATTCACAGCTGTAATATGCAGTGTTGCCATTTCGTTATTTTCTGATTGCTTTTAGAAGAAATTTAGACTTAGCCATGATTCAATTAACATTGTTGCAGTCTCCGTGGGTCGAGGGATTTAAATTAAGGTAGAAAACAGTTAACTTAAAAGAAAGGAAGGGGCAGGTTTCCCAATTTTTTTTAAGGGTAATAGGGGGTTAAAAGCAAAAAAAAAAAAAATGAAAAAAAAAACGTATCGCTAGGATCTAGTTTCGGAGAAATAGCTATCGGAAGTTGCGGAAGTTGAAAAACCCCTAAATGGATATCAAAAATATGGGTGTCATAAGAAATAAGATAATGAATATCAAACCTTCGATTTTTCTTAAGTTTTGAGCAATTTTTTTTTAAAAACTTATTTTTTCAAAAAAATGTGTTAATAACCTTTATTCTTTTAGGATGTTAAGAAAACTTGATTCGCTTGCTTTAAAATGATGTACTATTTGCATAATTTTTTTTTTTTAATTTTACCTATTTTTTATAGAAAAAATAAAGTCACATTTGCTTTAACAGCCTCACTCCCAATTTTCTTGAAATTTTAGTATATTATACAGTTTAGTATTCTTATCGGGGCGGAAACGTCTCCTTCATATATTTTTTAACTTGATCATCGCTTACATCATGTAGTATATTCAACACCGACTCCGCTAGTCACAGTAATTCTACATAAAAGTTAGGGGATTTACGAAGTAGGGATTATGTCCGGTAACCTTCGCTAGCCTAGCTATTAAACTTTTATTGTGAACATAGCGCCTGGATGGATTGGCCTTTGGTTGATCAGAATAAAGTTTCTGATTGCTTTCCACCTGGGGATTGCCAGAGCGATCTCTGAGCCAACCATTAGCAAGTTGACACACAGCCTCCCCGCGGCTCCATCTGGGTAGCTATCTCCGCATCCGCTGAGATAGTGAGCGAATGTGTGCAGCGTGTCCTCCCTGGAAGTAAACTGGGTTGTGCGCAGGGTTTAGTACCCGCCACGTAAAAAAAACACTCCAATGAAGACTAAAAAAGCCTCGGACAATGAACTCCTCAACGTTGACGACCACTGCAAACGAAAAAAGGACTATGATTTAAGGATATGCACCTGGAATATCCGGACCCTCAATAGGGAAGGTGCCTCTATCGAATTGGCGGATGCCCTCGGAAAAATTAAGGCTGACATCACCGCCATCCAGGAAATAAGATGGATAGGACAAGGTTGCTCTAAGCAAGCAAGTTGCGATATCTACTACAGCTGCCATGCGGAGAGGCGCGAATTGGGATGCGGATTCGTAGTAAGCAAGAGACTTCGCCACCATATCTCCAAGTTCACACCTGTGAGCGAAAGGTTGGCTACGATCCGCGTCAAGGCTCGATTTTTCAACATCAGCTTGATTTGCGCGCACGCCCCGACGGAGGAAAAGGACGATGCTGTCAAAGATGCCTTCTATGCGAGACTCGAGGAAGTATACGACCGCTGCCCGGCTCATGACGTTAAAATTGTACTCGGGGATTTCAACGGAAAGGTCGGAAGAGAAGGTATATTTGGCCCCACTGTCGGTCAGTTCAGCCTTCACGAGACCACCTCAAACAACGGTCTACGGCTGATCGACTTCGCCGCGGCGCGAAACATGGTAGTAAGTAGCACCAGATTTCAACACCTCGATATCCACAAGGCCACCTGGCTGTCCCCTGATCAGAAAACACGCAACCAAATCGATCATGTTGTGATCGACGGAAGGCATGCTTCGAGCGTGCTAGATGTTCGTACGTTCCGGGGAGTCAATATTGACTCCGATCATTATCTTGTTGCAGCCAAGATACGCATGCGGCTGTGCAATGCAAAGGATGTACGCTCTGGTACGCAACGAAAGCTGGACGTCGCTAAGCTGCAATCACATCGGACGGCCGAAGCCTATTCCGCTCGCCTCTCAGAACTGCTCCTTCAACCTGACTCTCTACCCGATGATGCCGGTGGACTTTGGGCGCATATATCCCGCTCCATGCGCTCTGCCGCTGAGGAAGTCATTGGTTTCCGACGCCCACTTCCGCGAAATCAATGGTATGACCAGGAGTGTCGCGAAGCTACTGCAGTGAAAAACGCCGCCTACAAAAGAACCCTGCAGTCAGCAGCAACGCGAGCCGTGCACGAAAACTACCGGGAAAAGAGAAAGGATGAGAGGCGCCTTTTCAGACGCAAGAAACGAGAGCAGGAAAGGCACGAGCGTGAGAAACTCGAAGTGTTACGGGGCAGGAATGATGCTCGAAAATTTTACCAACAAGTCAAGCGTCTGACCCAAGGTTTCAAGCCCGGAGCATCTACCTGTAAAGATGAACATGGAAATCTGGTTACGGATACGCAGGGTACACTGAGACTATGGAGGGAACACTTTTCCAAGCTGCTTGCTGGCGATGACTCCACCAATCCCGCCTTTGGAGAAATTAACCCGATACCACCAATCAACGACGATGGTGTGGACGTACCACCACCTAGCCATGACGCGGTACGAGTTGTGATCCAACGACTTAAGAACAACAAAGCGGCTGGTGCCGATGGCCTGCCAGCTGAATTGTTCAAGACCGGCGGCGATGAGCTGATAGGGTGTATGCATCAACTCATCTGCAAAATATGGCTAGTTGAAAGCATGCCCGACGATTGGAATCTCAGTGTCCTTTGTCCTGTACTGAAGAAAGGTGACCCGACAATCTGCGCTAACTACCGGGGAATCAGTCTTCTTGCCATCTCTTACAAGGTCCTGTCGACTGTACTGTGTGAAAGACTTAAGCCGTTTGCCAACACACTGATTGGGCCTTATCAGTGCGGCTTTAGACCTGGTAAGTCCACCATAGACCAGATATTCACACTAAGTCAAATCCTGGAAAAAACCCACGAAAAATAGATCGATACCCATCATCTCTTTATCGATTTTAAAGCAGCTTTCGATAGCCCGATACGGGATTGCCTGTATGCCACCATGTCTGAGTTCGGTATACCTGCGAAGCTGGTGCGGCTTTGCAGAATGACGTTGAGCAACACAGCCAGCTCCGTCAGAGTAGGAAGGGACCTCTCCGAACCATTTGATACCGAACGAGGTTTCAGACAGGGTGATCCATTATCCTGCAACCTCTTCAACTTTGTGATGGAAGGGGTGTTGCGAAGAGCCAGTGTACATCGTAATGGCACTATTTTCTACAAAAGTGTCCAGCTCCTTGCATATGCCGATGATATTGATATCATTGGACGTTGTAAGCGAGATGTTACTGCTGCGTTCTCTGCTATCGAAAAAGAGTCAGCGAAAGTGGGTTTGACGGTGAACGAGGGCAAAACAAAGTATATGCTGTCCACAAACAGGGAGACGCGGCGTATTGGATCCTTTGTTACTGCGAACAACTATACTTTCGAAGTTGTCAAGGAATTCACCTATCTTGGCACCGCCGTGAACACTCAAAACGATGTCAGCCTGGAGATAAAGCGAAGACTAACTCTTGCTAATAGGTGTTACTATGGTCTCAGTAAGCAATTGAGTAGTAGAGACCTCTCTCGCCCGACAAAACTGACACTCTACAAGACGCTCATCTTACCCGTGCTACTTTACGGCGCAGAAGCATGGGTTGTGTCGCAGACTGATGCAGCCACGCTTGGGGTGTTTGAGAGAAAAATTCTTCGCAAAATCTTCGGTCCTGTTCACGTCGGCGACGACTACCGTATTCGAATGAACCACGAACTGTACGAGCTCTACGCTGACATTGACATAGTCAAGTGCATCACTATTCAACGTCTGCGCTGGCTGGGACATGTTGTGCGTATGGACGAAGAAGCTCCGGCGAAAAAGGTGTTTGATGCGGAAGCCGCTGGGCGACGACGAAGAGGAAGACCATGCCTCCGATGGAAAGACCAAGCCGAGGAAACCCTATCCACGCTTGGTGTGAATGATTGGAGAAGGCGTGCGCAAAGCAGAGGCGCCTGGAGAGAGCTTTTGAGGTCGGCCGTAACCCGGTAACGGGTTGTTATGGCCACCCAAGTAAGTAAGTAAGTGTGAAGATAGCGCCCATAATTATTTGGCGTTGTGTTCTTCTGTTTTTGAAGCTTATTCGTTTTTAAAAGTGAGGGGATTATGACTGAAAAAAACAGACATAAGGTTCATAATTGCTTTGGGGACTTTGACCAGGCTCGAATTTAGATATTTGCCGCCCCTAGGTAGCTTGCAAAAATTGAATGAACCGAATAAATAAATGACAACAATACCTTCGAAATCATTATGAGCTCTCGAGGTTTCTTTAACTAATTCGGAATTTGTTTTTTTTTTTTAAGAATGTACGAGTAGTTAACCTTGGAGTTTTTGCAAAGCTTTTTAATTTTTCTTCGATTTTTCTGCCAATCGTTTGCGGTACTCAGCCCCACTGAATCTTCTACGGTTGTCACTCATGACAAAACGCAGCGTTGAATGTTAACAATATGTTAGCACACCTATATCTATTATTTAAAATTCATTTTTTGTCTGTCTGTCTGTCTGTCTCTTATGCACGCGGAAACTATCCAGCCGATTTTGATGAAATTTTTACAGTATGTTAGTATCGATCGGGCGGGTGTCATAGGCTATAAGACTTTTATTTAGCCTGAATATTTAGAATGGCCCTCATATAGGGCTACCAGATGGCGTGCCTACAAAAGTAGCAGATATCAAAAAATTTAAATTTAGTAATGAAAAGCAAAATTAAAATTGCAATTTTGCAATGAGAAGCAAAAATTTTTTAATTCCATACCAATATTTTTCATGAGCAAAAAAAAAAAGGTCCTTACTTTGTAAATTTTTATTTTTTTTTACCAATATTTTTGGTGAATTTTTGATGAGAAAAAAACAAAAAAGGTCCTCACTTGGTACGAGAAAACCCCAGCAAATTACAAGAATATTTCAAATGCCAAAAGTAGTGAAAAGTAGCAAAGTAGCACAGCCTTGCAAAAGTAGCACTTTTGCTACTTTAGTATGCCATCTGGTAGCCCTATACACAAATATTTTCAAAATAGCGATTTCTCAAAAACAGGCAAATCGATTCTCATGAAATTTACACAGTATCATGGTGTAATAACCAAGGTGGCGTACTTATAGTCCAAGAGCCGGCTGTAGAAAAGTCGAGTGTATAAGATTACACCATGGGACCTATGCCAAATGATAGAGCTCGATGAGCCTAAATAGAATATCTAGGGTTGCCTTGCCAAAGCCTGTCCCGATGGCCGAAAAAAACCCACTTTTGGCCGACTTTTTTCTTAATAAAAAGTGTATAAGATTACAGCATGAAATTGGTGTCAAATGATAGAGCTCGATGAGCCTAAAAATAAAATGTAGGGTTGCCTTGCCAAAGCCTGTCCTAAACTAGGGTTGCCTCGCGTTTTTTGGGCCAATTTTTTTTAATAAAAAGTATATAAGATTACAGCATGAAAGTGGTGTCAAAAGGTAGAGCTCGATGAGCCTAAATAGAAAATATAGGGTTGCCTTGCCAAAGCCTGTCCTAAACTAGGGTTGCCACCCGTTTTTTCGGCCATTTTTTTTTAATAAAAAGTGTATAAGATTACAGCATGAAATGTGTGTCAAAAGGCAGAGCTCGATGAGCCTAAATAGAAAATATAGGGTTGCCTTGCCAAAGCCTGTCCTAAACTAGGGTTGCCACCCGTTTTTTGGGCCAACATTTATTAGAAAACATTTTATGGTTAAAGATTCCAGCTTCAAATGTGTGTCAAATGATAGAGCTCGATTAGCATAAAAATAATATATAGGGTTGCCTTGCCAAAGCCTGTCCCAATGGCCGAAAATGCCCGAATTTTAGCCAATTTTGTTGTTCTAATTAAAACTGTAGTACATAACAGCTCCAAATGTGTGTCAAATGATAGAGCTCGATGAGCCTAAAGAGAATATATAGGGTTGCCTTGCCAAGGTCTGTCCTAAACTAGGGTTGCCACCCATTTTTTTGGGCAACATTTATCAGAAAAAATTTTATGGTTAACGATTCCAGCTCCAAATGTATGCCAAATGATAGAGCTCGATGAGCCTAAATAGAATATATAGGATTGTCTTGTCGAATCCTGTTCTAAACTAGGGTTACTACCCGTTTTTGGGGTCAACTTTTCTTAAATGAGTGGCAACCCATGTTTAGGGCAGGATTCGACAAGGCAATCCTATATATTCTATTTAGGCTCATCGAGCTCTATCATTTGGCATACATTTGGAGCTGGAATCGTTAACCATAAAATTTTTTCTGATAAATGTTGCCCCAAAAAATGGGTGGCAACCCTAGTTTAGGACAGACCTTGGCAAGGCAACCCTATATATTCTCTTTAGGCACATCGAGCTCTATCATTTGACACACATTTGGAGCTGGAATCGTTAACCATAAAATTTTTTCTGATAAATGTTGCCCAAAAAAATGGGTGGCAACCCTAGTTTAGGACAGACCTTGGCAAGGCAACCCTATATATTCTCTTTAGGCTCATCGAGCTCTATCATTTGACACACATTTGGAGCTCTTATGTACTACAGTTTTAATTAGAACAACAAAATTGGCTAAAATTCGGGCATTTTCGGCCATTGGGACAGGCTTTGGCAAGGCAACCCTATATATTATTTTTATGCTAATCGAGCTCTATCATTTGACACACATTTGAAGCTGGAATCTTTAACCATAAAATGTTTTCTAATAAATGTTGGCCCAAAAAACGGGTGGCAACCCTAGTTTAGGACAGGCTTTGGCAAGGCAACCCTATATTTTCTATTTAGGCTCATCGAGCTCTGCCTTTTGACACACATTTCATGCTGTAATCTTATACACTTTTTATTAAAAAAAAATGGCCCAAAAAACGGGTGGCAACCCTAGTTTAGGACAGGCTTTGGCAAGGCAACCCTATATTTTCTATTTAGGCTCATCGAGCTCTACCTTTTGACACCACTTTCATGCTGTAATCTTATACACTTTTTATTAAAAAAAATTGGCCCAAAAAACGCGAGGCAACCCTAGTTTAGGACAGGCTTTGGCAAGGCAACCCTATATTTTATTTTTAGGCTCATCGAGCTCTATCATTTGACACCAAATTCATGCTGCAATCTTATACACTTTTTATTAAGAAAAAAGTCGGCCAAAAATGGGTTTTTTTCGGCCATCGGGACAGGCTTTGGCAAGGCAACCCTAGATATTCTATTTAGGCTCATCGAGCTCTATCATTTGGCATAGGTCTCATGGTGTAATCTTATACACTCGACTTTTCTACAGCGGGCTCTCCGTCTATTAAAAAGGAAATTCTCAAAAGTTTGGGTTTCTTGTCCTTCATTGTCTTGTTTCGTAATTTTTTTTGACACTTCGGTGTTTTGATTAATTGGCCCGTTCAGCAACTTCAGTATTTTTGAAGCGCTTTAAACAAATTTTTACTGAGAGGTATTTGTGTTGAGTTTCAAAATTCTGATGCGAACAAAAAACTACGCTAAATAATGTAGCAGGCTTTAATATGATAGTAATTAGTCTTTTTTGTTTTTGCAATAACAACCACATCTACTAAATTTTTAAGATTTAATGTAGTTTGCAGATATCGTTCAGAAAATGTTCAAGACCTTACGCCTAAGCGCTGCAATTTATCAAAGCGCTTAAGTTTTCTGAATGGGCAATTGAAATGTTATGAATGTCAAAACTACAGCAAATAGGATGACAGATGATTGAAAATCGAGGCTCTCCCTAATTACTCCACCATGGTTATTACACCATGCACAGTATGGCTTTTATGTTGAGGGCCACAGATTGGATGGTAAAAATTTTATTTAGGGTGCATACTTAGGGTGGCCCTCATACAAATATATTTTTAAATATCATTTTCGCGAAGACAAATAAATCGATTCACACCGAATTTACACTTCGTATCTCTAATGTTAAGAAGCATAGCTAAGGCAATAAAACTTTTATTTAGGGTGGCCCTGATACACAAATATTTTAAAAAGAGCATTTTCTCAAAGACTGCTTAATCGATTCTCTTGGACTTTACACCAAATGGATTTTATATTAAAAGACAGAGACTAGATTGTAACAATTTTATTTAGGGTGCATACTTAGGATGGCCTTCACATAAAAATATTTTTAAATATCATTTTCACGAAGACAGGTTAGTCGATTTACACCGAATTTACACCACGTAGCTCTTATGTTAAGAGGCACAGCTAAGGATACAAAACTTTTATTTAGGGTGGCCCTCACACAAAAATATTTTTTAAATATAATTTTCTCGAAGACCGCTAAATCGATTCTCATGAAATTTACACCATATGGCTTTTATGTGAAGAGACACAGATTAGATCGTACAAATTTTATTTAGGGTGCATACTTAGAGTGGCCCTCACACAAAAATATTTTTAAATATCATATTCACAAAGACAGGTTAGTCAATTCACACCGAATTTGCACCACGTACATAGCTCTTATGTTAAGAGGCAAAACTAAGGATACAAAACTTTTATTTAGGGTGGCCCTCACACAAAACTATTTTTTAAATATCATTTTCTCGAAGACCGCTTAATCGATTCTCATGAAATTTAAATCACGTAGTTTTCATATTAAGAGGCACTGCTTAAGTTGTAAAAATTTTATTTTGGGTGCATACTAAGGGTGGTTTTCATAAAAAAGTATTTTTTAGATAGAATTTTCACGCAGACCGCACATCGAATCTACACCACGGTTGAGGTGAGGCGATGTGCTATGTGCAGGGTAATGCTAGAACATTATATAAGTAAGGTCTACCTACCTCCTGGGTTTTTATTATTTTTTTTTAAGGAACTTTCTTTTTAACGTATTTTAAAGTGTGAATTTGAGGTTATGTCAAAATCTAAGGGTGATGGGCGAATTCTTAGCCCGAATTCGTTTTTGGCACACCAAAATACATACCGTATGGTACCTCAACTTTCAACTACAAAACTTTTTTTTGTGGTCCTATGTAATCGATCACCAATGTTCAGTTATAATGACATTTTTCACTTATAATGTTGGTACGCGTGCCAACGAAATTATGCGGAAAATTCAATTTCCACGAATAAAACAGTTTTTCAAAGTTTCCGCCAATATTTGTCGCCCTAGGTTCGTGCATACTCTGCCTATATGGTAAATCCGGGCCTGACTATCGTCATTGTGGTTATGACCGGGTTCCAAGGAAAACACTTACAAAAATTATGAACATTTAGCCATTTTTAATAATGTGCAAAATTTGAGTTATGAAATAGGCTATTTTTTCTGCATTTTTGCAAGTACATAGGGTGTTTTTTTTTATGTAAAAACCGGGTAATTTGAATCCGATAATTTTTATGCCATTTAGCGTTTAAATATGATTTTGAACATATGAGCGCCGAGACTGGGCAATAATTAGCACAGTCTGAAGGTCAAACTTTCGATGACTTTTTCGAGCAATTGAGTACTTATTTGCGAAATTGTTGAAGAAGACAATTGGCTCTAAAGTATAGTTGAATTGTATGTAAGTAGTTCAAATGTATTAAAAAGTTTAATTTGTTGGAAACTTTGCTTGAAAACATTCGATTAATAAACAGGTTTGGGTTCGATTCGATTTTGTAATTTTTTTAACAAATATTTAGGTTAAGCGGAGTACCACCGCAGCTAGATTCAATGTAATGTATCCATAGTATTGCGACGTTAATGAAAGTTTTTAATACGTAATAAAAATATATATTACTAAATTTGATAATAGTTCGGGAGGTAGCGTTGTATTTTTTATAGTCATTACCTCGCGCTTAATTTTTATTGCAATTGATAGTTTAAATATGGCTGATAATCGAAATAAGTGTCAGTTCCCAGAATCGTGGTGGGCCTGGTTGGGAGAAGCCGACATAAAAAACACTCAACAACTAGGAAAATAAGCTATGAGTAGAAAAATGTATTTAGAACAATGTTGTAGAGAAAATGAAAGCACATCGATTTCATCTCCGAAAATTTCCGGATGACAAAAATTAGCCCACTTATTTCGGTTATCAGCCTTACTTAAACTATTAACTTCAGAAAAAATGAAGCAGGAGGAAATGGCTTTAAAAAATGCAACGATATCTCCCGGACTATAAGCTTTGAATCGCTTAAGGGTTTAGGCCACAGTAGCGGCGAGAAAAATCAACAAATTTTAAGAACTTTTTTCAGCGGTACAACGAAACCAATCGATATTCTGCAAAAAACTCTTAATTGTATATCATTTGAACATTAGGAAAAAATTTTTTTCAAAGCCATAGTGTACAAAATGTTGGCTGTACAGCCTTTCCCCTAGGAGGGCTTTTCGAAGGGTGTGTGGTCGGATGCAATTTTAAAGTTTGGATAAAAAAATGTCACTAAATCGTATATGAATAGCTAGAGAAGTAAGTTGGACTATTTCTATATTTCTAACCTTACAAAAATGGCGCGTTTTTTAAAAAAAAAGTTCAATATTTTCAAAAAAAAACAAACTTCAAAAATTTCTTATAAAACACTATGTTGTTTTAAGAAAAACGCGTTTAAAGCTTTCAGTAGGGACCAATAGCTATTAGTATTCGGGCTCTTATTTTATTACGTAATTTTAAGGTGATAAGGCATCTTTTAAACCAAGAAAAGCCTATTTCGGAAAATTTCTACTGTGATCTAACCCCTTAAACTTACATACATATGACGTATTTCATGTCGAATGTCCTAATCGAAAAATTGAGCATAACCGATTGTCCTATTGGATGGTAATTATATCCCAAAATATTTTTCTGTTTCTTTAAAAAATGGCTGAAGTAGGGGGAAAAATTCTGAAATTTGACCTTGATTTTTCAAAATCAAAAATGAATTTATATGTTGTTTTTTTGAAGATTGATTCTTTTGATTTTTTTTTTTGATATTCTAAAAAGAAAGCCGGTGCAAAGTATCGCCGAAATGTTCAATGTTCAAAAAAGTGTAGTTTCTCCAAAATCAAAAAAAAATGCTCTCGGAATTTTAACGTTTTTAAACTGAAAAACCTCAGCTTTCTTTCTAGAATATCAGAAAAAAGTCAGAAGTATGTATCTATCTTCAAACAATTTGATTTTGAGAAAGATCAAGATCAAATTTTAAAATTTTTCGTTAAAGAATTATGACTATTCGAAAGGCCATTAAAAATCTATCGAAAGCACTTAGACTAAGATTTATGCAGTCCTTTCAATAAGACAACACTTTCAAGTTTGAAGTCAATCGGTTATGTTCGATTTTTGGCTTAGTATTTGACATGAACTGCGTCACATGTGCAATTTCAATTTGTAATCTTACTTGTGAATCTTTTTTATATGAAAAAAAAAGTGAATTTTTTGGTTTTATAAAGTTAAACAAGGAAAATCACAAAAAATTCCGGGATTGTCATTTTAAAATCCTACAATCTCACGATTGATGAAATCATTTGGGACTAAATAAAATCTTTAAAATAAAACAATTATACACATAGCATAGATTATACATATTGCTTTTAATATTTTTTAATTTCCAGGTTGACATTGATGAAGCACTTTTATCCTCTGGTACTCATCGGGCAGTTCCTCTAGTTTCAGACTATTTACAAAAACGTGAGATACCTTTGCGTATTGAAATCTTGAAAGGAAGTATTGATGCCTCTGTTGAAAATCTTCGAAATGTAGATGCTGTGATAGCTATAGAACTGTAAGTACTTGTATTAGATTGGTCAATTGGGTATACGTATATTCACTGTTTGTAACACATAGAAGAGAGCAGAAGATATAAAAAAATTTAGTATATATTTTTACAAAAAAGGAGTTCTACATATCTCAAAAGATATAAAGCGTAGTGCATCAGAAAATAAAAACCGTATGTTTTACTTTTTGGCACAGAAGACGTTGCGTTCCAATACATCCCAAAATATCGCTCTTTATCTTCTTTGTATCAAATGTCAATGGCATTAATTTTGATTGATTTTTTGATTGAGTAAATTTATTAGTATTTTAAGCAGACTTGGGAATTTTTGGATTACATTTTTTTCAATTACAATTACAAGTAATCCTTACCTGTAATTGAAAAAATCAATTAAAAGTAATTGTAATTGAAGTTTTTTTCAATTACATTAATTTAAAATTACAATTACGTTCAATTCCAATTACTTTTGTAATTGGATTAGTAATCCATGAAAATGTAATCCTTTTGATTTTTGTAATCCATTACTTTTGCCAAGTAATTTGAATCAAAAATGTAATTAATTGCACATTTTTCTGCAATTACATTTATTAAAATTTGAAAAAAATTTCTTACAAGCGATAAAATTTTTTAAAATTCGATTCGTTAAGAAGATTTGGTTTGTGGGCTCATCTTATAATGTAGAGGTAGAGGCATACCAACAACAATATGTTTATATATATTAGAACGGTTCAAAAAAAAAATTTTCAATTATTAAAAAATGCCATGCGCACTTCTCTAATTCCGCCCATTTTTTGTACAATTAAAGATATTTATGATCTGAATCCGTCTACCAAATTTTATTACAATATGTTAAATAGTTTACGAGATATAACGTTATAAAAATTAAAGTTAACGAATGTGCCACGCCACTGTTAGGGTCTTAAAAAACTTAAAACCAAGTCCAATCTAAATTTTATTTACATATGCACGGAATCCCTAAGTTTCGTTAAAATCGATGTTGCCGTTTTCAAAATAAACTTGAGCCATATACAAATATACTTATATATCGTCGCTCACTTGTACAACGGTAAAACTGTATAAAAACTGACAATGCAGAATATTGAAATTTTTTTAAATGCAGTTTAGTTACAAAAACAATAACATAATTATTTTTAATGAAAACGCTTATTTTTTTTTATTGATACATATTTTATTTCAATTAGGGCTTTTTGACATAATTTTTATGTATGCAAAAGTGCATTTATTGCTTTTTGCAGTTACTTTGAAAACTAAAAGTGTAATTCATTTACAACAAAATTAAAGAAAATATGCAAATATTGTACTTATTGATGTAATTTTTAATAAATAATCTTTTCTTTCAAACATAATATTGATAAAAACATTTGACGACATACTTGCAAACGTTGGAAATTGTGTTTTAAGAAATATTCTAGAGACTGAGTACGCGCTGAGTTTTCGGACGAAATTCGTTTTCTGCTTACCGGATCAACAAGGCCTATTACATTTAACTTTTTTTGCTCTCATGTCATTTTCCAAAATGCATCAAAGATGGATTTCCTTACATTTGTCCTAAAAAGCAAACAATACCGGTTACGTCTTTGCTCGCAATATTTTGATGTACAAGGTGGTCCAAGCCGTCTTTCGGCCCCTTGACACAAACCATTTTCAATCGAAACGCCTCGCATTCGTATTTTCATATTTAAAATCCGATCACGTTTATGTTCCGGGATTGAATCAGAAGCATAGATCTCACACATAATATTTTCCTTAACACTCATTGCGAAAAATTAAAACGAGAGCCACATACGCGTTTCAACATAAGATATGAACTAATTGTTACATTTTAAAATTGGTAGGTTAGGTAGGAGTGGCAGTCAGTTACAAAACCGACTCACTTAGACCAAGTTTGGTCCATTGTGATACCACAGGGTACTTGACTATACCCTCTCATTGAATTCAAAATTCTCTAGAAATTTTGAAAACTACTTCGCAAGAAAAAGCATTTAGGGCCTTTTAACATATAAAAAATGTTCAATGTACTTAGTTAGGGCTTTTTAATATCACCTATTAAACTTGGTATTTTTTGTGTTACCGTTCCAATTTTTTGGGTGAAGGTGCATTTGAGGTTGGTCTTCAGGAATATATAATAAACTGGTCTAACCGAACAGAGCGACTCGAGTTAGTCATGGAAAAACCCGATTTTTTGTCAATAATGCTTTTATTTTTACTTAAACTGATGACAGTGCCTTCAGAACATATCTAGGTATGTTTCTCAAAGTCACGTCATCAGATTAAATAAAAAATAACAAAATTATTGATAAAAAACGACTTCTTCGAAGAGCGCCTCAGGACACTCTTACCGGTTAAAGGGTTAAAAAAAAATGTCAATTAGGGCCGTTGTACAAGTGGGCGACGATATACATACTTATATATGCGTATGTATATAGAAATGTTAATTTTTGATACTTCTCAAAAAGGACCAAATCAGAAAAAGAAGGCCCAGCGGACCAAACCTAAAAAAAAGGACCAGTTTTGGTCCAATTGGACCAAAGTGGCAACCGTGAGCGTAACTATTGCTCGCGTTATAGCGAGAACACAATTGGGGCAGCAGCAGCAAAATCTGTCAGAACTAGGGCTACCAGATGGCGTGCCTACAAAAGTAGCACATATCAAAAAATTTCAATTTAGTAATGAAAAGCAAAATTAATATTCCAATTTTGCAATGAAAAGCAAAAATGTTTTTAATTTTTCCAAAAAAGGTCCTCACGTTGTACCCCAGCAAATGAAAAGAATATTTCAAATAACTTTTATTTTTCAATGCAAACATCAAAAGTAGCACATTTCGAGTGAAAAGTAGCAAAGTAGCACTTTTGCTACTTTAGTATGCCATCTGGTAGCCCTAGTCAGAACTCCAAAAATTGTAAATAAACAAACTAATCAAAATAAAAATTTTCGCTATATTCAAAAAGAAAACTTTTTATATGAACTTCATTCTTAGTGCTGGAGAAATTGAAAAAATAAACAAAATTTTTATTCATGCCAGCTTGAATACAACACTGATATTTTGCTGCTTTGCTGCCGGATAAAAAATAGAAAAATTTCTATATCGGCAGCAGGGCAGCACGGCAGCAAACTGCAGGATTTTCCATTTGTCTCTTTCTCACCTCCATAATTCTCTATAATTTTCATGTTGACAGATTTTGCTGCCCTGCTGCTTTGCTGCTGCTGCCCCAATTGCCAAAATTGCTTTGCTGCTGCTGCCCCAATTGTGTTCTCGCTATTATGTAGCCTTTCGTATCAATCCTCTCTCTATTCGCTTTACCGTTACTTATGTACAGAAAAGCAGTTTTTGTGAGTATGCTTATTATAATTTTAGCGTTTATGAAAATGGCACTAGAAATGGCTATTGTTATTTGTGGGGTGAGTGGGATGGTAAGCGAGGATGCAATGAAATTTGCACTGCCCTTTATAAATATCTAATAATCGTAGACCAAAGACAGACAGCTAATGACATAAGTCTATATTGCGACAGTTGTGTTGGTCATAACCGCAACAAGACCGTATTAGCTATGCTGGCACATTTTTCAAATTCTTCAAACTTCATTGAAAAAATTAAAATTGCATATTTACTTCAAGGTCATACCAGTTGATTCTGTGCATAGCACAATTGAATCTTTTGTACGAATTAGTACGATTTGGGCGCCCAGTGAATGGCCCACAATTATTCACAATGCACGCACTAACCCATCGGGTTACGACTGCATTAAAATAGGTCACTCTGAGTTTAAGAACTGGAAGTCACTTGCAGACTTTTTACTACCGAACAAAATTATACTAGACTCAAATAAACTTCGCATAGCTTCATTAAAAAAAAAATCAAAATCAATGGATATTCTGAAAATTCTACTAAAAAAAGCATAAACAACTTTAATTTTACTTTCAAGCTACAAATGTTGTACCACAAGCCTTTATGTATCTCCTCGATAAAATTTAATGATTTGCAAAATCTATGTTTAGAAAATAGTATTCCATCAAAATATCACAATAGTCCAGGAGAAATAGGGTTTTAACAACAAAATAATTCGTTACAGCAATCTGACAGCGGAATATTGTTGAACAAGCTCTTGTAAAAGCGGACAAAAAAATCGAACCGACAGCAGCTATCCGGGGTGGAATGGGGTGCATTTTTAGAGGTCGAACACAGTTTTTCACGATTTCTGGCTAAGCTGTGCATCATATCAAAAAAAGTACAATGCAAAAGTTGTAGGAAATAATAAAATCTACAACTTTTGTACTGATCATTTTCACCTTAACCTCAAAACATTTCGAAAAAATGACTCAAAACCGGTTTTTTGGTTTTTAGTTTTTTTCTTTGACAAAAAAGTTTCTATGAAGCTGAAACTTAAACAAAAGATACTTTTTGGTGTTACACAAAGGGAGTAATTTTTTCAGACGGAAATATTTACAGGTTGTTGTTAAATTTAACCGAAATTTTTAACTGAGATTCCTCTTAAAACTATACCTCCTAAAGAGTTCTATTTTGGCTCACTTACTCGCTGTTATGTTTTCTTTAAATAAATGGTAAAAAAAGGTATGCTGCAATGGAAAAAATTACCGAAAAATTGAAAATCTGTGGTCTCTCCGCGGGTAGAGTTTTGGTGTTTCGTGTGTAACAGCTCAGATCCTTTGTTGTTTTCACTGTATTTACCTTAATACACTATAATTTGAAATTCTCAATGCTACTACATAAATTTCCATTAAAAAAATAAATGAGAAAAAAAAATTTTTCATTTTTGGTCCAAGAATTAAAACAAATTTTTTTTCTCATTTATTTTTTTAATGGAAATTTATGTCGTGGCATTGAGAATTTCAAATTATAGTGTGTTAAGGTGAATACAGTGAAAACAACAAAGGATTTAAGCTGCTACATAAGAAACATCATACCACTTAAAATAATAAGAAAAAATTAATTAAATAAAACCTTAATTTTTTCACATACTTTCACAAAGATTTAAGATCACAAATAACTTTGCGTTTCAATTTATTTCCAATTTAAACTGTTTTTCATGTTATCGTATGTGCCATTTGCTGCAAGCACACCTACGAAACGTTGTGAGCGAAACTATCGTATGTGCCAAAAAATATGTTTTTCTCGGAAAATGTACAATTTTCCGCAGGAAAAAATCTGAGTTTTGTTATAATAGTTAATTATCTAAGCACATGGAAAATTTGGTATTGATATTGCCAACCAAAGCACAGAAAAGTAGAAAAAATCCTCTGCTGTAAAATTTGGTTTTTGGCACTTACGATAATTTCGCGCACAGGGGTCGATATAATTACAAATTTGTATTCTAGGTACATAAATTGTACAAAGCTTAAATGCATTTTTCATTCTATTAATTAATATGATAAATTTGAATGTTTGGTTTTTAAATCAGGCCCGTACCAACCCGACTTGAAGAAAAATGTGGGCATAGCTTGATAAGAGTGATTGTCATCTCCCATACAACAAAAATAACTAAAACGCTACGGGTTTTTCGTAAAATTTCAACGAAATCGGACACAAACTCTGTTTGCGCCGCTTACAGGTTTGAGCTAGGAAGCTGAAATTTTGGGAGTTATTTTTTAACCCCAATCCGGTCTTAAAAATGGGTTGCCACCTGTTTTTAGGGCTAATTTTTCTTAAATGGGTGGCAATATATGTTTGGGACAGGATTCGACAAGGCAACCCTTAACATTATATTTAGGCTCTTTGTAATCGCCCTTAGCAATCGGGCAATGGCAATAATAACAGCGGCAACACGAGCTGGTTTGCCTACTAGCAGTTCGGTAAGTTTTAGTGGGTTCGCGCTGCCCCTATTGCTACTTCACCTTACAAATTTAAAAACTCGTGGGACTCCCTAATCCTTTCCACTGTTGCTAAACCTCCGAGCATGATGGGCGCTCGGGCCCGTCTAAACCCACCGTACCTTGTGAACCAAGGGGCAAATGTTTGTGGTCGCGGCCTTAGGCCTTAGGCTGTCATCTTTTCTTTTCCTATTTCCTTTTTAAATAAAAAGAAATGTTTTTATATTTTTCTTTTTATTTCACTATTATTTTTAGTTTGTTTACTTGTAGTACTTTGTTTTGATTCTTTTTTTTTATAATAATAATAATATTTTGATAATAAATATAATGTATAATAAAGTTATATTAATTATTGAATTACAGAAGGCCATTTTTATTTTTTTTTTTTTTAGTTTAGTTATTGATTATGGTCAAATAAATAAAATATAATTTTAATCAATAATAGTTTTACAGTTTCATGTAAATTTACAATTTCTATAAAACAGAAATTTTACAAAATTTAACAGAAAATGAGTATTCATCCAAAAGTACTATAAAATAGAAAACTGCAAAGTTTTTAGATAGTGTTGTGATTTTTAGAGGTATAAAATGAGTTCTTACTAAAATCACAATACAAGAAAAAAAACGTTTCAAGAGTTTATATGAAATTAAAAAAAATTACGCACTGGAAATTTTATATGGAATTTAGTTAAATTTTAGATTAATAGCTTAATTTAGCGATTTTGTACTCAAATTTGATTAAGTTAATTTACTTTTTTTTTAATCTAAACATTTTTTTTTCTTGGTCCCTTTCCTTAAATACAAATAAATTTTATATGTGCAGCTCACGGTTTTAGGTGTTCTGTTGAGGTTGTTGTCACTGTTGTCTTTATAGATGTATATTGTCTGGTGGTTGTTATTTCTGTTGTAATTGTTAAAGTTGTTTTTCTCTGGATAAGTTTTCTTGTATGGTTTAGTGTTGTTGTTCTGTTGTGATTTTTGTTTAATCTTTTCTTTTATTTTTGTTATTGTCTATTTTTTTAAAGTATTGATTGGTGGTTGTTGAATGTTATTGATGTTTTTATGTAAAACTTAGTGTTTGTAAAGTTGTGTTTTGTTTTGGTTTTATAAAAATATTATTTTTCTATGTCATTCTGTTTTGTTGTATGTGTAGTGTCTCTTTATTTGTCTTCTTTTTTTTTATTTAACTTTCGGTATGTGGTGGAGCTGCTTGTAGAAGTCCACGTAAGTGGGAAAAGTTCCTGATTGCCACTCACTTGGGAGTGGCCAGGGATGATTCTTTTGCAAGCAGTTCAAGCAGCTCACAAACTTCCGGCCTTTTTGGCCAAGTATCCTCTGGAGATCCCTTGGACACCCGTCCGGGGGTGAGCTAGTTGTGAGAAGGCGAGTCTCTCCTAGACTTAAAACTTGGAATGTGTGCGCAGGGTTTGGGTCCCACCACACATTATCATCATTTCCAATGAAAACCAAATCAGTCTCGGATAATAGCCCCCACTACGATGACGACCACTGCAAACGAAAAACGGACAATGATTTACGGATATGCACCTGGAATGTCCGGACCCTCCATAGGGAAGGTGCAACTATCCAACTGGCGGAAGCCCTCGTAAAAATAAAGGCTGACATCACCGCCATCCAGGAGATGCGATGGAAAGGACAAGGCTGCTCTAAACGGACGAACTGTGATATCTACTACAGCGGCCATGCGGAGAGGCGCGAATTTGGTTGCGGATTCGTTGTAAGTCGAAAATTACGCCACCTAGTTTCCCGGTTCACGCCAATAAACGAAAGGTTGGCTACGATCCGTATCAAGGCAAAATTCTTCAACATAAGCCTAATTTGCGCGCACGCCCCGACGGAGGAAAAGGACGATGCCACCAAGGATGATTTCTACGCGAGCCTAGAGGACGTGTATGACCGTTGTCCGACCCACGATGTAAAAATAGTCCTCGGCGATTTTAACGCGAAGGTCGGAAGAGAAGGCATCTTTGGCGCTACAGTCGGTCAGTTCAGTCTCCACGAGACCACTTCAAACAACGGTCTGAGACTGATCGACTTCGCCGCGGCGCGAAACATGGTAGTTAGTAGTACCAGATTTCAACACCTCGACATTCACAAGGCCACCTGGCTATCCCCGGATCAAAAAACGAAAAACCAAATTGATCATGTTGTGATCGACGGAAGGCACGCTTCAAGCGTTCTGGATGTGCGTACATTTCGGGGGGTCAACACTGACTCCGACCACTATCTTGTTGCAGCTAAGATCCGCATGCGGCTATGCAATGCGAAGAATGTACGCACGGGCATGCAACGAAAGCTGGACGTTGCCAAGCTGCAATCACAACGGACTGCCGAGGCGTACTCCGCTCAACTCTCGGTTAAGCTCAACCAACCAACCTCTGGAACCGACGACGCCGGTGGACTTTGGACACACATCTCCCACTCCATGCGCACTGCTGCCGAGGAAGTCATGGGTTTTCGACGCCCACAACCTCGAAACCAATGGTATGACCAGGAGTGTCGCGATGCGACTGCTGAAAAAAACGCCGCATACAAGAAGATGCTGCAGTCAGCCGCAACGCGAGCCGTGCGAGAAAACTACCGCGAAAAGAGGAAGGAAGAGAGGCGCATTTTCAGACGTAAAAAAAGGGAGCAGGAAAAGCGTGAGCGTGAGGAACTTGAGGTGTACCAGGGCAAGAAGGATGCACGAAAATTCTATCAACAAGTTAAGCGTCTAACTCAAGGTTTCAAGCCCGGAGCATCCACTTGTAGAGACGAAAATGGAAATCTGGTTACAGATACACAGAGTGTACTGAGGTTATTGAGGCAGCATTTCTCCAACTTGCTTACGGGCGATGATTCCACCAATTCCGCCCAGAGAGAATGCAGTACGATACCACCAATCGATGAAAACGCAGTGGAAGTACCATCACCTAGCCATGAAGAGGTTCGAGTTGCTATCAATCGACTCAAAAACAACAAAGCAGCGGGTGCTGACGGCCTGCCAGCTGAGTTGTTTAAAGCTGGTGGCGATGAATTGATAAGGTGCATGCATCAACTCATCAGCAAAATATGGCTAGCGGAAAGCATGCCCGACGATTGGAATCTCAGCGTGCTTTGTCCTGTAATAAAGAAAGGAGACCCGACAATCTGCGCCAACTACAGGGGTATCAGTCTTATTTCCATCGCATATAAGATCCTCTCGAGCGTATTGTGTGAAAGATTGAAGCCGTATACAGAAACGCTGATCGGATCCTATCAGTATGGCTTTAGACCTGGTAAGTCCACCATAGACCAGATTTTTACACTACGCCAAATCCTGGAGAAAACCCATGAATATCAAATCGACACTCACCATCTCTTCGTCGATTATAAAGCTGCGTTCGACAGCCCAGTGCGGGATTGCCTATACGCAACAATGTCTGAGTTCGGTATACCTGCAAAGTTGATAAGGCTCTGCAGGATGACGTTGAGCAATACGTGTAGCTCCGTCAAGGTAGGGAATGACCTCTCCGGAACTTTTAATACCGAGCGAGGTTTCAGACAAGGCGACCCGCTCTCGTGCGATCTCTTCAATTTCATTATGGAGGGGATCGTACGAAAAGCCTGTGTGCATCATAATGGCACCATTTTCTTCAAAGGTGTTCAGCTCCTTGCGTACGCTGATGATATTGATATTATCGGTCGGAGTAAGAGAGATGTTACTGCGGCTTTCACTGCTATTGAAAAGGAATCAGCCAAAGTGGGTTTGACGGTAAACGAGGGCAAGACGAAATACATGATGTCTACTAACAACAACAAGAGAGCACGGGATCTAGACTCTCATGTTACAGCGGGCAACTGTAAATTAGAAGTTGTCAAGGAATTCATTTACCTTGGCACTGCCGTAACCAGCAATAACGATGTCAGTCTGGAGATTAAGCAGAGAATAACAATTGCTAATAGGTGCTACTACGGTCTCAGTAAGCAATTACGTTGCAGAGCTCTCTCTCGATCGACAAAGCTAACACTCTACAAGACGCTCATTCTACCTGTGCTTCTTTATGGCGCTGAGGCATGGGTGGTTTCGACAACAGACGCAGCCGCTCTTGGGGTGTTCGAGAGGAAAGTTCTCCGCAAAATCTTTGGTCCTGTTCGAGTTGGCGACGACTATCGCATTCGAATGAACCACGAGCTGTATGAGCTCTACGCCGACATTGACATAGTTAAGCATATAACAATACAGCGACTACGCTGGCTGGGTCATGTCCATCGTATGGATAAAGAAGCTCCAGCGAAAAAGGTATTCGAAGGGAAGGTCCCCGGTCAACGACGAAGAGGGAGACCATGCCTCCGGTGGATAGACCAAGCTGAGGAAGCCCTAACCGCGCTTGGCATTAACGATTGGAGAAGGCGCGCGCAAAACAGAGGCGCCTGGCGAGAGCTAATGAGGTCGGCCGTAACCTGACAACGGGTTGTTATGGCCATCTAAGTAAGTAAGTAAGTATGTGGTGGAGCGCTAGCGCTTCATCGCCTAACTCTCCGCGAATACGTAGAAATTTCTGTCTGCCGTAATAAATTTTTTGCAAATCTATCTTTCGTCACTATATTTTACAATCTTTTTTAAAAAAATATGGAAATCTTGTTATTTATGGATTAAACTATTAGTTTCACTAGTTTTTGTGCAGAAGAGTACAATTATTCGGTGGAATTTTTCTTGCGGAAAATTTATTTTAATTGCACCTCGCACATCCACAGTACATGAAAATTTTCAATAAACGCTTTTGTTAAATTTTTGAAGAAATAAAATTCATATTTATTTTGTTGATTGTGCATTTTTTCTTGTTTTATGAAAAATATAAAAAAAAACTTTTCTTGAACCAGCGACCGCACAACCGACGTACAAAAAAAATATCAACGATAGCGACTGCCTTCTACGACATCCAAAAATTAACTCCCCGTGTCATTCGATTTCGTTCTCTTTCTTTGCCACCGCTTGGCCAAATTTTCTGTAACCGACGCGCAGATCAGCGATCTGATTGGCTGATCCTAGGCGCGCAAGGAAATTCTAGAACAACCATACGCGATAACACGATTTTTGAGACTATTTTGTCATTTTAACATTTTTTGTTAGAATTTTTCCCTACAAGGCCTGTGACCACCAGATGGCAAATTGCCAAAGGGCTTGTTTTTAACGCCAATTCACACTCGCCGGAACTGTGCCGTTGCATCTTCGAGCTCTACCATTTGGCACACATTTCAAGCGTTAATATATATTATTAAAAATTGACACAAAAAACCGGTTGCAACCCATGTTGGGGACAAGATTCAACAATACAACCCTTACCATAACATTATTTTTAGGCCTCTTCGAGTTTTAACATTTGACATATATTTTGAGGTATTATATTACAGTGAAATTCCCCATAACCGGACACCCACCGTCGCAATATTTTTGTCCGGTTATTGGAATGTCCGGCTATCGGAATTAATTTTGTATGGAAAAGTTAGTGAGTGTCGCTGAAATATGTTCGGTTATGGGGGTTTTCCGCAATTAAAACAACAAAATTGGCTAAAATTCGGGCATTTTCAAGCATCGGGACGTTTAAACGTTACATAGCTTTGCCTCTAATCAGTGCGGGGCTGGATCGAGTAAGCCAACATTACGGTAAAAATGACGATTTTGGCAAATGAAATTCGGTTTCAATGAGAATTTCAAAAACGATGCAACTCGGCCAAATCTTATGTTTCGATGTTTTTTTGTCTTATGGTGTAACAGATAACTTCTAACTTCCTTATATTAAATACAATGGCATATTGACCAACCCTTATATGTATAACTTAACATTTAATTTAACCACGAAATGAAATAAGAAATTAACTAATTTTCTTTCTTAATAGCATTGAACATTTATATCCAGACGTGCTTGAAAACATTCCACAAAACATATTTGGCTTTATACAACCGAAACTAGCTATATTCTCCACACCAAATTCTGAATTTAATGTCCTCTTTGAGCCATTGCTAGAGAATGGATTCCGTCATTGGGATCATAAATTTGAGTGGACACGCAAAGAGTTTAAGGACTGGGCACAAAATATATGTAAACGTTTTCCAAACTATAAAGTATCAATCATGGGTGTAGGAAAACCACCACCAGATCGAAAGAAAATTGGTTATGTCTCACAAATAGCAATATTTGCACGATTGGATATGCTAGGACAAGAACTAGTCGAGGCGTTAAGGAATGATTTGCCAGCTAACGATGATCCGGAGGTGCAGTACAAAGAAATATTTTCCGTTGATTTTCCATTTCGACGTGATGATCGCACCAAAGGACAAAAAATTCTTGATGAATTACGTTATCATATAGATCGTTGTCGCCGCATTGATATGTATTTTAATCGAGAACGTGAAATATATCAAATACCACTGCATCTTCTAACAACTTATGTTAAGGCAGTTGGTGGTACAGAGGAGGAAATGCGTATGATGTTGCTTGAGAATAACTACGTGATTGAGAATGATTTTGTAGTGCTGCCTGAATATGATGAAGACGACAACGACAACTTCGATATTGAGTTTGATGAAGAAGGATACCCTTTGGATAATCCATTTGATAACTTAGATGTCGAACATGATGATGACTTGGGTGCTGTAGGCAATAAGAGTAATGCAACTTATGATTCTGAGGAAAATTGGGATTAAGTGTTTGCCAATGTTTGCATTTGATCACAAAAGTTGAACTGTTATATGCAAATAAATAAAAATCTCATATCCAACAAAAAAAAAATGAATTTTATGTTTTAAAACCTGTATTAAGAATGCAGAAAGTAAATGCAAACAGCTCGAGTATGAATGAAAAACCTATTAAGGAATTCCGGATCAGTTATGGGATTAGCCATAGTGCAGCCCTATCAGGAAAAGCCTATAAAATTTCGTCCAGTTCCGATCAATTTTACCAAATCATTTTGGTAAGGACCGGAGGTGGCTAGCCTCATTAATCTCTTTTATGGAAACCCCTATAAAAATGTATGCAACGCCGATAAGCTTAGCCGAATCCAGAACAATTCAGGCTAGTCAGATCAGGTAAAGGTGCGGTTGAACTTATTTTCGCCTTAAAGAGGTAGACGGTGTAAAAACCTATAAGGCCCTGATCATCTTAGTTAGATCAAATGTTTTGATAAAAATAAAGTCAAATATTAGGATTTACATACATACATATGTATGTTATGCTATGCCACTATACTGGCAAAACTCGTTGAAAGGCGTGGCATAGCCCACAATATTTATAAACGTTATAATAAGAGAACTAACAACGCAATCGTTATGAAATTTAACATGTTAAATATACTGGCTATTGGGTATCTTGTAACCAAAAGTGGGCGCAACGACACCTGTGGGCGTGGCACCTTCCATACAAGCGAAATCAGTTAAATGCTACATTTATTGTTCTATGAGAGCAATATTTTTTAAATTTGGTATAGAGATGTCGGTTACTATAAGCTTTGAAACTAAATAGATTTCGATGGGATTGTATAAGTGGGCGTGGCACCTCCCTTACATGCAAAAAATGTTAAGTGTTATATATAGTGTGCTATGGAAGTAATCTTTTTCAGATTTGGTATAGTGGTGTCGGTTACCATGAGCTATGAAATTAAATAAAGTTCGACGGGATTGCATTAGTGAGCGTGACACCTCCCATACAAGCTAAGATCGTTTAAGGTTATATTCTCACTGTATGAGTGATCCTAATAAAATTTGGTATAGAGATTTCGATTACTATAACCTTTTAAGTTAAATGAATTTTGATGGGATTAGATCAGTAGGCGTGGCACCTCCCATACATGCAAAAAACGTTAATAGTTATATTTAGTGTGCTGTAAGAGTAATTTCATTAAAATTTGGTGTAAAGGTGTCGGTTACTATAAGCTTTGAAATTAAATAAAAATCGACGAGATTGCATTAGTGGGTGTGGCACCTCCATATTTAGTGTGCTATTGGAGTTATATTTTTTAAATTTGGTGTAGAGGTGCCGGTTACTATAGGCTTTGAAATTATATGAATTTTGACTGGATTACATTAGTGGGCGTGGCACCTCCCATATAAACTTATAGCGTAAAATGCCATATTTAGCGTACTATAGAAGTGATCCTTATAAAATTTGGTTTCAATATATTAAGTCTTATTCAACTTACTTACTTACTTGGGTGGCCATAACAACCCGTTACCGGGTTACGGCCGACCTCAAAAGCTCTCTCCAGGCGCCTCTGCTTTGCGCACGCCTTCTCCAATCATTCACATCAAGCGTGGATAGGGTTTCCTCGGAGGCATGGTCTTCCTCTTCGTCGTCGCCCAGCGGCTTCCGCATCAAACACCTTTTTCGCCGGAGCTTCTTCGTCCATACGCACAACATGTCCCAGCCAGCGCAGACGTTGAATAGTGATGCGCTTGACTATGTCAATGTCAGCGTAGAGCTCGTACAGTTCGTGGTTCATTCGAATACGGTAGTCGTCGCCGACGTGAACAGGACCGAAGATTTTGCGAAGAATTTTTCTCTCAAACACCCCAAGCGTGGCTGCATCAGTCTGCGACACAACCCATGCTTCTGCGCCGTAAAGTAGCACGGGTAAGATGAGTGTCTTGTAGAGTGTCAGTTTTGTCGGGCGAGAGAGGTCTCTACTACTCAATTGCTTACTGAGACCATAGTAACACCTATTAGCAAGAGTTAGTCTTCGCTTTATCTCCAGGCTGACATCGTTTTGAGTGTTCACAGCGGTGCCAAGATAGGTGAATTCCTTGACAACTTCGAAAGTATAGTTGTTCGCAGTAACAAAGGATCCAATACGCCGCGTCTCCCTGTTTGTGGACAGCATATACTTTGTTTTGCCCTCGTTCACCGTCAAACCCACTTTCGCTGACTCTTTTTCGATAGCAGAGAACGCAGCAGTAACATCTCGCTTACAACGTCCAATGATATCAATATCATCGGCATATGCAAGGAGCTGGACACTTTTGTAGAAAATAGTGCCATTACGATGTACACTGGCTCTTCGCAACACCCCTTCCATCACAAAGTTGAAGAGGTTGCAGGATAATGGATCGCCCTGTCTGAAACCTCGTTCGGTATCAAATGGTTCGGAGAGGTCCCTTCCTACTCTAACGGAGCTGGCTGTGTTGCTCAACGTCATTCTGCAAAGCCGCACCAGCTTCGCAGGTATACCGAACTCAGACATGGTGGCATACAGGCAATCCCGTATCGGGCTATCGAAAGCTGCTTTAAAATCGATAAAGAGATGATGGGTATCGATCTGTTTTTCGTGGGTTTTTTCCAGGATTTGACTTAGTGTGAAGATCTGGTCTATGGTGGACTTACCAGGTCTAAAGCCGCACTGATAAGGCCCAATCAGTGTGTTGGCAAACGGCTTAAGTCTTTCACACAGTACAGTCGACAGGACCTTGTAAGAGATGGCAAGAAGACTAATTCCCCGGTAGTTAGCGCAGATTGTCGGGTCACCTTTCTTCAGTACAGGACAAAGGACACTGAGATTCCAATCGTCGGGCATGCTTTCAACTAGCCATATTTTGCAGATGAGTTGATGCATACACCCTATCAGCTCATCGCCGCCGGTTTTGAACAATTCAGCAGGCAGGCCATCGGCACCAGCCGCTTTGTTGTTCTTAAGTCGTTGGATCACAACTCGTACCTCGTCATGGCTAGGTGGTGGTACCTCCACACCATCGTCGTTGATTGGTGGCATCGGGTTAATTTCTCCAAAGGCGGGATTGGTGGAGTCATCGCCAGCAAGCAGCTTGGAAAAGTGTTCCCTCCATAATCTCAGTGCACCCTGCGTATCCGTAACCAGATTTCCATGTTCATCTTTACAGGTTGATGCTCCGGGCTTGAAACCTTGGGTCAGACGCTTGACTTGTTGGTAAAATTTTCGAGCATCATTCCTGCCCCGTAACACTTCGAGTTTCTCACGCTCGTGCCTTTCCTGCTCTCGTTTCTTGCGTCTGAAAAGGCGCCTCTCATCCTTTCTCTTTTCCCGGTAGTTTTCGTAGTATTCAACTTAGTTCGAGTTTTTCAACCTTTTTCAACTGCTTCATTATTTTTCAACCTCTTTCAACTTTTCTCAACATTTTCCATGTTTTTTCGAATTTTCCAACCTATTCAACTTTTTTAGAGTAATTCAATCTCTTTCAACTGTTTCAACATTTTTCAACCTCTTTCAACTTTTCTCAACATTTTCCAAATTTTTTCGACTTTTTCAATCGCATTCAACTTTTTCCGAGTTTGTCAACCTCATTCAACTTTTTTCGAGTTTCTCTTTCAAATTTTCCCAATATTTTCCATATTTTTTCGAATTTTTCAACCTCATTCAACTTTTTTCGAGTTTTTCAACCTCTTTCAACTGTTTCAACATTTTTCAACCTCTTTCAACTTTTCTCAACATTTTCCATATTTTTTCGAATTATTCAACTTTTTTCGAGCTTTTCAATCCTTCAACTTTTTCAACACTTTAATATACTATCGATTTTATCAAACTTTTTCATCTGCTTCAACCTCTCCCAATGTTTTTCAACATTTTTCATATATAATAAACTTCTTTCAAATTTTTTTAACTTGTTTTCGGGTTTTCAACCCTATTCAATATTTTCTCAATATTTCCGACTGCCCACTCAATTGCATTACATTGACTTTGCATGACTTTCTCAACCGAAACGAAAAACCGAACGATGGTCGGTCTCCTGGTATTCATACTTTAAGATCGGACTGTAAATGCCGATGATATGAATAAAAATGTAGATGCGCGACCTCTATTTTCGGTAAAAAAAAAATTTTTTTCGAAATTGCCTTGCAAAAATGCTTCAGATTTGATGGTGCACGGTGGACTTTTTTTTTGCCTGTAAGGTGTTACGGTCTAGTGTACATGAGTCAGTATCCACACACAACGTCAGGTAGTGGGACACGCGGCGTCGTGCTTAGAAGCATTAGCGTAGCCAGGATTGAACTAGCGGGGGTGCCAACTTCAAATTTCCCGCCCCTTGCATCTCTTTTTTTTTAAGCTTTATAATAAGTACAAACATTTTTTTTTAAATTCTTATTGATGATTAAATAATGTCAGTTCGGAAAAAGACATACACGCATTTAAAAAGCAAAAAAAAAGAAGAAAATAATTAAATAAAATGTAATAAATTCAAATTGTGTGAAAATTAATTTATTTTACAGCACCATGCGTCTGTCAAAAGGAACAATTTTTTTAAATTCTTCAATTACAGTGCCAAGATTAATATTTACAGTTAATTCTTGTTCGATGATTGGAACCATCAAATTTTCCTGCAGCATTGTTGAGCGTAACTTTGATTTGACAATGCTAAGTTTAGAGAAGCTACGCTCGCAGGTATAACTTGTGACAGGAATTGACGCAAATGTAGACATTAATTTAAAAAATACGGGGTAACAGAATTTTCTATTGATTCAGTTACTTACAGTTGCACATTCAAAGATAAAAAAAAATCACGTGCTGGGTCGCTTTAGTAATTTACGCTTCCATATTTAATAATCAATCAAATTTATTTGGAAAAAATAGGTATTTTTATTTTTAAATTTGGTGATTATTGGCGCCCCTTAAAAATTAGTGGGGGTGCCGCGGCACCCACGGCACCCCCACTGGCCACGCCAATGCTTAGAAGTTGTATGTTAAAAGTTTAAATGAAATTTGGCGTCAAAAAAACGTGAAAATGTTGTCAGACTGCAAAATTGTGGGACACGTCGAGTCAGCACGTCGCATAAGTTGACGAAATAATGGCTTCGGTACAAGAGTTTTGTAATTTACTTAAAATTTGTTAATTATTCTACCTAATTCAGCGGCGTCAATTGGGTAGGGCTTAGGGGGGATCATGAGCCCCTTCAAGGATCTGATACTATTATTCCCTACATCGATTCAATCAAAACATCTAATCGTGGTATAATTTAATACTGACAAAATTTAAATTTTGTAAATTCGTCTAATTTTAAGAAGATTCAGCTGACTAATGTACCAATTTTATCGCGTACTACTAATTGAAAATGTCATATTATTATGTCATTTAAGTTCTCGCTTCCCCCCAAGGTTTTGGTGATATGACGCCACTGATATAATTATTGAAATGTATTGAAATGTATTGTAGGAGTTACTCAAAACTTCTATGAGTTCCCAGTTCCCATATTAATGCCGTATTCATCCCCCATCATGAATGTTATTTAAATTGAATTAAGGAATGGTTCATTGTTAATAATTGTGCATTTGAGATAATATTTGGTGAGTTATGGCGGGACCCCCCTCCCCTTTCCTTCCGTGAGACTATAATAATGTATTAAAAAGTTGACGTGAGATTTTCATTGGACCCCCTCCCCCTTGGTGAGGTTTGTTGAGATTTTGCCGGATCACCTCCCACCTATTTTGACTCACGTTACTATATTAATGGATGGACCCTAATGTCTTCTATTATTCTACTCTTTACTATTTTTGCCTGAGCGTACTTTATAAATTTGTCGAGTGCTGTCATGAAAACTGTGTTTTCTGTTATAAATAAATCTATGTATACTGTATGTCCTGCAAAAGTTGGTAATGGCGTTTCACATAATTCAACCTGATAAGGATATCTTTGGTACTTGTTTATCTTGCATATTTTACAAATTTATGTTAAGTTCTTTATTTTAATAACCATTCCCGAAAAATGATATTTTTCTAGAATTTGTGACTTGTTTCCGTGATTTGTTATTATTTTTTATTTTGCCTATGTTATAGCATGGGGCTTAAAACTAATTGTCACAAAACTTAAGCTCCTTAGCTCCAAACTGCGGCGCGGACCGATAAAAAAATAAATTGGAAAAAAAAAATTTTTATTTTTGGTCCAAAAATTATCAAAATTAATTTTTTTTACATTTTTTTTTAATTAATACATGCACTGTTAGTTAGAGTGACTAGTTATTGAAGCAAAATATTGTAATTACTTGCTTATAAAATACTTTGAAAATTTTTGGACTAAAAATCAGATTTTATTTTTTTTCTCACTTATTTTTTTTAATGGAAATCATGTAGTGGCATTGACAATTTCAAATTATAGTGTATTAAGGTCAATACAGAGAAAACAACATAGAATTTGAGTTGTTACACAAGAAACATCAAAGCTCTACTCGCGGATAGATCACAGTTTTTTCCTTATATATGTCCTTAAAAAATGGGTTAATATAAAACAATTTTGTATAACTGTTACATCATTTTAATGCAAATAAATTGAGCTTTCTTATGGTGCTAAACAAATTATATGCTAATAATACATTTTTTTAGAAAAATTAACGTTTTTTAGAAAAAAAAAACAGTCAAAGTTTTACAAAAATAGTTATATCTCGAAAACTATACAACAAATTTTAAATGTGTTGCTGTCAATTTTATGCCTTATTCAATCATCTTTCATATGGTACCAATATTTTGGATATCTTTACAGAGTTTTCCAACTTATGCTGATTTTTATAAAAGCTATATCCGCAACTTCCGATAGCTATGTATATCTCCGAAACTAGATCTGTCCGACCCTCTTTTTTTGCATACTTATTTTTTATTTTTATAGCGCTACTTTCCCTAAAAAAATTTGGGCCATTTGTACTAAAGTAAATCTGTTCCCAATGATCAATACAGTTTGCATTTTTCGACGCATCAACCTCTTCTTCTGTCATAGAAAATCGTTGATCATATAGTTTATTTTAGCCGGTTGAGACCACAAAAAAGTCATTAGGTGCCAAATCAGGACTGTATAGAGGATGAACCATCAACTCGAGGTCTTGACGAGTCGCTTGTTGGCTTTCCCTATTTCATTGAAGACTTCTGGCATACGGATATGTACCATTTCTAGCGGCACTGTAGCCACATGCCGACTAATGCCAAAAGTGTTTCTTGCACAAACAACAATTTGTTGGGTTTGGCTCTTCCTAAAAGACATACACAGTCGCCTGCTGCTTAGTTTCTGGTTCGTACGCATATATCCAGAAATCGTCATGCATAACTAATTTTTGCATTGCTTCAATGTTCTCTGGCACAACAAACGATTTTGGACGACCTCTTTTGGCGAACGTCGGCCACTTTCAAATTCAATACGCCAGTGATATACAATAGGTTTTGAAGGTGCTTCATTACCAAAAGTTGAAGTGAGTTGATCGATGCAATACCGTTCTGCGTCGAAAGTCATAGTAAATCATCGTGCATAAATTCTCATGAATTTTTTTTTTTTAATAATTGTATTAGCCTGTGCGGGAAATAGTTGCCCCATATAATGTATTGTAATGAGGTGGAAGCTATGTAGGCCTTGTAGGACTTGACTGTAATATAGAATTAAATGAAGCCGTGAAATTGGATCCCATTGCTGTCAAGAATAAAAAAAATAAAGCAAAATTTAAAAAAAATAATTTGAAAAAAATTGTATATGACGCATTTTTTACTTATTCTATATTGTGAAAATAAATTCATTTTATAAAATACGAACTCGTGAAGCTACTTTATGCCCGATATTCGAAGTACCTGAAGAACTAAAAGAAAATTTATTACCAACTTATGCAGATGTCATTTGTGGAGAAGATTTTTGTTAAAAAGTGAATGTAATGGTAAAGATCCTTCTGTAAATGAAGGATTAAAATTCTTTTTGCTTTTATTTGGGTCTTGGCACCTCAATATATTATTGAAAACCGGTTATATTTTTAAGACCTATTTTGACCATCAATATACAACTTTTTATCACACAGGAATAATGATCTTTAAAGAATCTCCATTACTTGAACAATTTGTCTCCACCCTAGTGTACATATGGAAAATCGATAAGAAAATAAGAAAAAAATTTAAACAAAAAAAAAAAATAAAATTTCTTACTCAAATTCCGAAAAATGAAAATTTTGCAGATCTGGTAGCAACCCTAGGAGCATCTTTTTTTTTAAGTGAGGACATACTCGTATATGAATAAATTTTCGAATTGCGAGTACTCACAAAGAATTCTAGAACATGAGACTTTTTTGAACATGTCTAATGTAACATATATACATACATATAGTATAGTATGTACCTATAGTGTGTATTGGGGGCCATTCATAAATTCACAAGAATTTCATGATTTTTTGACGCCCCCCTCGTCCTTGTCACAGCTGGTCACATCTGTGAGACTCCCCCCTCCTAAGTGTGACGTCATATAAGTATTTGCAATTTTACATCTAGAAATTATTAAATTAAGACAGCATTTCCGAAATTAAATTTAAATTATTTTTTAATAAAATCAACATCAAATCAAACATTTGGAAAAATTAACAAAACAATATAGCTTGGATAAAATTTTACCCTTTAGCCCTATATGTGATAAAAAAAAATTATCGTACAACATTTCTTTCAATCAAATCTATTTTATTATAGCATGCCATATAGGATCTTTAAAATTGTTTCGAGTTTTCTTCTAAAATTTTTAAATTTTTCTGGATCGATTTTCCACCAAAATTTCGGAAACTATAAACTAACTCAATTCTACCTCATAAAAATACAAGTTAACCAATAAAGTTCAGAAAAATAAAAATATTCATTTCAGAACAATCCTTCATCTACCCAATAAAGCTTTAATAACCACAACATTTTTTACCTGCTCCTGGTAGGATTTTTTTAAATTCACTCTTCTTTTGGATAAAAATTTACCCATTAGACCTTAATGGATTAATGAAATATATAAACTTAATCATCTTGAGTCCATGAACTTTGAACCCGCTCCTTTAAATTATTTATAACTTGCTCTTGGAGAGCAAGAGCAATAGGGCTTTGGTAATTAATCAGTAAAGTGCTTGAACAAATTAGAAATCTTTCCACGCTTTTAGTTAATAGATCTCAAACCTGATAGTTTTCGGGCATTCTGCTCGAGGATTACTTTAATTTGATATAAAATTTATTGTGTAGCTATTCTTGATCCCGTCAACTTTTATCATTTTAATAAAAGATTTTTGTCTCATTCTATCGCAGTTAAGTTTTCTAAAGGTTTCACTTCGACCTCGTGTATACTGCACACATGATTTCTTTTAAGAGATTTTTATGCAAAAGAATATTAAATGTATTACTGTATGTACTTAGATATGTGTATTAGATTTTGAAATGTGACGTCACGCAATTTAGGACGCCTCCCACCCCTTGTCGCACTTAACGTGTGACGTAATTTATGGATGACCCCTTAATATTTTTTACAATTCAGTGGCCGCAAGGAATAGCAGCTAAAGTCGATCTGTGATAACAAGCGAAAGAAACATGCAAGTTCTGAACATAAGCATGTAACTTTTACTGTCTTACTTTATAACCTCAGATCGACTTTAGCTGTTATTCCTTGTTGCCACAGAATTCTTCTTATAAAAAGACTGAAATGATTCACATACAATTTTCATTGAAGTCTTTTTTTTTTTTCATTAAACGTGAGCTTATGAGACTTTAGACACATACGAATAGCTTCTGAAAAATATATCTCTCAATGATATTGGGGTAAGAATTATAGAAATTACTTTAAGAAACTCAAAATTCAATAAACAAAAATCATTCATTTATGTTCTAACGACAGTCGACTATTCCTCCCTTAATTTTTTTTTATTACTTTACGCACAATGCATTGAATATTGCAAAAAGTTGTGTAGTTTCTCAATATTTTTGCAGAGGGTGCAAAATGACCAACAATTGTATTACATACATATAAGAAAACTGTGTTGTGATGCCGCCGGCAAATTAAGCTGAAGGTAGTGGTGGTGGTTGAAGGTGCCACCAACAACAGTTGTCTGCCAACTCACATTAGGAAATTAAGAAGTTTGTGTTGAAAGTTCTAAAAATCCTTCTAAGATGCGCATGCGCTAAGTGAAATATTTTGAATTTTACGCTTCAAAATATTTAAGTGTTTACCAAATATTATTTTATTGTGGAAACAGTTGCGAATCTGATGTACAAAGCAGCAGCGGTATAACTCCGTGTGTTCACCATAACGTAAAGTTTCTTTTTTCAAACTTTGTTCTGATAATTCTGTCAATATTATGTGTCAACTACAACATAAATTTTATCGAATAGTGTAGTTTTATTTGGTTTGTTTTTGTCTTGCATCCTTTGGAAAACTTACGACAAAGAAAATTACAATAGGATTTAGCATAACCACAACTTCGGAGTTGTGAAACCATAAGAGGAGGTGGGTACGCTTGTATCGTGGTAGCTGTAGCAGCAAACCGGTACAATGGCCGATGAAGGTGGTAAACCGGAAGGAGAAGGTGACAAAAAAATCGTTCACGTGTATCCGCTTGTCAAGGTGATTAGTAAAAAAACAAAACATAAAATTCTAACATTTCAAGATATATAAAACAATAGAATTTTTTCACAACTTACATACATTTTTAACAAATATCGTTCATAGCACTCAGATATGATGGAAGAAATGCGTACCGAAGCCATTGAATTAAGCATGACAGCTTGCGAAAAATATTCTTCGAATTACGAGGTATTTATATCCTTAATTTCTTTTATTTTTTGATTTGAGATCGACTATTGAAATTGTAAATAGATATTCCAAACATTTTTATTACCAATCGTTGTTTGGTAATCGATAGTAATCTAATTTCATAAGTTCCTTTATTGTTGTAATTAAAGTAATGAATACTTTTTGATTTCAATTCCATGGAATTGGATCTTGGAATCGACTTTTCAATTCCATGGCAAAAGGAATGATTCGGTTTTTGAAATTGAAAAATTTTTAATTCCATTCCAAGAAATTGTAGTGAGGAAATTGATTCTTAAAAGAATTGTAAAAACGAATTCAATTGTAATTTTTGTTTTTCTTTTTTGATTTCTGAATAAAAACATATAGTGGTGAAGGTGTTTTTATATACATATGTACATATATGTACATATATATATATAACGCACAGTTGGAGAAAGATGTCGCCGATTTAGGACTCAGTCATAGCGGAACTAAAGTTCAGCAGCGGATCTAGGACTTCAATTCTATTTATATCACCAAAGCTTTTGAAACCAAGTTTGCATGGACAGTTTTCTTATCATAGCGTTTCAAATTATTTATTATATGCAAAAGCTTCCGAACCAAGGTGAAATTTTCTTGAATTGTTTTCCTAGCATAGCATTTCAAAGTATTTGCTTATATGAAGTTGACACAACTACTTGTCTAACGCTTCCAACTTTTTGGTCAGTGCTTGCTAGTATCACCAAACAATCCTTATTCAATAAAAATAAAATATATTCTTTAACACCCACCCACCCCTAACGTAAATAGAAACAAACACAAACTTTCGGTCTCCCTTTATATAGTAAAGTATACTTATAGAGAAGGCTATAAAAACTAACTTTTAACTTAACTACCACCATCCATACGAATTCGATTGGTAATTCATTAACACAATTTCTTGGAATGAAGTCTAAATTATTCAATACAAATGATTCCTGGATGGGAATCGACAAAAGAATCATTGGTTTTGCCATGAAATTGAGAAATTTCATTCTGAATTCCGACAGATTCTAAGTCGATTCCGATTCCCAATTACTTGGAACTGAAATTTTTCAGAAATTTAATTCCCAAAGTAATGATTCTAACTCAGCTCTGGTTGTAATGCAAATATCTTTTTGACGCTATGTTATTCCGCACTATGATTTTGATAATTTATTTATACATTATACCAAGGATGCACAACTCTATGCTCGTTTAGCCCTTCCAGCTCTTACTACTAACAAAAAATATCGAGCTAAGTCATTTCCGTTCCCAACCACCGATTGCTTTTTGTTTGTATAATTTTTTGTTCAACGCACATACTCAAGTTAAACAATTTCGGTTCGGTGTCGCCGCATGGTTTTTGTTTGTGTAATTTTGTCTTCAAGGCGCGCCGGCTCGTTTAGCTCTTCCCGTTATTTGGGGAAAGCAATTGGTTTGCAATCGTTGCATTGTTTTTGTTTGTGTGATTTTGTTTTCAAGCCACTTACTCCTTTAGTTTTTCCTTTATGTTTTTTTGTTTTGATAGCTTGTCGCAACTAAATTTCGTCAACACTAGTCATTTTTTCGCAAAATACACATTTTGCAAATCTTTCTTGCTTTTTGCATACTTACATTTTACCGTTGTTTTCCTAAAAGTATTGTATCATGATCAACATATAAATAAGTATGCAGATGTATGTTTTAAATGTTTTTGTTTGTTCGAGTTTGCATCTCTTTTATGGGGGTATTTCTCGTAGATTGAAAATAACGGTAAAATTTTAGTACACTGGCGTTCATGAAAACCGTACCATCACAAAAAATCATTAAAATTCGATATTATTGAGATTTATATTGAAAACAAATAATTTTTTATTAGTTATTGTTTTTAAGCTAATTTTTTTACGAGTCCTTTGATTATTTATTTTTATAGAAACTGATCAGTATCTTGTAATCTTCAATGTTGTTTCTAAATACTAATATCAAATTAAAAAAATAGTATATTGTTCCTTTTTTAGCTTGTATTACAGCCATTATGCTTGATGGCATGGAATCAACTAAGGCTTTGAGGTTATCGTCCTGTATCACATTATACCAAAGCTTATCTAAAGCTAAAATTGATTTTTTTTAATCTTCTGATCAGTAACTTTGCCCTACAATATATGCCACAAGTACACATAGAATTCAGGTCCGACGAGTTTCCACGCCAGGTCAGACGCGAAATTCCGAGATCCGTGAATACTTTTCCGAGCAATTAAAACAGGATTTGTTTTTTTAATATCCTGTTTATAATTTTAAAACCTCTAAGGATCATAGATAAAATTACATACACGATTTACCAATTTCGCACGGTGGCAAGGCGCAAAATCGTCCTGAAAATTGCATCGTTAGTGCAGTATAAGTGCTTTTTAAGGATCGGGTCCTAGTTCTACCTTATAACTTGCCCATATTTTTTCGCATTTACAATTCCTTCTAAATAGTGTAGATGACCACAAACGTTGTAAAAAAACATTCCCAGATCATCTGGCTCTATGGAAATGTTATTGTTTTCACTATGCAGTTTTCTTGCTAACGTTCTTCATCGGAACGACGCACCTACTGCGAATTATCGGCGCATAGCAGGTTGAATTTACTTTCATTCGATTAAATGACATTTCGCCACTGCTCCAGTGTCCAGTTTTTGTGGTTTTGAGCACAAGCTAGACCCGCTTTTTTTCATTTTTTGTGTCAACAATGGCTTTTTTGCAGGATAAACCAGCATCACAGCCAAACATTTTTAGCGAAAAAAAGGTCGAGGTTTTGAGAAAATCAACCTAGTTTATTTCCATAAAAAATGTCATAGCTACGCCAATTCTCAACCATTTTCAAAATTCTACCAGAGAATGAGAAGTTCTATTAGAATCAAAAGAAAAAAAATTATTACTTTGATTCGGACCGATTTTTCGATTTTTGACACCTAAAATGGAAATGCGCACAACTTCGTAAAAAATGTTTTTCATTCAAATCGGGGGAATACTTGCACTATTATTTCTTCTTAAAAACAACATATTTAATTTAAAGTAAGTAAGACTGCTTAATTTGAATTGGATTCGGTCCATAATTTTTCTGAAATTTCGTAGACATGCTAATTATCACGCGGATCATTTATTTTCTTCTATCTTCCTTTGCTCTTTTTATTTGAAATGAAAACGAGGACCGTGCGGAATGGAAAATTAAAAACGCGGTCCAGTCCCGCGAAACGCAGATCCATTGGTCACGTTACTCTAGATGTATTCATTTTGAAATTTAATGAAGCGCTAAACAAAATCTTTGGACAGATGCTCATAAGTTTCAATTATAAATTGGGTACGACTGAACGGGGCTAGAATTAAATATATGTAGTTTATTTCGGCAACTTAAAAAATGTTCTATAAGACCAAATATGTGACGAGTTCAAAATAAAAAAATTATTGGTAAATTTTCAAAGATTCATAGATCTTCCATACGATTTCTTATCTTTTAGGAATAAAATCGAAAAATATAAAATAAAACCTTATTTCAAATACAACCTCAATGAATATATTTAAGAAATGTAATTAAATTTTCACTACTTTTATTACAACTAAATAAACAACAACCATCATTTCTTAATTCTAGCAAGCAGCACGGGTTATCAAGGAAACAATGGACAAAAAATTTGGCACTTACTGGCATGTTGTTGTTGGTGAAGGTTTTGGCTTTGAGGTTTCTTATGAAACAAAAAATATTTTATATCTTTTTTTTGGTGGTAATTTGGCAATTGTTGTATGGAAATGTTCATGATTACTGGAAAAGCTCTTACTGTTGCGAACATGATGTAACAATATAATTAAGTGTCTTCTGAAATTTACTCTTCTTTCTAAAACAAAAAAAAAAGTATAATATGCGTCAAGGAGTTTTCATATTCAATCCAATAAATATTTCAAAATTTTGATTCGCGATGTAATTTTTTTTTTTACTTCAGTTGAAGATGCAATTTTGTAATGCTTCGTACAGTATTTGATATGATACTTCAAATTTATTTTGAACTCGTACCTAAATAATTATAAATATAAAATGTATGTATAAATAGATTGTATATATGTATAGACTACTCTGTGGTTATTACAGAATAAATACCATTATTTTTATATAAATTATAAGAGCAAATCAACAATATGTTGATATTAAAAACACTATTTTACAAAAAAGCTAAATGTTCTGTCGGATAACGTGAATTGTAGATTTTTATTATTTATTTTATTCATTTAAAAGGCCCTTTTCTTGAATAATAGTAATTTTTATTATTTATTTTTTTTTTTATTTTTAAAGAAAATACCTGAATAAATTCAAAATTCGTTCTTTAGATACTTTGCGTGTATTTTATTTAATTTAAAAATTTATGTGATTGTTTTTAATGTAACGACCGTGCAAGCACAACAAAAATTCGTATCTCCAAAGGTATTTCAACTCTAAATTTCTTTGCTTCAAAATGTACATAAGTAAAAAGAAAATCTATAATATGTATGTACTTTGTGTGAGTGTCCATGAGACGAAACCATAGATTCCCAGCAGGCAATTCAGCGAGGCCTACTGGTACTGCATTGATTATATGCCTTATCAAAACTATATTTTATGCAAATAAAAATATACTCATGGAAGGCTATTATGCCTCCTCACAGCAGACGTGCTTTCATTCCTGATATTAGACGGCAAAAAAGGACCTAATTACTTACATTACTTTTTTGTCATCGGCATGGTACTCTCAAAATGAGGAACTCTCAAAATTCGTAAATTTATTCATATTTCGAGTATATCTATTTTTATTTAAAGAAATACTTCTAGGGTTACTACCAGAGCTGCAAAATGTTTATTTTTCGGCAATTGAGTAAAAAAATTAAGAATTTTTTTTCGATTTTCTTTATGTACACATAATGAAGTATCGAAAAAAAAACTGATCACTATTTTATATATGTATATAGAATATAGGTCATTCTTTAAATAACAGCACACTTTTTTGACTTTTGTGGTGAATTTTGAATTCCTAAAGTTTATTTTCAAAAAGTTATGAGTATTTCAAAATTTGACTAAAAATTTTTTTTTAAGCGGAACATTTCAAAAATTATGGGGAATAAAATAAAAAGTCAAAATTTTTTGTTTATAAACGCTTGGTTTTATAGAAAAGAATCATTTACTTTAAATTAGCTTGTTTAATGTTTTTGTTTATAAGATAAAGGTTTTTTATTTATAAAATTGTTTCTCAAAATATCTTCGACATAGCATCTATTTTTTTTTTTTTTTGATTTTTTTATATGTTATTTGTTCTTCAATCAATCCTAATAATACATCTGCTTTCAAATCGAAATTCCCGACATAACTTTGGAAAATATGTCTAATTGTATGAATTGTATGATATTTTCCAAAGTTATGTCGGAAATTGCGAAATCAAAACAGACACATTTTTAGGATTAACTGTTAAAGAATAACATGAAAAATCAAAAATAAAAGGAAAAAATGTTATGTCGAAGATGTTTGCAGAAACAATTTTATAGGAAAAAAAATTAATGCTTAAACAAATTTTTTAGAGTTTTTATTCCCCATAGTTTTTGAGATATTTCATTTCTAAAAATATTTGAAAAAGTCAAGTGTGTATTTATAGAATGACCGGTATCTTATTGAAGAAACAAATCAAGATCTCTCTGGAAATTAAATTTTTAAAAAATTTTAAAGTTGTATAGCTCCAGATTTAGTGAAAATTGAATAACTGTTTACCAAAAAAATATAAATAATAATATTAATATTTAAAATTAAAGCTATAAAATAGAACCTGAGTACTCGCTTAAGGAAACAAAAAAAACTTTTTTTGACAATTTATCGGAAACAGGAACAGAAAGAGTTACATCTTCTTGTTAACTAGTTTAATTTTTATTTCTATGGTAACAAGTTTTATACTTCACAAATTGAATGTTTAATCAATATGGTTAATTTAATAGTTTGGTCTACTTCTACTAAAGAAGTAGAACAAAAAATGATATTTGTATAGCTAAAAAACGCAATGTTTATATGTAATAAGATATGTTATATATGTACATTGGAGAAATAAAAATATGTATTTAAAAAAAGGTAAATAAAAAATTAAGGCGAAAAAAAAAGTTTGTCAGAAGTGGGATTTGAGCCCACGCCCTCAGAGAGGACCAGAACGCTCACCATCAGGGCTGTCGTTTTGGAATTTTTGACCGCAGTGAAAATTCCGGAAAAGTTGAGGAAAAGTGAAGTGTTCGCAGTGTTTCTAAAACAAAAGTGCAGTGAATTTTGCAGTGTTATAAGAAAAAGATACATTCTACAATATTTTTAAAATCACATGAAAAAAAAAAACACTTTTTCGGTACATTTTTAATAAAATGTAATCAATAGTTAAAATTAAACAAATAACATTGTCATTTTGTGCCTTCATGGCGTAAATCAGTACATTTTATAAAAAAAGATAATAATAAAAGTTTATATATTCTATGTACTGTGTACATCAAAATAAACTAAAAAAAATTAGCGACCAAGTATTCCATAGGGACAACATAAAAAGAATTGACAAAATCTTAGAGAAAAGGGAGCGTTCAAGTATTACGTAACGCAATTTGGGGGGGTCTTGTAAAACGATACGATGCGGTACAGGGGAAGGAGGAGGTGTCGAGCTACGGGTGATTTGAAATTAGGTGTGCATAATGAAATGCTTTCTAGATTAGCTACAGCAATAAATATTATGTTTATTATATAAGTTAATAACGGCGCATTACTTTCAAAGATCTTTAAAAATTGCGTTACGTAATACTTGAACGCCCCCAAAACAGTTTACCAAAACACACAACAAAAAGATTAAAAGACAATTTTTATAAGGATAAGGGACCAAGACAGGAAAGGGGTACAGTCATATACAAATCGATGACATATATTCCAGGTTTGACAAAGAGATTCGCGAAATTAAGTGCATTTAAGGACATAGAAATTACTAATAAGACAGATAATAAAGTTGGACAATTTTCCAGCAATATCAAAACTTGACAAATCCTGCCTTATTTACAAAATTATTTGTGACGGAGACGGGTCCAATGTCTGCCAGAAGGTATATGTTGGTACTACAAAAACAAATTAAGGACAGGACTCTCAGGACAGAGATCGGACCAAAAAAACAGAAATGGACAAGCCCCTAAGACAGCCCTTTGAGCCCACTGTGCTGAGCTTGGACATTTTCCTAATTTTGACGCTGTGGAAATCTTACAAGAAGAAAATAATCATAAGAAGAGATTCATATTAGAGATGCTCCACATTATTAACACCCCCACTGACAAGAGAATAAATTTCAAGAGCGACACAGAAAATTGTGCTCATATATACAGACATTTAGTTGACAATTAGGATAGTTTAAGTTTAGCTTTTCTATAATTTTGACGTAAGTTTTGTTTTGTTAATTTATTCAATTGTGTATTGTTTTAATTATTATTTCTTAGTCACCCCTGAAGATAAGGAAGGATCTTCCTCGAAATATTGGGAAAAATTATAAATAAAACACTGACCTAAAGCCAGAAAAAATGTTTTTATTTAAAAAAAAAATATAAAAATACGATTTATGTACGACTATTTTCTGTAATTTGCTAGTAATTGTTTTGATGTCACCCAATTTTTAAAATCTTCATTAGGAAACGTTCCTTTAATGAGCATGATCGAATTAACCGTCTCCACTTTTAAACCATTCCAAGTTGAATTTTTTATTTGATTTGTAAGTGAAAAAATGCGGTATTTGGATGCGCTACTGTGAGGTAGGCTTAATAGTGCGCCAACAAATTTCTATAAACCAGGATACAAACAGTAGTTTCGCCTAAGGCTTTTTTTAATGAAATATAGCGAGCCAAAATTCTTCCAAATTTTTTTCTTCTGGCTTCGACATCATCTATGTCATCATGACTTATCAGATAAGAAAAAGCAGAATCAGTGTCAACAAGCTTACGAAACCGGACTTTCAGATTGAAACGCTTTTAAAGCAGGATCTTTAAAATTAATTATTTTTAGCACTTGTTTGCATAAAATCATATAAAATTGTTGACATTTCTTTTTGATTTCTGTAGCTTCTTTCTCACTTAACAAACCATCGTGAATGAATGAATTAGCTCTCGGGCCAAGGCATACATCCCTCAATGGCTTATAAATGGAAATAGCTTATGACTGAAAATTTATAATTTGAAAATTTTTTGTTAGATTACTTTTGCGACACTTTTTTCTGAAAGTGCAGTGTTTTCAAAAAAGATGCAGTGTCGCAGTGTCATACTTTAAATCGCAGTGAAAAACTGCGATTGAAGTGACAGCGACAGCCCTGCTCACCATACATTAACTTACGTTTACGTAGGCAAGATTACTCTTGAGCAGAGCTGGGCATCATTACACGCGTGTTTCTCTTCAATGTTCTTCAATGCATGTGTAGTCAGCGTTGCCGTTTTTGGTAGTTTCCTACCAAATCGGGTAGGTTTTTTTCCTCTTGGTAGGTTAAATCTGATTTTGGTAGGATTTAGGATACATTTTTATGAAAATCGAAAATTGAAATTTTTTCGTGAAGTTTTTCGAATCAAGAAGCAAATATTTACATCTGGAAATAAGCTTTTGCCAACCCTATCTTCAACAAGTGGGTATGGTCTCTGTTTTCTTGCATACAAATTACGTTTAGGGAATACGCATATGTATGTACAATGTGACGAAATAGTGTTGCGACTGATCGCACATCTAAATTGTCGCTAAAAAAGGTCTTAAGTTCAAAGAACTAAAATTTTTTTATGTACATAAGATGACATAATAAAAAAAAATATTTCCGTAATAATAAATTTGAATTTGTGGGCTTTAATAAATAGCATTTTGAAAACGGTCTGTATATACGGTATACGGTTATTGTCGGGCTAAAATATGACTCTTTTTCAGAACCCCGACCACTTAGGGTGTGTTTACCATGCTCCAAAAGGAGAATATTTTAAAATGTGCTCTTTTGCGAAATTCAAGCGAAATTGTTTTGTTGATGCATGGCTTATCCTGTGTTACTCGGCCATTAAAATTATTTTTCCGGAGAACTTTTCGAACGGCATGGACTTCTTAATGAAAATTAGTTTTACCATTACAGTAAGTTTTTGAGTAGATATGAATGGATTTTTAAAAATTTCTCGGATGGTACATTTTTCGTCTCTCGAGCTAAACGTTTTTTTTTTGTCACCGTTCGTTGTTTATTTGAAATCCTTTTGTCCTCTTTATATCATTTAATAATACCGTGAATCGCTGGCTTTCATTTTTTTAAAAAATTTGTAACGTTGCGATCGGTTTTGATTTCAAAATTATTTTTAATTACTATTTTTCTTTCTTCTAACGCTCATCGCTTAATTGTACGCTGCATGTGTCATGTGGTAACTTTTTGCGCACACTTGCCCGACTTTTGATGTGAACCATTCTACACGATTTTGCAACAGAAAATTTGTGCTATATGCGGTTAAGCATTTTAAACGACGACATACTAGAATATGTATTTTAAACAGCATTAAATGTTAATAAACGAATTCAATGCTGCAAAAAGGTTTTTTTTTTTAATTTGTAAAGTTTTGGTAGGTTACAAACGATTTTGGTAGGTTTTCGAGAAAATTTTGGTAGGAAAATAAATTTCTCAGTGGCAACACTGTGTGTAGTTGTGCTTTGTTCGCTTTTCAAAGCAAACTGAATTAAATTTTACGCTCTCTGCTTTATATACGTACATATATGAAAAGTTATTCTCATTCTGCCGCAGTACAGCGCGCGGCACGTTTTGCCCAGCCACGCTCTTGAGCCTTAAGCCAAAACCAAAATAAACGAGACGAGACATAACGAGTAAGTTCGAGTGTATGTAAACCAATGTTGATAGCCAAAATGAACCTACTTAATTGATCGAAATATTTTGACGAGACGTAAGAGTTCCGTAAGGAGCCGTTCATAAATTACGTAAGACGTTTAGGGGGGGGGGGGGGGGGGTCGGCGGATTCTTACTACATCTTACGAGAGGGGAGGGGGGGGGGGTGAATGATCATCTTACGTAAGATTTAAAATGCGTATTCATACATTAAAGTAGTATTAACGCATCGTCATTTGTGACAGTAATGAAATATATTTGAATTTTCGACAGTCACGAAAGATTCAGAAATATCGATTACAATCGATTTAAGTAATCGACTCTGAACGGGACAACTTCTCTTCTGTTTATGTAATGAAATATATGTATGAAATATATATGTTTACACGCAGGGTCGACTTGTAACACCGTCTCACAAGTTTGCTATTATTCAGGCATTTACACGCAGATACGTCGACTTTGAAATTTTGTTGATGTTGTCCCGGTTCTTTACCACCCCCTTGCACAAGAAGATACGCTTTCGATTCCTTCTTCAACAGGAGACCAAAACAGCAATCAGTTTTGTCCTCTATTTCTTCGCTTAGCGTTAAATTACGATTGGTTAAAAGTACATCCACAGTTCAAAATCATGCCTTACGATTTTTTTGTCCTTCGCTTGCAAACGTCTTAGCTGATCGAGTTTGTAATTTTTGTGACCAGTACTTTGCCTCGAAAAAAGCTACTGTAATGCACAAAAAACTACATGAAAAAGACTGTAGTCGCACTCACATGATTCAACCAGTTTCAATTTTGAAACGTGGAAAGGGGAAAAGCCTTTGCATTTTAAAACAATCGGAGATTTGTCAAGTTGCAGAGTGGCATGACGACGAGGATATTGATGTTACAGAGTTTGAATGTGAATCAGAAAATTCAACAGACGAATCGGGTGTGCCAATTGTAGGTTCACCATCAGACTGGTTGAAAAGCGCATGGACTAACGATGACTTACGATGACTTTTTTTATTCATCTTGAAAAACAAATGTGTAGTTTGTAATTTCGTAATATTTATTTAATATGTACCATATGTATATTAAAATTAAATATACATAGTAATATAGTACATCACATGAAAAATAAATTTTTTGGCTAGTTTCACCTTAATTATGAATCTTACGTAAGATTTCGGAAGGGTGGGGGGGGGGGGGGGGGAAGTGAGAATCTTACTAAATCTTACTCGGGGGAGGGGAGGGGGTCAAAAAGTCATGAAATTGTCTTACGTAATTTATGAACGGCCCCTAAGAACCGAACTTCAAAACGTTGCTACTCGTCATAACAGCTTTTTTCGGTTCGTTGGCTAGCGTAACATTTTGGGTTAAATGTCAAAACAGACGAAACGAGTGCAAACGTTCGTTCAATTGCTACCGTCTCGTCACGTCTATTTTGGTTAAGGCTTTAGACCGCTCGGCCATCCTGACATGCAAAAATTTCGTGTCGACATTGTGATTTATTATTATTATAATAATAGAGTTTAGCTACTACAGCTATTATAGCCTTCTTAGCTATTTAGCATTGAAGCTTTATACCAAGTACAAAGCTTATTCAATAAAAAATGGAATAGAAAAAATTATCATGCACATTAATTTGTTATTTATTTTATAATTTTTTCTTAGCTAACAGAAAAAAAGCTAAGGTGTTATCTTCGGCCAGGTCGAAACTCACATACCCTACACTGCACTGAAAGTCCCTTTTAAATAAATGTTAAAAGACGTTGAATAAGTCGAAAAAAATGTCAAATGTTAAAAAAGGTTTAGGGGATGAAAAATGTTGAAACAGTTGTAAAAGACAATAAAATATGGAAACCATTGAAGAAAGTTGAAAGAAATTCAAAATGTCGAAAAAATATGAAAAATGCTTAAAAATGTCGAAATAATATGAAAATGTCCAAAAAAGTTGAAAGAGGTTAAGAAATGATAAAACAATTCAAAATTGCAGAAAAAGTCTTAAAAATAAAGGAAATAATGGAGAAAAATGAAAGAGGTTGAAAAAGTCAAATGAATACATATGGGATATATTGGAAAAAGTTAAAAGGTTGATAAAGTCAAAAGCATATGGGAAATATTGAAAAAAATCGAATACACATCCACATACCAAATCTTAGCCCAATATGTTGTATAGTTTAGGGTTGTAACACACCCACTGGTGTTATATAGTCCAATTTTTATCCAGAAATACCTTTTTATAAGCAACACTCTTTCACCAAATTTTAGTCTTATTGATCACATATTTCGAAAGATATGCCACTTAAGATAATTTATTTGCATGGGGAGTGCCACGCCCACTCTTGCTATTTTTCCCACTTTCGATTCAAGTATACCTTTTAGCAAGTAAACAACCACCTAAATTAAATTTCATACCAACTGTTGCAATAGTTCAGACCATATTACACCAGTGGGTGTGTCACCGCCCTAAATTTTAAGACTAATTACGGCATATATCGCAAACTATGTATGTGGATGTCAATGATGAATATAATTTAGTAAACCAAAAGAAGATGGAATTGGAGAAGTGGGCGTAGCAGATTTAAATTTATTAGCTTTGATTCGATTTGTTTCAATATTTTCTATATTCTTTTGACTTCATCAACCTTTTAACTTTTTCCAATATATCCCATATGTATTTGTTTGACTAGATTTGTTCGAGCGATAAGTCGATAGTCTCGTCTACTCTATAAATTTGAACTTAGTACATTTTGTATAAAAGGATTGCTTTTCGACTTATTTTGTAAACGAACATCCCGTTTTCGGGATCTTTAAGCTCTCGCCCATGTCTCAAAATTCTAAGACTGAATACCACCCCTGATACGGTACACATCTCCACTTTTCGTCTACAGGTATTTGACTTATAGAATAAGTTAATAAGTCTTTGATTTGTTGTTAAAGTCAAAATAATGAATGACATATATAAAATAATAAGTATTTGAATAATTTTATAGATGAACCCAACTCTTCATTAAAACTGATTGTAGAAATTTCGTTAATCAATTTGGCCTGGACAATTAATCCTATTCAGTCAGTAAGTGATGAAATAGGTATTTGTTATAAATTTGTTTGTTTAAATGACATAAATCGTCATGCTATTGGTTTAGCTAGTTGCCTAATAGTAATAATGAGTTTTCTCAAATACAGTTGCATTTCGACCAGCTCGCTTTCATTTTAACAGGACAATTTTTTCAACCTAATGAGGATTTCAGCAGATTACCGTATTTGAATATATAAATCTGTGTACCTACATACCAATCTGCTGAATGATGTTTTGCGGGCTTTAGTGTATTTCAGTTCCCATACAAATTTTCAGTTCATATCGATTTCTCAATTACGTACCAAATAATTGCGTATCTCTTTAATTTTAATTATCTTGAGCTAAACGGTCAATAACTTGTTTAATGCAAATAAAATTCCATTATTTTCCGACGTGTTGCGAATTGTGTATCTCTTTTTTTACGTAAGGTTGACATCAACGAATCTCCGAAAAATCTTGCTACGGGTATCTCTATGCCTTTTTATACATCTGTTCTTTTTTTTTACAGCAGAAAACCATACAAAAAAGCCAGTATGTGTGTCAAATAGTTCCTGAGTAACTTTATTGACTTTAAGTTTAAGTTCAATGTTATTGTTAAATTAAAATTAAATTTTTTAGTGTCGATACATTATTTTAAATCTAAATTCATACAAAAATAACTTTACAGAAAACAACTAAAACATGCTTGCAAAAACTGTTTTCGAATAGTAAACATATGCACATGTATATGTATATATATTTAATGAACTACATATATTAAACTACGCATAAACATCTTCGCGGTCAGCGCCAGCAGCATCACCACCATCTTCCAAGTTTGAAAACAACAGGAAATGTGAGGGACGATGCACTTCATGATAGAATTCTTTTGGATTTGCCAATTGTAATTCGTATTTCATATTCGCATCATGACGTACACCCATAAAATTATAATTCCAGCTACCTTGTGCTGGGACCATAAAGAACCCAAGAAATTTATTCGATAGCAACATTTGCACTCGTTCATAGTGTGACGGTAAATATCCTTTTGGGTTGTTGCCTTTGTCAGTATTTTTAGAGCCCCATTCAAAACCAGATGGCGTTAATTTGTATGCGGTCAGTGAGCATGATCCGGGTGTAAACGAGCAAGTAATAACAATTGTCTTTTCACCATCCCATGTAGAATTCTCTTGCATTATTTTGGCATGTGTAGTTATATCCTGCGGTGATAACTGTGGCAATTCATTAGGTTGAGTGTGTATCCATCCAAGCGGTTCCATATCTTTCAAATACTGATGTGTTGGTAGCGTGTTCGGAAGGTTGATTGTTTGATGGGTACCCCATTGGGGTGGCATTACAATGCAACGTATTTCTTTCACCTGAAAGTTATATTATCCAAAATATTTAGAGCTACCTGATATTATAAGAGAAAACAAAAAATCTTACCTGTGGGTTATCTGGTGGACTGACACCATAAAGATAGCCTGATATTTGTGCACGTAAATCTGATATTGTGACAAACTTCTTGAGAATATTCTTAGGCAAAATATACGTGTAACCAGTTTCTTTAATGTCATCAGAGCTAACGTAAATGTGATTCGTACGCAAATGTAAATTCGTCGCTGAAATTGCACGCACACGCCACTCTGTCTTTGAACTAAATGTTTGCGTTTCATAGTTGGAGGTAGTCGATGTAATAATTTCATCACCATGTTTGTTGGTCGTACGAGTAGTAGTTGCAGTAAGCTGATTTTGCTCCTTAGTTTGCTTCTCAATTTCTGCAATTTGTTGACGTTGCGCAGATGGTGCACTAATTTCCATACCCAAAATGATATCACGAATTTCAGATTGTGTTAGTGAAGCAACGTTTACATTATTCTTTTTGCCATAATCAGCTAAAATCAAGTCCTTAAGTTGCACTTCAACTTTAATCCATTCTTCATCGGTTAATGTTGGCCAAATATGATGAGCTTCTGTGATTGTAGTCTTATCTGGCTTAAGTATAATTTTTGTACGTTCTGTATTGACATGTAGAGCCCGTAGAATCAAAATTAAACGACTGAATGCGGTATAAGAAGAAATGGTCTTAAGCCAATCATCATAAAGGTTAAATAGAACCATTTGTGGTTCCGTTGCTTTCAGAATAAGATCACCGAATTTTTCAACTTTCAGGCATGCCTAAAAAAAATTAACTTAACATTGTGCAAAAAAAGACAAAACTTTTGTCTTGTTCACTTACCTGGAATGGTAGCTGCAATTCAGATCCTTTAATAACGATATTTGGAAAATCGAGTAAATGCACTTCCAATGGATCTAACATTCCCTTTCTTGTGACAATAATCTGTTTAGGTTGTTCTTCTACAGGTAGTGAACGAATTAAAGCAGCAACTTCTTCAGCAGTCTTCCATTTAGCCAGCTGACCGAGACGTTTTTGTCCAGCCCATACAGAAGTATGAATAATTTTCAAAAACAGCTGTCCAGTACGCGGATTGAAAATGAAAATTGCACCATTGATAGGTTTTGTCGTCAAATTTCCTTCAAAAGTCTTATGAATAGTAACGCGATAAACGTTGGTGTCATCAACAAACCAGATAATTTGGTTAGAAAAGAGTTCACCATAATTCTGAGAGCTTAAATAAGGTTCCGTCGGTTCAGATGAGTATAGTTGCAGAGCTTTGCGTATACGCTCACGCAGCACATAAAGTGCTGGATTAGCTTTCATAATTTTTGCCATAGCCTGTTGTATAAGTGTCTTACAGCCAGGAAACCAGTTACCATAGGCAGAGTGTAAATTATATGCTAAATCAATTGATATCAGGACGCCAGTAGGGGATGGATAAATGGACATGTTGTCCGTGGTATAATCTAAGAACTTAGCTCGCGCATATCGCTCAACATCATGTGAATCGTAATCACCCCAACGAAGTTGTATATCCAACCAATACTTTTGTGTCGTTGTATTATCCATGGTGTCTTTGGTATCTGCTAACAGTGATGGACGTGAGACGTTCCATTTGTATGCTGGGAAAAGTAATATATCAGCACAAGACGAATTCATTTTGTAGGATTTACGTGGATGTATAGTTTCTTTCTGAACTGTCTCAATCTCCAAAGCATCCAATTCTTGATCGAAAACTTGACACAAATCCATGACGATAGATTCATGAATTTTTTGCCATAAATGAGCACGGAATATTTGAATAAGTGATATTTTTAATGTTGGTATTTTGCCATGCATAAAAATACCAGTCAAGTCTAATTGTACTTGGAAACCAACATAAACATTGGCACGATTAATCGTGGGTGACCACCAAAGTGTAAAACGACGATTCGGAATTTGATTTAAGCCAGAACGTTGTGCATTTGTAAGTTTCTTATATTTCATAGACTCCTCAAAACCAGATGCCTTTTCCCAGAAAAGACCCTCCCACGTGGGGAAATAAGTACCCTTAAAGAGTGTATGTTCCAAAATGCCTTCAACACCACCAAGCGCCTGTATCATATCTGTACGATAATTATTTAGATTCCATAGTTTACCATCATGTCTTTGATGTGTCCACCAGAAGGGATTTTGTTTTAGCACTTGATATTGCTTAAATTCAGTGCGTATGCGCCAACCCTTATCGTATGCTAGCGTATGACGATCTTTCTGGAAAAGTGTATTAATACGAGGTATACCACGATCCCAGCTATCTTCTAAGTCTTCAAGTGTAAGGCGACGATTTTGTGCATTTGCTTCCTGGCGCTTAAGTGCATATTCGGCCCAAACACGCTGTGAATCAATAAATTCACTTTCCCATGGTTGTATGTAGCGATAAAGATTAGGAATCAATTGATCCTCGTCATGTGACATACCTAGTATAAACACAGAACAGAAATTATATAGGTTAATATATAAAAAAAAGGAAAACAGGAAAAAGAATTCAGCATATACCTGAACGGAAATGTGTAATGCCAACATCCGTCTGCTTTGACCATCGTAAATCAGACTGCGGAATAAGCACATGTCCCATGCTTAACATACCTAAGCCACCCAATTCTTTAGGTGTATAAAATACAACGGGCGGGAAACGTGAAGGCATTTTTGAATTTAGACCAATTTTAATACGTGTTTGAATTTTATTTTCACATTTTACAAGCAAGTCTAAGAGTTCTTGTGTATTTACAACAGCTTCACGGAAGTATGTCATTAAGCCAATAAGCGCCGTATTCCATTTATTGACAATCTGTTGATTAGAACAGTGGAAAAACCATGAAATACACAATATACTGATTTAATCATGGATTCAAAAAAACATTTAAAAACGTTCAAACATCTTTTAGTAGATCCAAGCCGCCATTTTGTAGTTGCTTAAGTGAATCAAATCTGGATATTATATTCGCACCCCGTATGTACGTCATTAAATACGCTAGAGTACACAAATACTAATTTAAACAATTCGTTAAGATGGGGGATGAGGATCCATTTTTCCATGAGCTAACAGATAACGACCCTTCATGGAAACTGTTTTCAGGTCACCTAAGAGCGTGTCATTTTTTTTAAAGTGGTATACAGTAGAACCTCGATTATCCGTCACCTCCGTTAACCGTTACGGTCCATTTTCATGTCTTAATTTCGCTGTTGTCTTATCAAAATAAATAAAATGCGATTCATTTCCTGATATTTATGCGACGGATTGTTTTCGTTTCGCCTATGTTTCGTTCCTCTTAGACAATATTTAGGGAAGATAAAAATAAGCTTTTATGAATTATCCTGAGCGTTTATCCATGTGTTTTAAAGACGGTAGATAAATAAAATATGTTTATTCCGTGCCGCTCTAACTGTCATCAAAAAAATAGATCTCTTCTGTGTCTTCACTATCAGAAGTATATCTATCAAAATCCTCGCTATCAAATGCTTCGATTTTATAGCTTTTTGTATCACAATCATCGCCTTCATCACGAAGTCCAGATTCTTTAACACAATTATTCTCAGTATTTAGGATATAAGATCTGAAACTTATGTGTTTTCTATTAACTTGTCATTATGTCTTTTTGATTATCCGTAATACGGTCATCCTCTGACGGATAATCGAGATTCTACTGTAACTTCATTTTTCCTCATTTTGCGATTCAAGGCTCTCTCCCCCTATGTACTGCGTATGTGTTTACTACTTAAAAAGCCTTAAAAAAAACTAATTATGAGTCCCTATTTCAACGATTTTTGAGTTGAAGTTGTAATTGTTATTAGTAGTAGTTGTTATTTTATGGATGAGCTTTTTTCTTGTGATCAATAAGTTATTTTTAAAATTTTATACATTTTTGAGAGAAATAATACCTGGAACTGATTTATTGAATTTTTGAATTGACTTTTTGATGATCCTATGGATTTTTAGATAGGGACGTATTTTAAAGCAGTTTCGTTCCATTTTCGATTAAATAAAATATCAAACTTTCAAAATATATCAGTTAAAAGTCATCAATATCACAAGCTAATTTTTTCAGTTTTGGAGTTACACCGCTATCAAAAGACTTTGCGCTTTTGATGAGATGCCTGTACGTAAGGGAATACATTGGGTTGGAAGTCGATTGCTGAGCAATGGAGGAATCTTATATTCATACATATATATTTTCACTTGTGGTGTCAACAATGTCAATAAAAACTTGATAGTTCATTAAGATTATGATTCTTTATAACTCATACTAAAATTTTAACTAAAATTCAACCATAAGTTTTAGCACCTTTTCATAGTGAGAGGATTCTTTTTCGCACGTAAAACTTGTGTAAATGTCAATAATAAAAAACGTTTACATTCTGACTTCCATCTAAATTTGTGCATCTATAAAGGAGGCGACTTGCTAAATTTGGCCGTCCGTCGCATTGAAATACAACTGAGCTTGTACCAAACCGCAGAGGCGAGAAAATAATGAGTAAGTAACAAATATAGTTTTAAGATGGCCTAAGATAAATATGAATATTCTATAACTTATAATAAATTAAAAAAATTTATGGTACTTTTGTAAATGTAGTTGATCCAGATGCCATCAAAATTTGGCGCACGCGATTATGAAAACGTCCTAAGGACTCATCATCCACACGCAGGAAACACTGAGCTGTGCGTTCTTTAGTAACTTCATTTTGTAAATTCCACACTCCATCGCGATGCGTAAACTCTTCATTTTGCGTGCGGCACTAAAAACAAAATCAATTTTAAAAACTACATTCATTGCTTCACGTTAATAATAAAACCTTCGGTAAAATTCTGCATTCAAAGCCACTCATGTTAAAAAGTAAATTTGGATTGTCTTTTGAATAAACAGAGACAAACGTGCTTTCCCAATTTATTGTTGTAACAGAACGTGGCAGTCGATTTTTAATATCCCAAAAAACGGCACGCCCTCTGTGAGTTATAAATGAAAATAATCATTTCTTATCTTAAAAAATTAATTTTGTGCTTGGCTTACAAATTAACATCATGCTTCATTAAACGCATCCTTGCATCACGTGGCCAACATTTTTTATTATTATAGCCAACAATATTCTCATTATTTGGATCAGGATGCTCTGTTAGGTATCGTTGTATGAGATCTCTAGCTTCTTCTGCTGTAAATCTAAAGAACAAATGTATACGATCTACATAGCGACAATATAAACGAATCGGATGTGCTGTTTCAGTAGCCGCATCTTGGAAAGTTAAAAAGTCATTTGGCATCTGTGGCGGACCAGCCATTTCACTAGCACGGTGTAATCCAAGTACGAGTAGATCCAACACAAGACCATAGTACTGCGTTATGAATGAGGAGAATTGTAGGCCCCGTATTATACCATAACTGTTTGTATGGTTCATGTCTTTGTAATTGATTACAACATTGTTTTTAGCAGTCATATAATCGGCTATATTATGATCCACAATTAAACGTAACAAACGATTTAACAGAGTTAAGTCAATTTTTTCATACAATTTTTCGAAACGTGACTCCAATAGTACGTTGCATTCACCCTCACCAACATCCCAAACCTCCTGTAGATTGTTAATTCCTAAAATGTGTAATTTATAATTTAAAACACAAAAATTTTAAGCAAAAAAGTATTAAAAGACTCAACATTAGGTTTGTGGATACTTATAGTTCAGGTTAAGTTCTTGATGTATTAAACCACCACAAGCGTGAGGTTTGCAACAAGGGGATTTTCATTACTAATCACTTTGCTACAAATCACACGAACGTAGTGGTTTCCTTTTCTTACTACGATAAACGAAGTTTCCAGCATAGTTACATTTTTATATAATTTCGTACCTTGACACCATTTATAAGCCAACAACGGTGGTGGTTCAGTATCACTCGGTTTTATCCATGGCGGAAATAAACGTCTTTTGTCTGCTTCATACCATAAATATTGATCTAAGTAGGCATCTGTAATCTTCTCTAAAGGCTCTACGTCGTAAACTGGAATAAGGTGACTGTACAAATCCATAAATTCAATGCCAACCTAAAATAAATCAAACATACATACGGACGAATTTATTTTTTTAATAAATACAACTTCAAACCTCTTTAAAGGCACGTTGTGTCAATAAATGACGTTTAATACGAGAGAGCGCCTCATGTGGATTATCATATGCTTGTTCAATAAGACCCAACTCTTCACGCTGACTTTGATTGAGGCGTGATTTAACGCTATATGCTTCCTTAAGGCGTTCCAAGGCTAAAATCAAAAGTTTAGTATCATGTTTATATGATAGTGGCGGAAAAGGAATTGGATTAAAACGTCTTGATTCCAACCAATGTACAGTGGTTGTATAAATAGCAACAGCTTCTTCGGGAGAAATGTATGGGCCATCTTTTAAATAGTTGTGTTGACGCTCTTGTTCAGCTTTTAAGTATAGACGCGTCAAGCGACCTAAATTCTTTTTGCATACAGTTTTGTCTACAGTAGCACCACGCCTTATTCTTTCACGATTATAATGTGCTGTATTAGTCCACCAATCCGCTTTCATTTTAACATAACGCAAAATCATATTTTCAATAGGTATTGGAAGCCCAGGAACTTTCCATGGTATATTAGCTTTCCAACAACGCCACGCTTCAGATAAATGCTGTAGAATTGTACGCGCTTTGTTTTGTTTTATACCTTCAGGCATCATATCAACAATATCATGCATAACAGAAGCACGCAATTCTAAATCGAAATGAGACTCGACACGTTGCTTTGTAACTGTCTTGGCAACACCTTTAGAGTGACGACCTTCAAATTGACGTGACAATAAGTTTCCTAGCCAACGTTCAAGCAACGGCGTAATGCCACGCATAAAGAAAAGCCAAACACGCCAACCAGGAGCCCAGAAACCACAGCCAGGTCCTTTACCAACAGGCCCCTAAAAAAAATATATTAGTTAGTTGTCATTTATGAAGATCGCCTTGTCTTATTACCGTGTTAAATCTGTAATAAATCAAATGTTTAAGATCTTTACACATACGAATTTGTCTCATTAGCTTATATTTGTAGCGATACATGCCAGTCAACTGACCTACATGAGCAAAAATATACTGTAAACCATCAGCTAACTGAAAGGCATCCACGTTGTTAAGGCGATATTGAACATGTGAGTCAATTATCAGCTTTGTAAGGCGAAGTATTTCACGACACAAATGAAAAGCTGAAATTAAAAAAAAAATCTATTTAAACGAACGGTAGAACCAATAATTACAAAAAGAAAATGTTAAAATCACAGGTTTAAGCCTTCGTTGATTGTTAATTTTTACAGAGCGGATGCTTGAAGTAAATTTCTTGAGTCAGTATTTTGCAGACTCCGTAGTGAAATTGAACCAATAATATTATGTTTGGATTCGAATGGTTTATTTGTAAGACCGCTTCACTAAGAGGTTTCTTAATTACACTCATAAAATTATATAAAATAAGGAACATTTTTGACTTTTAAATGATAAAAACAGATTTATAGCAGCATAATGTAGTTTAAACTCCAAAGCCGCGCATAATTTTTAGCCTTATCTTATTTTTGCACTTACTTAATATGGGCAAATCTACAAATGCTTTTAAATTGCTGAGTATTTTATTCATTTATTTATTTATTCAATTCAGTTAATAAATTATCTAAATGCTCAGGCTAGGGCCTTATATTGATAGGAGTTTAAAAATTTCTAAATTTAGCAAACTTAAATAAAAACGATATAAAAACAAAAGAAAAACCTAACGCACAGTCTTCTGGAAAAAAAAAAAAGAATGACATTGGGATTACACTTTATGGATCAATTGTGAACGATGGGCACTAAAGGAACATAGGACAAAAAGTAGTTTTTATTTATAATCAAATATAGCAAAAATTATGATTCAAAACGCGACAAATGTACATGACTAATGAAGTCTCTAGGAGGCAATGAAAAAATTGTAAGCTGCAGTGGCAGATGATTCCAAAGTCTTGCTACTCTTATAGAAAAAGAGCGTTCAAAGTAGGCAGAAGAAAATGGCTGAGTTCGCAACTGACAGTTCCTTCTCGTATTAAGAAAAGAAAATAAAATTATGTTATATGCAGGTTGCTGGTATTTTATGCAGCAATAGAAATAATATAGACATCGCATTGAAATAAGGTTTACGAATTAGCACCCTAGAAATTGATGTAAGTACATAATCAGAAACATGATCTCTAGGTCGCAGGTGGTAGGCATACCTTATTATTCTATTAAAACAGTCTATGCAGGTTGCTCAGATTAGTTCCAGAATAAATTTCTAAGCCATAACATATCGCTCACTTACTTCAAGACTGGCATAACTCAAAAAACGTGATTTTTGAGTTGATGATGCAGAAATATCCGCCATTTCATGTTTTATTTTGTGTCAAAAAATTAGAAAATTATCTTATAAACTTGCTTTGTGAGAAGAGTTTATGTAGACATACTTTTCATTATTTTCATATAAAAAGCAACTTATTGAAAACTTTAAATGCGTTTTTCTCCCACTTTATGTTTTTTGAGTTATGCCACTCTTGAAGTAAGTGAGCGATATGTATATGTGGCACTAAGATCACATATGCTAGAAGATGTCTTATTTTGAAAGGGAGAAAGAAATTTAAACTGTATAGTTTTTTAAGGAAAAAACTAACGCAAGAAATAACTTGATTGATGTGTCTGTCAAACTTCAGACAAGGCTCAATAATTATCCCGAGACAGAGTGCATCACCGAATGTAAGGAATTTAGTTTTCTGTGAATTAATTTAAATATGATTAACACTAGCGCATCTAGAAACAGATAATAGATCATCTTGAACTTTGACGACACAGTCAAAAAAGGTGCGATTAGAGCTGGAACTGTATAATTGGATGTTGTCGGCGAAAATATGAACAGCACACAAGATAAGATGTCATTAACATACAGCAATTGAGACCTAGTATCGTACCTTGGGGTACGCCAGAGGACAGTCTAAGCATATTAGACCAGCTGCCTCTACAGCTCACAAACTGCGAGCGATTTGATAAAAAGGAAAACAAAAGTTTACAAAATGTACGCGAAACATTAAATTGATTGTATAGTTTAGAAATAAGAATATTGTGACTAATGGAATCAAAAGCTTTACTTAAGTCTAGCAAAGCAAGAACAGAAGACTGTTTTAAATCCAGTGATTTTCGAATGTCATCAGTCAAACTCAAAATCAATGAGGTAGTACGATGGTGCTGCCGAAACCATGATTGACATGGGTGAACTAACCTAAGCCTTTCTACATGACTAGTGAGTTCATTCTTCATAATAAATTCGACTGGTAAAATTGCGATTGGTTTCAAATGTTCAGCACAGGATCCATCATTATTTTTCTAGTGCACAGGTATTATTTTGGCAATTTTCTAAGAAAAGAAACTGGTTTTAAAAGTTATTGGTGGAGCGGTTAACAGTTTTAGTTTGCAGAGAGATACGAGTGTTATATAAATCTGCTAAAGTTGCATTTAAAAATTGTAACTGTGATTCAGAGCCATTGGTTTGAAAAATAGGCACAAAATCTGTGGCGTCGACATCACTACGCAAAGCATTAAGATTGACAGACTCATAACATTTAAAGGAAACCGTAACAGGAACAGAGTTAGAACTACATTTATATGCCATAAGCATAGCTGGGCACCGTTAATGAAATAGTTAACTTCGTTAATCGCTAATCCGTTACTAAAAAAGTTAATTTCGTTAAACGTTAAAGCGTTACATTTTGGAAAACTTAACGCAAGTTAACGTTAATCGAATCGCTATTCCGTTAACACGTAATAAAAATTGCAATTGTTAGGAACAAAAAAAAAATGACGTGTGTGGACTATGTAATTTAGTCATCTGGCATAATGTAAATATTACCCTTCATGAACATTAATATGTTGAAGTTCTCATCAGTAAGCAAGGCTCATTTTGGCGTTATAATATCTCTGTTCTTCTACGTTTCCAGCCAAATCAACCGAAAAGTACTTGTCGTCAGAACGCGCGGTGAGTGCAGTATCTTTTTGGTAAATAGTACTTAGGTACTGAATTAACGATTAACGGACTTGGGGAAATTTAACGGAAGTTAACGAGTTCTTTAACATTTTGTAAAGTTAACTTAAAAGTTAATCCTTTAGTCGAAATGTTCACTTCGTTTATTAACGATTAACGAGTCAATGCCCAGCTATGGCCATAAATAAAAAAGCGTGTTTAGAATTCAGAGCTGGAAAATAAAATTGATCGGACAGAGTTAACGCTACTGACAAGAAAATCATCTAATAAGGACGAAGAGTTGTAAAAATTGTTATAATGGGTTGAAATATTCTTGTGAACTACAGAAAAATTACAACGCTGTAAAATAGGTGTAGACTAGCTAAATTGCAGGTATTAAAAAGTTTGTAATTAAAGTCACCCATTAGTATAATATCCTCATACCGGATACACAAGTCGCTTAAAAAACTATCTAGCTCATTTACATTACTATGTGGTAGATATACAACTCCAATTAATAGATTGCTCACTCTGGCATTCAAATGCAGAAATAGTGCTTCACAAATGCCGTAATTGGAGACTTTCAGAACAATTCGCGCTTTGATATTATCAGAGACATACAAAGCAACCCCTTCACCACGTGATCCACAGCGATCATTCCTAAAAATCTTATATCCAGATAAGTTAATTGAATTATTTGAAACACATGAAACTCCTACAACATCGAAATTATTCCCGTTCAGTAGATTTCCAATTTCATCTAGCTTAGAAGAATTAAAATTCAGTTGAAGAGATTGAGCATTAAAATGGCCAATCCGTAAAGAATCTTTTGTCTTAGAAGAGAAGTATTTGATAAAGGAGTTATCACTCACAATGGAACCAATTAAGTACCCAGTGTCAATAATTAATCCCAGAAAAATGTGCGCATGGATACAATTAAATTAATTTGGAATTTTATTTGTATAGTTATTTTTTATGAGACTAATTGATATTAAGGGGGCAGGGGCAGTCAGAATTTTCAAGAAATCGATTTTTTTTTTGAATTTTCTCAAAGTAGGGGAGGGTGGGGCTAAACCGGACAGTTGTGATTAATCAAAAACTACTTTGAATATCGGAACGGCCATATCCGTGATGAACGCACCCTGTCGTAAGCTACTAACTTCCCAAGTGTCGATGATATTTCATCATTCAGTTTAGCGTCAGTCGTCGAAGAGTGCAGACACATGTATTTTTTCGCTTAAAGTAAAATTTTTTTTTTTTCAAAATTTTTGGATTGTGAATTTAATATACAAGTGCGCAGAATATTCAGTGAGTGTTTTTAGGTAATTAAGATGTGCTGAATCGAATGGTGTTAGTGGTTCTAATGATAAAATATTTTTCATCAACGTTTTTCGATCGAGTTAAAAAAATGACACGATGGAGCTAAACCGGACACTTTTTGGAGGGGCTAAACCGGACATCTTATTTGTCATTTTAAACTCGTGTTTATTGTTCATAAACACTTCTAAAGCACATTGAATGTTTCTACGACATAACTAAAGCACAATAAACATTGATATTAATTATTTTAAGTTATTCACAGCAAATGGTGCGTAATTACAAACGTAAAATGCCTGCAGTCGATAAGGAAAAAATGAAATTAGCTGTTATTTCGGTGATTCGTGATAAAACGTCGATTCGAGATGCATCAGAATTGCATGGTGTCAAGCGAGCAACATTGGCAGATTGGATCAAGAAAACCAGATGAAGATTTTGAATGAATCTTGAATTAAGTTTTCGTTGAAAAAAAATATTTTCATTTTTCTATCCACAATTTTTTTCATCATCATTTTGCGTTTAGCACTTAAAATCAACATTTTTTCAATCAAATACAATCTTTCTTTAGAGTTATTCGGCAATAACCAAAAGGCTTTATCTCTCTCATTCCTGTGTTTCTCGTCTCTCGAACTTTAAATGCGTTTTTCTTAAAACTATGTTTTCGGAACTGGTGATCACTGTAACTCGAAAATCGTTTGAAAAACATAACAAGCTAGTGCCTGATCGAAGGATTTTTTTTCTTTTAAATATCGATTTTTTATTGGTATTAATTGTTGGTATTTTCCCGATCTGAAGGTAAATTTCCTTTTGTTGATTTAAAAAAAAAAAACATCTATCAGGCACTAGATTATTTACTTAAATAACTAATTTTTCTTATCCGATTGATTTTAGATGATTTTCCAAGGATTTGTGATGATCACCGCGAGGCACTCTGTATGGGACAGGGTGCAACTTGTCTTCATACAAATTATTTTCGAGGCTCGAAAATGTTCTCAGTTTTCGCAGTTTACGCAGTTTTCGAGGCTTTTTCGCGTTTTCAGGAATTCCCTCAATATTTTTCAAAAATCAACGATCAAACGCCCCTTAACTATTTGCTTAGCCGAAAAAAATTTAATTTTCTTTTTTCGGATGAACCAGTCTCCAGATATCTTGCTCACCCCAAATTTTGAGGTCGGTCACGGCATTGCATTTTTCTAACTTATTGACGAATATTTTTGGACCAAAATTTCAGAAATAAATCTTGGATAGTTATACTTTAATAATGTAAAAAAATGTTGGTCTAAGATAAAATGCATCAAAAAAAAAATTAAAGAAATGTCTTTTTATTTTTCGAAAACCTCCCGGACGCCCTTAATCTAATACAGTGGAACCTCGATTATCCGTCTTCCGATCAACCGTCACTCCGATTAACCGTCACATTTTGTCAGCAAAATTTTTTTTCGTTTTGTTTTGATTCTGTTTATGTATGCATACAATGCGCGAAGCGATTCTGTCTGAAATTTTTCTCACGAAATTCGGAGATGAAAATTTCGCACAAATTCATTAATTAGTTCAGTTTGTGTGTGATTCAATTTCATAACATGATTGATTTTGTTCATTTGCGCTCTCTAATTGATTTTGGTCAGCTGCACTTTATTCGCCAAGTCAAGTGGATTTCACAATTTTTTTGGCTTCACAATGGAGCCTCAACCATCCGAATCTGGTAAACAAAAATGCCAGAGAGCCGTTCTTACGATTGAAAAAAAAAATGGAAATCATTAGAGAAATCTAAAAAGGTGCACCTACTATTACAACTTTGAGCACTCAATTTGGTATTCCGCGAACCACAATTATTGATATAAAGAAAAATGCTGATGAGATCGAAAAGTGTGTCTCTCAAATGGAATCATTGGATGGTCGCGCAAAACTACTACACCATACAGAAAATCAAAACAAAATTCTGCCATATATTCGATTATCCGTCTATTTGATTATCCATCAGGCTGCTGGTCCCGTGCCTGACGGATAATCGAGGTTCCACTGTATATAAAATTCTTGTGTCACAGTGTTTGTTACCGTACTCCTCCCAAACGGCTTGACCGATTCTTATGAATTTTTTTGTGTATATTTAGTAGGTCTGAGGATAGGGGGTAAACTAAAAAAATTCTATTCAGGGTGCATATTTAGGGTGGCCCTCATACAAATTTATTTTTTATAATAGCATTTGCACATATACCACTGCATCAATTCACATGGAATTTACACCACGTAGCTTTTATACTAAGGGACATGGTTTAGTCTATGAGACTTTTATTAAGGCTGCATAGTTAGGGTGGCCCTCATACAAAAATATTTTTAAAATAGCATTTTCCCAAAGACCACTGCATCGATTCACATGGAATTTACACCACGTAACTTTTATATTAAGAGGCATAGTTAAGCCTACAAAACTTTTATTTAGGGTGGCCCTCATACAAAAATATTTTTGAAATAGCATTTTCACAAAGACCACTGCATCGATTCACACCGAACTTACACCACGTGACTTTTATATTAAGAAACATAGTAAAGCCCATAAAAGTTTTATTTAAGGTGCATATTTAGGGTGGCTTTCATGCAAAAATATTTTTTACATAGCATTTTCACAAAAACCACTACATCAATTCACATGGAATTTACACCACGTGTCTTTTATATTAAGAGACACTGTTTGGCCCATAAAATTTTTATTTAGGGTGGCCCTCATACAAATATATTTTTAAAAAAATCATTTTCACTAAGACCGGTTAATCGATTCATACCGAATTTACACCACGCAACTTTTATGTTAAGATGCATAGTTAAGTCTACAAAACTTTTATTTAGAGTGGCCCTCATACAAAAATATTTTTGAAATAACATTTTCACAAAGACCACTGCATCGATTCACATGGAAGTTACAACAAGTATCTTTTATATTAAGAGGCACGCTTTCCATATAAGAAAATACCAAAATTTGTGATGCAGATGAATGAGACTAGATATTAAAAGTAAGGGAAAAAAGATATTCCAATGAGAAAATGCGAATAAAACAACATTTTGTATATATCAGCAATTATTTGATGCAGACGATTGGTAATAATATAAAACGCAAAAGCTATAATAAACTAAACTCATCGCACCACCTAGCAGTAAGGTACTTTATGTAAGAGAGTAGGGACAGAAGTTGATTTCGCTTTAAAAATGGGCTGATTCGCTTTTCATTCCACAGCTTTGCGCCACCTACCGGTAAGGGCAGAACAACGTCTGCCGGTATAGCTAGTACTATATAATAATAATCATTGTGTTTAGGCAAAATAATGTGCTCTTATGAATATAAAAGTTAGATACATTTTAAATATTGTGCCACTAGTTTGACAGCCCTGCAACTTTCCTCTTTTTCATTTCACCGTAAAAGCGCAAATTTAAGAAATCCACATTTTCGTATTTTTTAGTTATGAAACGTAAATTTGTTTATATGTACCTATCGCATATTTTCAAATATACAATTATTTTAATTGAACTTTTAAGCTGTTTTTTTTGGTTTTGGTTACTCTCTCTATAGATGTTTTAAGTAATATTAACAATAACTGAACTTATTATTTTGATAGCCTCCAATTTTCAATCATTAAAAATTCGTTTTACTTTTTTTTGCACTAGCTGTAAAAAATGTAGTTACGAAGGTATTTTATGATTTCTAATCAAAGTAACATTTTTCAACAAGTTTCTTAAGTGTGCGATCAGATTTAAAATTAAAGATCTGCTTTTTATAAATGAATATATTATATACGCTATACTGCCGTCAGATGCGCAAAAAAATCCATATTCATGATTTTTATGGCATCGGAGGATAGCATAAGAAATTACGCATCTAATGATCTACGCAAAATGCCGGCATCTAGTTCGAACATATAAAAAATCTTCTAAGAAAATTTTGCTCTATCTCAAAAATACGATATTAAAAAAAACATAAATTTTCTCGAAACTCACTTTCACTGAGATACCGCTTTTGTGCTTATGGGGCAGTATAAGTGGTTTCAAGTTTAAACGACGATAGGAGTTAATTTCTTAAATTTTTTTTTAATTTTTTAGTTGGGTTAGAGAGAGTCCTAACAACTGACAAACGTATTATCTTAAAAGCAAAATAGCGCAAGCTTACCATTTCCAAAACGTGATTTTTTTCTCTCTTTAGTTGTCAGAGTTTTTACAGGCTTCAGGTTGAAGTTATAATCCAAATGTAAATAATTTAAGTTTTTTCGGTGTATCAATAAATTCAACATATTATAACCTTGACGACACACTTGTAGTCCAGCTTCAACCCAATCAAGTGTCGTAGTTTGAAAAAATTTGGTAGCTTTGAATGAACGAAAAAGATATCTAAAACATATTAGGAAATAACATTTGTTTTATACATTCATTTCGTTTTAAAAAGTTAAGAACTTTACCTTTTCTTTTGCGGTTTAGGCTTACGATGCTTTAAAGCATTCAATACGTAGTACTTTAACAATTTTTGGTAACTTACGCGTACTTTAACTGGATGCCCTGGTGGGCAATGCTCTTTGTACCAACTTTTTACCAATGGGATATCGATAGCGCGTCTTGAACGACCAGAGCGCAAATTGAATGGTCTTGGTGCCCAAAGCAAAGCAATACCATTTGCTGTATTATCTGTATAGAGTGGTGTATCTTGCAAAAATGGTTGCACTTCATCGGGTAAAGTAAAATCTTCATCATCATCAGGCATTGGTTCTTGTACTTTAACATTAGCATGCCGGTGTGAAATTGGATTAATTAATGGATCGAAATAAAATGCAGGTAAATCAGGATCTTCTGTTTTGATGTAAACAACGTTAGGGGTGTGATACCTATATGAATGGAAAGTTTATTTATAGCTGAGTTACAACATAATACAGTTTGATCATAGGCGTTTTAAATTTGGGGAAAATGTTTGCAAATATCAGCAATTGTAAATTAAAATTTTCCATATACAATTATAACATTGATTGCACCAGTGTAAAAAATTGTATCGCAATTTTGTAGCAGTTTTCTTATATGGTTTGTTTTACTTTTCCATTATGTTTTAGCTTCTATTATATATTATATTTTAAACGCAGAAGTTAAAAAATGGTTTTTAATAATTAAAATCCTTTTTTATGTGTAACTTACCAAGATAAATGTACAAAATGTGGCATGTTATTGTATAAATAGGGAAATGCAATACGGTACTCTGTACGAATGGGTTGGCGTATAATGACTTTGTTGATATCGTTGAACTCATTCCAATCCTCATCTCTGTAAAGGCAAAATAGTATGATTTGAATAATTACTATTGATAATTACTTTTATATATTATTAATATTAGAAATCTCAATAGACCAGTAGGTTTCGGTATAGCGTTTTTCACCGACATACTGTTGCAACTATTTTACTCTTGCAAAATCAACGTAACCTTAAGATTGGTGCTGGATACGGAATTTAACTAGGAGATCAAAGCAGTTCATTATGAACTCTTAAGTTATTTTGCTGTTTCCTCATATGCCTAGCTTGAATAGTACTAGTGATTCTTTTAGGAACGTTATAAGTAGTACATTTTTGAGCCTATGAGCAAAATCAAAATTTGGAAAATTTTAATTTTGAGTATTCACATCACACTGGTCACTGGTCGCAGTAAATTTTTTTTATAATTTCATTAAAAAATAAAACAAAAAGTGTTTATAATTTTGATTCATAAAAGAATCATTTTAAAGCTCAGCTGCCATATATTGATTGCTTCGTCCAAAGAAATAAGTACATTATTCGCGTTTATGTTCTAAAAGGTACTTTATTCGTGTTCAAGCTCAGAAAGGTAAGAAGTACTTTATTCAATAGACGCAAATGTACTGGGATGCACAGAACTGAAACATTTAAAATTTTTCATTTTCATTTAGCTCATTGCGCTATCACGTTCGGCATTTGCATTTTTATTTAAGGAGCTAAGACATTTTTGAGTATTTTTCAGCGGGCAACAAAACTAATCAAAGTTCTGGAAAAAGCACCTGCATATAACATTAATTTATTTTCTTTTCTTAATACGAGAAGAAACTGTCAGTAGCGAATTCAGCCCTTTTCTTCTGCCTATTTTGAACGCTCTTTTTCTATAAGAGTAGAAAAACTTTGGAATCATCAGCAACTAAAAATTTGTTCATTGCCTCCTAGAGACTTCAAGAAGCTTGCCTTAGTACATTTGTCGCGTTCTGAATCATAATTTTTGCTAATTATAAATAAAAACTATTTTTTGTCTTATGTTCTTTAAAGTTTTTTAATCGGTTTTTCATTCAGAAACTTTTTCTTCCGAAAATATGTATTTTTAATTTATATCTACACTAATGTAATTAGAGGAACTGTTTCCTTACTGAGCATTGATAGTTTATTTCGGAGTTATAAGTAACAATAAGTGCGATACAAGCAAAGCAATGCGCTCTGATTATGTGTCGAGTTAAGATAACAGCGTAGGATTCAGAAGGATTTTTTTTTTGTGAAAAATCGTAAACATTGCAAAAATTAGTGTGACACTTCAGCTCGAAAATTATTTCAATGATTTGAAACATTTACTTATCAGTCTCACAAATTTACTTTCTCATTTCAAGCACAGTTATCGGTTTTTCAAAAAAGAAATAATTTCGAAAATTTGATTTATCTTAAAAGCTTATGTGTGGACTTAAAACCAGGGTTTAAAATGCTGCCAACAGAATAGTAAAATCACGTAAAATATGCTATCACTTTGCTGCCAAAAACGAAAGCACAACAAATTTATGTGATGATGCTTCGGATTTGCTTCAGCAGTAGATTGTTATGTGCTGCCGAAAATGAAAGCGAAACAGATTCTTATGCTGTTGCTGTGGAATTGCTTTCGCAGTTAATATGTTTTTTCATTTTTCAATTAATTGAATTTACAGCTGTGTGCGAAAAAATAGCAGTGTCATATGAAATAATCTTTACCTTTATGAAAAATAAAATTATTCATAGGAAAAATGAAATTCCAAATTTATTTGCTTCATTTATGTTTCACCAATGTTAAACAAGCATTTTTTTGAACATTAAGATTTATCCGGACTTCAAACAGGGACAAATTAGGGAACGTTCCAAAATTCAGGTGTGAAAAATAATAGCAGTGCTTAGCAATACTTAAAAAAACAAAACTAAAAAAAGGATAATTCAGTATCTAAACCTTATTTATATTAAATCTATTAACAATAAGTGGAATGACCTTTATTAGAACGAACGGATGCACATCTTCGTTGTATAGAATCCACCAAACGCTGGCATTTCTCTACAGGAATGGCCTTCCATGCTGCCCTTACAGTATGCCACAATTCTTTGACATTCTTAGGACATTCCTTGCCCACGGCTTCTTTGACATTGGTTTTCGATGGGGTTGAGGTCTGGGAACTGGGCTGACCTCTCCATTACCTCAATCCTATTTGAGGAAAACCAATTTTTCGCCAATTTGCTCATGCGCTTTGGGTCGTTGTCTTGCTGGTAAACCCATTTTAACGGCATTTTCCATTCAGCGTAGGGTAGTATGGTTGAGCTCATTATTTCCACGTATAAAGTTTCCTTTTATCCAATAAATTGGACCTGTGTCAGAGGGTATGAAAAGCAGACCCAAAAGTTAATTTTTGCAACATCATGCTTTACGGTCCTTGGCACGTATTTCGGATGGAACGGAACTCCAACTGGTCCAAAATAGTTTTAATTGGCTCTAGAGCATTATGTACAAAGACCAGTGGGAGTTCCGTTCCATCCGAACGGATGGAACGCAATGTTTAACATTGGTGAAACATAAATGAAGCAAATTTGGAATTTCATTTTTCCTATGAATAATTTTTATTTTTCATAAAGGTAAAGATTATTTCATATGACACTGCTATTTTTTCGCACACAGCTGTACATTGCTGATCCGTGCTTATGCCAACTCAATTCTATTATGATTTGCTTTAGTATTTGACAAAACGTAAAAAAAAAGTTTAAATTTCGATATTATACAAGAATTTTTTTTTTTAATCATGTTAGAGTGAAACCTGGCTAAGCGGTACCTGGGAGACTCACTTCAACGTCCCAGCACTTTTGTATCAAAGTACCTTTATTACTGGGATTATTAAACCTCTACATCTGGGATGTGATTTTTGAAGTTTTTGTGCATTTTCGCCTCTACAACATGGGCTTTGCCCTCTATAACTGGGACCGTTTGGAAATAACCTCTATAAGTGGGAAATAATATTAACATACGTATGTATAATTTGATATTTTGAATTTGACTTTTTATTCATCTGAGTAGGCTGTGAAATGGTTTTTTTTAATAAAATTTCATGGAATCATTGACTTAAGTAGGCTGTGAATGGTCATTTACAAACTTATTTGAGTTTCTTGTGATATACACGTAAATAAAAGTTTTCAAAATATTATAAAGAAAGTGTAATTCTTTAACAGTCAGTAACAAACTAAAAGTTTTGTCTGCTTATGATAGTGGAAAGTCGTGTGCTGAGTTGTGTAAAAAATTTAATGTTCCTAGATCTACACTCTACAGAATAATTGAAAACAAGGAAACATTACTTCTCAGTGTGCTGAAGGAAAAGCAAATCGAGATCGATCAGCAAAGTATCCTGAAATTGAAAAATCACTGTCAACGTGGATAAGGCAATTACGAAGTAAAAACATTTCAATAAGCGGCCCCGTAATTAAAGAAAAGGCTCAAGAGTTCGCTAATGGGCACAATATTGATGGTTTATGTAGCAGCAATGGCTGGCTAGAGGGCTTTAAGAAATGAAACGGTTGTTTTTAAAAATATTTGTGGAGAATGCAATGCCGTAAACAACAACGTATATGATTAGTGGATTAAAGACCTTCTAAGTAGCTTTGTTACAGGACTATCCTACAAATTATGTCTTCAATGCCGATGAAGCAGGTTTATTCTACAAGTGCCTTCCTGACAAAACTTTCACTTTTAAAGGTCAGCCATGTCATGGTGGGAAACTTGGGAAAGATCAGTTGACAGTGCTTTTGTGTTCCAATGTGTCAGGAACCGAGAAGCAGCCACTTCTTTTAATTGGGAAATCTAAAAACCCAAGTTTCTTCAAAGGTATCACAAATTTACCTGTTAATTATCAAAATAACAAAAAAGCCTGGATGACATCGGATATCTTCGCAATTGGTTAAAAGAGTGAATTCCGAAATGAAGGAACAGAGCCCACAATAATATGCCTCGTTTAGACCACGTTAAACAATTGTGTCTACTTGCTAATACAACAAGTAAATTGCAGCCAATGGATCAAAATAAATATAAATTCATATTTTATTATACAGCTGCGAGCAGTGAAATAGTAGTGGGTATCTACATTTTATGTTTCCTAAAATTGCTAAAATATCAAAATAAATTCTGCATAAGTTTTAATGTAAAATTAGTCTTACATGTAACAGCTAAAAGTTTGGATGAAGAATTTTATTTCACATAAGCATTAAATATAGGCACCGCTGTGAACACTCAAAACGATGTCAGCCTGGAGATAAAGCGAAGACTAACTCTTGCTAATAGGTGTTACTATGGTCTCAGTAAGCAATTGAGTAGTAGAGACCTCTCTCGCCCGACAAAACTGACACTCTACAAGACGCTCATCTTACCCGTGCTACTTTACGGCGCAGAAGCATGGGTTGTGTCGCAGACTGATGCAGCCACGCTTGGGGTGTTTGAGAGAAAAATTCTTCGCAAAATCTTCGGTCCTGTTCACGTCGGCGACGACTACCGTATTCGAATGAACCACGAACTGTACGAGCTCTACGCTGACATTGACATAGTCAAGCGCATCACTATTCAACGTCTGCGCTGGCTGGGACATGTTGTGCGTATGGACGAAGAAGCTCCGGCGAAAAAGGTGTTTGATGCGGAAGCCGCTGGGCGACGACGAAGAGGAAGACCATGCCTCCGATGGAAAGACCAAGCCGAGGAAACCCTATCCACGCTTGGTGTGAATGATTGGAGAAGGCGTGCGCAAAGCAGAGGCGCCTGGAGAGAGCTTTTGAGGTCGGCCGTAACCCGGTAACGGGTTGTTATGGCCACCCAAGTAAGTAAGTAAGCATTAAATATATTTATTCACTTCAAATGTGCTTTATATAAAAATTAAAGCGAGCAGTAAAATAGTAGTGGATCAAAAAAACATAATTTTGCTAACTAAAAACTGTATTTCGTAAATTTTTTTTAATGTATTTAATAGAATAAGTTAGTATTGAGTGACATGACCGTTTTTTTTTTATTACAGCAGCACAACGGTTCCTCATAGAGTCTATGAGGCGCTCGCACCTTTCTTGTGGTATGGACTGCCACGCACGTTGAGCCACAACCCACAGTTCGTTATTATTTTTGGGCTTGGCATCCCACACAGCTTTCTTGAGGTCAGTCCAAGGGTTTTCTATGGAATTGAGGTCATGATATTGAGCTGTCCACTCTATAACCTCAATTCCAGTGTCCCGAAACCACAATTTTGCAAGCTTACTTGTATGTTTTGGGTCGTTAGTTATCTTGTTGCTGTACCCATTTGAGAGGCATTTCATCCTCAGCAAATAGTTTTTATCCAATATAATGGCCCCGCACCATTGTATGAAAACCAGCCCCATACCATGATACTTGATCCTCCATGCTTTAACGTCTTTGTTGTGTACCGTCGATTGTACTCCGTGTTTGGGGGGCGTCTCACATATTCCCCGAGAACCTTTACAACCATACAAAACAATTTTAGACTCATCCGTCCACAATATGTTCCTCCACTTTCGAATTGGCCATTCCAGATGTTGCTTAGCGAAATGAAGTCTGCTTGCTACATGATTTTTTTTTCAGAAGAGGTACCTTACGTGGACTTCGAGCATACAGGTTATGTTCGCGTAGTCGTCTCTTTACGATATGAACACCACAGGGTAAATTTAGGTGGTCCAAAATTTCAACAGCTGACATTGTTGGCCGAGCTTTGGAGCATTTTATAATTTGTCGTACGATGGTCGCTGAAAGTATCTGCTTGCCACCCATTTTTTCAGCTTTTTCTATATGTGTCATGGCATTGGGTATCATGGTTGATGAACAACCAATAACCTCGTTCACTTCCTTATAACTTTTACCACTTTTTATAAGATTTTGAAGAATTTTGGGTTTTTCGTGAGTGCAGTGCACATTTCGTCCCACTAAAGTTGTAAAATTATTTTTTTTTTTTATTTTGCCAGCATAATATTAAATTAAGCAATAAAACTTACTTTCTATTAAAAAATTATAATTTTGTTTGACCGAAAAAAAAAGTTATATCGTTACTTGCCCTGCACTACTATTTCACTGCTCGCTCAAAAATGGCCATGTTGCAATGACTGCTGCTTCAAAAAAAACCGTTACAGTTAAAATGTTTAAAATTTGCAGAGATGTAGATGATAAACTAAAGATGATTATTGAAATCGATAATCGAAACAAAAATCGTTTTAGGTATACAAAAAAAACAGAAGTCATATTGCAAGTGTGCACTACTATTTTACTGCTCGCAACTGTACATAGAAAAATAGTCGTACAATTTGTTCTAAAGTGTATTGAAGAGAATTGTAGCTATGAAATCAATGTTCGCCAGGCCATGACATGTGCAAGGAAAGCTTGGTTTTCTGTGAGTAAGTCCACGATTGCAAATTGCTTCAAAAAATCTGGATTCAAGAATACAGAGATATCTGAACCTGAAGATTTACAAGTGGATGCAGAGAACTGTGAAATGACACTTGAAGAATGGAATCGGATCAATGGTAGCGACGAGAATGATCAGGTACCAACTTTTGAGGATTTTGCGCATATCGATGACGAATTACTAGTTTCAGAGGAGACAATTAAGTATAACATTATTTCTGCATCCTGAGGAGAATACACAAAAAGTTTCAAAGCGTGACGCAGAAAATGCACTAGAGGCTCTACATAAGTATTTTGAAATGTCAAATATTTGTAGCTCAGTCGTATTTGATCAGATTTATAATATTGAAAAACATCTTGCAGCAAGTATCACTAAAACACAAACTAAATTAACAGATTTTTTCAAATCGCAACTTTGTAATGTTTATTTTTATGTATCTTTATCTAAATTTTTCAAAGTCCCATATTTTTTTTTCACACAAGCCCTAAATAACAATTCGAACACTAATTTATTACTAGGGGTTCTGGGCTTATGGAGGAGCTTGAATCTCATAATAAAAAATCTCAACTCTGCAGATAACAGGTTTTAAAGTACGTTGCCACGCTTTTTCGCGTAACATTAAAATAGCAGTGCGATTATCTTTTTTGAGTTTTATTGAAAGAAGTGAAATTTTTTCCAAACATTTTAATGAAAGTAAGTTTAATATTCCTTATTTGTGATCTTTTTATAAATTACACTAAAAATTAATGCATTTATTTTGACCTTTTTAGCTAATCAGAGAAAATTAATTTTTAAGTTGAGGAAAGAAGGGAAATCTTATAAACATATTCTAAATACTATATCGTGCTCAACAAAAAAGACAATTGCCGCCATAAAATATATAGAAATCAGGAGAAGAGGTGGAAAACGAAAAATTTCGCCACAAGTCGATGGCGAAATTGTGGTGCCGTCCAAAAAATATACGCATTGTCAAAAAAATTTTCGAAAAAAATATTTATTTTGTTATTTGATTTCAAACATTTTTAGAGTAAATTAACGAAATAACCAGCTCATTTTGTAGTTTGCTTACTCACGCTTATTCTCTTCATTTGCTCGCGAGCATATGAGGTGCCGACCACTGCTTTACACCTACACGTTATTTGTTATTTGTGACATGAGAACATTTGCTACCTGCATATTAAATATTTGCGAAATGAAAATATATTTTTTACCTATACAACCGGAGAAATATTCTTATTTCGAATATATAGTAGTGTTGAAAATATTCTTACATATTTCAAAAAAATGTATATATGTACATTAGGGTGATTCAAAATTTTTTTCTTTTGCTTGAAACAGGTTAAAAAGTTGCAGGCACACGAAAGGAAAATTCTGGTAAAATTATAGCTCATAATATTGATATTTACTGGTGGCTCATCGAGCTTTTTTGTTTTCCATACGATTTGTATGGGGAAAAATGCTTGACAAGACATTTGTCTCTATATCTCATGAAAAAAAAATGTTAAAAATACGGGACCTAGCCTATTGGAAAGATCATAAAATTTTCTATAAAAAAGCTCCTTGCATTTTTTTCGTGAAGCAAGCACTTCGTTAGTAAATTTGTTTCAATCTCGGCAGTCGACAATAAGGCGAGTAAATAGGAATCCATGTTGATTTTAAGTATCGCTTAAGAGTACATGTGCTGTGTTATAAGCCCAGTTCACATTATCACACATGCTGTCCAACATGGTGTGACAACATCAATGTTCGATAATGTGAACTGTAGGATGGACCGCTTGACACACATGTTGGATGGACTTCAAAAAATTTTGATTTCTCTGCTGGCTTGTCCAACCGTACAACTAGTGTGAACGCTGGCTGTCGAGCCTAGTGCAAATTTTTCATTTCAAATAAAATTTCATGGAGTGAACTTCAATGGCAGCCATTAATAATAATCAGATTTGGCAAGATTTTTTTGAACATTAATAAATTTTTTCAGAAACTTGGAAAATAAAAAGGGAAATGTAAAAAAACCGAAATGCATTAAATAAGGCATGTGAAGTGCTTTTAGTAAAATTGAAGGAAATCGAGCCAAATGCTACGGATGACGTGCTAAAAATAGAGATTAACTCTATACAATTGTTACCATAGAGAACAATTACAATGTTTTCTGTTCAGAGGTTAAAGCAGAGCTAAAATTTAGTGATGTGTACGCCTCAAAATTTTTCTGCAAATGATGTGTGACTAGCATGTGTGATGATGTGAACGCATAACGATATTTACAGTTATTCGTGTTGTCGAGCCATGTTGGACAGCATGTGTGATAATGTGAACTGGGCTATTGAATGAATTTATGTTGCTAATTAACTAACGAAGCGCTTGCTTCAAGAAAAAAATGCAAGGAGATTTTTTATAGAAAATTTTATGATCTTTCGAATAGGCTAGGTCCCGTTTATGTAAATTTTTTTTTTCACGAGATATAGAGACAAATGTCTTGTCAATTTTGAGTTTTTTATGAATTTAATTTGCTAATTAACTAACGAAGTGCTTGCTTCACGAAAAAAATGCAAGGAGCTTTTTTATAGAAAATTTTATGATCTTTCCAATAAGTTAGGTCCCGTATTTTTAACATTTTTTTTTCACGAGATATAGAGACAAATGTCTTGTCAAGCATTTTTCCCCATACAAATCGTATGGAAAACAAAAAAGCTCGATGAGCCACCAGTAAATATAAATATTATGAGCTATAATTTCACCAGAATTTTTTTTTCGTGTGCCTGAAACTTTTGAACCTGTTTGAAGCAAAAAAAAAAAATTTAAATCACCCTAATGTACATATACAGCTCCGTGCAACTAATTAGGGACAGTAGTTTTTGATTTATATAAAGACATATGCAATTTGAAATACGCAACAAATTCCGTAGTATCAATACTTTTTTAAAAGTTGAACTTGACAGGGTGACACTCTATTTATTTTAATTTCGTCAGAAAACAAAACTTTTACGTTCCTTTGCATTCCAATGACGATACTTTTTGTCAAACTCAATCCTCTTCTTACGGTCGCGTTCAAAAAATAGGGACTTCTTCCGAGAAATCCGTCCAAAAAGTCCAACTTCACGGAAACATCTATTAATTGTGTCTACGGATGGGGCTGTTTCATTTTCGCCATTGATAGCCATCCCATCATCGTTTGCGGACTTAAATGGATTTTTTTAGACTCCCGGACATTAAGGATATTTTCTCGGTTTGCGGACTTAAATGGATTTTTTTTAGACTCCCGGACATTAAGGATATTTTCTCGAATATTTTTTTAAATATTGTAGCACACTGCCTATCATGGTTTTGGAAATTTCTAAGGCATCAGCGATTTGTCGACAAGAGCTTCCATCTTGATCCACCTATAACATAATTTTTCGTGTGCTCACGTCACCCATTTTTTTTTCTAACCATTTTAAACTACCAAAAATAACTTTTATAATTACTAGTAACCATAAACAATATATGACAAAACTCTTCTTAATTTTTTGAATTAATACAACTTATATTTTGTCACTGTCCCTAATTTGTTGCACGATCTACTCTTAACAAAATATCGAATGAATTCACTTTACAAGAATAACGGTAAAAAAAAGTATTGCCTATATTGTATTTTTAAAGTATCAAAGTTCAACTTTTAAAAAAAGAATTGATACTACGGAATTTGTTGCGTATTTCAAATTGCATATGTCTTTATATAAATCAAAAACTACTGTCCCTAATTAGTTGCACGGAGCTGTAGGTACAAAATATTCCATTTTTTACTGAAAAAAATATAACAATTGCATTGAAGGAAAAAAAAGGGCAACTGCTTATACTAGGTTCAACTACTGCTACATGGTATCATCAGTGAGTTTTGTTAGCCGAAGTTTAAAATTTCACAAGCTTACTATATTTTACTTTTGCATTGACCAGTTAACCTTTAGAGGACCGGAACGTCGGATTTGGAGGAAATCAATAATTTTTTGTCTTAAACAAGATCCAGGGCGCTTATAAAAATAAAAAAGGAGCTACAGAAATAATATCCACGTCCACGTCGTTAGCTCTGGGTAATTCTAAGAGGGAATTGAAAAATTAACTAGACTTCAGGAGTTTCAAAAAATAAAGTCTGTAGCGGAGGAGCTAGAGTGGGGGGGTAAGGATATGTAAATTGATAAATCTGAGTCACATTTTCACCGAATTTTAGCAATTTCATAAAATTTAATACTGCAAAATTGAATTTTTAATTACTTTACGTTGAAAAAATCATCCCAGTATTATACAAACTTAATAAAACTTTCGAACAAAATTTTTTTTAAGCCTGGAACTGAAATCTTTGTCGAATCGACGAACACTTTTTGTTTTTTCAACTTTTTTCTTACGCATAGTTAGAAAGGGTACTTGAAATAGCCACTTGCAAAGTAGAGTGGGGCGATGAGAGTAAGATCATTCCAGGGATAATATTCTATGCTTGGGCTACGCCTTACATATTGACGAGTGCCTTTTCCACGATCTTACTCTCATCGCTTCACATAATGTTTCCCTAATTACATTACTATCTTTCTTGTACACCTTATCCTATAATCTATACTTAACTTTTCTACAGCGGGCTTTTCGATTACAACATTCTTCATTGAAGGAAACACCAGCTAAGATTATTAACGCTACTACCGTTGATCTCCAATACTTATTGGGTTTACTTTTAGCAGCACCATTTTATACGTAACTTACAGCACCTCTAACATAAACGCATCTTTAATCAATACCAAAAATTCCTGTGCTTCCTATCAACAATGTTTGAACAGGTTTTCTAGATAGTTTGTCAGTATTTGTAAATAGTATTGGCTTTTCATCGTCAGTCATAAACAAAGGAGCATTATGTTGCGGTCTGGAAATTAAAAATTCTCAAACTATCAACACTAATAGAGCCATAGTTGGACACAAGTGTAAAATTGATATCCTTATACCTTAAGGTTTGAGTGTGCCAGAGCTGAGATTTTTTTGGATACACGATGGTGAGTCAAAATATTTTATTCAATTTTTTTTATTCACCACAATAATATAAATGTTAATACTTACCCCACGTTGTGATCCTTTATAAGAGGTTCAAATTTAGGACCTCCAGGTATTGCCATATTTAAAGCTTTTGCGGTGAAAAAACTCTTGGGGTCAAATAAGTAAAAGAAATTACTATCTACTAAATCTGTTAACAATTGATTAGCTAAACGATAGAGGGTGGCTAATTGAGGCAAAGTCAAATTCCATTTACGGTACGTTGAGCCATTTACATAACTGCAAAATGAAATAAAAATTTAAAAATTGAAACATTTTTCAAATATGTACCATTAGGAGATGAAGTACTTACGGTGTTCCTACTAGCGGTCTGTGCTCATAAAACCATTTGAAAACACTACCATCCTCCTCAGTATCTAAATCAATTTGAATTGCCTCTAATGGTTCGACATCCAAAACGTTATCGGCATAGTCTAAAGGTGGCTCTTCATCATCAAATGGAGGAAAACGCATACGTTTGAAATGACGACGATCGCGTTTCTCACGTCGCATCATTATCCACATGGTGCTATAGATATTTATATTAATTACGCTTTTAAGAGAAAAAAGTTTTGCTGTTAGACCTACCCCCATTGTGCAATATAAACTGGTTCGATAACCCATGGAATTTCATTAACAAAAGTAATTGCACCTGTTATATGGTACAACACCTGCACATCACGTATCTGTTCCCAGGGCATAGGCATATTTTCGAGCAATTTCAACACTGCATGTGGCATATACTTTAAAGCACCAAGGTACACGCGCTTATCATGTCGATATTTTCGAGAGGTCATATCCCCGTGATCACGTATAATCTTACGTATATGTTCTGGTGGCATATCTTCTTTTTGGGCATCAACAAATCCAAATTTTCGTTTTTCGGCAAAACGCTTTGACTGCAACTGATGCCATTTTTGAGCTTTTTCTTGTAATTTTTCTTCAGTAATTATATCTGGTTTAGGTGTAGGTATGTGACCCAATTGTTGTCCTATCATACCTAGGCCAGCAGGTCCACTCAGTGGCTGTTGTGGTAAAGGCGCTCCTGGTGGTGGGATCTGCTGTATTTGATTTGCCATTTGTTGAGCATGCATTTGAGCTTGCTGAGCATGTGCTGCTGCTGCATATGCCTGAGCTTGTTGTTGAGCCATAATTTGAGCCGCCCAAGGATTGGGCGGTATCATATATGGCGGCAAAGACATCTTAAATGTCGTGCCTAGCAAATGAAAATAATTAAGCAATATATAAAAAAGGACCTTGTAGGTATGCACAAATTGCCCTTAAAATCCAAAACCTTCTTTAGTAGGGGTAGTATATGTATATGTCGACTATGAAAATGGGATACACAACAAATTTTCATCGCGATAACTTCCGTTTTTTTCATCTTAAGGGTATTAAAAATATAAACATTTTTTTATGTGTAAAACTTATTTGTATTCGAATTTTTACGTAGCAACATTAATAATACCGGCAGTTTTGCTTTATAATCTATGTTTTGAGAACGGTCAAATAAAAATTAATTTTTAAGTCGCATTTCTCTCCGAAGTCCCAATTTCGCACACGCAGCCGACAAGCAAAATCAGACGGCTGCACGCCATAAATTTTAATTCATTTTTTAACAATGAAAAGATATACTTTAAAGCAAAACTTTTACTCACTTGATAGTATATGTTGTAAGTATAGTATTTCACGATATTTTAACAATTATTTTGCAATATTTATTCTTTATTTAAACGAAAACTAATTCACTGTATCGGAAAACGTTTTATTTTTCAATGTGGCCGACATCTTTAAACCAAAAACGTCATATTTTCTTTGCTTCTCATTCTCATTTCCCAGTAAACATCATTACCTATAGCATGGAACAAACACGTTGCAAAGCATTTGCATATGCTCAGCATTTGTCAAAACTTTTAAGAGTCAAGATGTGTCACACATCTTTTTTATCTTTTGTGCTTTCTTAGATTAATAGTTGTCCCTGAAGAAGGTGGAAACCCCACCGAAACGTCAGATAAGAAAAACTAAATAAATATCTAAAGGCACATATACCGACTCCGCTTGTAACAGTCAAACGCTTATTATAACCACTTTGCTCTTGTTTGGTTGGTTTCTTCACAAATCTTATGAACATATCGTCGGTTATAACGATCGCTGGTTATAACGATTCGGATATAACAACCGCTTTTTGCGAAATATTTTTTTTCTTCGTGGTTTATAATGACCAAATTTAAAAATACAAAGTAACAAATCACAAATTTAACTAAGTAGGTATTGCTTAAGACTTGTTTTTGAATGCAATATGCACCTGAGCTTTAAAATTTCGTTTGAATTTTGCTTAGATTTTTCAAAACTTCTATGTGAATATGCTGATAAATACAAATTCAATAAGATGAAACTGCACTGATTTTCAAACTTGAACAATACAAAGCCTTGCATTTTAAAGGCGAATAGTGTGGCGGTGGCAAACTGGCAAAAGAAAGCCTAACCATTTTAGTGACGTACAAATGACAGGTTAAGTAAAAAGAAATCTTAATGTGATTGGGAAGTAAAAAAACCCACGCTGTTTCATGAATGTTTGCCAGTTTTTTATGAGCCTTATAAGTCTGCATAGATGAAGTCAAACATGTTCAGTGAATATCTGCATAAGTGAACTAAGGACCTTGTGAGACAAAAAAAAAATACTGTTCCTCGACTCGAGCTTTGGTGCCATAAAACTGGAAATTATCTTCTCCAACACATCTGAAAATTTGAAAATCATTTTTACTAAAAATCTACTAACGTTTTCATATTTATTAACAATATTTGGATATAACGACTAGAGATGAAGCGGATATCCGGTAACTATCCGGTATTCGGTTTATCCGGCGACCTAAATACTATCCGGCCGAATACCGGATAGCTAGCGCCTATCCGGCCGAATACCGGATTTGGAAAAAAAAATTAGTTTAGGTAACTAATTGCCTTATTTAGTTAGTATCACTTAAGAAATACTTACAATAAGTAATCACAAGATAATTCTACAACTTAGAAAATGAATTAGTACTCATACTGCTCTAAAGGCAGTATGAGTGATAAATTATGGTGAATTTATACTTATTTCTCTGCATTAAGGAAAAAGTTTTACACTGTGCACACAAAGTGCTGAAAGATATATTTTGGCAAACTTTGTTAAATTTGGGTATTGTTTAGCATTAGCTGCCCACCAAGAATGAGGGTCACAATGTAATTTTTCGTCGTTAAATCTTTTTAGAATTATAAAAATATTTCAGATAACAAGACCACAAATAAAATAATAGCCTAAAATGATCACGCACGTGTTTGCACAGCAATCAATACAATAAGTTAATGAAAGAAACAAGTTTTAACTTCGTTTATCAACGAAAAGACCCGAATTGAATCGGGTTCACCTGATCGTTCGCGCGTCGCCTACGCAAACGTGGTTCGTGCGACGCACCAAACGGCAATGTTCCACCAGATATTCGGCGGCCGAATATCCGGCTATCTGGCTATAAGGTTGGCCGAATATCCGGCATCCGGTATCCGGCTAAACTGCTATCCGTTTCATCTCTAATAACGACTGTCAGTCATAACAACTAATTTTGAACGGTCCCTTTGCTGTTGTTATAGGCGACTTCCACTGTATGTATATATTTAAAAATGATTAGCCCAAAAATCCTACATTTTCAATTTCATAAGGGGACGTCCATAAATTACGTGAGTCAAAATAGGGGGGAGGGGGCCGGAAAAAACTCACAAAGTCTCACCAAGGAGGAGGGGGTGTATAAAATTCTCAAGTCAGCTTTTTAATGCTGAGACTATACATTATTATAGCAGATTACATTTAAAAATTACACAGCAAGTCTCATGGAAGGGAGGGAAGGGTCCCGTCAGAATTCATCAAATCTGCCCAAGGGGAGTTGGAGGGCCCCTCACATAATTTTTAACTTGGTTGAGCATCACAATATATCATTTGCAGCTTTAAAAAGTAACTTGAATGCTCAGAGCTTATTTGTGTTTGTTTGCATATAAAAACGAATATATTTCCACTCACTCCTCATCAAAATATTTTATTTGCAATTGAGTACCAAAATTCAAAGCAAATAAATAACGACAAAATAGTCGAAGCCAGGTTGTATAAACTGATTTCTGTAAAGTAAATAATTCAAGCAAGGGAGGCTACCACAAGCTGTCAAATTTTCTAACTGTTTAAATGTAACGAAACAAAAAATTAGAAAGGAATTTTGGGAAATGTGGAAGTTTATGACAGAGGAAAGAGGTACATATTCAAAAGTGTTACGTAACGGTGTATCTGTCTTCGGATTTGATTTCCAGTTAAAAAAAATATACGCGCATCAAACAAGCGCATTGTCATCTGTGTTTTAAATGGCAATTCGAGCACAGTGTACTGTTTTCCAAGCCGCTGTTATTAATAACAGTTAGCTTGTGAGTCGGCGTTATAAGTCGACACTGCGTGTAAGCAGCATTGTTTTGAATTTCAATTTAATGAAGCACCCTACAACAAGCAAATAAGTGTATTAAGTTCCTTCGTCTATGCAAATGTCAAAACATTCCTATGAAGTGTTATAACTGTCAAAATTTTTATTAACACGTATCGATGTAGTGGAAAATACAGAAAATACAATATTTTCTTTGGAATAAAATTGTTAATTAATGTTTTAATTGTTACTAAAAAGTAAGAAAAATGTTTGCAAATCTTAAAAATAAGTTAATTGAAGAAGTGAAAGCGTCACCATCCAAATTTCAACAATTTGCAAATGCTGCACAGGTAATAAAAAAAGCAATATTTGCATATTTTTATTAGCTCATATAAAGACAAAAAAATTTATAAAAAAGAGCTAAAAAGCTAGTGCTCCTTTTTATTTGGGTGCTCAATTTGTGGTCTTTATATGTATATTTTAACAACATATTCAACAAATGTATATCTGGAAAAAAAAAAAAAAACACTTTCTTCATTGTCTAGGCTGCTGTATCATCATCTAGCAGCACAACTCCAAGCGGATCTGAATCGACAACAACAACAAATGAAAATTTCTTCAGCATTACAGAAGAAGGTTAGGTTTGTTTATTAGATCAATTTAGTTATATATCGCAACTTTTGCATTACATTGCAGATACACCGCAAAATTCGCCATACAAACCACTTAAGATACCACCGGGTGCAGTGCGCGGACATGCTGCAAACAATTCACCACAATACATCAATAATGTTAACACAACAGCTGGCGGTGCCATTTCTAGGAGCCGTAAATTATCCAATTCATCTGTTGCAAGTGATATATCTTTTCGTTTACCCACTTATGACTCACCAGCTGTGCGTATAAAGCTAATTTGTTTTGAAATCCAATATGCATATCTGTAACTATTTTTTTTTTTCAAGGTTTATCATTTGCAATCGGATTGGGATTGTTCTGCAAGCGAAGTCGACGTTGAAGAATCTGCACCTAATATGAAGTTAGACTCTATTACCAAGGATCAATTATATGATGCTTATAAAAAATCATTAGATCGTTATCATAAATATCGTTGTCGTTACACGGATCTTGCAAAGAAGTACAAAGACTTAGAGCGTGACAGCACTAAGGCTAGGGTATGTACCATTCGATCCTGGGCATAGTTACACCTAAATATTTGACCGACTGAGTACCAAAGTGTCCTCTCTATGAGGCGTATAAGTTACTTTATTATTTTATATAGAAAGTTACTAGTGGCACTATTTAGTTGTAAGTATGCGCAGGCTTTAAACTGATTCCATTTTTTTTTTCTTACAAAGAAACATTTTAATTTTGATATTTACGTTTATTAAGACTGCTAACCGCCAGTTTTAGCTTTTAATTTTGATTCAAATGAATCGGTTTTTTTTTTTTGATTTATAATTTTTGTAACAGTCTACATAGTTTTGAGGCTTTAGATGGCTTTTTCGTGATACATTTAAATTATTTTCAGTTTTGCCGTTTTCAAACCTATCTTAAACACAATAAAATGCAGTTTTAAACAAAAATTTCCAGAATACTTAGCTTTATAACCAGTAGTGCTCAGAGAACGAGCAGGCGCTCAAAGAAATGGGAACGAGCACACGCCTAGAGCTTAAGAAAGCAATTGATAAAAAAATTAAAACATGCTTATCATGAGCTTGAATTGAAATTTCGATTTTGAGAGAAAAAAACTCTTCTGATCGCAAATATCGTTTTGCCCGCCTCAAATGCATGTCAGCAGTTTTTCCTCCTATTGGTACAAATATATCCTTAATTTTTTGCGAAAAAAAAAATGTGGGACTTTTGAGAAAATCAACCAAGAATCTCATAACTCCGCCAATTTTGAACCACTTTCAAAATTTTAAAGATTCTGATGGAAAATGAGAAGTTCTATTAAATTCAAAACAGAAAAATTACTTATTTTGATTTGAAATGTCGTTTTTTTGAAAAAAATTTCGGCGATTTTTTACACCTAACATGGAAATGTTCATAGCTTCTTAAAAAATGTGTTTCATTCAAATCGAAGGAAAATATGTCCTGCACTTTCCTCTCAAAATGAGGTATTTAATATATTAAATTTTTTAAATGATAACTCATTTTTATGTCTCTTCTTCATTATTATCACTATTAAAATTGTATTTTAAAAAAGGGTTCACCACAGTGTTGTGCAAAACAATAGCAACAAAATCACTGCGCTGCTACGAAATCGTGTATCTCATTTAATATTGGGAGCACACATAAAATCATTTTAGAAATCAATCGTTATATAAAAATAAAATTATATTCAAATTCGGTTTTATATTTTTTAAAAAAATTTGAAATTAATGTGATTCAATTGTCTGTGTGCAAAACAAAAGCAACAAAATATGAAGAATGTGAAAATAGAAGAGAATTTCCAAAAATTATCGGTAAAAGTACCGTTATTGCAAAGCATATATTGTTTGTGAGTCATAACAATTCAAGTTTAGTTTAGTTTTTGCGCTCGCTGTGACATTGACTGTTCAGTTTATAATGGCCCGTGACAAATATTGTCATTCTATAAAATCTTAAATTATTTCCGAATACGATCAAGAAAAATCGCAAATATCTATCTCAAAACAATTTAAAATTAACCGATCAATAATTTGTAGATTAATAAAAAAGTATAATAGCACAAAAGACCTAACAACGGTACATTCAGGAGGGCGGCCACGGAAGACATCGCGGCGTGATAACAGAAAAATGTGTGCTATATACAAACGAAATCCATTTGCCACATCCAAAGAGGTTGTTCGGTCACTGAATTTAGATATCCATGATAGCACTGTGCGCAGACGAGCCATTCAGATAAGTTTAAGAATAACAGACCGTTTGAATTATAACACTCACCTTTTTTGTTTATGCTCGAGCAATGGTTCCTTCGCAAAAAATGAACTTAAAATAAAAAAACACACTAAATGGAACAGTTACCAACATCATCACTATACAACCATCAATAGATCATTAAAAACACCCATATACCCATGCAACATTGATAAAAGAAAAATAATTAGCTTTTCTAGACTAAGGCTAGGACATTCCTTAAGCACCCATCAACATTTACTAAGAAAAGAACCAAATCCTATTTGTTCTCGATGCAATGAAAATTTTAATATGAAACACATATTAACCGAATGCTTAGTCATGAAAAATAGCAGGGACAGAATTTTCAAAAACAGTAGCCTAACTTAAGGAGCCACCTTTTCAAAACATTAATAAAATTCATAAATTTATCATTCAAAATCAAATTTTATTATATACTTTAAGAAAACAACTTCCAAAAACATTAACTAAATTCAAAATCTATCACACACAACCAAACTTTTTTATAAATCAATTTAATTGTTATCCAGAGCTGATAGCCAAAGTAGCTAATGTTCTTTTCACTTTGTTAGTTATAAAATTTATTCTATAAGTAACTTAATGTAATAATAATAATAATACAGTAATCCCTCGCACTGCACGGTAGTTACGTTCTGAAAAAACAGCGCGTAGGCCGAAACCGCGCACTGCGAACCCACTTTTGTATTAAATTTGGGAAATACGTTCCAAATCCTAAATTTCTTATAAAAAATTTAATTTTAAGTAGTTCAAATGAAGTCTTTATTAAGTGACTAGTTATATTATATATAAATAAACGTAAAACATAAGTAAAAATAAATAAAAATTATAAAATCATTTATAAAAATACATACCTACATATGTATGACAAAACAAAAACTCTTTACATCATTACATTTTCACTGCTGTCTTCACTGTTCTTTACATGAAGAGTTTCGAAAACATAATGTGAATTATGTACATATGTAAAAATTACAAGCCATATCACACAATTCAAGGGGATTCACCAAATTTGATGTGCATATATGTACATATATTGCATGAAAAATAGTGCAAAAAAATATAAAAAGAAAAATGGAGAAATACGTACGCGCTGCTGCGAAACTTTTACCGTGCAATGCGAAATTTCGGTGGTAAAAACAATATCACGCAGTCCGAAACCGCGCAGTTCGAGGGATTACTGTAAAATGAATGAATATGTTGTTTGATTTCTAAAATGATTTTATGTGTGCTCCCAATATTAAATGAAATACACGATTTTGTAGCAGCGCAGTCATTTTGTTGCTATTGTTTTGCACAACACTGTATGTATATATTTATATTTACTTATAATTTTCTTCTCGAAGATAAGTTAGGATGTGATGCTATTAATAATTGTGTGATCAAATCTGTATTTGTACAATTTGTGATCAAATCCGAGCTTTTCCTTGAATGTTGTATGCGAGAATATCTATAGCTGGGCATTAACTCGTTGATCCGTTAATCGTGAATTAACGAAGTTAACAAAGTTCAAAAAACAGAGATAGTTTAAGTGGCAGCGGCAGCAACGGGAGTTTGTTACTCGTTGATGATGAGGAATACTTTTTCAATTCTATCACTTAGTCTAAGGAAAAACCTAAGAGGCACAAATCTTTAAAAAATAAAGCTCAAAATCTCATCATTCCTCTGGAAACAGATATGCCTAAATCTGTTTATTAAATACTAGCAAAACCCGGCGCGCGTTGCTACGCCTCAACAAATAAAATATAATGTGTTTTTATTTTAGTTGGATTAAATAATTAAAAATTATTTTAATTGATATTTATCTTATTGCGATTGGATAAACAACGTTGTTGGTTTTTCTATTTGGCTCATAAATGAACAATTGATTTGGCGGGAATCATTGGAATGCGTAGAAGCAGCACCTTTGAATGAGTTTAATTTGGTTATAGTCCTTGTCTTCTATATATGTACCGAGTCTTATAGTCATAGTCTTTTCTTATTTTGGAGGCATGGCACTACCCATTTTTTCATTGAATCTTACTTTCTTTCTTTTTGGCTCATTTTTTCCAAACTAAACTCGAATTTATTGCTATACGCAATAAATGTATTCGCTATTCAAAAAATGTTTACAAACTATAAGAAACATATACATTAAATCTTATCCATCTGCGTCAAATAGTTGTTGATACATAAAAAAGTTGATTTTTTCTCATATGGAAACGTAGTACCGCCCATTTTTGCATTGAATCTTACTTCTTTCTCTACCCTTTATATATATACCAAGTTTCATTTATCTGCATCAAATAGCTGATAAGATATGATGAATCTTATTTTCTTTTAGATAAGGGGGCGTGGCATCACCCATTCTGTTCTAAGCTGTGCCTGTTTATATAAAAGCCACGTGGTGTGAATTCCATGAGAACCGATTAAGTGATCTTCGATAAAATTATGTCTAAAAAATATATTTGTATGAAGCCACCCTAAATATGCTCCCTAAATAAAAGTATTGAAGCCTTAGCTACGCCTCTTAATATAAAAGTCACTTGGTGTAAATTCGGTATGAATCGATTAACCTGTCTTTGTGAAAAAGATATTTAAAAATATTTTTGTATGAGGACCACCCAAAGTGTGAACCCTAAGTAAAATTTTTACTAATCTAATCTAAATTTAATTTTCATATAAAAGCCATGTGGTATTAAGACCATGAGAATCGATTAAATGGTATTTGAGTAAATGATATTTAAAAAATATTTTTGTGTGAGGGCCACCCTGAATAAAAGTTTTGCAGCCTAAGCTATGCTTCTTAACATAAGAGATACATGGCGTAAATTCGGTGTGAATCGTCTAACCTGTCTTCGTGAAAGTTATTTTTAAAAATATTTTTGTATGAGGGTTACCCTAAGTATGCACCCTAAATAAAAGTTTTACAGCCTTATCTGTGCCTCTTAATATGAAAGCCATGTGGAGTAAATTCCATGAAAACCGATTAAGTGGTCTTCGAGAAAATTATATTTATAATTATTTTTGTATCAGGACCACTCTAAGTATAAACCGTAAGTGAAATTTTTACTATCTAATCTGTGCTTTTTAATATAAAAGTTATGTGGTGTAAATTCCATAAGAATCTTTTAAATAAAAGTTTTTAGTCTAAGCTATGCTTCTTAACATAAGAAATCACGGTGGGCTTTAACCAACTTTAAATGACAAGTTGAGTTACAACAAAAACTTGAATGTGGAATTATTTGGGATGTTAATCAAAGTAGAAATGCATCAAAAGGAAAAAAATCCTTAGAGCTTTTTTTTTAATTCCATATTTAGATACTGTTTTTTAGTAATATTATCTATTATCTATATGTGTATAACGTACGTTAGTCCATTGAAATGTTACAAAATTTTGACTGAACCTTGCATTTTGTAGAGGACAAGATTTTTTTTTGTGTTGTGTAGAGGGGATCAGTGTGAGTATAAGTCTCAGTTTTCGGGATTGAAAGCCCCCCCATTTGGCCGCCATTTTAAGAAATGGGTGTAAATAATTTTTTTACGATATCTTAACAGCCGTATGTCTCACAAAATTTTTTTAAGACTTTTTGAGTAGAATACTGTATTCTCTACAATATTGATTGATATACTTTTTATCGTAAAATTGAAAATGAAAAATTTATAATTAAAAAACGACTAAAATATTCGGGTAAAATATCATTTAAGGACTATAACTTTTTTTTCTAGAGAAGCGTTAGGGCGGTTCGAAGGGATCAAACCAAGAGGTGACTTGTACGTTATAGTGATTCAGACACAAAGAAAGTTTATAAAAATCGTTCTGCTTTTAGTATATTGTTCTATATGCCCTCCGAAATTAGTATGCCTTTTTTCAGAACTTTAAGTACATTCTAGAGGTCGCTCAATCCGCCACAAGCATTCAAGACTATTGAATACGTAGTTGTGGGTGTTAAAGAGCCAGCCTTAGGAGTGCCAAATTAATTCGATTGCAGTGGGTTTCGCGAGCCACATTTTTTTTTCGAAAAACGCTGATAAAACGCTTCTGAACTGTTTTTATAGCGTTGTAGGCGCTAAGATCTGAGTTTTTTTTGTTTTCAGTGCATAAAATTTATGCAATTACATTTATGCAATTGCTGCAGGTGAAGAACAAAGCTAATGCCGTTGTATAAAAAAGAAAAAATAAAAGCAGAGTTAAGGGAGAGGTTTTTATTATGTGTACTGGTTGTAAGAGGCATCGCACCTACAGGTTGAGTTATTTGAATAAAGCCCCCAGGCTGCTCAAGGAGTCAGCCTTAAGCAGCGCTCTTTTCGAATTAGAGAACTGTATAGATATTAAACAAAGCAGCAGAGACTTAGCAGCGACTTAAGTATAACTAAGCACCTGGTAAGGACAATATCCCAGCCGAAGCATTAAGCGTTAATTTCTCGTTAATGGCGTTACTAGTTCTTCCTATTTTCGTATAGAGGTAAAGCTTAAGAACTTATTAAAATTCGTAAAAAGGTGAGATACGGTGACCATCCGTTCTGTTTTTAGCAGAACAGTTCTGTTTCTAAGGCGCTTGATCTGCGTATTTTTTTTTTAATGGAAAATCACAAAAGTGTTCTGTTGTTCGCAAATGTTCTGTTTTTTTGTTCTGCTTTCGTACGCCACGCAAATCTACTATTTACTAATCTACAACATAAATCTATTTCTACTAACGGCAACCCTTTGATGATCGATATGTAAGTTGTTATCGATATCAATTAGCAATCCCTATCAAAAAGCTGATTGTGCAATGCAATTACCGTGATGCTAAGTTTGTAAGTTTGGATTTGAACCCAAATTTTTGCTGTTTTTTCGCTGAACGCAGAGATGAAATTTGTTTACCTTTCATGATAAAGAAAATAGTTTCGGAGTTTGAAAAAACAGGAACTGAAAACCGAAGTAAAATGAAAGATTGTGTCAGAAGTTTTTATAAGAATTGCATTGATTATCTACACAAGTGGGATTATGCATTTAAAGAGGATGATGTGATGGAATGGGTACTGTTGCGTACAATGCCATCTTCGAATAAGGTTGAAAGAAATTTGACTTATATTATGGGAAAGAGGAGCAGAATTAAAATTAGTTACAGCGAAATATTTGATGAGCTTATAAGTATACGTGTGTTAAAAGTTATGTGACTTGTGAGAAACTAAAGGAATGGACAGATGGTGGGAAGCTAGTCGAGAATAAATGGGTTGAAATATTGCAATATTTTAAAAAAAAATTTTATATCTTTTCAAAATATTTTAAACATAGTAGAATATAATTTGTGTTTACCGGGTTCAAATGCCTCCACCGAAAGAGTATTTTGTATTTTGAGCAATTTATGGACTGACGAAAAGTTTCATATGAAAATTTAGACTGTAAAATCTATTTTAATAACGAGTGGCAACTATGATCTTAACAGCTTAGAGTTTAAGTAATATTTACAAAGTCAGGAAAACATTAATAAAACTTATACCTCAGAAAATTACCAATGATTTGCATTTGATGCATATATTTTTGTTACACTATTCTGCCGTACTAAGCGAAAAGGGCGTATCTCAAAAAAAGAAATATCTGAGATTCTTATGACATCGGATCGCTTAAGAAATTACGTGTCTAATAAAATGCTCCAAATGTCGGAATCTTAGTTCAAACATATGTATAACAAATCTCGTAAGAGAATTTTCTCTTTCCCAAGTTTAAAGGTATTTCAATAAATTGACATAAGCAAAACATCAATTATTACGAAACGAAATTTTTTGAGATATGCCCTTTTCGCTTAGTTCGGCAGTATTGTTAATTAAAATCAAAGCCAATGAAATTTGATTTGATTTTTTTTTGTTACTTTCAATATAAAAAAATACGTTTCTACAAACTCAATTTTTGTTCTGTTTTTTTCAATTTAAATTTATGGCCACCGTACATGTAGATCATATCATCAAACTAGCCTTCATGTATACTTTGTTGACTTCACTACTGACTCAGGAACGGCTTTACAGAAACTTGTCGATCAGTAATATTGGCTGCTTCTGTACTTGTTTTAGTGGAACTCACTAATAGTATATAAGAGACCCTATTTCATTTGTGATCTGTGGAAAATCTATAAAGCTTGCCATAAAGAAAAGAAATTTTAGTACAATATAATTGAATCGAAATGATTTGTATGTCTTTCTATCGGATATTTTATTTAGATTTACTGTCCATAAGTATGTAAGTGTTTTTTGAAAGAAATTTAAGGTTGTCAAGTATTAACCCCTATTCTTAATTTCGCACTGTAGTACTTAAAATCTTTATTAAACTTATCATTCCAGTCTGTACTTGTTGAAACACAAGAAAAAGCCATACGCCGAATCAGCGAATTGCGTGAGCAATGTACACTTGAGCAGCAAGCCAAGGCGCATCTTGAAGAGGCATTACGAATAGAAATGGATGATATGCAGTGCAAAATGCAGGCATATCAAACTAAACTTAAATTGTTAGGTGAGAATCCAGAACAAATAGCAGCCGCTTTAAATGCTAGTGCAACCACCGAGAATGGAGCTATATTAATTGACTTCAATTCTAATGAAAATGAGAAATCATACGATAATCTTCCAAGTCCATCATTAAATACCGATGAAGATTCAGCTGCAAAAATAAAGGAGTTGGAAAGGCAACTCGTAGAGCGTGAAATGCAATTACAGGAGATAACTCAAAAATATGCAGAATCTGCAGCAGCAATAGAGTTATTGCGCAAACAAGAGGAAGAAAATGCTCTTCTGCTGGCGCAAACAAAACAGGCCATTCACTCAGAGCTCGAAAGTAAAGATAGTGAGGTAAAAAAACTGCAGGATACAATTAAAAAATGTCAAGACGAGTTGCAGACTGCAGCAAAAAAAGAAAAGCAATTTAACGCTCAAGTGACCGAGTTGAATGAGTTGCGGGAAAAACTAAATCAAACACAAAATCATAAGCAAGAACTGGACGCTAAGGTGATATCAACAGAACACTTGCTAACAGAGCTTAAAGAAAAATACACAACGAAAGAACGTGCGCTCAGTTCTTTTGAAGAGCGCTTACAATTGTTAACAAAAGAGAGTGAGCAAAAATTAACCGACATACGGCAGCAAAATGCACAACTAAGCGAAATGATCGAACGCTATCAGCGAAATGAGGTTTCATTAGCAGAAATTGATAATGAATTAAATCGTACGAAAAATGAAAATGACCTGCTAAAAGCAACTTTAGATGAAAAGCTGCAAAAAATGCAGCAATTGGAAAGTGATGTTAATAAACAAAAAATATTATTGGAACGAAATCAACAAGTTCATTTGGAAAGCGAAAAGCAACGCAACGAGGCAGAGCATAAGGCTCAAGAATATGCCAAGCAAATTGAAGAGCTGCAGGCGGAAAAGCGAAATGAGGAACAAAAAGTTGCACAACTTCAAACCGAATTGCGAATTTTAGAGGAACAACAGACGAATACAGAAAGTGAAACAATTACAGCGCTTAAGGATGAACTACATCGAACTAGTGACATTTTGCAAGGACAAGTAAAAGACATAAAAGAGCAATTATTGGGCAAGGAAAAAGAATTGAAGTCTCAAACGAATAAACTTTACAAGCAAAAAAAACTACATGAGACGCACCAAACAAAAATTAAGGAACAAACACAAGAAATTGAGAAACTAAAAGAAGAGCTCGGTGAACATGAATTGCATTTGCAGGCGCTTCAGCTTGAAGCAACTACGCGTGAAGAGCAATCTGAAAGGGAGAAAGACGAACTGAAGCAACAAATTTCAAATATACTGCATGAAATATCTCAAATGGAGGAACAAATGCATTTGGTACAACAATCACATGCAGAGCTAGAGCAGGAAAAACGCAACTTGGAAGTGAAAATAGAAAGCATGCAAAGACAATCACATGTTGCAAGTGAAAATCAAGAACAACTTAAAAATGCTGAAGAAAAACTGCAACAAGTTGAAGCAAAACTGCAGCATGTGGAAAGTGAAAACTCCCAATTAGCAGAAAAAAATTGTTTGCTTGAAGAGAATTCAAATCGTCTAGAAAAACTGATAACAGAAAGGGAACGTCATCAAGCAGCAGAAGAGGCGGACGGAATTGAAATGCGGCTAAAGTTGGAAACTGCTGAGGACACAATTGAAAAACTCAACGTTAAAATGTCTCAGGTGCTTGATGAAAATTCACGCATGCAAAATGCGCAAGAACTTATGGATCATGATTTTCGAACGCTGCAGGATAAATACGATACGCTGGAAAAAGAAAAACTTGTGGCAATTGATGAGCAAAAAGTCACTGAAGAAAAACTGCAAACTTTACGAAATGAGCATATAGCTGAAGAAGCCAAGTTAAGTGAAATTCAAATGAGACTACAATCAACCGAAGAACAATTAGCTAATGAGGAAACTAAACATGTTGTCGTTCAGCAAGAGTTAGAACTTTGGCGTAAACAACAAGCGACTGAACGAGATGCACTCCAACATCAACTCAAAGAGCTACAAACGGCTCAGCATTCTGATGATGATAAAATACGTGCTTTGTTGCAAGAAAAACAACAACACCTTGAAGAACTGCAAGTTAAGGCGCAAGTTTCGGAGGCTACTGATAAAGATTTGACAGCATTGCGGGAAAAATTGATTCATGCAGAAAGTTTAGTTGAAGAGTTAGAACGTAAAAATGACGAGCTAGTATTGGCACGTGAAAATCTGATTAGTTTGAATGAAGAATTAAAGTTAAGTACTGACATGGTACAAGAAAAACAATTACAGATATTAGCTTTAGAAACCAAAGTTGAGGAGTATGACAGTGGTAAAAAGGATTTAGAAGGACAAATAATTGAACTCAATGAAATCCTGAACGAGCGTCAAAAACAAATGGCAGAAATACAAATGAGAGAATTAGAATTAAATGAAAAATTAGAAACTGCACATCAAACTACAGTGGAACTCAAACAAACAAAACAAGAACTGAATGATTTGAGCGCACTAGAACAGCAGTTACGAAAGGAAGCCTTTGATTATAAAGAGAAATATGATTCAGATATTGAAAAAATGAAAAACAAAATTAAACAAGCTAATGATGATGTCGTCAGTTTGCGTGCAAGTAACGTTGCATACCAGGAAGAACTGGAAAAGATAAACAATGAGCAACATCTGCAACTTAAAGAATTGGAAACAATCCAGAATTCGGCAGGTCATCAGAAAGATATATCAGAGAAACTAGTGCACTATGAACAACTGCATATAGAAAATGAATATTTAAACAAGCATGTTAAGCAATTAGAAAACGATTTGATACAACAACAGCAGTCGTATGACGTAAATAATGCAGATTCAACTGAACTCAAAGAAAAACTGAAATCAATACAATGTGAAATGTATGTTCTTAAAGAAAATGCTGATAAACATGATCTTGAAGTTCTAGAGAAACAGCAAGAAGCTAGTAACTTACAATTGCAGCTAAATGAACTGCAAAAGTTAATCGAGTTAGAGCGTTTAGAATCAAGTCGTCAGGTGGAGCATGCAACATATATAACTGATCAAAATGATATCATACAAAAGGACCTACTTCGCGCTAAACAGCAGAATTCCGATTTAATACGCATGCAAGAGGAGATAACAAATCAACTGCAGCTTACAAGCCAAGAGTTAATACAGCTAAAAGAAACTACAGGCTTAAATAATGAAATGAAAGAAAAGCAATTGCAAAGTTTACGTACTGAACTTGAACGTAGTAAACTAACCATTAATACACTAAACAAAGAGGTTAACGAAATAACAGAAGAATTACAGGCACAGGAACAGCTTGAGTTAGAGGTTAATACCCTTAAAGTCGAATTAGCCGAGCGTACTGGAGGCGATGCACAACAAGGTCTTAATGTAAATGTTACAAATAGTGAATTAGGAGGAGGAACAACATCTAAATTTACACAAAGTGATGCAGAGCATCTGCGCAAGTTGAATGAAACATTGCACCAGGAACTTGAAGATTTAAAATGTAAATCTACAGCAGAAATTACTAATCTTCATCAAGAGATTGAGGATATGCAAAACATTGCTAAACATATGACAGAACGTATGGCTGACTATGAATCTTTGCGTTTAGCTGCACATGATACGGCAATGAGGCATGAGAAAAATTTAGTTGAGGAAACAACTCTGCAAATGCATGACCCTTATGAAAAAGAAGAACTTGAAGGAAAACTTACGAACATAATCCAAGAGGTGCAAGATGTCTCCAATAGAAATCTGTTTTTAGAGCAGAAATGTGAGAATTTCTTAATACTCGAGCAATCAAATGAAAGATTAAAATTGCAAAATGCTAAATTATCACGCCAATTAGATGAAACTTTGGTAAGAAGAAAAAAAAAATGTCTCTTTTCCTAATATTTTATATTTTATTTAGGTATCCATGCAGCATAATGAAAGCATTTCCGCTAACACAGAGTTTGAGTACTTAAAAAACATAATGTTTCAGGTAATTAGAACTTTAAAAAAAATTTAAGTTTTCCAAAAAATATTCTCAAATATAAAGTAATAACATCGCGTCATTGGCAGACAACTTAATAACAGAGATTTTCCAATATTCCCTTATTAATTTAATGTGTGATATCAGCTCCCACTCAAAATTTATATTTAATGTATTTGATTTGACGGAGAGAAATGTAGATCTTTCCGGCAAATTATTTTGTAAAATTTAAAATGTGCCTCAACTGGAAACATATTTTTGCAAGCAAACTTCGTACTCATTTTAACCCTTTCGCGTCTAGAGTTGCTTATAAGCAACTTCAATACTAAGCCTTGTTTAGGTGACACAACCGCGATAAATTTTGTAAATTACACGCTTTATTGACTGATTGCAATTCTCAGAATAAAAAAACTTCAAAAAGCAACCGTTATGTTGTGATCAACAAAATTACGACGCATTTATTAAGATGAAGTCAAAAAAGTCACATGTGATATTTTATCCGAAATTTGTCAATAAAGAAATAATAAAAAATCAACAGATTTTTGCCTGTTAGGTCCAAAACTTAATAGATTTTTTGTTTAGTGGCAGTTTACGTCACCAGCTATTATCAAACCAAGTTTGGTGATATTGACTGAAATAGTACCCTCATTGTGGCGTTTTTAATATTTTGGTTCCAAGGTGGCACGCCAATCGGTCCAATCTTTTAGTCTAGTGCGGCTTTATGCACCAATTTTTCCAACCCAGGTTTGGTGAGATTTTTTTAAATGGCATCCTCAATTTATGTAATAAAGGGTTTTCCAGTAAGGGTGATATGTTTTCAAATCTAGAGTGTGGCCCTTTTTGAAATGTCAAGTTCTTGTGCCACTGTCAGTTGTATTCAGTAAGGTTTGCAATTTAATCATGAAAAGATACACGCCTCAACAATGCAACAAAAATTACCAAATTTTTTTTATCAAAACCAAATTTATCGATTCCAAAGCGCATTTACATCCCTTTGCATCAATAAATATGCAAAATGAGCCATTCTAGTCTCAAGTAAATCCACTAATTATTCACTTGGAACCCTAACATTTAAGAAAGTAACAGTTTGAATATTGAACCTTAAATTCGTCAAAGAAGTCGATAGTATTCGCCTCTGCAAGAGGAACAAAAGCGATCAATTGGATGGTATTCCTTTTAGAACATAATGTCATCGATTGTACTTCAAAATGAAATATAATTGTTACTCTACCTTATTTCAATTCCGGTTTATTAAAAAAAAAACATTACTATTATAGGAAAATCCTTTATTTTACGTTTTTATTCCCGCAGGAATGAGCTTTACTTTCTTCGCCACTTACTTCTTCAAACCCACTAACTTTCTGTCTTGTGATAGCTTATGTTAACGTTTAGTGTTTACCTTGATCACGTTCAGCAAAGGGTCCCTGAACCTTTTACTAGATACTTATTTTCCCAAGCGAGACCCGCTTAAGTGCCAGACCCGCTTATGTGCCTGACCCGCTTAAGTACCTCAAAGCACTTACCATGTACAACAAAAAAGTTGACATTTTGGTTGAGATACTTAAGTGGGATTTACTGTATATGATACGAAACTCGGTACGGCAACATTTTGTGACACAAACTAGCGCTAGAAAAAAGTTGCTTGTTTGAACTTTTAGGCATGGTACTCTATACAGGCAAAGTCTTAAAACTACGTATTCGGAGATTTATTAAATTAGGGCTAGTAATTAAATAAAATAAGACATTTAGTGAAACAAACAAAAAGTGGATACTTTTACGTATACTACAGCAGAGTACCTCTACCGCACACCTCCCACAAAATCGAAGAAATAATATTTTACACCTTTGCTAGTTTTATTTTTTTTAACCCTCCGATTAGCGTGGTGGTATGTCAGACCATTTCGAAACTTTATGTGTCATAACTTTTTTTTAAAAAATATTTCGGCAAACGGTGCCATGACTTTTTCAAACTCGATGCCACGAGTCGACTGCGATGTATTTTAAAATAGTAGGCCATGATTCTTGGAACAAAAATACAGTTTGAATAAATTTTGAACGTTGTTTAGCGTTGTGGTCTGTCAGACCACAACAATAAAATCGATTAATTTTCGATTTTAGAGACGCAGTGGGAGCTTGTAGCATCATCACTAGGAGTTTCGAATGTTGTCTTGATACAAAAACATCTCCTTACTCTAGTAAATATTACATGGAGAGGTAAATCAGGGCCAAAGAGTGGTAATGGTTATGGTTAAAAAGTCCTTTGGAACAGGGCGAACAATATATGAGGACATTTTCTTTTCATCATTTGAATCAGCCAGTGAATTGATGTCTAAGAACCTGGCTCACGTCGGAACAGTCCGAAAGAACAAAAAAATTGTTCCGCCACAACTTTTGGCATCCTCTACATGTCCACAAAACAAAAATCTCGATTCCATTGCCTGAGATGTAAAGCTCCAATTTGGGACTCGCACTCAAGCCCTATGTGCTATACATAATATATCTAAATAATATATGTACTCGTAAACAGTATGTGTGTACGTATGTCAATTAATATTTAATTTATAAAATCATGAATAAAAAAGATAAATTCAACCACTTTGGTACAAAATCTGTCTTTTAGTCATCTGCTTCTTCCGCTTTATCAAATAAAGGTAAGAGTTTACAGATACATATATGCACTTAAACAATACTATACACTGTTTCCACACATTATATAACTCCTGGATAGACCACACCGCGATTTGATAGTTTATACCTGCAAAATAGATTATGTGGTCTGTCAGACCACAACGTATGGTTTACCGCCTTATGGTCGACCACGATTCGAGAAAAATCAGGTCTGTTAATTTAGAAAAATGCAGATATCTTTGTTTTGAAATAAGATAATGATATGCGGTTTCGGCATTCATTTAAGGGAATATCAGTTCATTAAAAATGATGTACCATGGGATCGGCGGTAACATAATATTTGAGGTGTTGGAGCTAGAAAGTGGAAAATCGGTACTTTTTTACTTTTGTCCGGTCAATTGTCAATTTATTTGTAAGAAAGGAAGAAGAAGAAGAAAAACCAATCACGGATTTGAATTTCCCGATCGATTGTTTCCCGAAAACCATACCCACTTTGTTGAAAAATTTTATAACCTCTACAACTTGCAGCATTTTTTAAATCAAGATTTTTGAAAATGGGTTGTTTACTTGAAACAGAGGGCGCTAATCCAGTTTTTAATATTAACCTTAATCCTAATAATGGGGCTTGTCCAGACATATAAGGCTATTGTAATCCGCTGACTCATCGTGAAAAAATCAAAAAGTTTTTTTTTTGAACCGCTCTAATGTATATATCGGTCATTCTTTTAATAACTTCACACTTTGTTTTTTTGACATTTTTGAACATTTTTTGAAACGAAATATCTCAAAAACTATAGTAGATAGGATAAAAAATCATTTAATCATATTTGTAAAGAAAGATTATAACTTTATAAAAAAAGTTAAATTTGAAAAACAAATTCGACATAAAAATTTTTTTTTCCAACAATGTATCTGCATTCAAATCAAAATTCCCGCCATAACTTTGGAAAATATGAGTTTTTATAAAGGCGCACATCAGTCTAATTGTATACTATTTTCCATTTTATGTTGAAAAAACATGGTGCGCGTCATCAGTAAAAAATTCGTGGTTTCCAAAGTTGCGGGAATTTCGATATGAAAGCACATGCAATCTTAGGATTGATTGAGGAATAACATATAAAAAAAAACGGAGGATGTTATATTGAAAATATTTACAAAAAAATTTTTTTAATTAAAAAAATTAGTGTTTTAGCAAATTTATTTAAATTTTTTTTATTTATCAAATATGATTAAATGATTTTTTTATCCTATCTACTATAGTTTTTGAGATATTTCGTTTCAAAAAATGTTCAAAAACATAAAAAAAAAAAAACAAAGTGTGCAGTTATTAAAAGAATGACCGGTATTTATATACGAGTATAGTGTTGGATTTATTGTATTAATTTTAAACATTACAAACGAATAAGTTTTTAATTGTTTCCATTCAAAATTTTAAGTATTTAACTGGTGCAGCAAGCGGCAATAATGAAACGTTGGTCAAAGTCATTTCAGCAGTTTTGAAGTTTTCCCCACAACAGACCCAGGTTGCAATTGAAAAGGAGCATCAAAGACGTTCTTTGGTAATATATCATAGATTTATATTCACAAGGTTGAACTATTTTTCAATAATTTGTTTATTTTAAATTTTCAGTTAAATAAAATTCTATAGCATGAGATTGAGAGTACATATGAAATACTATAGCAGAGCATTGGCAATGTAAAACATCGCTGAATCGAAGAAAATGAAGGTTAAGCTGGTATGAATAGTAAAAAACCAAAATGTACCTTATAAAGAAAAAAGAAAAAAAAAATAGTCACATAGTTTACCTTACATTTTTTAAAAACAAAAAAATAACAATAAATTCAACTAACACTACTTGCAATCGTTTTTCATAATAATCTGTAATAATTGTTTGAGTCAAAATATTCGTTCTCATTTTTTACATAAAAGAGATTTTACTTAAGCTTCATATGCAATAATGGTTCAGATGTATTTACTCATAACAATATAAATATTATATCTCCCTTGATATATTATTTATTACATTAACATTACGCTAAATAGTATATACGGCAACTGCATTTTATTGTTACAGATATAATTATAAAGTACTAACAAGAATTCAATATATTTATAATAATTACATTTATTCTCATAAGTCAAAAAAGATATAGCGCATTAGATATTCAGTCCATCGCGTCTGTATATAGAAGCAAAAAGCACTTGTCCCTCTGAGGGCAGTTTTCTTAATATACATCTTAAACTTTAACTGAGACTTCAGCTGGTGGTTAGACATAAAATTTCACAAAGGACTTTTTCGATCTGATTGTTAAAGCCCCAGTTAAGTTAATTGGATATTAATAAAATGGCTCTTAATGTTGTTTTGTTTTTGTAGCTTAGTTAAGAAATTATTTTTATTTCTTGTATTGTTAATTGTTACAAGCAAACAGTTTGTAAAAAATAAAAACAAGAATTTTGTAACATAATCTAAAACATTGCAGAATATTTATCGTAAGTAATATACATATATATGCTTAAGTTGCTAGATTAAAAAAAATTGTAAATCGTAAAACCTAACATAAATAACGCAAAATACTTACAAAATTTAATCAATGAATTGTTTTTTTTTATTTAAGCAAAATAACAGGCCTACGGAAAGCAATTTTCGATCATATCCAGAGATCAGTACAAGTAGGTCCGAAAGGCTTAGGGCTACCAGATGGTCTTACTACAAAAGTAGCACATTGGAATTTTGTAAATGAAAAAACCTTAATTTTTTTTTAATTTCATACAAATATTTTTGATGAGCAAAAAAAAAAAAAAAAAGGTCCTCACTTCCTAAGAAAAAACCCCAGCAAATTAAAGCAATAATTTCAAATAACTTTGATGAGCAAAAAAAAAAAAAGGTACTCACTTCCTAACAAAAAACCCCAGGAAATTAACAAATTAAAACAATAATTTCAAATAACTTCGATGAGCAAAAAAAAAAAAAAAAAAAGTCCTCACTTCAGTTCAAATATTTTATTTTACACTGCAAACATCGAAAGTAGCAAAACCAAAAACAAAGTAGCAAAGCCCTTGCAAAAGTAGCACTTTTGCTACTTTAGTATCGCATCTGGTAGCCCTAGAAAGGCTTTTATGTGCGATATCATCAAAATAGATTTTTTTTTTAAGTTTGAATTTGATTTTTTATTAATTCTTAACTGGCCTTATTGCCATTTGAAATTACAATGAACTATGTACTTCTAAAAAAAAAACTGCTTTAAAAATCTACGTTTTTCACACTTCTAAGCAGGGTAATATTAAATTCCTGACATGGTGGGAATAGTTTAGCACACAAAAATCTTTCTGGATATCTGGTCTGATCAGTAGGTAAAAAATTAATGGCCTTGTGCAATTTGCAGGGACATTAAATAATAGGTTCGAAGATTTTACAAAATTTTAATTCAAAAAACTCTGATGATTCCTTAGAGAAAGTCCATCTGAGTACGAGTATGTTTGTATTAAAAATATCTGAAAAAAAACTAAGGTCCATAGTGTTATTGTAAGAATTAGCAATCATTAAATTCAAGAAAGTAAAAAGTTATTCGGTCACGAAAAATATCCAAAATAACACGCGAAAACAAATTAGCTGTGTCTGTTTACTTTTGTAGTTCAATTTTTGGTTAAGTCATTCATTATACCGGCGTTACAACGACGTCAACAAGTCATTTAATTTGGAAGTTATTTGGTGCTGCTTGGGTGGTCTACAGTTCGATGTTGAAAAGAGCAACTTATACTTTATTTGCTTATCAATTTGTAAGCGTTGAAAAACAAGACAGGCTCTCACAAAGTTGTCAAAATGTGGCAAAAATATTCTTCATTCGCCCCAGGCCCCACACTCTCACGCTACGACCCTGGTCGTTCAGTATTATCAATCACATACGTTTCTGAGTTTACATAATACCAATTTGTAAAAATGCGGAGGAACTAAGCTGATCTAAGACCTATGGGTTCTTCAGCAAATTTCCTTAGAAATATCCGGGAAATGGAGAGAATTGAAAGCCCTCACTACTGATCGTGCACATTGGAAGAGTTTTTTGGAGGCTCTATGCTCCGTGACGAGACATAAAAGACACAAGAAGAAAGATAAGCAGATTCTTTTCCTAATGTGACCATTTTTTTCATCCCAGCAGTATGAATCGCATTAATGCACATACATAAGATTTGCCTTTGAGTATGTTCTCAAAGTATATACATATACAGGGTGTTTTTTTAGAGGTATAGAGCTTCGAATTGAAATAAAACACAAGAAAATCGTTTTAATGTCCATCTATTTGGCTTTATTGGAAGGATAATTGTATGCCATTAATGTTTAAATATGATTTCGGGCATGTGGCCGCCGCGGCTGGCTCGAATAAAGCCAATTCTACAGGTCCAATTTTGAACCACTTTTTCGAGCATATGGGGCCGTATGTCGGCAATAACGCCACGAATGTTGGCTTCCAAGTCCCCTAACGTTTCTGGTTTTTTGGCGTAGACGAGCGACTTCACATATCCCCAAAGAAAATAATCCAATGGTGTCAAATCACACGATCTTGGTGGCCAATTGACAGGTCCATTCCGCGAAATTATGCGCTCATCGAATGTTTCCTTCAATAAATTGATTGTGACGTGCGCTGTGTGGCATGTAGCGCCGTCTTGTTGGAACCACAACTCATCCACATTCATGCCATCCAATTCGGGAACAAAATAGTCGGTTATCATGGCTCTATAGCGGTCTCCATTAACGGTAACTGACTCTCCAGCATTATTTCGGAAGAAGTATGGCCCAATGACTCCACCAGCCCATAGAGCACACCAAACAGTCAGTTTTTGTGGATGTAATGGCGTCTCAAGGGTCTCATGTGGATTCTCTTCACTCCAAATGCGGCAATTTTGCTTGTTGACGTAGCCATTCAACCAAAAATGAGCCTCATCACTGAAAAAAATTTTGCGATGAAAATCAGCATCGAGATCAATCTCATTTTCGGCCCATACACCAAAATCACGACGCATTGCATGGTCTCGCGGCTTTAATTCTTGCACAAGCTGGATCTTGTAAGGTCGCAAGCCAAGATCTTTGCGCAAAATCTTCCATAAAGTTGATGGACAAAGCTCCAATTGCTGTGCACGGTGGCGAATCGATTCATTCGGGTCCTCTTCAACATTTTGCTCTACAGCGGCAATTGTTTCTTCGGTGCGCACTGTTCGACGTCTCTGCGGATGCGTATTATCACATAGAGTAAACGTAGTGCGAAAACAACCCATGGTTAACCGAATTAATTGCTCTGATGGACGATTATGTCGACCATAAAATGGACGGAGCTTGCGGTAAACTTCGCGAACTGAACCATTATTTTCGAAATAAATTTGCACGATTTGCAAGCGTTGTTCTTTTGTCAACCTGTTCATGATGAAATGGCAAACCAAACTGAACATAAATGACATTAGAGTTGCCAGATTTGACCATAAAATACCAGTTTTATCTCTATTCGAAAAACAAACCTCTAAAAAAAACACCCTGTACATTAGGTACAACCTGCGAACGGCACAATCTACCATACAACTTACATACCTAAAACGCTATATCTTGGCACCTAAGACAGACTTTTTCTACGTTTTAGTAAGTCGGTTTTTTCCGTAAATATCAACGAAATCGGACATAAACTCTGTCCGCGCCGTTTACAGGTTTGAGCTAAGAAGCTCAAATATTGGGACAATTATTTCTATTCCTCAAGTAATTAAACCAATGTAAAAAAATTTTCAAAATAACACTGTTAAAACTTCGATGTCATTTCGAATTAGGAAATTTTATGTTAAATTTTTGTCATTTACAGAATATATTTTTTTCTTTAAATGGTTATTTTAAAATCCACTTTCATAAGTACAAAATAAATCAATTAATTTCTTTTTAAGCATTTGAAATGTATGTATTTTTAATTTCTTTTTATTTTGATATTCTATTTTTACAAAAATTACCTTTCTGAATTACATATAATAAGTAGACTAATTTTAAATTATTACCTAGAATATATATATAATATTCATTCACTCCGTAATGGTTTTGGACTCAGCGTACATGTTTTTCCAAAAAACTGATGGTTTGCGGTATATAAATGTTTGAAGCATTGCCCGTGTCATTGGTTGCAATTCATAGCAAGGCTTAAAGTTAAGCAACTCATTATAACAATTCGAACAACCAAAACGTTGCATACGTAATATAGCCTGCACAGCCGCTTCCTGGATCGTAGGTCGTTCGACGGCATTAAGAAATCGAGCAAACATTTTTGAGTAAGCAGATATATCTGTACCCAATGCAAACGCTTTAACAATCATAGAAATGCTTTCTAATAAGCAACTTATTTGAGCATCATGGCTAACAGAATTTAAGGCAATCTGATAAAATTTATTAGCCAAAGGCAAAAGTTTAGCTTGAAGTATATCAGTTTCTACTTTTGATTGCGGTTGACGTTTACAAAGTAAAGCAAAAGCATATGAAACATTTTCCAATTTGCCAGCTTCAATTTTTTTTAAAAGATTATTGAGGATCTCATGTCGATCCGGTTTGAAAGGCTCAAAATGGTATTCAAAACGGAGCTTTGACAAAAGTTCTTTTGTGCGTAGATCTATTTTATCCATATCATATTTTGTGCACATCAATAAGTGTTGTATAACATTAACAAGCGCATCAGAATGATCATAAGTGCGATCTTCGTGATGCGGCAAGGTGGTGGGAAAACAACAGAGTACTTCATATATCAATGGTATTGCTCTTAGCTTATAAAAATATAAACATTTGTAGATGAAGAGGCGAGCAGGATTTGTTTGCATTTGTGGTAGTTGATTGGAAATTGTGAGCAAATAAAGTTGCGTTAGATTTAAAATGCTAGAAAGTGACGATTTTTCAGCAGCTTTGAAATTGAAAAGTTTACTTTCAATTTCGCCCAATAGCTCCGCCGAAAATTGTGGCATAATCAATTGTAGACGACGCATGACGTATGATATTTTACGATGTAATTTTCCTAGATATTTTGGTGGTATATCTGCAATTTCGCAGCCAAGCTCAGTTTCAGGACGCGGCACATCTTGCATTTGTTCAACTATAACTGAAGCAATTCGTGTAATATTATTGTTAGTAATCTCTTGCATTTGCTGTACTAGCACAAATGAGGCTAAATCAAGTTCTGATTCAATGGTAGTAGTAGTGAGAAATTCTTGTATTTTCAAGTTCAAATTTGCTATTTGTTTCTGATTTGCTTTACTGATACGGTTGCATGCGGAACTTTTGGCGATAACTATCCCACGTATTTCGTTATTATAGTTTTTACACAAACGTTGGAGTATTGAATTGTTTCCAAATGAATAATGTGTTTTGTCTATTTCTAAAGGTATTTCTTTGGTGGAGGTAATAATACTTGATTCTATAGAATTGTTTTCCTCTATTGATGGTGGTGGTAACGGAGATGCTGGCGATTCAAAATTATCACAAGAAGTTTTTTGTATTGGTTGTTTTCCTTGAGAAGCTACTTCGAGTTTATTTTGAAAATCCTTATTATAAGAAGAAGAGGTATTGTAAGTGTTACAATATGATAAATCTGTTTCAGTTATGCAAATCTTGCGATGTAGTTCGCTATTCTGCTGTTTTACAGAATCTCTAAGGCTTGAGGTTAGTTGTTGACAGTTGTCTTTCAAGCTTAAGTTATTTTGTAATTTCACTGCTGTTACGGGTTTAACATTTGCTCTATAATCACAATTTGCTGCAGTGTTCCGCTGTTTTAAGAATTCTATTTCGAATGATAAATTATTTGTTGCTTCTGTATGAAATTGTTCAAACTGCTTCGACTCTGATGAAGACTGTCGTAATTCTAGTTGATTTCTTGATGTATATTTGCCTAGTGGTGTCATTCTTCTTGCTTCGATTACGATTTCATTTGCTTTTGAGCACGCCGATCGTTTGCAAAAAAGCGATGTTGTTGGAACTCTGCATGCATCTATTTTTCGTTTCCTTCCACGTTTGCTTGACTGATTGTTTGATGTGTGAATTAAAGTTGTGTTTATAAAACTTTCAGAGGTTGATTCTTTTACTGGTACAAGGCGTGAATTAAGTGGTTTAATATCTACAGATGTTTGTTGTAGATGATTTTCAAAGTTGCTTTCATTTATATTGTCGAGCAAAGGATAACTTTTTATTGAGCCTTCAAATTTTTGGTTTGTAGATGTTAGTATACCATTAAATATATTGGAATTATTTATGGGTGATATTGTTCTATTATGACTTTCTGTTTCATCAATGCTGTTATACTGCAGTGACGCATTTGTCATTGAAATATCTATTTCAGATGAACCAGCATCATAAAATTCATCAATTATTAAATTATTTTCGCTCATGTCATTTTTATAATTTGAATCAATGTCAGTTGAAAATTTTAATTCATTGATCGTATCACAATCAGTACTATTTTTGCATAACTCCAAAGATTTATTATTTCTTGTAGATAATGAAGTTTCCTTTTTAGAGGTCTGATTTTCGATAAGACAGTCTTCTTTATCCATGGAATATATATCTGTATTTCGTTTCCTTCTACGTTTACTTGAAGAATTTTGTAATGCTGTTATTATATCTGCGATTATAAAACTTTCAGAGGTTGATTCTACATCCGATACAGGGCTTAGATTAAGCGGTTTAATGCCTGTAGATATTTGTTGGAGCTGGTTTTCAAAATTGCTGCCATTTATATCATCAAGTATCGGATCACTTTTTATAAGGTTTTGTACTATTTGGTCGGAAGACACTGTAGGTATATCGTTAAATACTTTTGAATTTATTATTGGTGAAATTGTTCTATAGCGTATTTCTGTTTTATCAATGTTATACTTTATCGGAGATATGGCACAATTATACTGCAGTGGCGCATTCATCGTTGAAATTTCTATTTGCGATGAACCAGCATCATAAAATTCATCAATTATTAAATTATTTTTTTGCGTTATGTGATTTATATAATTTACATCGTTGTCAAATGCAAATTTTAAATCACTGACGGTATCACCAACAGTATTATCTTCCAAAGTTTCATAATGTCTTGTGGATAATAACAGTCCACTATTACTTTCTTTATTATCTAATAAAGCGTCTTTTTTAAAGGCATGCTTTTCAATAAGGCAGTCTTCTTTATTCATGGAATATACAAAAAGACCTTCTTTTACAATTTCTTCATCATGAATATTTTTTACTTCTGTTATATTAACATTTGAGTTTATAGCTTCATCTGTTTCGCTATCAGTTTCAAAACTGGTCTCATCAGTGTCACTGCCAAATAAACTGTGTGCAAGTTTTGATGTGAGTTTTTGATTCACTTTAGTTTTTAGCAGTTTTTTAGTTTTACAAAATTGATTTTTTTTATTGGAACCATTCAATAGATTTTGATTTATTGTATTGTTGCCGGCAAATATTTTATGCTCTGTTGGCAAATAATTAAGCGCATTCTTTGTTTCATTAACAGCTGAGCCAAGTTGCGTTAGGAAATCAACTGCATTTTCTGATAATTTTGATGGAGATTCAGTTGTTATATTTTGCTCATCTGCAGTAGTTAATTTTTTCTGAAAAGTGCTATTTGATTTGTTTCGATTTTTAAGTAGTTTTGCAATCTTTATTTTTTTCTCTTTTGTACGTTCTAGATGTGGAAATAGATCTAGAATCTCATTAACGACAGTATCTTGATATTTGCTACATTTCTTTCTTTTTATTCCTTGATTTTTTTTATTATTACTTTTACTTTTTGCTGGTATATGAATTTTTGTAAGTTCTGTGCTATCTAAATTAGGTAAAATAGCTGTAGAGAAAGTGGCCGGATAAAATAACTCTGCAAAATAAAAAGTGTATAAAATAAGTAATATTATCATAAAAATAAACGTTTTTACCTTCATTTGAGTTAAAAGAGCTATCAACATCTTCAATTGAACTTCTAAACCGTATTGGACTTGTGCCGATGCTTTGGTGGACTGGTACATCTATTTAATTGTAAAACAAATAAAAAGTTAATTTAATTTCAAAAAATTAAGGATCAGTATCGTCCTTATTATTATAGTTAAGGTACTACCAATGAAAATTTACAGAGTGGAATAGCAAGAAATGTGTAAATGATAAGCAAATAAAAACGGCGGCATCTTTTTTATTTATGCATTAGTACTCTATACGCTTTCTAGCGCGTGCAGAGAACTAACGCACACATAAATTAGATGTCGCCGTCTTTGTTTGGTTGTCATTAACGCATTTCTTCTATCTCCCACTGAAAATTTATGAAGGGGTTGCTGAAAAGTTGTACTTCAGATTCGTATAAATTTTATTTCAAGGTATTGTGAAATATTTCAAAGAAACATCCCGAACTTCAAACTCATTTTTCATCAAGAAAATGGGTTTTGATCACAAAAAGATGATCGTTAAAAGCAGATCAAAATCTATAAGGATTTTCTATTTGTTTTTCTTAGCCACTTCACTGCATTACGAGCGAGTTGAACACATAGTTGGTTGGCTCGAGTTGTTCGCTCTCAGTGGTCGCACCCATATATGTGTGTATGTATATTGAGCATTCTTTAAATTACTGTCCATTCTCTTTTTTTATACTGTTTGAACATTTTTTAAAACGCAATATCTCAAAAACTATGAACAATGAAACAAATAACCTATCACCTCTTTTACTTAAAAATGCTATAGTTTTATGAAAAAGAATAATAAAAACTTTATATAAATTGGTTTAACCATTATTTTTTTATTTATAAAAATTTTTCTCAAATGTCTTCGATACATTTTTTTTTAAATTTTTTATATGTTTGTTATTTCCTAATCAATCTTAAGAATACATCTGTTTTCATATCGAAACTCTCGCCGTAACTTTGAAAAAATTATATTTTTATAAAGGCCCGTACTAGTATGTTTTCCAAAGTTAAATCGAGAATCGATTTGAAAACAAATGAATTCTTAGGATTGATTGAAGAATAAAAAAAAAATCGAAGATATTTTGAGAAACATTGTGCGCATTATCAATAAAAAATTCAGATTTTCCAAATATAAATATATAATACTTTTATATAGCTACTAACCTACCTGCTCAGTGTGTTTGAAGTTCGACATGATTGTTGACATATCTCAAAGCTACAGTTTGTTTTGCGCATGCGCATGTTTTGTAAGCATTGATTCTTAGAAATATTTCTAAACAAAAATTGACTAACAGCCCTAATCTGCTCTAATTGTTATAAAATGTAAATATTGGTATTCTAAAAAATTATTAACAATATAAAAGCTTTTGAATTCTCCACACAAAAGCTTTCGTAGTAAACTTGTCACATTTTGACTTTTTAATTTTAAATTAATAAAATAACAAAAAGAGTAATAAAAATCTGGAATATAAAAGGCAAAGTGGTGAAATGGTTAAGACTTTGAACTCATAGCTCACAGTGCGTGTGTTCGATTCTCGTCAGTAAAAATACTTTTTTTTTCTAAAAACTTTTTTTTAAAACGCTAAATAAAAACAATATAATAGCTGCGTTTTAATCGCCATCTGCTGCTAGTTATCTTAAGCTAGCAACTATAAATGTATGGGAAAACAAAAACAAAATCGTAGACTTAGCAACTAAAATTATAGTTGGTAAAAAAAATGTTCATCATTTTTTTGGCCAAATCCAAATAAAATTAAAAATGTTGCAGCTCTGTTTCGAAAATCGAGTGTTCTTGAAGTATTCTAGAACATGACTTTGTTTGAGCATGTCTAATACATATATAAAAACATTAATATTATTAATAATTGTTTTACAAAGCTGGATCCTGTGGTCGCTTAATTAGTATTACAAGTATTACATATCTGATTTTCCAAAGTTTCAAGTTCAAAAGTATTTTACTAATTTATTTATTAAGTGCGATGTCACACGACAGGCATTTGAGTGCGCGCAAACAAAAATTGTTGTTGTTTCCATAGGAAAATAAATAAGAAATACTATGACAACGAGAGAGAATGAACTTTTTGTACGACGGGCAAAATAATTCATTTTTGAGTGGCGAACATGGCAGCAGTCACCGGTAAATTTAAAAAGTTTTGTATTAACCCTTTCATCCCCAATGTTGCATATAAGTTTTCTAACTTTGAACCTCTGTAACTGAGTTTTTTTTTTCAAGCGATCTAATGTGCAATGACTTTTTTTTGTTTCTTTGTTTTATTCTCAAATTATTTCTATGCTGTAGAGTACGTTTATCAATCGTTACGAAGATATCAGCGGGAAACTGTTAGTGGCTTTAATTTCAGAGAAATGTGTTTATTTGTTCGTTTGAGTTATATAATATAACTTATATTTAATACAATTAATGCACTTATTCTTATTACGGTATAGATACATAATGCAATTAAGTTTATTTTGTAAAAATATAAAGTCTTTTAAAAATGTTGGTACCCAATTTTGCTTATACTCAACATGGTCTAAAAACAGTTCCATTGGTCCAATTTTCATAAGACTTGAAATTTATTTTATTTTGAACACAAAATAACTTAAAATACCTAGTTCATTTTTTTCCTCCTGCTAGAAATAATTTGGAGATGAAAGAGTTAAGGAGCGAAAAAAGTACATTAACAAATACTTATTTTGAATAGCCTCAAGAAAACGAGTGAAACACAACTCCTTTTCCAAAAAGGCATTTAAAAACGGAGTAGAAAAATTAATAAATTATTATAATCGTCAGAAGTTGACCGGCACCTCCACTCAAAAAGTGAAAGAGTAAAAAATTATTGTTTGCCCGCAGTCAAATGCCTGTCGTGTGATGTTATTTTAATTTTATTTTAAAGTAAAGGTTATATTTATCAACTATTTCTTAGATCAGTTTAATACTAACTTTTCTATATGAGTCGCCCAATTTCAAAAGCAGTTATTTTAAGTTTTCATAATTGTTGGCAAATCACGAAAAACTGCTAAAATTTTTCCCATTCATTATAATGATCCAATTTTTTGGTGGATTGAAGGTAATATATTACTGATCCAAATTGCAAAATGTGGATAATCTCAGAAAACAAAATTTAGTCTTTTAACTGCTTTTGGAAATGGGCGACTTATATAGTCTAATATATTACAAAATGGGTGTATGCTACAAGATAAAAACAAACTAGAACGATGTGGGAAACCGATAATGTTGTTTGGCAATGGTGCTAAATAATGTTTTTCACAGTCTTATATTTGCTAGAGCTGTGCAATCTTCGCACAAAACGTGCGCATTATATTTTATCCTTATAATGTATTATGTATTCTAAGGAAAGAATTAGACGTTTGCCAATTTAGTATCATCTATTTTTTTTAAATGCATAAAAGCAACTCTATGAATGGTACTTATGCATGGAATTTCAGTAATAACACAAAAACGAAAATAAAAATTATGTATTGGCAAAAAAAATGGGGTTTTAGGGAAAATTTTTTAACTTCTGATGGGACGTAGAATGATGATAAAAAATTGAAAATTAAGGTCAAAGTCAGGTTAGTTTTACATCTTTTCGCATCTACAATGTAATTGGACAGTTGTTTTAAATATATTTTTCATAGTATTTGAGATAGTAAATCAGATAGTTTCTTTCTAAACGTTATCTTTAAAACGATGCTAAAATTATTGCCATTTAATAATGATAATTCACAGAACTTGTAGCCATTTAGAAATCATATCTCAATTATATTATAGACAAGTCGTATGAGAATTGTTTAAAGTCACAGATGTCATTAAATTAAGGCCACTATTGCGGTTGTCGATTTGCGATTAAATCGATAGCCATCATTTAATAGAAACGATTTTGGTATTACGAAACTCAATAGAAAAAATTGCGTCATTGTGACTTGAAATATTATTATTTTTCTTGAGACAGCCGCTTAGTTTCATTCAGTTTGAAATATTTTGTGTGAAAAATTTAAAAAATAAAGAAATATCTACTAAAATAAAAAAAAATCTTATCTATCAAAACAAAATGATAGAACAGCCAGCGATTGTGGTCGATACCAAACAAAATCGCTAATAGAAAAAAAGCGTTTATTTATTGTAAATCGACAACCGCAATAAGGGACTAAGTATAAAATAAATTTAAATTTTAAATAATATAAAAGTTATGTATTGAAAATTAAAGATTAATTACACTAGTCAACATTGGTTTTGTTGCCCTGGATGTCTCTGCGGATTTCTATAGTTTCAAGCTCACAGCTTATGAATATATTCATGAAAGTGCTGGGTTGGCTCTAGTTTTTATGATATTGAGGTATTTATCTCTCATATATAAAAATCTCGTGTCACAGTGTTTGTTACCGAACTCCTCCGAAACGGTTTGACTGATTTTTACGAAATTTTGTGTGTATATTCGGTAGGTCTGAGGATAGCTCGTAGGCTATAAAAATTTTATTTAGGGAACATATTTAGGGTGGCCCTCATACAAAAATATTTTTAAGATAGCATTTTCACAAAGACCACTTCATTTAGAGACATAGTTGAATCTATAAAACTTTTATTTAGTGTGCATATTTAGGGTGTCCCTCATAAAAAAATATTTTTAAAATAGCATTTTTACGAAGACAGGTTAATCGATTCACATGGAACTTACACCACGTGTCTATTATAATATAAACGACACGTAGTGTAAATTCCATGTGAAACGATGTAGTGGTCTTTGTGAAAATGCTATTTTAAAAATAAATTTGTATGAGGGCCACCCTTAATATGCACCCTAAATAAAATAAATAATAAAATAAAGCCTGCGAGCTATTCTCAAAGCTACACACAAAATTTCATAAAAATCACTCAAGCCGTTTCGGAGGTGTTCGGTAACAAACACTGTGACACGAGATTTTTTTATATGAGAGATAAATACCTCAATACCATAAAAACTAGAGCCAATCCAGCACTTTCATGTGAGCTTGAAACTGTAGAAATCCGCAGACATACAGGGCAACAAAAAAAAAAGTTAATTTTGTTGAGTAGTGTTATGAGTAAGTCAACTTACAAATACAAGATAAGAAAAAAAAGTTTTTTGAGGGAAGCTGAGCTTAAACAAACAAAAATTAATTAAAATACTGAGTAGAAAAATAATCTAGAAGTTGAATTTCAAATTGCTGTGCGTTACTAAAACTATGGAAACGTGTTGGTAAAACATTCCAAAACGAATTGAGTAAATATACGTACATACATATAACTGGCGGTCCGACGTAAAGATTGTTTTTATGTTTGAAATGTGCGATTTGTTTCGCTCGAGCAGAGCGCAGAAAATTGAGCCGTGAATAAAGATATTCTGGTTCTCTGAACACTTAGTTTTTCAAGACATAAACGGATTATTTTTCGTCTATAGAACATTTCAGTTTTTCCATGCCGTATTGTACACTGTGCGGCACAGTCTGTGTGGCAGCATTCGATAAAGTTTTATAGCCTATAGCAGCGATGGGCGAAACATGAAAAATTAGTCACTTGTAGCTCTTTACAAGAAACACGTTGTTTTTTTTTAAGAAAAATAACCAAAACAAAAAATACATACACTCACCACTGCTTCAGGGCACTTGCATTATTGTTGCAGCATTCAGAAAAAAACAACAAAAGAAACGAAGCGAGCGAACAAAGAATCAACAACGCGCACATTGAGGACAGCTTCTCTCGTTTCGTTTGATCAGTGTACTTTTATTTCTACAGCAGGGGCGGCAAATTTAAAAGTGTAAGTGATTGGTGAGAGAAGAGAAGCTGCACCGAAGAGATCGTAGAAATCGTTCGCAAAATTAATGTTTAAGCAGAAAGTGAAAAATTAAAAAAGATATTTGTAGTCTGAATTTTAAAGTGCAATGTTAAATAGAAATAATGTATTTACAACGAAATGACATTGTCAAACAAACATTGCATGTCGCCGAAGGCATAAAATACGTTGTGTCATTTACTAAAACTGTATAAACATTTCATTATGTGCATAAAAGGCAACAGAGCTACATCCGAGCGCGATGTTGTTTTGTCAATGGTTTTTCGACAACTGAATGAAAGAGCATAAGAATGCGTGTGAAGTTAGACCACATAATTGTGCTATGCGATGCCAACCACTGTTCTACACTCATATTGTTCTTATTCGATCCTTGGAATTGGCTTTTGGTTTTTTCCGGACCTTTTTTTTTTTTTGCTATGTCGACGTTTACACGAGAAAAGTCTGAAAGACAAATTCTTGTCTATTCTCTTTTTTGATTTTCGTTTTACGTTTACGACATATGACAAATTTTTTACCTCGTCCCTTGCGTTTTGCCCCTCTTGCCTACAAACAAGGAAACTTTGCGGAAAAAGTTTCCTCGTGTAAACGTTGACTATGGAGATCGAATTTATGGCTGGGTTTTTCTGTTGTTGTAATTGCTTGCAAAATTTTGAATATCTATTTATAGGACATTTGGTAATGCAATCGATTTGTTTCCTACTTTTTTACACTCAATATATTTTTTAACCCAGATATGCAGACGGGCACGTTAATGCAAAAACCTTCGTAATTTTTAATTTCTTTTGTTCTGACAGAATAACTTACAAAACTGAAGAAAAAATTATTTTAACTTGGATTTTGAGTACGTACTAAATGTAATACGCTCGGCACATATGAGTAGTAAAGGCAGTATTTTTTTTATATTCAAATTGTTTATTATTCAGCAATGTTCATGTACTTAAGTAAAAAAAAAAAAATATGAGAAAAATTATTTTGTGGTGTGGTAATCCTCATTAAATGAAGCGACACGTCACATTCATCTTCACACTTTTGCTAATTTCACAAAACTGAAAACTCCGATCCAAAAAAAAACTTCCAAGTAATTACTCTAGAGTCTAGACAAAACTTATCAACGCACGGTTTGTTGATCGCTATGTTCTGTAGCACCACAATAAGAAAATAATAGGTGTACTACATCTAGTACGCTCGGCATATCTGGGTTAAGTATAGTCTTGATTAAAAAGGCTTCCCGGTTTTCATTTCAATTCATAAATGGATCAAATGGGTATATCCCATTTCAGCCTTACTCGTATTTATAGTACGTTTGTAAAGCCTTTTTAAGGAAGTAAATTCCTATTAAAAATTAAGATTGTGATCTTTTCAAAAAACTAAAAACTAAACTATTGTATATTTGATGTAAGAAACTAAAAAAAAAAATAGTTATTGAAGTCAATGCAAATATTATTTCCGTGAAAAACAAGTTCCGATTGCAACGTCCTTGTATTAATTTTCAAGTTACCTTTATTTGTAGAGGTCTCATTTCTAAACTCCAGCAATTCCAAGTTATTACTCTGCGAACACTGCGCTCCTGGAACCGTATTCTGTTCCGATATTTCTTCATACATCAAACGTAACCAATTTTGAAATTCATGCTGATTCATTGGATTACCTCCTGTAGCGCCAAGAGGTCGTGTGGAACTCAACTCATCATTGCTACGATTTTTTAACAAACCAAAGAGCATTTGTCCAAAAACTTGCCATAAATCATCAAAAGTGCTAAAATTTAAAGTGTTAAGCGATGAGGATAATTGTGGAAAACTAGTAGCAACATTTGGTTCAAAAGAATTCATTGTAGGTGGCGCAGACGGTGGTGGTGTTAAAACTTCATTTTTAATTCGATCGGCTATATTGCGTGATGGTGGACGTGAGTTAGAATGTTTTACGCTTGTAAGTAATTGCTGACTTTCGCTATTACCACTAATGTAGTCAATTGTTCTTTGTATGTTACAAATTAAGGTGCAAGTTCCTGTTGATTTTTTCGTTCTAACAAGTGGTTCCAAGACATTATTGGGAATGGGACTAACTGGTTTAATATCCCATCTTAGCATTTCACGCAGCATATCATCAATTGGTGGCAGGGGCTGCGGTTCCGGAAAACACGTCCCAACATTATGTTTTTTAATAAAGGATGATGTGCAAGTGCTACGTGTTGTTGTCGTACTTATATGTTGTGTTCCCTGTGAGCGCAGTTCGATGTTCACATGTGTTTCCTGTGAGCGCATTTCTTTTGGTATCTGAACGGTTGAGGCTGTGGTTGCGTTTGACAGCTCACATTGTATGCCGATTTCTGTTTTTTTAATTTTTGGCTTACGCTTTTTTGGGCTACATTTCTCAGGTACATACAGTGACTTTTCTAAGCAATATTTTCGTATTTTTTTAGCTATAGCCTGATCATGCCAATGCTGCGCTTGATCTTTCTCCAACTTGCTATAGAGTCGCATGTAACATGCTGATAGATCATTGTAATCTACTGGTAAATGATTCGTCTCCTCCAACTTACATCCCAGTTGATCATTGGCGAACGTTATGGATGCTAAATCTGATGTAAGAGTTTCACATTTTTTATGCAGTTCATTCGTGCGACGCTGTAGGTTTTTCCTTTCTAACTTTTCCGCTTCATATAGTTTACTTATATCTTTGGCGCTGCTCTGGAAATCTTTCAATTGTTGCTGCAATCCCTTACGCTCCTTTTGCAAAGTTTTCAGTTGCTGTATTAGGCTGTCATTGTTAGCTATGCGCTTGGCCAAATCTTCCAAACGACTGCTGAGCTTTTGGTTACTTTCTGTTAATGTATTTGGCATAGATGTGCCACACTTCAATGCTGTCGGTGCATATTGCGCTGGTCGCGGTGGGGTTAATTCAAGAAATTTTAAATTAAAATCTCCAAAATCAAATTGTTGCTCTTCGCACATTTCTGCTGTTGGTGCTTATTTATTTATTCATGTGTTGGTTGCCAACGTTTCTGCAGTTAATAATGTTTGCTCAATTGCTTTAATTAAAAGCTTTTTAAATGGATCTGATAGTTACATTTCCGCACTCTAATTATTGTTATTTATTAGTAAAAAATAAATAATTGCATGCAAAAAATTGCTCAGCTAACCAAGAAAACGTTTCCGCTACACTTTATTTGACAGCTGTCACAAATGCCGCCTACTACTGACTAGCATTGCCATCAACCCGAATGACAATATTACACGTCGTTGCCGAAATCATGTGTAGAGTTACCGTGGAACATGATTTAATTATATAGGTTGGAGAACGTTGTCAAAATTTGAAAATACAACCCTGGGAGAGCATAGAAGACTTCTTCGCAGATTGTCAACAGCATAATCAAAACAAACAAACAAAGAAGACGAAATACTAAACTTTTGTGCATAAAACATTTAAGTTATTTTTAATATTGTGGAGACCACCGCCAATCAAGTTGAAGCCGGATTGCGTTACCTTCAGGATGTCATTGATCTTGCTTTTCAGCCTCGGGAGCTCCAAGATAGCGCTGCACGTTCTAAAAACCATGTAGTCGCAGTACCAACGCATGTGCGTGCTGTGAACAGGTTTCACAGGACTGCCTTCCATTCTGGACTCGGCGATTCCATTTGTATCCCGAAATTCCAGATTGGCAAACTATCTCCTGAGGCACTATTACACTACGTTACCACCATCTGCACCGCAAGTCGCTGGTATTGTCATTGATCAAAATACCCTTTCCGGTTTCGCTCAAAGTCTTGAACTGGAAATGGATGAGCTGATTTGGAACAAATTCAGTTTAGTTTACAATCGCCAATAGAAATTGTGTAAAAGAAAGTGTCGCTTTGATCTGGTTTCGGAGATGTAGCCTTCGAAAGTTGTGGATATAGCTTTTCTAAAAATCGATATAAGTCGGAAACTCCTGTATTGATTTCCAAAAGATTGATGTCATCTGAAAGGTAGTTTAATAAGCTACAATATTACTTTGAATTTTAATTCGTAGTCTTCGAGATATTACTTTTTTGAAATTTTGACCAATAATGAAATTTTGACCAAAAATAAAAATCATTTAAATTAATTTTCCCAAGATTTTTATTTTTTTCAATATGATATCTTTTCTTCGACAATATGCATATTAAAATATACATATTTCAATCGCTTACTTCCTATAGTATATTAAACATCGGCTTCGCTAACCACAGTAATTCTAAATAAAAGTTTAGGTAAGTGGGCGGCCTTCGGCCGCAGGTTAGGATTTCCATCCTCCAATAGGTCCAATATCAGCTTTACTACCCACAGTAAGTCTACATTAAAATTAAGATAAGTGGGCGGCCTTCGCAGCTCAAGATTTACATTCTCCAATAAATTCAAAACTGGCTTCGCAGCGGCCTTCGGCTGCTTCAGACTATAAAATAAAAAAAAATATTTTTCAGATTGAAAATTTCCAAAAATGTAGTTGTTGCTCTGGTACCGTTTTATGATTCCTCCGTTTTTGCAAATAACTGCGTGCATTTTGCACAAGACTGCCTGCCAATACAGATTGATAGCACTTTCAATGACTTAGAAATCGTTTTGGTATTGCAGATGGCATTATGCTGCACTTTTTACTTCCAGGAGGATTGATGAAATCAACTTGGTCGAAGTACATTTGGCAAACACGAAACGATCCTTTCAAGTCAAGTCCTTGCTGCAGGTTTCGATCCACTGGCGACACCTTCCTTCATTCGAATGAACACAATAAAATGATTTTTTCCCTTCGGGGCAAAGAGTATCCAGCTTCGGGGCAACCAAGCGACATAACTCACAAATATTCAGCAGAGTTATTCACTAAAATAAAGATTTAAAAGAAAAATTCACTCGCGAAAATAAAATGAGTAAGTCCTTGGGAAACATAAAATTTTTTCTTTTTCTTCTTATCCAAATTATCACGTTTTATTGTGCTCGATTTTGACAATTCGCGAAGAAGTAAATAATAGAGAAAAAGGCATCATCTGGCATCGCTCCAACCATGTATAATTAAATCATGACCAAAACTGATTATTATTCGTTGACGCCATTGAAGTACGCTCCTTGAAATCGTATTTGAAATGAAAAATTTGCACAGCGTTCACACAAGTTGTACGGTTGGACAAGCCAGCAGAAAAGTCAAAAAATTTTGAAAGCCGTACAATATGTGTGTCATGCGGCTGTTTCTGGAGTTCACATTATCGATCATTAATGTTGTCAAGCTATGTTGGACAGTATGAGGGATAATGTGAGATGCCCTAACGTATTCTGCATGATCGGCAGAATGCCGATGACTGTTGACTAAAAACGCGATTGGATTAAGTTTACTTTAGCGACAATGGATTTTTTAACCAACTTTTTCTTACGTAGCTCTTAACTCTAAGAAATAGTATGTACAGTAAAACCCGTTTTAGTGCCTCCCCCTTTAAGCACCATTCCCATTTAAGTACCAGAAATTTGCTGCATCTAACACTTTTCTGAAAATATATATACAGATTCCCCCTTTTATGTACCTCTCGCTTAAGTACCACTCCCGCTTAAATGCCTCTTAAATTTGCGCTTTAATGTGAAAATTACATATTATTTTCCCCAAAGGGGAAAATAGATTCAGCCAGACACCGGCTCAAAAGTTAAAAGGACCCTTAAAAACGATATCTGCGTAATTTTTTTTTCGTTCCGAGAAAAAACCAATGGAGCGCTTTTGATTCACCTGAAGGTTCTTTTTGGCTAAGAAAACGTGTTTTTTGCTCGTAACTTTTATTTCTTCACAGAATGGAACCTGAATTTGCTTGAAAAATAAAGATTGCGTTCTTGCAAAAAATTTAACGTTAAAAAATTTAAAAATTTTTTCTGTTATAGATCATTTTTAAGCCCAATTTCCATGTGATCTTATCATATCTTATTTTATCGAATATCAGGGAGGACATCACATGCTATTAAGATAGCAAATGCATGCTATTCACTCTCGCATTCTCCAAGAGCATTAGGTTCTGTTCGCATGCTTTTTCTTTCTTACAAAAATTTGATTTGATATCCCTGATATGGGATAAGATAAGATCACATGGAAATTGGGCTTTAGTCCCAAAATTCGATTTTTCCATACAAAAAATGTGATGATGCATGATAATAGATGAACTTTACATTATTAAAATTTTTTTGGATTCAATAGCATGGACAGTGAAGAGCTTGAGGTTTTGGAGGAAAAATTGTTCAAGAGCAAATTTCAAAATATTTATCAGAAAAAAATTACAATTTTTTTTTTAAACATTAAACTAAATTAAATTATTTTTAATGCGGCCGCCTCTACTCATTTGCGGTTTCTTAAAATGCGATGAATGGTGGAAATATCGCAGTTAAATTTGTTTTTGATTTTTCAATGAAATCATTAACTTCTAGTTAGTAAATAAAAAATATGTTTTTTTTAAGAGTGATGATATACATACATCGTATATGAATGCAATACCTAATCAGTTTTGCTTACCGTTAATTTTAATGTACATACGTATGAAATTTACTTAATAAAACCGATTTTAGTAAGTTATATGTATGTAAATGTATGTACATAAACATTGTTGCTTAAGAAAATTGGGACACTTCCATGAGATTGTCCATAGTGCATTAAGGTTCTTAAACGGGTTATTTTTAAGTACCTTGAGGTACCTAAGCGGGATATTCTTAAGTACTTTGAGGTACTTAAGGCAGAGTTTTTAAGTACCTTGAGGTTCTTATGCGGGATTTTTTTAAGTATCTTTCCCGCTTAATTACCTCAAAAACCTGACATCTTGAGTTGAGGTACTTAACCGGGGTTCACTGTAATCAAAAAGTATCGCTCAGATCTAGTTTCGAAGATGTAGTAATCGGAATTTGCGGATATAGTTTTTATAAAAAACAGTACAAGTTGGGATCCCGATTGTCAACATATCGGTAATTTAATAAGGTATACAATCTGTAAAGTAGCCTTTACCAACGCACGCTTTGTCAGAATTTCTTCTACCTGTTTTTTTTCTTGACAGCGATGGAATCACTTTCACGGTTTCATAATTTGAGTTAGCAATTTAACTTTACTATGTTCTTTACTATGTTTGTTATCATGAACTTGGGTTCCTTTTTCTATGGTTGGAAGCACCTGCGTTTGTGGGGTGCTTGAAATTGATTAGCGAAAATTCTTGAATGGTGCATGGCTTCTTGATGTTGGTGCATATCCAATTCGTTATGTAAACTTTTAAATTGTTTAAGTTCTGGCAAAAATTGCCGACGTATTTTACCGAACTACCACACTCCGACGTATCTCGCACACAACAAAAAACTACTCCGAATTCATACGTCGACGCTCAAAAACGGTGTGTGTAAATAGTGGTATAAAAAACCTATGAAGCAGTGCTGTCGTTTGTACTACAACAGTACTTTTGTACTACTCTTCAGCCACTCGTACTACCGAAAAATCAATTTGTGCTACCCATAATTTGTACCAACTAAAGCCTTAACCAAAATAGACGTGACGAGACGGTAGCAATTGAACGAACGTTTGCACTCGTTTCGTCTGTTTTGACATTTAACCCAAAATGTTACGATAAGGGCGGTTCACATTATCACACATGTTGTCCTTCATTGCTTGACAACATTTGTGACTGTTAATATTGCTTTGCAATAGACGACACGAGATATAACGAGTAAGTTATATCTAAGTTATATCTTAGTAAGTTAGAGTGTATGTAAACCAATGTTGATAGCCAAAATGAGCCTACGTAATTGATCGAAAGTGAACGAAACATTTTGACGAGACGTAAGAGTTCCGTAAGAACCGTACTTCAAAACATTAAAACATACAAACTATTTTGCATATTTGCAAAAGTTATTGACTTCATCGTTTGAAGCGACTCAAAATACATAAAACAACAATTTTCATTTTCATATTTTAAAATTTCAATTGATATTAAAAGCATCAAAAACTGTACACGGTTCGCTTCATAATTTTATTAAAATTATTCGTAAAAGCGTTTACCTTAAAATTTCCATAAAACGAGTAAATGAGCAGCTCCGATTTTGCGGATTATGTATTTGGAATCTCCGGACACTATATAATAATTGTGCATTGTCAGATTTGGTTGACAATTTAATCGATCTTGATCTTGCTTGAAGCGAACCGTGTAAAATACTTTGAAAATTTTTGACCCAAAAATCAGATTTTTTTTCCTCATATATTTTTTTAATGTAAGTTCACGACAATTTCAAATTATAGTATGTTGAGGTGAATGCAGTGAAACAGAGGACTATAGCTGTTACACAGGAAACACCAAAGCTCTACTCACGGAAAAACCACAGTTTTATTCCTTATACATAGGCTTAAAAAATAGCGGTAAGCTTTTTTCGATACTTTTTTATGTACACATATGGAAAATCGAAAAAACAATTAAATAAAAAAATATTATAAATAAGAAAAAACTTAATTTTCTTCATTTTTTTGGCCATATTCGGAAAAAAAAAATTTTTACAGCTCAGGTAGCAACCCTGAACCTATTTTTTTAAATGAGGATATGCTCGAATATGAATAAATTTTCGGAAATCGAGAGATCTTGAAGTATTCTAGAACATTCCATTTGTTTGAACATGTCTAATTTACATACAGACTACATACTATTCTAACTTTTATTAATAATTTCTTTTTATCATAAGAGTAGGTGTAAGTACATGTATGTATATTAGTCTAGTACTTACTATTTTTATAAAGTACTACCCAAAAATATTAAATTGAGCAATTACATTTTTTTTCGAAACGACAGCACTGCTATGAAGTAGACTAGCGTTTTATGAACTGATCAGCTGTTTTTTGCATGCGAAAATTCTTGAAACAATCACGCTGCAAACAAGTAGTGCAATCGTAATTACTGATAAGGAAATCGCATGCTCTTAACTCGAGTCCCAGGGTCCACTCCAGATTACAAATAGCAAAATCACATATTTATATAAAACTAGAACACAAGATCAAAGCGTTATTCAATTTTATTAATACAAAGTTATATTTTGCAAAAACAATGCAGTTTATTCCAACTGGTAATAAATAATGGTGTAGTAAAATCCTAAGATAGATTCTATGAGTGTCAAAAAAATTTACAGAACATCAACATCGTCGCTTTAATCCGTTAAATGGACAATGGGTGCTTGTATGTCCACATCGGATGCTGCGACCTTGGTCGGGCCAACAAGAATCACCACAACGCAACGATATGCCAGAGTTTGATTCAACAAATCCTTTATGTCCAAGTGTAATTCGGCCTAATGGAATTGTAAGCAAATTTAATTTAAAATTCTTTGTTTTCTAAATCTATTTTTTTTTTCGCAGAAAAATCCTACCTACACGGATACATTTGTTTTTACAAATGATTTTCCCGCTTTGCTTGAGGACATTCCAGCACCACCTGAAAGTGATGATCCTTTATTCCAAATAGCGCCTGCACGAGGAACTTGTCGTGTAATGTGTTTTCATCCTAAATCGAACACTACGTTACCGTTGATGACGGTAGTGGAAATAAAGAATGTGATAAAAGAGTAAGTTATCACACGTTAATAACGTGACGATTTGGCATCTTTTAAACTTTATGGTCTTAAAATGCTAAGCTGTATTTTTCTTTCAAACAGGACCTTCGTGTTTTTTTTCTTTACTATCTTCCGCTTATTTTAAAGTTCTGTTCAGTAAAGAAATAAAAAGTAGGGAGCTCAGTTCGATTTTTAGGTCAAAGCAGTTATTTCAAACTAAACTTGACGTGAAATAAAAAAAAATACAAAAAAATAAAAAACAAACACCTTCGGTAAACGTTGCGCTCTGGTGTTATCTACTGTGGTCAATTATTTGAACTGTAGCTTGTTTATGTAAATTAAGCTATCATGACGTCAAAACAATTTGATAACCATAAATCTAATAGTGAAAATCACATTAAGTAAAATTTAGTGTAAGAATGCTGTATATGAAAGTTTCTGGCTCAAAATTGGGCTGGATTGTACGAGTTTGTACCAAAATATTAAGATTTTCGACATATCTCGCAAATTATGCAAGCTATTGTGCTAAAATTTGGTATGCGGATACCAGTAGCGCCATTTCACTAAAAGCTTGGGGGGATGGGGGTGGAGGGACGAGAGTTTAAATAACATATCGAATCGATGATATTTTGAATTGAATCTATGTAATTAATATTAATATCAGATCCTTGGGGGGAGGAGCCTATGCCCCTAGCCCTACCCAATTGACGGCTCTGGCGGATACCGATCACGAATATAATTAATGAACCAAATGTAGGCGAATATTTTGATATCAACTTTTAAATTTTTTTCAAAATTTTTCGACTTTTGCAACATCTCAACCTTTTTTTTGAGTATCTTTCAAAATTTTCCAATTTTTATCGACTTTATCAACTTCTTTCGGCTTTTTGAACCTTCTCAATTTTTTTTAAAAATTTTCCGACTTTTTCACCGTTTTTAAATTTTTCCCATATTTTTTCAGATTATTAAACTTCCAACTTTTTTCAATATATGTATGTATGTTATCTATTTTTTCGGCTTATCCAACTTCTGTCAACATTTTCGATATTTTTCGACTTTTTCAGCCTCTTTCAACTTTCTTCATTATTTTCCACATTTTTTCGACTTGTTGAACTTCTTTCAAAATTTTCAGATCTTTTTTTCAACTTTTCGAACCTTTTTCAATTAATTTTAACTTTTTTCAACATATTCCATATTTATTCAACTTTTTTGTCTCTTCCAATTTCTTTAAAATTTTGCAACCTTTTCAAAATTTTGCACCTTTTTCAAAATTTTCCAACTGTTTTAAAAGTTTGCAACTTTTTCAAAATTTTACAACTTTTTCGACTTGTTCAACTTTTACGACTTTCAAATTATATGAGATTTCTGGATATTAATATCACCTTTTTCGATATTTCAAAAAGAATAAGATATATAGAATTTTTCAAAATATTTCGTCATTATTCTACAGATATTATTCGTTTTTTTCAATACTATTCAATATTTGTAGGGCTTACCACATTATTCTACAGTGGACGTGGTATTTACCTGAACTAAATGTTAGTCTAATCGCATAAATAGCTGATATTTTTTTTTAAAAATCTTAATCACAGGTAAAAAGCGATCCATGGTACTTAGAACTCATCAATTATATAAAATTCATTTTTTGTCTGTCTGTCTATCTGTCTCTTATGCACGCGGAAACTATCCAGCCGATTTTGATGAAATTTTTACAGTATGTTAGTATCGATCAGGCGGGTGCCATAGGCTATTAAACTTTTATTTAGGGTGCATATTTATGGTGGCCCTCATACACAAATATTTTAAAAACAGCGCTTTCTCAAAGACAGGCAAATCGATTCTCATGAAATTTACACAGTATGGCTTTTATGTTAAGAGACACAGATTGGATGGTAAAAATTTAATTTAGGGTGCATACTTAGGGTGGCCCTCATACAAATATATTTTTAAATATCATTTTCTCGAAGACAAATAAATCGATTCACACCGAATTTGCACTACGTATCTCTAATATTAAGAAGCATAGCTTAGGCCACAAAACTTTTATTTAGGGTGGCCCTGACATAAAAATATTTTTGAAATACAATCATTTTCTCGAAGTCCGCAAAATTGATTCTCATGCAATTTACACCACATGGCTTTTATTGAAAAGACACAGATTAGATTGTAAAAATTTTATTTAGGGTGCATACTTAGGGTGACCCTCATACAAAAATATTTTTAAATATAATTTTCACAAAGACAGGTTAGTCGATTCACACCGAATTTACACGTAGCTCTTGTGTTGAGAGACATAGTTAAAGATACAAAATTTTTTTTTAGGGTGGCCCGCACACGCAAATATTTTTTAAATGTCATTTTCTCAAAGACTGCTTAATCGATTCTCTTGGAATTTACACCACATGGCTTTTATATTAAGAGGCACAGATAAGCTTAAAAAAACTGTATTTAAGGTGCATACTTAGGGTGACTCTAGTACAAAAATATTTTTAAATATAATTTTTGCTTGGGCTACAAAACTTTTATATAGAGTGGCCCTCACACAAAAATATTTTTAAATATCATTTCCTCGAAGACCGCTTAATCGATTCTCATGGAATTTACACCACGTGGTTTTTATATTAAGAGACACTGCTTAGGCTGTAAAAATTTTATTTTGGGTGCATACTAAGGGTGATCCTCATACAAATGTATTTTTTAAATAGAATTTTCACGCAGACCGCACATCGAATCTACACCACGGTTGAGGTGAAGCGATGCGCACAGGGTAATGCTAGTATTATATATGTTTGGATTACGTAAAATGGAGATCGACTAACATGTGTTACATGAGTATTTGATGCATGAGTGTTGCATGAGTTTTTGATACCTTCCTACAAAAGAAAACCAAATTTAAAAAAACTTGCATAATCATAAGCATAAGCTTAATTTTGCACAGCTCAATTCTTCAAGTAGGACGTATTCACAGAGTACTACTATCAAATATGCAATATGATTACGGTATAAGGATCATAAAATACGACATGCAGAAAATGATTTAAGGGTGAAGGTGCCAATTAATCTATCTACGCCAAACCATAAGAAATACCCAGAATTCAATTAGAAAGTCTGCATAAGTGCACTCAAAACGATCATCATATAAAATCCAAATGCAGTAAACTAGGAGTGCCTGAACTTGTAGAACATTTTATTTGCAAGTGCAGCTCTCACCTCTCCTGTTTGGTTGTTTTGTGGTTTTGTGCATAAAGGGTCGCAACGTGGCTTGATGGTCGTTTCGAGTCACTCATGCAGACCTCCATTCCATATATACTGTTTTTTAGTAATATTACATATGTATAATATACGCATGAGATTTAAAAAACATGGGATTTTGCGTCAAAGTACCAAGATAGCATAACAGCCCAAATTATAGCTCCTAAAGTAGCAGGGGTTCTGAAAAAGAATCATATTTTGGTCTGAAAATTGCCGATTTAAGTTAATTTCAAAAATTTTTGTTCTAATAGCCTAAAAATCCAAAATTACACTTTTTATTATTATGTCATATACTATACATCAAAAAAAATTAAACTCCTAGACCTCATGACCGTTTTTTGTGACCCTTTCAAGTAAAATCAGTCTTAGTAAAATATGATAACTTTGCATATGTTTTTTTTTTCTTTTGATGTACATATGTATGTATATCGTCAAAAAATTGGTCAAAGCCCATTGTGTAGTATCATCAAGATAATTGAAACCAATGGTAGCTCATGCAAATATGCTGTGCAAGCGCCTGACTATATAACCATTCTAAATTGTTCAATATTTTTTTTTCAGATGGCGTAATCAATTCAATGAACTGCAAGCAAAATATACATGGGTGCAAATATTTGAAAATAAAGGTGCTTCAATGGGTTGCTCGAATCCACATCCTCATTGTCAATTATGGGCATGCTCATTTCTTCCGTCTGATCCACAAACCAAAGATATTAACTTACGCAAATATTATGAAAAATACGGCACACCCTTGCTGGATGATTACTGTGCCCGCGAATTGAAGCGCAAAGAACGTATAGTAATAGCAAATACAGATTGGCTTGTGGTCGTACCATATTGGGCAGCTTGGCCATTCGAAACAATGATAATATCTCGAAATAATAATAAACGTATTAATGATTTAACTCCAACACAGGAAGAAAATTTGGCTATTACTATCAAACAGCTGACTACAAAATATGACAATCTGTTTCAATGTTCTTTTCCATATTCTATGGGTTTTCATGGTGCACCAACAGGTGATTTGCTTCACCAGCATGAAACAGATACCCACTGGACTTTGCATGCTGTATATTATCCACCATTACTGCGTTCAGCGACTGTACGAAAATTTATGGTTGGATTTGAGTTGCTTTGTGAAGCTCAGCGGGACTTAACGGCAGAACAGGCTGCACAAAGGCTTCGAGAAGTTGATGGACTTAAGCATTATTTGCATTAGTCGTTAAGTTAAAAACATTACTGTTTTTTGGAAATATAATGTAAAATTATTACCGCTATTAGTTAAAAAAAAAACTTTATTTTTTGTAAACTAAACACTTGAAATGCGACCTCATAGTTTATTAAAAACAATAATAATCCAAACTTCTTAGACATTCTAGTGTAAAACACAGTAACAAATTTTTAATACATATATAATACAATACATTTTACGAGTACATCATGTAACACAATACACAATCAACATTTAACAACCTTAAGCAAAAACTTACTAGCCTAAAACAAACGTTTTTGGAACAAATAAAGTAAAATAAAATATTTTTTTTTTCTAATTTGGCTGATTAAAATTTTTTCATAACGGCACGGCTTTCTAGTGCTTGCATTTCTTTCAGTAGCAACGCAATGTTGTAGCGTAAGCGATGAAACATAGCAACGGGAAATTCTAAGGTACGGTAGTTGCCATTGATGTCTTGGAAATGTATAATAATCATAGGCGTTACAGATGCAGCTTGCGGGCCCAGTACACTAAATTCAATCAAAATATATTTACATAAAATATTTAAGTTCAGAAAATTACTATAGATTTCAATGTAAAAATAGCAGGTGGTCGATTTTTTAATAATAGAAATAAAACTTACTTAAAAAAGCACAACCTATCTACATGAATTAATATGAGTTTTAGTTTTTACAACCGACTATATTATACAAGTCTCTACATTCTCCGCAACGGTGGGAGATCGCAAAGCCTCTAAACTCTAACCTATGCCTATACCATCTACTTTAATTTTTCGTTTCTAATTACAAAAAAAAAATTTCATATTTTTCCTCCCATATCTTGAAACTCACCTATCGCACAGCGATATATTAATGCGCCACTGTAGATTTTTTGCCGGTGAACGTACATTTTTTGCTTCATAAAAATTTTTCGATAAAGACTCACGATGATTGTGCAGCACTTTACTTATATCATCAATGCATTCCTCAGTAAATCTGTGCCGAAAAAATAAAATCAGATTTGACCTGTCCAATGACCCTTCAATTATATATACCTCAGTTCCTTTAAGCAGTCTCTAAGTTCTTCGTCCTTAACGGATCCTTTAGGTGTTCGCAAAAATATTTGCATTATTTGCAAAATAGCAGCAAAGAGCTCACAAAAATTCTCCGGTATTTTGCATCCGGAATGATTCAATTTCGTTAAGGCCAAGTCGAGCACTTCGGGGGAGCATTTGCGACTTTCGATATAATGCACCGAAACCTGGATAAGAACGCGAAGCACAGGTTTGCTTAGTTGTGGCAGATATTTCACATAGGGGCGTATGGTTTTATTAATGGAATATCGAAAGTTTGTAGACATTCCTAATATTTTTGTTTATTTAACGTTGCAAATAGGACGTAGGTAGAAGGAAATATACTAAATGTCAGAATAACAAAACTTCAGTCTCATAGCTAATACATTTGATTTTTAAAAATTTCTGCGTTGCCAATTGCTTAGTTTGTAAGTGAATCACTCCTGTCAAAATTAAATATAGTTTGCCCCTTAAAGCGCTAAGCACATTAGGGACGAGAGCGATGATCACGAACAAAAAATTGCTTTTTGACATGTGATTTCTTAAGCTATTTATCTTGCTGGTCGTCATTTATTTGAGTTGTCTTCTTTCTCTAACCAAACATGTTACCAACCAATCGCACGAAAAATTTGTTCAATCGCTCAGCGATAACTTTTGCTCTATTGCGTATCTTACCCAGTTTATTTAGTCAACGTTTACACGAAGAAAGTCTTGCCGCAAAGTTTCCTTGTTTGTGGGCAAGAGAGGAAAAGTGAAAGGGACGAGGTAAAAAATTTGTAATATGTTGCAAACGCGAAACGAAAATCACAAAAGAGAATGGACAAGAATTTGTCTCTCAGACTTTCCTCGTGTAAACGCCGACTAAGTGCTTAATTCTGTACGCAATCACCTACGTGTGGTTGAATCGCATTTGCTTAATTAAGTAATTACTATGGTCAAAGCTTATACAAGATGTGCAAGTCTTTTGCGCTAAAATTTTTCACTCCCACGTATAGCCCTGTTCACATTATCACACATGCTGTCCAACATGGCTTGACAACATCTATGTTCAATCATGTGAACTGTAGGAACGACCGCTTGTCACACATATTAGATGGATTTCAAAAATGTTTGATTTTTCTCCTAGATTGTCCAACTATACAACCTGTGTGAATTGACTGTCAAGCCTAGTGAAAATTTTTCATTTTAAATAAGATTTCTTGCAGCTTACTTTGATGTGGATGCCCATAAATTGTTCTGTAATTGATGTTTGATGTCATGTTCGATAATGTGAACGCAAAGCAATATTGACAGTCACACATATTGTCAAACCATGTGGGACAGCATGTGTGATAATGTGATCCGCCCTTATTGATTGTCAAAATTCGCTTAAAACCAGGGACGTGAACTGGGTGAAAAATTTGGTCAATTCGGTTCAGCGGTTCGAACCGTTTTTGCAATTTTGGATTGGTTCGTAAAAACGGGTTTTGTTTTCTTTGAATCGGGGTTTCGGTTCGGTTCAACGATTCGTGGTTCAGTTAATTATTAAAAAAAAGCGGTTTTCCGGCTTAGAACCAGTTCGGTTGAAAACCGGTTGACGTCCATGCTCAAAACAATATAGGAAAAAAAAAATGTTTAAAAAAAATATCAAAACAAAATTTAATTTGGCAAATCAGTGTACTCTATTTTGCTTTTTTTTCAAAATTTCGGTTCGGGCTCAATTTTTATTGCGAAATTAAAATTACATATGCTACTGAAGTTTTTAAAATTTCAAACCTTTTATTTCACACATTTATTTTTTTGCTCCAAGCAAGATTAATATTTGTTGTTTTTGGTTTTATTTACTTTGACAATTTTCATTGAATTCTTATGAAATGAATGTGAATTTCCTGATTTTGAAGATGAAGAAGAATTAAATGCAAATGATTGATTGATTGATTGAGTAAATTTATTAGTATTTAAAATACTTTGAATAACATTTTTATAACTATAACTTAAAATATGAATAGTTTTCGTTTCTTTGATACATCTTAACATATTGCAGTTTATTATTTACAAGTTTGAATTTCAATTCATTGATTCCTTTTTGCTTTGATGAATTCTAAACATTTTCTTTTAAAAATTCTTAAATTCGAATAATTTTTTATATCATTTGTAAGGCTGTTAAATAATTGAAAACCTTTCTGAAGAGGGGTCCTCTGGGCTGCTGTTGATCTCTGGTATTCACTCGCATTTCAAAAACTATATGGCTGGACCTCTTCTATTCTTCTGACATAATTTGTGAGATAATTTGGTGCTGTCTTATCTTGAAAACCGTTAATAGTGTGTTGTATTATAAGAATATAATACACTTTAGGTGCATAGCTCATACTTCCCAGTTGGTAGTTTATGACACAATATCTATAGTTAATATTAATGTTATTAAGTGCAGATATTTTTCTAAGAAGCCTGGAGCGCCTATTAAAGCATCTTTGGTAAAAATATTAGGCTTCAAAAAAAACAAAGCTTGATTGTCCAACTCGCTGGAATTCCACTATTTATATACTCTAACGCTTATTAGATTACAAAACTTTATACATACATATGTATATTTTCATGTTTTTTTTTACTTTGCAATTTTAACTATGCCACCCTATGAATTTTAATTGTTCCTCCTTTAATATTAATTCAAGACAGTCTTAACTTCAAGAAAAACCATTTTTAAAGGGTGTACTAAAAAAAAAATCCAAACCATGGCGAAATTGTCATTTCAGCCCTACCATGTTTCAATTTCTTTTTTTGAGCACGCCTAAGTCTTCTTAAATTAATATTAAAGGAGGAACAATTAAAATTCAGATGGAGACATAGTTAAAATTACATTCAAAGTAAAAATAAAATCAAGATAGTCTAAGCTTGAAGCAAAACCATGGTTGAATGTGCTCATAGACGTATAGAGTCAGAAACGGTATCATAAACTAGTACATAACTTACAACTGAAAATATTAACGAACAAGTGTAGTAGTATCTTATTCCGAAAATGAAAGGGCAGACATGCTGAAAGGGCTGCTAAAGAACAAGAAAAACAATTCAATATCAAAGAGTTCGAGATTTATCAGACTTATTCTAGGATTTCTAAAGAAAATAGATTTCAGAATTCTATTAACAAAAAAAAAAATTGATTCACCTCTATTGAGTGAAGGTGCTCGGGTCATATTAGCTGTTCCAGCAACTCAAGTCAGTGTCGAGAGGGCTTTTTCTGCGATGGATTTTGTTTTAGCTTCACAAAGAGTAAACTTTTAAAGAGTACATCTTTACGAAGAATCATTAGAGAATATTCTACTTGTGCGTTTAAATGAACATTTTTTCCAAAAATAAATAAAATAACATTCTGAAATAAAAATTAAATGAAATTGTTTAATTTTTTTATTTTTTCACAAAAAAATTGAACCTGAACCCGAACCCGGACCCTCTAAATTTAAGTGCATTGAACTCGAACACGTACCCGCACCCAAAACTTACAGGGTTCGAAAGCATGCTTTTCTGTAAGTCGAGTAAATAGCGTACCTACATAGCGTTCAAAGTTTTTTTTACAAAATTTGCTGAAAAATAATTTCCAAACATTTGAATTGTAAGCGATAGATTGAATAAAAGGGCACAATTTGAAATAAATTCAAAAAAAATACTTGTGCCTTTGAGAAAAGTATTTTGTAAGAGCCACTTTTATGTTTTTATCAAAATATTGAAAAACTTACCCAAGAATATGTCAAATTTTTCTAAGGCACTGTTATCAACGGAATATCTGTTGCTTTTATTGACTGTTAAAATGTTCTTTCAACTTTTTTCCACTTGAAATCTTAGTTTTGATTGAATTAAATCGGTCTCTTAGTCTGTGTATTATAATAGTGCTTGAAATACCTAAAATATTTTTTTTATAAATTTGTTAAATTTTTGTCTACTATTCTCAAAATCGCACAGGTTTACTTTTGCTCCCATGCTCCAATCTTTTTTTCTATTGTTTTACCCCCTAAAATGAAAATCAAAATAGCAAAAAAATAAATGTCGCTCCGATTTCGGTTCGGATGTATAGCCATAGGAAGTTGCAGATATAGCTTTTGTAAAAATCTTTATAAGTTGGGAATAGGGTTTGTAATCCCGGGATCCCGAAATCCCGAGATCCCGCTGTTTTTATCAATCCCGAAATCCCGGGATCGATCACTTAATCCCGGGATTTGACTTTTTTATGCCTAAAACGAAAAATAACTCACAGCACTCTTAAAATTTTTTGTAAAAAAATCGTATTTGGTTCAACATTTTTTAATTTAAATTTTTTCAGTTGAGATTTGACTATTTTCATATTAGAAATTCTTGGATTGTTTTTTTTTTTTGTTCAGCTGCTGCGAATTTGGGAAGCAAATGGCTCTAATAAAAGACTGCAAGACTAGATGGAACAGTCTTTTGTCAATGCTTGAACGCGTCTATTTATTGAAAAATTGTATACAAAAGGCATTAATAGACATAAGTCTACCTGAAGGTGAATCTTTGGCTTTATCCAATAATGAGATTGAAATGGTATCTGATATCATTAATGCGCAATTCCCAGTAAAAGCTACAGTCAAAGCTCTTTGCCGTCGGGATGCTAATTTGTTCACAGCCGATGTTGCCATAACTTTTATGTTAAAAAAACTTAAAGATGCTAACAACGTGATTAGTCAAAAATTGTATTCAGCTCTCATTCTTCGAATGCAACAAAGGCGAACAGATATAAGTGGTATCCATCAGTATCTGCACAATGGTAGAATCAACGTTCAATCTGAATCTGAAATAGACATAGTAATAGTTCCATCTTCAATAAAATGCCGCAAATTCATAGTTTAGTTACTCGAAAGACTACACGCTTCAAATCCAGTTACATCAGAAACAGCTTATGAGACTGAATCTGAAGTTGAACTTTCTGTTTTAAATGAGGCACCTCTCAAAATTGTTTCCGAGTCTCCATCTGAATCTATTTCTGACGAACTTAAGAAAGCTATAAAAAAAGCGCATTTGCCGAGGATACCAATTCGATGTGAGACGCTATCAGTGAAAGTTCAAAAGGAAATGCTGTTGTTTGAGAATGGGGGAACACGTGGTGACTTTTTACAAAGAGCTTATGATTTTTTAATGACTATTTAACCTACCAGTGTAGAGTCTGAACGTGCTTTTTCTGCGGCTGGACTTTTCGCAACTAAAATAAGAAGTCGTTTGGGCGATGAAACTTTGGATGTGCTTTGCTTCCTCAAAACGTATTAAAAATTTTACAAAATTAATTACTATTAATTTTCAAACAATGAATGAACTCCTTATAATTTAATAATTAAGTATGTACAATATCATATAAACAATGAATTTCCTTATAAATTAATAAATATTTTTTTATAAACATATTTTTGGAATGTGTCAAGTTTTTAATTTTCTTAAAATTTTACTAAAATAATGTGTTAATATTTTTCAAGAACAGGTATTTAAAAATCCCGGGATCAATCCCGGGACTAGATAAATGTAATCCCGAAATCCCGGGATTACAAATATAGCACGGGATTACAAACCCTAGTTGGGAACTCTTGAATGGATATCAAAAATATGGGTGTCATAAGAAAGATAATTTAATGACCCACATTAATGGTTGGCAAATCTTTTAAATCTAATCCATCATTTTGGAGATATGACGATTTTTCTGAAATTTTGATCAATTTATTTTTAAAAAACCGGTATTTTTTCTAAAAAATGTATTATTGACCCATGATTTTTTTAGAATAGTAAGAAAGTTTAATTTATTCCCTTTAAAATGGTACATAGTTTGTTGTAAATTTTTTACTATCTACCCCCTTTTTGACCGAAAAAACACAAAGATTTATTCAATGAATTCTTATAGAAGTTATGTTTTTATGGACAAAAACAACAACAGCAAGGACTATTACAAAAACAACAGTTATTATAAGACGATTCTCATTGTAAAACTTAAAAATTTTTATTAAAAATCGCGCACGCTTACGGCGCTCCTTTTTCAACATAGCCTTACTTTTTAAATAATTATCAATTTACATATGTAATAATCTTATCATTTTATAATGATAATCGTCTTATAATTATTGTTGTTGTTGTAATAGTCCTTGCTGTTGTTGTTCTTCATTGTTTTTTGTCCATTAAAACATAATTTCTATAAGAATTCCTAATGACTAGGATTTTTACAAAAGCTATGTCCGCAACTTCCGATGGCTATATATCCGAAACCAGATCCAAGCGACTTTTTTTTTTACATATTTGTGCTTAGAATAAAAAAACACATAATAAAAGCTTAGTTTCATTACCATTGGACAATGGGAGCTAAAGTAAACATAGCCCCTCAAATTACCCAAGAATATGTTAAATTTTTCTAACGCGCTGCTTTCAACGGAATATTTGTTGATTTTCTTGGCTGTTAAAATTTTCTTTCAACTTTTTTCCTTTCGAAATCCTAGTTTTGATTGAATTGACTCGGTCTCTTATTCTGTGAAGAGTGCTTGAAATACCTTAAACCTAATACCTTTTTCTGCGGCTGGACTTTTCGCAACTAAAATAAGAAATCGTTTGGGCGATGAAACTTTGGATGTGCTTTGCTTCCTCAAAACGTATTAAAAATTTTACAAAATTAATTACTATTAATTTTCAAACAATGAATGAACTCCTTATAATTTAATAATTAAGTATGTACAATATCATATAAACAATGAATTTCCTTATAAATTAATAAATATTTTTTTATAAACATATTTTTGGAATGTGTCAAGTTTTTAATTTTCTTAAAATTTTACTAAAATAATGTGTTAATATTTTTCAAGAACAGGTATTTAAAAATCCCGGGATCAATCCCGGGATCCCGGGACTAGATAAATGTAATCCCGAAATCCCGGGATTACAAATACAGCACGGGATTACAAACCCTAGTTGGGAACTCTTGAATGGATATCAAAAATATGGGTGTCATAAGAAAGATAATTTAATGACCCACATTAATGGTTGGCAAATCTTTTAAATCTGTTAAATAAGAAGAGTTTTTCCTATTTCAGCAGAAACCGATTTAATTTATTTTTAATATATTTTAAATTTATGTATAAGCTACTGCTTAAACGGGGCGAGTGCGAAAGTGGTGCAAATTAACTAGCGCGGTAAAAGTAAACGATACGACGTTAGATCGATTGATGCAGCAAGAGAGCGACTGCAATTTATTTTTGGTCTTTTATACAATGTTTAAAGAGCTTAAATTACAGTTAGTGCAGTTATGTTTTTTAGTACAACATTATGCATACTTAAGGCCTAAGCATAGAAATAATTAGGAAGCAGTTTAAGCCCTAAGTATAGAAAGTTAAAGAAACTATTGAACAAAATTTTATAAGTACATAGCTTACAATATTTCAGGTTAAATTCATAATATAAATATAAAGTAAAAAATACGTTATACGTTGGCCGAACATTCCGGCCCCCTTGAAAGGACCCTTTCAAGCAAGTAGTACAGCAAGCTTATGCACAGGTCGACGGATAACACCCTTTGTAGTTTGTACATCGATGACTCGTATACGTTGATCCTTGCCAGGAATTACGTTGACGATTCGTCCCATTAGCCAGCGCTGAGGTGGGACATTATCTTCATGGACTATAACAAGAGCACCATTTGAGACATTAATTTGCTTGTTGGTCCACTTGGTGCGGGCTTGAAGCTCGTTGAGATAATCATTGGACCATTGTTGCCAAAAGCGTTGCTTAATTGCACTGATGCGAGCCCAATGCTCAAGTTGATCAATTTCTTTGTTCGGTGCCTCACGTTCTGGAAGAGCTTTAAGTGCGCTACCGATTATAAAATGTCCAGGAGTTAGCGCTTCGAAGTCACTTGGATCGGATGACAGAGGCGAAATTGGACGAGAATTCAGTATAGCTTCTATCTCAACCATAGCCGTTGTGAGCTCTTCAAAGGTGAGTCGTGCATTCATCACCGTTCGAGTTAGATGACCTTTAGCAGACTTCACTGCAGCCTCCCACAAACCGCCAAAATGTGGTGCTCTGGGAGGTATGAAACGAAAGTTTATAAATTTATTAGTACAAAAATTAGTTATAAGATTTTGATTTTTTGAATTAAAAATAAATTTTTTGAGTTCTGCTAATTTGTTATTAGCACCAACAAAATTAGTAGCATTATCACAGAATATGTCAGTAGGTAAGCCTCTTCTACCGATCATACGCTTTAATGCTGATATGAAGGCTTCCGTTGACAGGTCTGAGACAACTTCAATGTGGACAGCCTTTGACGAGAGACACACAAAAATTGCAACATATGTCTTGTATGGGACCTTGCCACGAATTCGATAATATGTATTTATTGGTCCACAAAAATCGACAGCACAGCGAGAAAATGGTCTGGATGGATTGAGGCGCTCGACAGGAAGATTACCCATTATTTGCTGAAGCAAACGAGGCTTGTAGCGAATGCAGTGCGTGCAAGATCTAACAATTTGACGGGTCAAATTTCTAGCGTTTATTATCCAAAAACGATCACGAACTAGCGCCACAAGTGCCTTTGCGCCGGCATGGTAGTTGGTGATGTGTAAGTGACGAATATACCCTTTTACGAATTCATTGCTACTTGGCACAAGTATAGGGTGTTTGTGTTCTTCAGAAATTTTTGCTAGTTCCAGACGACCGCCAACCTTGAGCAGATTGAAATTTCCAGTATTTTGCAAAAATGGATTCAGAAACTTTAGAGAGCTTTGCAAAGCTATACCCTTCGTGAGCCGCCGAATATCTTCTTCAAAGTATTTTTGTTGCAAATTCCAGACAATACAGAGTAGAGCGTTTTCTAGTTCCTGAGGGGAAAGGGAATTCGAGTCGATATTATTATTTGATTTATTGGAATAGTTTTTGTGAAATCGAAACAACCAGGCAACGATGCGTAAAGTTTTTATGTATGAGCTATACCTTTTTATGGATTCAAGGATATAGTTAGTTTTGGACGCAGTATGAAAAGTTGACTTTCTCTTTTCTTTGTCAACTTCATTGTAATCTATTTTGTCGTATTTATTTTCTGGCCAATGTGGCTTATCGAGATTTAAAAAAGACGGCCCAGTGTACCATATCGAGTCAGTGAGTTCTTTAACAGAAGAGCCTCTTGAGACAATGTCGGCAGGATTAAAATTAGTTGGGACATGCCTCCATTGACATTCCGTTGTAAGATCTTGAATCTCGGATATCCTGTTACCAACAAAGGCCGATAAGGTAGATGAGTGTAACTTGAGCCAGTGTAGAACAATTTGAGAGTCAGTCCATAAATATACTTCAGAAATGTAGTTACTTAAGGACGATTTAGTTTTAGCGTACAGTTGCGATAAAAGATGAGCTCCACAAAGTTCTAATTTTGGTAATGATTTTTTCTTTGTGGGTGCGACCCTAGATTTTGCAGTAAGAAGTTGAACAGATACGTTACCACGTGAGTCATTTACGCGAAGATACAGACAGCAGCCGTATGCACGTATCGATGAGTCGCAAAATCCATGCAATTGTATTGATTTAGCGTTTGCCAACAAGCAATATCTAGGTATTTTAAGCGAACGGAGTGAATCCAGGTCCTTAAAAAAATTTTCCCACGCGGTCTGTAAGGTTTGTGGTACAGAATTCATCCCAATTTATTTTAAGGAGCCAAAGTTCTTGGAGAATAATTTTTGCGATGATGATGACTGGAGCTAGTAAGCCAAGAGGGTCAAAAAGTGACGAAGCTAACGATAAAATTGTTCTTTTTGTAACTTTATCAAATTGATTTTTGGGATTAAATGAAAACAGCAGCACATCTTGATTTTGATCCCATGTTATGCCTAACGTACTTGTTACAAAAGAGTCATCTAGGTTTAAGTTTTTAGTCGTCTCTTCGTCTCTAAAGGTTCTATGATTAGAGTGCCACTTTGCGAGTTCCATACACCCTTTTTTAAGAATTTCTGAAACTTCAAATTTTATTTTTAACAGCTCTTCGAGAGTTTCAGATCCTCCTAAGAAATCATCAACATAAAACGAAGATTTAATTGTTGCAGCACCTAGTTCAAATTCAGAAGCATATTGGTCTGCGAGATAGTGGAGACTACGAATAGCGAGAAATGGTGCAGCAGCCGTAACGTAGGTCACAGTATTGAGTTTGAAAGTTTGTATCGGTTCTTTTTCTGAATTTCTCCACAAAATATATTGAAAACAGCGATCCCTGGGATCTACATCTACTTGCCGGTACATTTTGACGATGTCAGCGGTGATTGCATAGCGATAAAGGCGAAAACGAATGAGCAAAATGTACAATTCCTCTTGAATTGTAGGTCCGACCATTAAAATGTCGTTGAGAGACCTTTGAGACGAAGTTTGGCATGAAGCATCAAAAACCACTCTTAATTTTGTAGATGTACTTGTTGGCTTAAAAACACAATGGTGAGGGATGTAATAGTGTGGTGCATCAAGTTCGGGGTTTTTTACCACGCTCATATGCCCTAAATCAATAAATTCTTTCATAAAAGAAACATATTGAGTTTTTGTATCAGAATCTCGAGCCAAGCGACGCTCAAGTGATGTGAATCTTCTCAATGCAGTACCATGTGAAAAACCAAGAGACGAAGTGGTATCTTTAAATGGTAATCGTACAACAATTCTTCCCTCTGAAATGCGAGACACGGTTTTTGAGTAAATTTTTTCGCAACAAGTTTGCTCATCGGTCCATCGATTTGTTGGAGTCTCAATTGCATCCAATTTCCACATTTGTTCCAATTGCTTATCTATTGATTCTTCATATGACAGCAAGCAAGTTGACAACGATGAGACAGGAGAAATGTGAATTTTATACCGACCAGATACAACCCAACCCAACAATGTTTTCTGAAGAATGGGTAAATTGTTGCCAAGTTTAATCTGGCCGACCGACAAAATATCGAAAAAGCTTTCTGTCCCTAGCAACAAATCAATGCGTTTAGACTTAAAGAAATGCTCATCAGCCAGCTGCGTATTTGGTGGCAAATTCCATGACGAAATATCAATGTCCAATTCGGGCTGATATGAAATATGAGACGTAATGCAAAATGAAAGAGGCAATTCTAAATTAGAGAACCGAGATTTAATAGAAGTTGAAGCTGTATGCTTAATATCGGAATGTGAATTTCCGATGCTTAAAATTTGCATTGAATGTTTTTCCCTGGGTAAACGTAACTTTTGAGCGAATTCTTCGGTTACGAAATTTACTTGCGAACAAGAATCAAGTAATGCACGGCCCATGTGATAACAACCAGATTTATCACGAACAAGTACAACAGCAGTGGCAAGAATAACCAAAAAGTATATATAATGGAAGAGAAAGACTCGCGCTCACAACAGATTCATGTTGCTGGCTAACGCGTCCAAACGATAGAACCATATACATTTGACGCTTTCGATCCGACGCAGCAGAATTTTTTAGCAGCATTAAATCTGCTGCGAAACTGAAACGGAATGAAACGAAATTTCTTATTGATATTTCTTTTCGTTTTTCTGGAATTTCTTATTTTGTTTTGATATGGCTAATTTCTTATTTTGTCTTCTCATATGAAAATATGACTGATTAATTCTTATTGCTATTTCACGCATATGCGCTTTTTTATGTAAATTTCTTCTTATTGATATCTTATTGATATATTATGAAAAATATTTAAAAAATTATAAAAATGTAAAAAATATAAAACAATTAAAAAAATATAAAAATCAAAAAAATATTTCTTTAATTTATTTGGATAGTAGGTACTGGGATTCGAACATCGTCTTTTTCTCATTTTTAAATAAAATAATATCACAGTTCGATTTCTAGCATATACCACTATGTAAATAACAAAGTTTTGTGAAAAAATTAGCATTTGGGGTTGAGAAGTGGCCCGTTTGAGAAATTCTTACCCTATAGCAAAATAAAAAGAAAAAAAGTTCATAGTTCGACACTCAGAAATTACGGCCAAAGCCTTCGTACTAATGCCGAAGCCATGGATCAGTCAAAAATAAATATGTTTGGAAATGACTCCGCCTGAAATGTTCGACGCCCCCAAGGGTAAAGAATTTCACGTACGCTTCACAAAAAAGGCTGTAAAGCATGGGGGTGGCCACATTATGGTCTGGGGTTATTTTTCATGGTACGGTGCCAGACCAATACATCGAATTTCCGATAGCATGACCAGATTCCACTATAAAGACATTTTGGAAAGTCCGATGTTGCCCTATGCTGAGGAAAGTATGCCGCTAAAATGGACATTTCAGCAGGATATTGATCCTAAGCATACTTCCAAGTTGGTGAAGAATTTATATCAAAGGAATAGTGTGACCTTGCTTAACTGGCCAAGTCAATGACTGAACTTGAACCCTTTGGAAAACCTTTGGCGAGAGTTGAAGCAGAGAATAGGAAAGGAAGTATTCCAAAATAAGAAGCAATTATGGAGTTTTGTCCAAAAAACTTGGTATGAAAAACCAGTAGAGACTTGCCGTAAGCTTATCTCCAGTATGCCAAAAATAATACACAAAATTATTCAAAACAATGGTTGATATACCGGCTACTAATGATGAACTTTAAATATCAACAAATAGAGCCGATAAAATCGAGTTAATTTTTTTTTTTTATTAAAATGTACTGAATGTACTTATTATTTTGTCCAGTCAATTTAATCCATTTTTTACTTTTTTGATAAGACTGAAAGATATTTTTGTTTCTTATTAATGTTACACCTTTTAATTTTATTTAATATGTTGTAAGAAGTTAACTATAAATTTGTTTTTCTATTAACTTAAATAAATTTTTGCCTACAAGCCATTGAACTAATTATGTGAGCGTGTACTTATTATTTTGACCATATGTGTATATTCCAATAATAAATATTTTGCTGCGTTTGTCCCTTTTATTTTTTCCAACACTGTATATTTTTTTATTTTCAAAAATATTTATATTTTTTTGGGTTGAGTTTTGTCGAATTTACAAAAATGATTTTCCAAATGCAAGGAAGCTTTAAGCGTTTAATTATTTGCATTAGTTGTCACGATCTTCAAATAAGGGATGATTTTCTATTTATACGCATAACAAAAAGGTAAACAAACAAGCGCATATGTGTGTGCGTAGGCGTTAGATTCTTTTATGCTACAGTATCAAAAATTAGAACTTGCAAATATCAATAAAAATGAGAAAAAGACGATGTTCGAATCCCAGTACCTACTATCCAAATAAATTAAAGAAATATTTTTTTGATTTTTATATTTTTTAATTGTTTTATATTTTTTACATTTTTATAATTTTTTAAATATTTTTCATAATATATCAATAAGATATCAATAAGAAGAAATTTACATAAAAAAGCGCATATGCGTGAAATAGCAATAAGAATTAATCAGTCATATTTTCATATGAGAAGACAAAATAAGAAATTAGCCATATCAAAACAAAATAAGAAATTCCAGAAAAACGAAAAGAAATATCAATAAGAAATTTCGTTTCATTCCGTTTCAGTTTCGCAGCAGATTTAATGCTGCTAAAAAATTCTGCTGCGTCGGATCGAAAGCGTCAAATGTATATGGTTCTATCGTTTGGACGCGTTAGCCAGCAACATGAATCTGTTGTGAGCGCGAGTCTTTCTCTTCCATTATATATACTTTTTGGTCTTTCTCTTCCATTATATATACTTTTTGCCAGATGGGCTGCTGGTCACTGTTCTAAATCGACGGCGAATCGTCGGCAGGTCACCAGTCGTACGCCGCAATTCTGTTCTATTTCACATGACCAAGTATGTTATAATCTTTGACAGCGTATATTCGTAGCCGCTTTACCGCCACCGCTCTAATTGTGTTGAAAGCATAATGGAGTAAAAAGTTCTTAAATTGGTCAAAATATTCAGAAAATTTTTTATTTCCCATTGTACCCAATTTTGTTACTCTACGACGTCAAACATTTTTTTCGGATAAAGAATTATTTTTATATGAAATTGTTAGGTCAAAAAACAACAAATATTTTTTTATTTTATTGTTACACTTAAAAAAAAAAATGTATGACGTCACAGAAAAAAGTTACAATAAAAAAGAAAACATTTTCTAATTATTTTGAACAATTTAAGAACCGTTTTACTCATAATTGGTTGTTTGGGAGAAAAAAGGATAAAAGGTGAAATTTTGACCACAACTGTTTTTATCATTAACGCAAAAACTAAAAAGTTACAAGAAATTTTTGAAATCGAAAAATATTCTAAGTCATTCAAACTATGCATTCAATTAATAAAAAATATTTTTTGACTTTTCTTCAATATTTTACAAAAATTTTGCGTTACCTTTTCCGTTGTGGCGCCATTTCGATTTCTGCAAAAACACAAAATTGAGCTGAATTCAAATTTTGGCGGCAACATTTTTCTGGTTGATGTGTATATAAGAATGGAATATGATTCAATAGGAAATTTCGTAAGACGTCATGCTCATATATAAATGATGTATCTTGTTCGAAAGATATAAGCGCATAGACCGCATTGGATTGGACATATTAAGCGAATTGAAACGTTGCACTAACTTAGAAAATCTTTAACTTATAGATATCATGACCGAGAAGAAAACGTGGGCCGAGTACAAGTTTCTGAGATAAGAAGATCGACATCAGCAAACTGGAATGATCTTGTTTGGGACTAAGCAAGTTAAAAGGCAGCCACATAAGTATTTGAAAACTGCATTTATTAAGTGTGATATTTTATAAATAAGTTATTTATTTTCTTTTATATTGTGCTTAAATTAAGTCAATAAATTTTTTAAGAATGCAAATGTCATCTTCAAATTAAAGTGAGTCAGTCAATCGATTTATTATTTTTCATATTGTTTCAAGTTACATTGATAATATGTTTACTAACGTAGACCTAAAATTAGTTCTTAAACGCCTAAATTCTAATCATTTTCATAAATATGTATTTAAAACAAATACTTTTTTTAACGAAATTTAGACTCTTAAAACTCCGCGATAATTCATATGATGTAGAGGAGTTTTAGAATAAAAATTTCATTTATTCTCTTAATGAGCTTAAAGTAAATTATTGATCTGTGCAAACTGGCACTCAACTCCATGCCTAATAACATGAGTGTGTGGACTTCTTAGTTTTATGCATTATTTTGTTGCATAGTTATAGGCAGGTGTTTTGCTCAGGTTTTGTTTTACTTCGTTTCTGATCTTCTCTTACAAGTCAGCAACAGACTTCCGTCGAACATATTTTGCAAAATAATCTGGACGCCAACATTTACATGAGCCTGGAATTAAGAACCAATCATAGTAGAGACGCACCTGGAAGCAACCGATTTCATCATGGCCATCGCAGTGTTGATCAAAGTTCTGTGTGTTACCACCATTATTATTATGGGTGGTGCCATCTGAGGCGGTTGCTACACCGGCACGTTTCTGTAAATACTGCTGGTAGGCTTGAAAATCTTGCACTGATGGCGCTTGCGTAGTAGTCGATGTGGTTGGTGCTACATCCTCCGCATTGGGATAAAAAATTTCCGCTACTAGTAAACTGACCCAACGTGGTGAAGACAAGCATCCACCATCAAGATAATGACAACGTGCCTGTATACAACGTGTTACCTCAACAGTTTGCGTAAAATATCCTTCATAGGGTATTTGTACAACATAACGCCATGATCCTTGATAATTTTTAGCAAAGACAGGTGTAGCATACTCTACTTTCGCCGGGCAGGGCGTAGGTGGTCCTTCATAGCGTATGGGACCGATCTCTTCGCGACGTTCAGCTGTAGTGTGTGCAGTGGCAGAGGATGATGAGTCACCTTGTATAGCACGATATAACGTGCAGAAGCTGTGGAGAAAAATCACAATAAGTACTTACTAAATGAAATAAACTTTTAAGGCAGATTGAAATTTTGCACTCTGCAAATTTTCTTTTTGATTTCTGTGGAATTTATATTCTATTACACTTACACGCCACCACCATCACAGAATTTTCTAGGTTTGCGTTCTTCTGGCCCATGTTGTTCACGTTTAAAGCCCTCCTCTTCATCTAGCGCTGGATCAAAGTATGAGAATTCATGTCCTTCATATTGAGGTTGAGGTTGACGTACTGATGGCGTTTCGCGTTTAGCACGAGACGCATAATGACGATCGATATTATTATTGTCCAACTGATCGACTGGATCGTCACGTATGATTTGCGTTACCTTAGGTAGAGTGTCATCAGCTTTCAAGACAGGCAGTGTCTTTGAAAGAAACTTTAATGTTTGATTACGGATTAACTCACTTAAAGAAGAAAAAAGTTTAAGTTAATCTCAATATTTAAGCTGGTGCGTCATTTTAACCCACAATGGATAAGGCTCGCCCAGCACATTTTGTTTCATCGGATTTTTTGGTATTTGACCCTTGTTTAAGTCACCGCATATGTTATTAACTGAAACGGATGACTTTTTGCCACCCGCTACATTTTTACAATCAATATTCACATGTGTGTAGGGTGGTGGTCGTACTTTTGGTGGTACAGCATTTGGAGATTCAACAAAAGCATAATATCCTTCGGGTGGTTCCTCACCGTAGTCGTTTTGGTTTTGTGTGTGTACGATGACAGCAAGCAATAAAAAAGCTAATATTTTCTGAAACAATAAAAAATATTTGTTTTTAATCAACTTAATGTACATACATAGATTAAAAACATCATAAGTTGTTAGATATCCCCTCAAGCAATATAAATATCTTCCTCAAGACATCGACTTAAAAGCAGCGTGATGACTAGGGGCTTAGGGAACTGGTGGAAGGATATGGATTTGAGGGCACCCTTGGCGTGTGAAAAATGTCATAGCTTTATAACATTTTTTTTCAAGTTCAATTTTTAGTTTTGCCATCTCAAAAAACTGATGAGCAAAAAGATAATCCAACTTTTAATTTGATATAAGCATTAAATTCCCTTCTTGGGGTCACACTATGATCGAAACTCCGGGGCACTACCTTATTGCACTGGCGCACACTGGCCCCATTTGCTATCTCCACACTCAAGTCTCTCAAGAACTTTTTTTTTAAATTTTTCATGAAGAATTTTAGAACAGATGAACGAGGGGCGACTTAAGAAAAAACTGATAAACTTATTGACGCACATTTACTAGGGTGGTTATTTTATTGAAACATTTTTTTTTCTGAAATTTATACAACATAATCATTCTTAGTTTGTAATTAAAAATAAATCCATCTCTAAGGAAATTTCCAAAAAACCAATATTTAGACGTCGTCCAAGGCGAGTGAATATTTTTCATATAAAAATGTATGGGAGCATCATATTAGAGCAAAATTTTAAGCTATTAAAAAATATGTCATAATTCATCGAAGTGATTTTTTTTTGTAATGAGTGAATAAGAAAAAATTTTGTACAATTGATACATTGTTTTAAAGGGAAGTAGAATTACTCTCTTCAGCTCTCTTAACATGTTAAGTAAATTATAGGTTAACAGATTTTTTGAAATAAAAATCTGCTTTTTATAAAAAAATGGTTAAAATCACAAAAAATAATCTTACATCTTTGAGTTTCAAAGGTTAATATGGTGGCTCATTAGATTATTATATTAGATTAGATGACACCAATATGTCAATCCAGTGGTTCTCAACTTATATTGATTTCTACTATTCCAGAAAAAAATTCGGCAATTGGAGCTAAAGAAAACCTGTAAAATTAATTCTTCGCAATCAAATCCGCCTTCATTTTGTTCTTTACTGTGTAAAATCTGTGCGCAGATTTAAGCCGGCTGGAAAGTCGGATGAAAAAGTCATAGCGTATGAGGCGAACGTGCGACTCGGTCGTACTGACGGTAGTATGAAAAATCGTAACGTCTGAGGCTTCTATTATAGGTAGAGAGCCCGATGCAGAAAAGTCGAGTGCATAAGATTTCAGGATGCGTTTTAAAGAAACTAATCAACTTTGCCTTGTCAAAGCCAGTCCCAATGCCCGAAAATGCCCGAAAATGCCCGACTTTTGGCCATTTTGCTATTTTAATTAAAAGTATATAAGATTACAGCTCGAAAAGTACGCCAAAATTCGAAAGACCTAAATAGAATATATAAGGTTGCCTTGTCGAATTCTGTCCCAAACACAAGTTGTCTTCGGTTTTTTGAGCCAATTTTTCTTAAATGGTTGGCAACCGATGAGTTCGCCGAAAAATGTTGGTAAATTTCGATACAAATAAATTAATAAGAGCATTTCATAAAAGTCAATATATTTTGTTCCTTTTAAAACTAGTTACAGTAGGAAAAACTTAACAAAAAAATTGTGAAAAAGATATCCATTCTAGTTTTTTTTATAAAGTGGAAACAATGTAGTTTCCACTAGAGCGCCCTATCTAACAGTTGCTTATATAAAAAGAAAAAAGAAAGTTTTTGGTGTGCGAAGTCAACTTTAAGTTCACTGTGTCACTAAGCCCAAAAAAAAATTTTAAAACTTTTATAGTTTTTTTTTTGAATTTCCTAAGTACTTATTATCTAACGATTGTCTTAAACAATTTTTCAATCTCTAGCACTTTTGTTTCCTTCCCATTTATGGCCACGATCTCCCACTGTGCGGCGGCAAGATCGAGTCCTCTTCTTTTGGTGAAGCGGAAAAGATAAGATCATTTGCACAGTGACTCCTTGTTCAGATTTCCGGAGTTATGTATTTCGTAAGTCTCACATTTTTTTGTCAGCAGTCTTTTTTTTGGATTTTTGTATGAGCTCGGGTGTCTTCGCATTTTTGAGGCGCTTCAACATCTTGGATACAACAATAAACCGAATGGTGGAAAATAAGCAGGGACGTGAATCGGGTGAAAAATTTGGTCGGTTCGGTTCGAACATTTCTTGCACTGTTGGATTGGTTCATCAAAACGGTTTTTGTTTTCTTTGAACCGGGGTTTCGGTTCGGTTCAACGGTTCGTGGATGAAAAAAAAAAAATGATCTCAATTTGTGTTATTTTTATTCAGTAATAATCCAAAGGGATATAGAAATATATATGAACATATAATTTATGTCATACGCCATAAGTACGTAGTAAAAATTAAGTATTTGATAAAAAAATTTGATTTACAATATCACTAGCTTACAAGAAAAAAGATCTGGTTTCTCATAGATTTGTTACTATGTATTTTGAGACATAGATTCCAAAAGTGGCAACTATTTTTGAAGTGAAAACTTCTTATGGCACGTTGTGCACCTCCGTAAGAAAGCATTCGCGGCTGAGGAAAAAAGTATAAACTCGCGACACCGACCGTCATCGGGATTCCCCGTCATAAATGAGAGCGATAGTAAAATTTGAATGTTCTATTGTATCTCTTAAATAAATATTCCAAGTGGAAGACAAAAAGCAAAGCAGACGCACTAACTGACACATTCCATTCTAATTCAACGATTGTTATGCTTACATGTTTGTTTCTTTCAAATTCCGCGTTGTTGCGTTGACAAATTGAGAATGAGAGCGAGAGTAAAATTTGAATACATATTCCGTTTTTGTCTTCCATTGCATTGCCATATAAAAAGAAAACGCACACATACCAACTAACACACTAACTTGCCATTAAACGATTTGTTATGCTTGCATACTTCCTTCTACATGCGAAATCAATTTTTTGTTTCAAGTTTTCACTTCTGTCGGCACTCCCGGAGTGCAACCCGTCGTTTTTTTTTTCTTAAGAATTGTTTGAAGATATCCCCGAAAAACCCATTTATTTGCACTTTTTTCATTTATTTGGCTATATCTCCAAGAATATTTTTTGACTCAAAAACGTTTTTCAGAATCAAAAGATATTTTTATTCCTTTCTTCCTTTATTTTCCTTTCTTGTCCGATTTCCGCAAAATTATACTTAAAATATTTGCAAAAGAATAGAGATTAATTTTTAATCTTAAAAAACGTTTTTGAGTCGAAAAAATATTCTTGGAGATATTGTCAAATAAATGAAAAAAGTGCAAAAAAGGGATTTTTTTGGGATATCTAAAAATGTTTGCCATTTTTGGAATCTACGCCCCAAAATACATTGAAAAAAGTCTATAAGAAACAAAATCTCGAGATGAACCCCAAATTTGTAAACTAGTGTAATCAGTTGAGATTGATAAGAAAAATATCTTCTAACAAGTCCTCGTCAATATTTCCCCGCAGGTCTCCGAGAATAAATTTTAGGGTGGAAAATATCCTCTCTACCGAAACCTGGGTTGCAGAAACATCAGAGATAATTTGAGCTAGTTCAGATAATTCTTTGGCAGGGTAGTTATTCCAAAAATTCAAAACATTAACATTATTTGAAAGCCGTTTTTTATTATCAAACGATTTGATTTTATCTATTAATGATTTATTTTTGAACACTGTCTCATGCTTCCCTATTTCTTTCAAAATTTCATCAATTTCCATATTTAACAAAAAAATAAAACAAATGGGGAAAATTTGTCCATTGAAAATTGGTCAGAGTGAACCCTCGAACCGTTATAAAAAGTGGTTCGGTTTTCGGTTCGGATCAATCATTTGTCGAAAATTTCGGTTCAGTTTATTATTAAAAAAAAGGAGTTTTCCGGTTCAAAACCGGTTCACGTCCCTGAAAATAAGAGATAAATATGTAACATTATTACGATTTTGCTTGGGCGCATGCTAGTAAGTGCTTCCGGTTAGAAAATCTTAGAAGAAAATAATTAAAGTACTTAAGTACATATGAGCATTCCCAAGTGCAGAAAAAAATTTACAAGTATCTATAGATAGATAATTACATAGATAAAAAAAGATGAAAAGAAACAACGACAACATAAAAAAGCCAACGGCTTCAGAGAGTGAAAGCTAAAACGTGGTCAACTTGAGAACACAAACAATTGTACAACAACAACAACAACCTCAAATAACATAATAACAACGGCAGAAGAAGAAGAAGTAGAAGAAATAAAGAAAAACATAACAACAGTGAGTTGAAAACGGCAGCATCAGCATCAACATCAACTAACAAGCATTTGTTGATGCAAAGTTTTGTTTGGTAAAAAAAAAAACTTTCGCCATAATAGAAGAACTTGAATGCTTGGCATTGTATTTTTACGTACATACACATGTATGTATGTATTTAAGTGAATAAATTGCAATTAAAGGAATTCACCTCTAAAATATATACATACTATATAAAAAGAAGAAACAATTGACAAGTCTTTCTTGAATTTAATTTTCAATTAGATTGGTTGCTTGTGCAAATCAATATTATTTTCATTATATACATACATAAATATTTTGTAAAAAAAACTGATATTTACTTAATGTCAATAAATGAAGCCAATTTATTACTTTATTGATATCAATAGTTATTAAATCTTCTTTTGATTCTGCTTTATTTAAAAAAAAAAATAGAAATTTTACTTTCACATGCATTAATTGAATGTATTATTAGCAGGTATAGCTGCTTAAAAAAAAAACGAATTTTTGGCATAAAATTTTGTAGTTAATGATCGTTATTTTGGAATTTTTGGTTCTTAATAACTTTCTTTTAAATGTGACTGTAATAAATTGCTTTTTATGTTAATTTAGTTGTAAATAAATACATAAAATTAGATGTTTATCTTGCTTCTTTTCTTTTCTTATGCTTCAAACTATGCAACGTTTACTGATTATAAATTTTAATATCATTTATTTATGAATTAAATTTAATTTTGTATTCCTTGAAACAATATATAGCTTGTAGGATTTTAAATGAGTAAAATCGCCCACAAAAACTTAAGCCTAACTCGATATTTTTCCCATTAGTAAGCAATTTTAAAAAAATTGAGCACCTCAGAAAGCACGTGATTATGACGAGTAATAAAAATCATTATATTATACATTTCGGTCATTCTTTTCATAAGTGCACACTTTGTTTTTTTTTTTGACGTTTTTTAACATTTATTGAAACGAAATATCCCAAAAGCTATAGTAGATATTTAATCATATTTGTTAAGAAAGACTGCAACTTTATAAAAAAAGTTAAAGAAATTTAAATAATTTTGTTAAAGCACTAATTTTTTTAAATAAAAAAATTTTCTCAAAATATTTTCAATATAACATCTTCCGTTTTTTTTTATTTCTTTATATGTTATTCCTCGATCAATCTTAAGAACACACGTGCTTTCATATCAGAATTCCCGGCATAACTTTGGGAACTACGAATTTTTTACTGATGACGCGCACCATGTTTTTTTTTTTTAACATAAAATGGAAAATAGCATACAATTCATACAATCAGACTGATGTGCGCCTTTATATAAACTCATATTTTCCAAAGTTATGGCGGGAATTTCGATTTGAATGCAGATACATTCTAAGGATTGATTGAAAATAACATTACAAAAAAAAAATTAAAAAAATATTTTATGTCGAAATTTATGTTGAAAAAACATGGTGTGCGTCATCAGTAAAAAGTTCATAGTTTCCAAAGTTATGGCGGTAATTTCGATATGAAAGCACATCTATTCTTAGGATTGTTTGAGAAATAACATATAAAAAATTCAAAACAAAAAAAATATGTTATATTGAAAATATTTTGAGAAAAATTTTTTTAATGAAAAAAATTAGAGTTTCAACAAAATTATTTAAGTCTTTTTAGCTTTTTTTATAAAGTTACAGTCTTTCTTAACAAATATGGTTAAATGATTTTTTGTTCTATCTACTATAGTTTTTGAGATATTTCGTTTCAAAAAATGTTCAAAAACGTCAAAAAAAAAACAAAGTGTGCAGTTATTAAAAGTATGACCGATATGTATATTGCTACTTTAAAGGATCGTAGCATCTTTCTTATAGGCAAAATCTTAGAAACGCTATATTAGGGTGCACTATTAAAGTGAGTGCCACAAAACTTCACATATAAAAAAGTTTTTAAGTAACTACAAAAAAAAAAAAAATGCCAATTCTTTAAAAATTTTAATTTTTAAACGGTATAGTTAGAGAGAGGTTATTTAAGATAATACAACTACATTTCCCACAAGTACTGATAACAGTTGGAATAAATAAACGAAAAAAATAGAGAGGTGGGGGTGGGCAGGGTACGAACACAGCAAGCAAGAATTTGAAAATAAAAAGTGTGTTTTATGTTCCAGGTCGCTTTTGTTTGGCTGCAATTTTTGTTTGGATGACATGTGTTAGTTAACATTTGACACTCATAGAGAGGGGTTGATAACAATTGATTATGGAGCATCTACCGCCGCACAGTGGCTATGTTTGTATGGAACGGCGGCCATAAATAGTAATACTAGCGCTAGATTCTTGAAATTCGGTACATATGTTTTTTAGGTTAAAAAAACAAAAAATTTGGCAGAGTAAAAGAACCGGTGGACACGCTTACCTCCCTTATAAATGTGTGGTGTGGTCGGACTATTTTCTGCAAAATGGGTATCAATTGCCATTAAGTTGGCAATGTTAATTTTAAAAATATTAAAAATTGTGCGATGTCTTTTATAGTTTACAAGTTATTGAAGAAAACCCGTTTCGAAAGCTTATCTCTTCTGTTTTTAAAATGTATTCGATTTTATACCTTAAGGGTGCTGAAAAGGTGAAAAATACCCCTTACATGCTCCCCTCTTCCTTTTGAACTTGTAACAGCTCACACTGTTAGCTGTTACAATTGATACAATTATTGTATCGGATTGCAAAATTTGAAGGAATAAAAATATTTTATCCTTCAAATATTGCAATAAAAAAAAAAATTTGAGAAAAACTGCTGGAACTTTGCATTTTAGTTAAACATACTTATTTGCACAATATATAAAAAAATAATCAAAATTCGGGGATATACATAAATATTTTTTTACTGCTAAAATTTGCGAAATTTCTCTATTATGACTTTTTGAGCTCTAATTTTCAAAAAATCAGCATAATTCACACATAAAATATATAACCTCACACAAACGTTTTTTCAATAGTATAATGCTTGAGCTTTTTGCCAATTTGCTTTATTGGTAAATTTCGAAACAAATAAATTAAAAAGAGCATTTCAAATAAGTCAATATATGTATTTTGTTCCTTCTAAAACTAAAAAAAAATCTGTGAAAAACTGCAGCTAGAACTTTGGATTTTGATTAACCATACATTCCCTTATAACATATGTATAAAATAAATTACAAAATCCGGAAAAAAATATATATTTTTTTTCTGTCAATTTTTGAAAAATCCGTGCAATTCACCTAAAAGCGATAGAAGAAAAATAAATTAGTTTTTATAAAGTGGAAACAATGTAATTTCCGTCATTATGCCATATTAGCACACTTTGTTTCAAACAAGTTAACTAGAGGGCTCTATTTCTCAGTTACTTTTATAAATATGTAGTTCCATAGAACATTTTTGGTGTTCAAAGTTCAATTTTGAGCCCACTGTGTCACTAAACCCAAAATAAATTAGAACTTTTGTACTTTTTTTATCCTTAAGTATTATCTGAAGTATTAAGAAATTTTTAAGTCTCTAGCACTTTAATTTTCTTTGTATTTATGGCAACGATCTCCCACTGTGCGACGGCATCATTTTGCCATATTTCTTTTAATGATGCTAGAGGTGATGCTGTAATAGTTACTGGTAACCGCTAACGGGATATGTTGGAAAAATTTTCTTGTACCCGAATTGGATCAATTAGGCCTACATAGCATGTAGTTCCAACAAGACGGTGCCACATCAAACATAACTCTTGCTACGATCCAAATAATGAGAGAAATTTTTCCCAACCGTCCCAAGGTCAAAAAGTGGTGATATCGACTGGCTCCCATAATCTCCTGTATGGACTCCTCCATAATTCTTCTCATGGGGGATACTTGATGGAAAATGTGTACTCCAATAATCCAACCACACTCGATGCTTAAGGTTAACATTCGAAACAAATTGCTAAAATAACACCAGAACAGCCAGATACAGTCATTTGACCGATATCATATTAAATACATAATATTAAAGACCATATAATAAGTAAAAAAATATATATTATAAAATTGTATTTAATTTAAAAGCTATTTTTATTAACAGCGACCTGGAAGATAAACGCACCCTGTACTATACCAACAGAACTAAGCACAGGTTTACTCTAGACGTTAAGCATAAATCTGCAACAAAAAAGTTTCGCTCGGATCTTGATTCAAGATATAGTCATCGGAAGTAGCGGATATAGCTTTTATAAAAAGCAGCATAAGTCAAGAACACCTGGATCGTTTCCCAAAAAATGGGTATCATATAAAAGTTAATTTAATAAGCTATAAGGTCGATATGCCCCAATAAAATTTCCTCTTATCATAGTTTGTATTAATCTTTAATTGGCTTAACAAACTTGGTGCAAAAATTTAAGAAAATTAAGAAGTTTTTTTTTGCAAATAATTTAAAGCAAGCGTCCAAATCAATTTGGTTTTTCAATTTATTTCAAAAGTTTGTATAATGACAGATTGTAAAAGCTTCTTTCCTCGTTAGTTCTAATAAGGGGAATGTTTATCATTATATTTTTCTAAGCCCAAACTACGAGAGATAACATAAATGGGTGTGGTACTTACTATATAAATAAACCATGTGGCAAAAAAAAAAAACTACTGACAAAAATGTTAGTGAAATTCGATATGAAGGATCTAGAGATCTAAAGTTTCAGCCTTAGCTTTCACTGTACAAAAAAATAAGCAGATTTACATCAGTGGGAGTGGTATCTTCCATGGAAACAGATTGCTTAAGACGCTATGTCGAGGCAACGACGAGTTGTCACCACTTCTCATTATGCTAAAAAAAAGTGAAAATTGCGCAAATAGGCGTAGGAAACTACTGAGAAAGTTGTTGTAAAATTCGATTCATAAGATCCTGTTATCTTTAGCTCTCACTATAGAACTTTTCGATTTTTGATTTCGACCATTTTTTTGCCGGTCACTGCCCAAGGTGCTTTTTATCTTACTTTCAGTACAGTGTGTACTAACACCAACAAAAAAAAAAGTACACTAAACAGAGATAAATTAACAATAAAAAGGGAGTCATACCAGTTCCATCCGTTGCAAAACGGAATCATCAGTGACTCTTGAGCTGATGAGTAAGAATTTCTGAGCCTACTCTTTTCGCATAGATCTGTTGAGAACCCAAGCAAAAAGTGAAACAAAGCAAAGCAAAATTAATAATTTTGTTGCTTATCTTTGTTTTTGTAACTCATTTGATATAGAATTTTTCATGTAGGCGCTTCGTTGTAATTTTTTTTTTTTTTTTGGCGAATTAAAGCGAAGTAGCAAGCGCCAATCGCATAATAAATCGGTGAGTCACAAAGCAATTACCTTTCGGTGAGCTCACCGATTTTTTCAACGATTTGCGCTTACTGCTCTGACATCTTCGCATAAGGTTTATAATCTTAATAACACGGCTATCAATGCTTTCTTTTTAGGAAACTCGTCTACTATATTGCCAAGTTTGGTAACATTTACTCAAACAACTTTTTTGCCTCAACAATATGTATGTACGGCGTCCCTTTTTTCCAACTCCAGATGATCCCATTTATGAATTTAATTGTATCATATTGTGAGGTTCTTCGAGATGCTGGGCAACGGCTCGAAGGCAATTTATTTGATTTTACTTTTACTTTTTCAATTAATTCTGTAGAAGTTGAGATTTGGTGGATAGATACTTGAGGTCAATGACATTGGAAACAAAAATAAAACAAATGGTCTCCTCGAGACAAAAACGTGCTATAAAATCCGACTCTAAATACCTGAGATATGCCAAAAAACTCTATATATACATATAAATATATATTCCTACGTTCGGCAATAAATTAAAATCATTTTTTTAAATAGTTCTAATGGAACAATCGAAATACTTCCGTTGGAAAAGCTTATTGATTTTATGCAAGCTTTAATTTTCTGACACTAGAGGGGTATATTCAGATGGTAGGAATTGGGATCTGGTAGGTAAGTAGTAAAACGGGAAACTTGATGTCAATGACCTTTAAAGCGAAAAATTGACCTACTCGAAATATTGATATATCATACTTTGAGATCGAACTTTAAATACCAATGATATGTCGAAAAATGTAGATGCGCGACCTCTATTTTCGATAAAAAAAAAATTTTCGAAATTGCCTTGCAAAAATGCTTCAGATTCGATGATGCACGGAGAACTTTTTTTTCTGGTACGGTCTAGGGCACATTCATAAGTTCAGCGGTGAACTCCGGAAAGTCTTACTGATATCGGCATATTTTCAGCTTTCTCTCCTGTTAAGGCTGTTAAGTAAGGTAGGTTTTTGGCATGGTCTAAAATTTTAAATTTGAGTTTATTGGCGCAAAGTGTTGTTAAGGTATTGCAAAGTTTTATAGACACAGAAAAAGATTAAAGAAAATAAAAAACTTTTATTTTCATCACCCACAAGCGATGTGCTGTCTGCGAAATTAAAATCTCAATAACTAAAGATCCAGAAAAAGTCATGGAAAAGTTTTCTCTTTTTCTCGACAACTTTGATGTGTGGGATTTTGAGTCGAAATTAAAAGTAAGCCAAGCAAACTAGATGAAAGAAATACACTATTAAAGAAATATTTAGCAAATAATACACAAAATAACTTATAAAGTAAATATTAAAAACAAAGAGAAAAAAAAAACAGTAATAAGGTGTTATTGCTGTGGCAAAGATTGTAACCCAATTTAGCTCCACTATGTAAATTTACAGCTACAATAATTCATGCTGTTATGCCTCAAAGTCACTTAGTCACTGGTTTGCATACCAAGCAACTTAACACGGAATTGGGTTAAAAATTCTTTTATTGTGCCTGCCTCGCTTTATTTGGGCCACATCACGGCACATTGTATGCCGAAAAATAAGAAAAGGTAAAAAAGTGAGTTAAAAACAAAACAACAACAGCGCCAACTCTTTAAATAAATAAGAAAAATATAAAAAAAAAATGAAATTGCGCCATGCCAAGATCAAGTGGAGTTTACTGTTTGAACATGTTGCTAACATGTATCTTTCTTTTTTCGAATAGCATTAGGAAAGTATCTCTTGGTGACATATAGCCGGGCTTTGTTTCAATTATTTCGAAACCTTAATGTGCATATTAAAAATAATTTTAATAAGCATTTCTTGTCAATTTCCTTTAAATGTAAACAAATTTCAAGTTTACTGCTTTGAAACCGCAAAAATTATTCAAAACATGTATGCCTGGCTCCCAATGACAGCAACTTAACACAAAATTCTTATTCATTCAAAGGAAATTATAGAGGGTTTAGTTCCTCCTGTTGGTTGTTTTGGAGAATAATCAGCAGAGTCTCTACACAAATTGTACAAATCTAATAGACTACATCATGCACGCAAAAGTAGCCGTGTTAATACACTTTTAGACGTGTTTCATAGAGCAATGGACACATCAGATCCAATAATTTCTTCGCTGTCTATATATAGATGCATTCAGACTAAAAAGTGTCTCCAATTTCCGACAAAAGTGATCCGATTATTAAGGTGTGAAATCCCAGCCGAAGAACTTAACTTATCAAGCTATGAAAGATGATGGGGAAACCGAAATTTTAAGTTCAATGTATTTAAGCATTTTAGCTAATTTATTGTTAGAAAGTGATGCTTAAATAAACTTTATGTATGTATTTCTTAACCTAATACTACAATCTAAAAATAAAAACACCTATTTTATTTCGTTAATTATGGAATTCTAAAAAATGTAGTACGTGCCATTTTTGACCCGGTAGCACAAGGGTGAAGGCTTTTCTCTGAGATCTTCTTTTAGCCTAGAGTCAACATAAAAAATACATTTCCAGTTAATTACCATGATAATATAGCCGTTATTAGTGTTGGCCAGTGAAATGTGGTATTTGACCTATAGTGCCATGGCTGGCTAAAATGACAATTTCTGTGGAAATTCACATTTCACTGGTCTGCAGCATTCGAAAAATGCAGATAATTCGGGTTCGAAATAAGAAAATGATATGCGGCTTACGGCATACTTTTAAGCAAATAACAATACATAGATGATATACCATGGGATCGCCGGTAACATAATGTTTGAGGTGTTGCAGCTAGAAAGTGGAAAATCGGTACTTTTTTACTTTTGTCCGTTCAATTGTCAATTTTTTTTATAAGAAAGAAAGAAGAAGTAGAAAAACAAATCACGGATTTGAATTCCTCGATCAATAGTTTCCCGAAAACCATACCCACTTTGTAGGAACATTTTATAGCTTCTGTCACTTGCACCATTTTTTAAATCAATATTTTGGAAAATGGGTTGTTTACTTAAAACAGAGGGTGCTAATCTAGTTTTCAATATTAACCTTTATCCTAGTAATGGGCCTTTTCCAGACATATAAAGCTACTGTAATCCGCTGACACATTGTGAAAAAAATCAAAAAGTTTTTATTTTGAACCGCTCTATTAAACATATCAAAAATTGAATTTTTGATCAAAATCACGCATTTATCTTAGGGGTAAAATATTTTTACGATTGTTTTGATAACGTAAATCGTAGATTATTGCACTTTCTCTTTAAGGCTCATTTGTCTGGGTAGAATTTTCTTAGCCAACGATATGCCCGTTTAAAGATAGCTCATTAAAAGTTCGAGTCCAGGTTCAGGAAAATTAGACATTAATATTTAATCTCGAGAAGTAGCATGAAAAAAATAAGCAATGATGACTTTTTTGTAAGCTTTATCGTTATCAGAATATTCGCATAATACCATTTTTGTGACCTTTCACCGGGCATAACTACACTCCGAGGAAAATAGCAGGAAATCAATTAGAAATTGATATTGAACTATGTACTTAAAAATATTTTTCTATTGTATTTAGTCAACGTGATTTTTCTATTAATTTCAATAATGTTGTCCTATTGTTTATTTTATAATAAGTAGTATGATAGGTTGAGAGTTTTAGCGACTTTTATTGTTAATATAGGATTGTTTGGCTGACTCCAGGTCATCAAAAATTGAAAAATAACAACAAATATACTCCGTGTTACGTCATTTTAAATCTTCCTGATGATGAGTTGCATGATCAACTCGAAAGAAGAAATTGAAGAAAATATAAATATATATATTGAAGAAAATATAAAATATAACATAACTAAAAACAAAATTTAAAAAATTTTATTGTTGTTATTTTTCAATTTTTTAAGACCTGGAGTCAGCCAAACAATCCTATAATAATAGTATGATCGCAGTGAATGTATATTTAGTTTTGACGACAATGAAAAAAATATATATTGGTTGTCGGTTGTTAGAATGTTTGCCTGGGACGCAACATGCATGGGTCCAAATTCATGCTTTGTGTTCAATTTGATTTTCCATACAATTTTTATTCTTAAAATTATTTGAATAACACAACTTGATTCGACTGAGAAAAGTTTGAATGCGACGCCGTTCCTTAGTTTCCTCGGCTACAGAATGTTGATGTTTTAATAGACAATATTGAACAGTTTAACTGAAGTGGGACATATTGATGATGCGAAGTTTTGAAGAATTGAAGTTTTGAGCCGTATGAATTTTTATAAAAATTTTGATTTGAATTGAGCGCTTTTCTAGTATATTCAACTTGGAAAGCATTATTAACTGTGACGCAAGTGTAAACTTAGGAAAGTAAGACTTACTGAAATAGCATCCCTCTAAAATAGACTCTTTTGATTCCCTCCATGAATTCGGACCTGAAGACCAATTTTGCGAAAAACCAATAGTTTCCAATAATAATGGAAATGACTGATTTTTGTGACCTTGTCGACTCTTTAGAAACTTTTGCTCACACTATACAAGCGGGGGATATTATTTCAAATATCAAGAAAAGACAAAGATTCAGCTGTTTGGGAAATTTTCAGAGAGTAACAATTTTTTTTTACCCCGGGGTTATGAATAAATTCCAAGAATGTGACGGAATACTTTAATACAATGTCTAGGTAGACTTGAAAATAAAACAGCAATAATCTTGCCTTCAGTAAATAATTTTGAAATATGTAGTGAAATTATTTTTTTATATCTTTAAACAAAATATTTAAAATAAACAAATTTCAATTGTATATAAATTCATCCGGAGGTTGATTCTGGTTAAGTGGAACTGTGAAATAAAAAGTTTGCTCTTTTTTTCTTTTGTGGTGAAGAATTAAAAAATTTTAGACTTCACAGTTACACAGAATAAACCTACGGCTTAAAATTGTGAATATTTTTCGTACCAAAAAAATTTTGAATTTTGTTAATCAGTGTTATGTAAATTTTTTAATATACTTTTTTATTTGACCGACTTCTTTGTGAACATTCCAAAATGTCAACGACGTGTTTGTCATAAATTTAAAACTTATATAAAAATTTGAGATGGTGATAGTGAAAAAAAAACGTCAAAAAAATCTCAGAACAAGAGAGAGTAGAACATTCTACTTAAACGCTTTTTTTAGCTCATCCATCAATAATAACGGAAAAGATATGCGTATTCTCCACAGCCCACAGATACAATAAAAAACCGAACGCTCTTTTTATTAGCATACAAAATAAAGCGTATGTCATTCGTGTTTTTGTTGTTGTTGTTGTTTATTCAAATAAAAAATGAAGTTAACAGTATGTCTAACAGGAATGTTAAATAAACAGATATGGAAACAGCTTAAGCAAACTGTGTAACTTTTTTTCTTTGATAATTTTGCAGTTCATGCAGAAACAAACGAAAGACTTAAGCAAAGAACTTGCTGAGTACTTCAATCTAACTGTTGCGGAAATTAAGCACGGTAATGATTTAGAATACGGAAATTAAAATAAAAATTATATTTTCTGCAAAAAAAATATCAGTTTTTCAATTCCTCAATTCATTTTCACCATTAATTCACTTATTTACTTATTTTTAATTTTTTTAATTTTACCATGCATGAGCGTTTCAAATAGTCTACGGCCAATTAGAATAAGTTTTTAGCTGCAACCTACCAATATTAAGTGATAATCCATTATTTTAACTGGAACAAATTTTTTATATTAAAACTTTAAGTTTCTCCTTTTTCAATGGAAATTGTTATTTTTATTTCTTATTTTACTTAAAAGATTCAAGATTTTGATTTTATAAGCACTTTTACGCGTGAAATATTTATTAAGAACAATTCCTGTCTACAACCGCAACTAAACTGAACTTGCAAAGACCATCTACCAAACGTTGAACCTCTGGACATCACCAACTTTGAGATCAATCCAACTCAAAGTTTTTTTTTTCATTTCTTTTTTCGTTTGTGCTGCAACGCATTTCTTATGTCTGAGTGACTCTCTAAAGCAGAAAGTTTTATTTATATTTTCAATTTCTTTGCTGCTGCTTTCAACTTAAGCTTTTTTTGAGTGAGAAATATTTTTATGTACAGCGTGATTCAAAGGTTTCCCTAAGACTGATTTGTTTAGTGTTTAAAGCAGATTTATAATTTTGTTTAACACTTTACAAGCCATTGTTAATTTTGCAACGTTTTGGGTATTTAATTTGTGTTTGTATTTATATTTATTCACTTCCTCCCTAATACAACAAGATACTTATATGAATATCTTATAATTAAAGTACACAGTGATAATAACAGCTCAAACATTAAGTTTTACAATTCTTTTGAATTGAATTAACAAATAGAATTTAATGAAATAAAATAAAACTAAAATTAAAATTAGACCACGTAAAATACATTAATAACTAAAATAAAATATTATTGCATCTGTGAAAAATAATTTGTACCGGATGGGAACTTGTCCTCAGGTTTATATAATGTGTGATAGTTTTTTAACTTAAGTTTTTTGTTTAATTTGAAAAACCGTTAGCCTTCAAAACAGAATAAAGTCCCTTTTATATAAGCTAATTGTTCTCAAAATTTCTACATTTACATTTTTTAACATTAAAAACTTGGATAGTGGAAAAAAGTTCTGAAAACAACTTGAAAATAGCTCTATTAAAGACTACACTAAAGAAATCGGATGGGTGTGCTAAAAATTTTGATCAACCTTGGCCTTGCGGCGTATCGTCTTCTCTAAGTTTTTGCACCGTTTAGTAGGAAATTATCGATAACTGAATCAAAACATCGATAAAAATTAAAGAATCGTTTTATAGCCAACTATTGGCAACGGTTCCTCTTATAAGTAGGACATACTTATGGTTATGCGTTAACGTTAAACTTGACGCGACAACAATAACTTCAAGCACCCATTAGGTTGACAAAGTGTCGGTATCAAAAATGAAAATAGTGAAATTTTAACCCAGTTCTGCAGTGACACAAATCTTATGATTGGAGGAACATTGTTTCAGCACATAATCATAAAAATACATGGGTTACAGCCGATCACCGTTCAGAAAGCCAAATGAACCGTACCTACTCAAAAAATAGCCTTAATGACGTCATTCACCACCTCATTGTGCCTTCTCCTCAGCTTATAAGGCTATAAGTCTCTTTAAAACAACAAAGCAGCGGGCGCAGATCATATAGTTGCTGAAATGTTGAAAGTTTCCCAGGAGTTCATCGCATAGCTATGTACCCTGTCCTTAACCATATTTGAGAAAAAGAAGGAATACCTATTGACTGACACAGAGAATATATAAGGAAAAGAGGACTTTTTCGCAATGACAGAACTACAGGAACATCATGATATTGTCAATCGTATTCAAGGTATTGAAAAAAATTTTACTCATTAGAGTCAGCCAGAAACTTGGGCCACTTATTCGAAAAAAATCGTGTATTGATCAAACAAAATCCTAGAGCATTATCGTGGAGCAGATACATGACTGGCAGGCATAGCTGGGCATTAACTCGTTAATCCGTTAAACGTTAATTAACGAAGTTAACATTTCGCCTAACGGATTAACTTTTAAGTTAACTTTAAAAAGTATTAACGGACTTGTTAACTTCCGTTAAATTTCACCAAGTCCATTAATCGTTAATCTATTACTTACTATTTACCAAAAAGATACCACTCACTCCACGCCGCGTCGCGAAAAACACGTTCTGACAACAAATACGTTCCGGTTGATATGGATGAAAAAGTATGACAGAAGTCGAGTGGATACAATAAAAAAATGCATAAGAAAAAGGTAGAAGAGGCGTTACGACAAGAAGCTGCCAAAATTTCGCAGAGCAGAGATAGTTTAAGTGGCAGAGGCAACAACGCGAGTAACAACGACAATGATGAGGAAGACTTTTTCAATTCTTTCACTCAGTCTAAAGAAAAACCTAACACCCACAAACCTTAAAAGACTAAAGCTCAAAATCTCGTCAAAATATGGCATGTTCAACGATGCGGCATTCCTCAGGGAATAGATATTCATAAAGCTGTTTATTAAATATAATACTGCTATACCCTCAAGCGCTGCAGTTGAAAATATTTTTACACGGGCAAAGATACATTAACGCCGAAACGAGACTCGCTTTCAGACAAGAAATTCAACATATTAATATTCATGAAGAGGAATATCCACACAGTGGCGTACCGTGCATATTTTTGGCGCCCGGGACGAATAGCCTACATACACAAGAAAAAAATGTCTCCAAAAACGGAAGCAAAATGAGATATTTCACACTGAATTACAAAATAATCATACATACCTTCCGCTTCTTTACAATTCACTAAAAAAAAGGTCCTCACTTTTAGTTTAACAAAAACCCTAGCAAAATAAGATATATACGCGGACTGCCATCCCTTAGGTACGCTACTGTATCCACATTATGCCAGAGGATTAAATTTCACACTCCAATTATGCTCGTCTTTTTTTTTTTTGTTCCTAACCTGTTAACTTCTAGAACCCAACAAGAAAGCAACAGTTTTTATAAGATCAATAACGCAACGATATAAAAAATGCAATTTTTATCACGTGTTAATGGATTAACGATTAACGTTAACTTGCGTTAAATCTTCCGAAATGTATCGCATTAATGTTTAATTAATGACAGTTAACTTTTTTATTAACTATATCTACTTTAACTACATCTTGGATATATTGGAGAGACGATGTAGATAACGGGTACCTTGTGACCTCGCTCATGCTGGTCACATATGTCTCCTCGCCACCAAGCAGTTCGACATGCTAGCAAAACTCACCTACGTTAAATCTTCTTCAGAACAGGTAGGTTTAAAAACCAACAAAATAATAAAACAAAGTTATGTCTTATGACAGGCAAATCTAGAAAAATCGATAGCTTCACTTATTTAGGCATCGTCATAACACCCGTTGCATATACATGTATCAAATTCGAAGCTGGACAAAAACTAGCGCGTGCGCTACTGCGGCAGAACTAGAATAACTTATTGTATACGTATGTTAAGCGAAGAGCGTTGAAATCAATTTAGTTTGACTTAAAGAGCGAACGAAGCAAGACTGCTGTCGCACAAATCTTAAAGCACAACTACACATGCATTGAAAAGAAACTTCGAGTGTGGTAGCGCCCAGCTCTGATCAAAATCAATGATGGGCTCCAACATGTGCGTAAAAATTCGAATCCATGGAGTGGTACAACAACCATATGGAGTTCTACTTCTGCTGAAGTACAACTGAATCGTTGTTGTGCGCTCACGATTGTATGCGTACATACAAATTCTCTCTCGTTACCCCCCAAATGCGCTCTCATTAGAACTTGCAAGAATACGCTTAAAGAGCGTGAAAAAGTGTGCAGGTTAAGGAATCATCAACACATGCTTATCGTGAGAGCACATTTGGTTGTGGTAGTGGGCACCACTGCTCAAGATCGTAACTGGGCAACGTCGTTTTTCACATTGCATGTTGGTGCTTCATTCATAAAAAACCTCAGTGTACCCAACGGTTTTGCCTTGTTTGCTTTTCAAATCAAACTAAACTGATTTTTAAGCTCTATTGTGTATTTAAAATCATTCGGATTTGTATGAGTTAGGACATTTGCATTCTGAAACTACACGTAAAAGATATTACTTTTGATACAAAACACACGAAAAGTCTTCTTTTTTTTATTCGTGAACATGTTTGATGTGGGGCATAGGAAAACGGGTATGTAGAAAAGTATATTGTAAAGTGTCTTGGCTGAACTGTTAAATCACGCGAAGTGTTAACGTTCACGACTCGCTCATGTTAGTGTTATATTTTAGACCAAAACTGCTAAGCTACTGAGCCGACTTTGACAAACGAAGTATCGTTGTTTTCATATTATCAAGAAGAGTCCAATAAAGCTATTAATACTTCAAAAATCTGTTCACAGAGGGCGCTGTATGCAAAAAATAAAATATAATAATTATAATTATGTAAGTCACATAATTGAATAAGTCATAACTCACAGCTCCTAAAATACTAAGCCGATATTAACAAACGAAGATTTTATCTTTTTTTTTTACTAAGGGACCAATATTGTCGTAGATATAAATATGCATATATAAATACTGAATTCAGCGAAAACGGTTCATTCACGAATTTATCCGAAATTCGCAAGTCACTCAAAAACAATTACAGCAGGCATTGGTTTCAATGAATACTTAAAATAGGATTAAGGAATATTTAGGAAAGCTTGGTAGATTACGTTCTCTTTTCGAACGACAGTTGAAATTAAGTTTTGGAAGGATGAAAAAAAGAATGATAGATAACGTCGAAAATGGAAGCAAAAAATTCTTTTGAGAGTTTTTATTTTCCTCATATAGGGCCAAACAAATTCCTTCCAAAATTTAGATTCGACCTCTTCGCATTAATTGGTGCAATAATTTTTTTTTTTTTTGTCATCAGATGAGGCCTAAACAGATATAAGAATGTACCATTCGTACTTCAAAATCCATTTTAGGCCTTTTTGCAACGATTGGTGCCAGAAATTTTTTGTTTTGAAACGAAGCCAAATCACCGCCGGGGATACCTTTTCCCCTCTCTTACTAAAGTCCATTCTCACTTTTGACCTGAGAGCGATTGTTTACTATTTAATGTGACTTAAAAGAGTTTTGTGGCTTATATTACTATAAACCAGGAGATGAGTAGCAGAAAAAAAGAAGTTACATACTTTGCATCTATTCCTGTATTACTTCTAAATACAATATTTCTTTTTCTTTCAATTGTTTCGTTAGTATTAGTTTCATCAAAGGATACAATTTGCAATCATATTTTGTACTGTACATATCCACACTATTGTTTTTGCTATCGTACACAAGACTTTTATGCTAATAACTCATTTATAAAACAAAACTTGTATCGAAATCAATTACATCAGGTTGTTTCCACTTCTCCTTAGTATGAACAACGAGTTATCTTTCAGTGCTCTAAGTAACATTACTCGTCTTTTCCACTGTCCACAGTATGAAGGCACCAATCTTCGACTGCTTTGTACAACATAACATTGCAATGATAGAGTTGCAATCGTGAAAATCGTGTCTAGTCTTGTTGAACCTGTCATTCTAATTCCGCTGCCCCTGAATGATGTCAACAACATTGAAAACGTAACAAAAATGTTGGTCATATTTGTAATGCGAGTCACGTCTTTAAATTATGTAGACGAACAGGTTTTATTAGATTAAAAATAAAAAGCAATTCCTTCTCCTATATATTAAACTGCAATTTAAATAAATTTGTTCATTGTCAGCATAAGTAACGGCTTAATAAATATCTGCTCTACGTAGGCACAGTAATGTTTAGTAACATGAAATTAAAATTTCATTATTGTCTCATGAAAGTTGCTGTGTGAACATCTCCACTGCTGGGTATACATAAGGTGACCATATGTCCCGTTTGGAATGGGACAGTCCCGTTTCCAAGCCTCCTGTCCCGTTCTCTCGAAAGAAGACAGAATCGTCCCGTTTTCAGAAAATGTTTTAATGAATTTTAAAATCCATGTAATAGCTATACTTCACGCGTAAAACAAAGCGTCACGTCGTTGTTTGAAATCTGTAATTGACAACCCGAACCGACTCGAATAACTGTGGCTACCAGCCTCACGTTCAAATATTAATAAAAATGTGTGTCTTTTATATTGAAAATTGGGATGTTTCTGTTGCAAGCCTTATTTAAAAAGTCGGCCCTACTAGACGGAGAGCTGGCTACATAAAACTGCACTGATCGACTATAGTCGTGATTTTTGTTTTATCTGTTCCCAATGACATTGACAAGAAAATATTCCCAGAAGAGTAGGTGAGGGCCTAACCGCACCCATAGCGACAAAGCGGCAAGCTCTAAGTTGAAAATGAACTGATAAGACATAGTTCTGCAAGTTTGTTTACTGTAAGTTTACGTTACAATTAGATGAATTATAAATTTGCAGAAGTTAAAAATGAGGCAATTAGCAAAAAAAACATGTTTTTCACCGCGCTCACGAATTTCGCATTTACAAATTTTCAGAACTATATCTGATCATTTTTTTTTTTCAAGAAAACTTGCCACGTTTGACCGTTCATTCACGCTCATCACCTCCAATGCGACTTCTGCAAAATAGACGTTAGTTTTGCCAATGTCATTGGGAACTGATTAAACAAAAATCACGACTATACATAGTCGATCAGTGCAGTCTTATGTAGCCAGCTCTTAGACCATACATTTTGAAGAAAATTTGCTCTTCCGAAAAATGTATCATATCGGATGAAACGAGTTAAATTACAATCGACTATTTTTATAAATTTTATTTCTTTTGCAGTGCAGGTAAATCAATATTTTGTTGTACTTTATTTTGTATTTAATTTGAAATGTGAATTTAATCTTAATGCTGGAAACACATGTGCAGATTTTCTGCATGCAGCACCTTAAATTATCTGCAGCAGAGCTGCAGACAAAACAGATGAGCAGTTTTTTTACGTCAGCATTGACATTTGTTAACAATCAAATAAATATATAAATAAAACGATAAAAAGGAAAGATATTTGTTCAAGAATGGACGTCTCTCGAAGAACTAATGTTCGTAATATAATTCTTTTGATGGCGGTCCAAAAGAAGTATGTACATTTTTTGAAATTGTGCTACCTACAGTACAAAAATAAAGGAGCAACAGTGTGGAGGCGGTTTATTTATACGGAGCATGAAAGAGAAATATTTGGCTTCTTTAATAAATTGTTTTTGTACATTAAAAATAACGATTCCGAACAATTTCGAAAAGCCACTAGAATGGGCGTGAAAGAATTCCAGCTGCTAGCACATTTAGTTGAGAAGCGAATAGGAAAAAAAGATTTTATACGACAATCCATTCCCCCAGAGTGTCGACTAGCGATCACATTAGTGTAAGTACCTGTAGATACAATACATAGTACAATACTAGAAAAACATCATAACAGGTATTTGGGACATGGAGTTTCTCGTCAAATGCTAGCTTGGTCCTTTCGAGTGGGTGTTTCTACTGTCGGACAAATAATTTTGGAGACGTGTAGAGCAATTTGGGATGAGCTTCATTGCATTTACTTGGCCCAACCAACTACTACTTGCTGTTTGTGATAGCAACTATACTTTCACAGCAGTAGACATAGGAGCTTACGGCAGTCAGAGCGATGGCGGCGTTTTGAAATCAAGCGGTTTCGGGAAACAGATATTGGACGGATCTATTAATGTACCAAAGCCTGCTCTACTCCCTAATAGCACTATTGAATTTCAACACTACTTTATTGGGGATGCGGCTTTTCCCCTAAGGACAAATATTATGCGACCATATCCGGGAAAAATTTTATCGGCTGATAAGGAAAAATTTAACAAAAGTCTGTCAAAGGCGCGTGTACGCATTGAAAATACATTTGGTATTTTAGCTGCAAAGTGGCGTGTTTTAACTAACCAGATAAATGTTCTTCCAGAAAATGCTCAAGCAATAGTTTTGGCGACAGTAATCCTGCACAATTTTGTCAAATTTCATGAGAGCAAAAATTATTGTTTACAAAGTTACGTAGATCACTTTTCTGTGACTGGTGATTTGGTGGAAGGTAACTGGAGACGCGAAGTTCAACCTCTACAGCAAACTCTGTTATTTTGGACGTCAAACGCAAGTAGAAACGCATTTGGATCACGAGATTTGCTGAAAGACTATTTGTTAGAAACGTCCTAAGCAGGGATTTAATCTTTTCATATTTTTGGATTTCATGGCAAAAAACCGACGCACAGTTGAAAAAAAATTTAAATTAAAAAAATCAGTTCGACCAAAAATAAGATTGCTTTTTATTGATAACTTTATTTAGGTAGATATTCTTGAAAAGTTTTTAAAAGTGCAATTTGAAGACTAGATAGTTCATATTGGGATAAATTGGCTTCTTCCATTTGGCTTGCAAGACCATCACAAAACAATTGAATTGAAGTTCTTTTTGGTTGACTTGGTTCGCGCAAAACTTCCTTTGCTAGCTGCACCATTTCACTAAAATCAGTCTTGGCCTCCTTCAGTATTTCGTCAAATTTTTTTCGTTTTGTAGCATTTTTTACCGGTGTTGATGACGTTCGTAGTGCATTTTCTGGTGTAAAAAAGAATTCCGGTGAATCTTCTTCCAAACATTCAGTAACTGTTGTCTGAAACTCTTCTGCGGTGCTGTCTTGACTGACTTCAGAAAACTGCACTTTCCCAAAATTCCCTGTGGTACTGAAATTCGAAAAAATATTGATGTTATTATATATGGTTGCCATTAGTAAAGCTGTTGAGAACTTACTTTAAGTTTTCACTATTAACATCATTTAAAAAGGAGAGATGGTCCATCCATTTCCACTTTCGCGGTGAGTTTAAGCCGCTGCCGGAAGGCTCCTTTCTATTCTCCTTGTAAAATTTGTCCTTCAGTGTCCTCCACCGATCCTTCAACTTTTTGGCTGGAACATTTAATTTTCTTGATAGCTCTTCATATTTTTGTTCTCTGAGCCATGCGTTTTTATAATTTTTATTTGTTTTTTCATACAAAAATGTATTGTTCCGAACAAATTCGATGAGCTGCTCCTCCATGTTTGCTTCGTTTTAATTTTTTTATTATTTTGATTTTCAAAATTCTGTTGAAAAACGAAACAAAATCTGACAGTTAAACATTTTTTTAACGGCAACACTAGTTCTCTGCGCAGCAAATTTTATTTTGATGAATGCTTGCAGAGCTGCGATGATATGCAGAGTTTACATGTGTTTATGGCCATTTGAATCAATGTATTTAATTTCTGCTGCAGCAGAAAATCTGCACATGTGTTTCCAGCATAAGACTATAGTTCTCATCTCATGTTCCAGTGTAGCTGCCTTTTCTTTTTAGAAATATCATTCCGAATCTGCTTAAATAATTTAATTTTTTTTATTCGAAAGTGTTTTTCCAATAGTTTATTTTTATGCTTTATGATTTCAAGTTTAGTATGTATAGTTTATTTTTAAAGCCCGCGTCCTGTTTTGAGGCAAAAAAAAAAATGGTGACAATAACCATAACGTGACCAACCTTACTTCCTTTGGGAGTACAGTACTTCTTGTTAGCCTGAATTAGTTTTGACTTGTTTTTTACCACATCAAAATTAATCAGTATAAGAACCTTTTTATTTTATATAAATAATCTTTTTTTTATTTATTTGGTCATCAATATTTTTTTCTTTTTTTTTTGGTAAAATGTCTGACATTTTTTATACTTCTCTTCAGTTTTGCTCCAAGTTATTAGTCACATTAAGTGTATCGGGGGGTATGAAAGAAAGTTTATACTCGAGTGAATTGGCTGAAAATCTATAGCTCAATTCACCTAACATTTTTCTCATTTCTCGGCTTATTAAATATTTTTCAAATCTCTCAGCTTTTCAGGCTTTTTTAAATGTTTTTTAACACTTCAACTTTTCAGGACTTTTTCAAAACTTATCGATCTTTTTCGTAGTTTTCCATACTTTTCTTTTAACTATTTCTCAATTTTTTGGCAATTTTAACAGACTTTTGAACTATTTTCTACATTTTCTAAGATTATTTGAAAAATCAACTTTTTATTTGGTGTCATTGATTTACTCATAATTTTTCGACATTTTTAGACTTTTTTCAGTGTTTCGACTTATTAAAAAATTTTCAAACCTATTTACTTTTTTCGAATTTTCAACATATTGCGACGTTGTCAACATTATCGATATTTATTAATGTTATCCAAACTTTTCGATTTCATTAAACAAATTTTAGCTCATATCAGGGACAATTTTTTTCCCCTCATCAACTCCACTTGAAAACTGCATATCCACAAGGGCACTGTACAGTATATCGCTTTTTTTTTCAAAATAAGGAGACATTGTTGTGAATTGGATGAAATATTAAAGAATCAAATAATATTTATGCATGAAATTACCAATGCCTAAAATAAAGGTAATTTCCAAATAACTTAAGCAACTGCTCGGATAGACTCTTCTCTAATTTTGCATGATTCTACTTTCAAATAAGAACGAAAAAGCAGTAGTACAATTAAAGCCCAATTTCCATGTGATCATATCTTATCTTATCTTATCCCATATCAGGGATATCAAATCAAAATTTTGTAAGAATATAAAATTCATTGCTTGCTAAATGGGCCTACATATGTTAAAAATAATTTGTTATTGTTGTTCCCTTTAATAAATGTTCTCTTTTGCAGAATTTATTTAACGTTCGATGCAAGAACAACATAAGTCTTAGAACTTTAGATCAAAGGTTTCTCATATATTACAGCATAAAGGTACAATAGAGACTGGTCCGCTTACTGGGCCAAGGACTAGTTCAACAAATCTGACAAATGTTTAATTTTATTAAAAATTTGCATAATTATAATTGATTTGTGTGACTTATGTTGTTTTTAAAATGTATAATTCAATCTTACAACTTTATTATGTTTATAAAATTGATTTTCACAGAGAATGTATTTATTAAACAATATAGCTTTATTCTTATACCTGTATTTTTTTCATAAGTTTCAAATTTGTTTAGCATTTGAACTTAATTTGAATTGTTTTTTTTTTTTTAAATGTCCGAACTATTTTGTTTCTTATGTGAAAACCAATACTTTTAGTAAAAACAAAAAAGCAAAGATTCTGCTACAAACCTGCTCGTACGAGTACCTACTACATGTACACTTTATTTGTTTTTTGTCGATTGATTACACGGTCCAATAACGACTTGCACCCATGAGAAATTCCAATATATTCTGAAATATACATTCGTTTTTCTCCAGAGCGTCAGTATTTGTTTTAATCGATTTTTGAAGTTGTGTTGATTGAAATATTTTATGATCACACCTACCTTATAGTTACGGTGACCATCCGTTCTGTTTTTAGCAGAACAGTTCTGTTTTTAAGGCGCTTGTTCTGCGTATTTTTTTTTTAAATGGAAAATTACAAAAGTGTTCTGTTTTTCGCAAATGTTCTGTTTTTTGTTCTGCTTTCATGCGACACGCAAATCTAGTATTTACTAATCTACATTATAAGTCTATTTCTACTAACGTCAACTCTTTGCTGATCGATATGTAAGTTGTTATCGATATCAATTAGCAATCTCTATCAAAAAGCTGATTGTGCAATGTAATTACCGTGACGCTAAGTTTGACGGTTTGGATTTGAACCCAAATTTTTGCTGGTTTTTCGCTGAACGCAGAGATGAAATTTGTCTACCTTTCATGATCAAGAAAATAATTTCGGAGCTAGAAAAAACAGGAAATGTAAACCTAAGTAAATTGAAAGATTGTGTCAAAAGTTTTTATAAGAATTGCATTGATTATCTACACAAGTGGGATTATGCATTTAAAGAGGTTGATGTGATGGAATGGGTACTGTTGCGTACAATGCCATCTTCGAATAAGGTTGAAAGAAATTTGACTTATATTATGGGAAAGAGGAGCCGAATTAAAATTAATTACAGCGAACTATTTGATGAGCTTATAAGTATACGTGTGTTAAAAGTTATGTGACTTGTGAGAAACTAAAGGAATGGACAGATGGTGGGAAGCTAATCGAGAATAAATGGGTTGAAATATTTCAATATTTTAAAAAAAATTTTATATCTTTTCAAAATATTTTAAGCATAGTAGATAATTTGTGTTTACCGGGTTCAAATGCCTCCACCGAAAGAGTATTTTGTATTTTAAGCAATTTATGGACTGACGAAAAGTTCCATATGAATAATTGAGACTGTTAAATTTATTTTAATAACGAGGGCAACTATGGTCTTAACTGCTTAGAGCTTAAGTAATATTTACAGAGTCAGGAAAACATTATTAAAAAAACTTATACCTCAGAAAATTACCAATGATTTGCATTTGATGCATATATTTTTGTTACACTATTCTGCCATACTAAGCGAAAAGGGCGTATCTCAAAAAAATAAACTTCTGAAGTTCTTATGACATCGGATAGCTTAAGAAATTGGTATTAAGTATTTTTAATTAAAATCAAAGCCAATGAAATTTGATTTGTTTTTTTTTGTGAATTTTTGTAACTTTCAATATAAAAAAATATATTTCTACAAAGACAATTTTTGTTCTGTTTTTTCAATTTAAATTTATGGTCACCGTACTTATAGGCAATGTCTAAACGGTTACACCACTTTTTCTCAGCCATTGCACAACAGAATCGCTCAATTTTTTTTTTTGTTGGAAAGGTTGTGAAGAGAAGGGTGGACATGCATACTTTTTTTTCAATAGTAGGTGGTGCCACGCCCCTAAAGAGGAATAACGTTTCCACGGGTAAACTAATAAACCGATGTTGATGAAGTTTTGTACGAAGTTAGATTGAATCCTAAGAAAGGTTATTAGAAACTCTGATTTCTTAAAGGGGGCGTGGCATCGCTCTAAATGAGATAAAACATTATCACGGCTGTGCCACTACACCGATTTTGATGAATTTTGGTATGTAAGTAGATTGAATCTTTCCTCTTACAGGAAAATACGTCGTTGCTACTAAACTAACGGACCGATTTTGATGAAATTTTGTTAGGATATAGACTGAACCCTAAAAAAATTTCTAAAACCTAAAATTTTTTTAGGAGGCGTGGCAGCACTTTTAACAGGAAAAAGCGTTTTCGTTACTTAACTAATGTGCCGATTTTGATGGAATTTGGTTCAGAGAGGAAAGCTATTTGTTTTAAAATGGACGGTACCAACTCCCAGTCGGAAAATATGTGTTCACAGCTAAGCTAATGAACCGATTTTGATGAAATTTGGTATGGAGACAGATTGCGCTCTAAGGAAGAGAAAGAGATAGTGGTAGGGATATATTAACATGATATGTACTATGACTTACATTTTTGGAGCGATGACAAAAAATTACTCTTTCCAGTTTAGTTTTTTAATACTATAAGGGGAAGTCCATAAATTACGTGAGTGGGGGTCCGGAAAAATCTCACCAAGTCTCACAAAGGGGGAGGGGGTCAATAAAAATCTCACGTCTACTTTTTAATGCAGAGACTAGGCATTATTATGGCAGATTACATTTAAAAATTATAAGGCAAGTCTCATGGAAGGGAGTAGGGGGTCCCGTCAGAACTCACCAAATCTCATCAAGGGTAGGAGGGGGGGGAGGGGGGGGTGGTCCGAATTTTCAAAAATACACCTCACGTAATTAATGGACGGCCCCTAATCGAATCTTAGAGTTGAGACATTCAACAGCTTCTTACTCTTTGTTGTGAGGGTGTGAGGAGGCGGAGCCACGCCTTCAACAGGAAAATTCGTTTCCACGGTTACGCAAGTGGACTGATGTTGGTGAAATTTGGTTTGGAGATAGATTGCAACTAGGGGTGGCAATCCCGGGATCCCGGAATCTCGGGATTTGCTCTAAATATAGGATAAAGTAATCCCGGGATTACAAAGAGACAATCCCGGGATTTTCGGGATTAGAAAAAAGTTTTATATTATACAATAAATATTCTTTTATATGACATATTTAAGTACAGAATCTGCAAAATAATTGTTTTCAATACATTTGATGTGCATGAATTATTATTGCATCCTGCAAAATGCACTTCAATTGTGTCTGAACCTTAAATTGAGTAAAAATATTTTTTTTTATTGTAGCAAATTTTTTGTTTAAGATTTTCTTAAAAAAAATGTGACATAGCAAAAAATATCTTTTTTAATAGTTTGACTAATTTTAAGAATTTTTTACTAAGTGCGATTTGTATTGAAAATTGATAGTTCACTAGTATATAACGAACAGGTCAGTGTGAACGCGGCACGCAAAACGAATTGCTCGGCTTAGCTCGCCGGAAAATGGCGGTTCGTTGCGTTCACTACTCGTTATAATATTTTTGAGTTTACGTGCCATTATTCAAAAAAAAAAGGAGACGAAACAGCGATCGAAAAGAGAAAAACAATTTTTGAAATAAAAGAAGCTGAATGTAAAGATGATACTATCTCCTGAGCATGACACATATTTCCTTTCTTCTGAACAAGTCCTACACGGTGCTTCCAATTTGCACCAAGGCGGCCCACCCATTGACCTCTCAGTCAACCTAGTGCACATTCTCTGCCTGACTGTTCTTAAATATGCCCCTGAACGTACCACAGTGTTCCTGCTGCAACAACCTTAACCTACATAAACACAATCTAATCCATGTTAATTAAAAAGACAAACACAATTTAACATTCAACATAAACATGTAATTTTATTTGGATATTTTTAATATAACATAAAGCAAACATAAATTTCTTCTTTTTTTTTATTTTTGGTTTTTTTTTTTTTTAATTAATCTTTATTTACTTTGTAATCGCTAATTTATTATTATGTGAGTTTAGAATAACATTTAAACTGTACTTTAATTATTTCTAATCATAACATTTCTGTAAATTTAAATTTAATAACTTAAATTTAAATTACAGTAGTTTTTTTTTTATTATTAGCTTTTGCTTTGCTTAAGGCATGTATATTTAAATTTAACGATAGCTTAAATTTAAATTACTCTGCTTAATGCAAACTCATATTTTAATTTTTACTTCGCTTCAAAGTTTGAAATTTATTTAATTATTTATTTTTGAAAACTTTTATTATTATTTTTTTTTTTTTTTTTGTTGATATCAATTTGCAAATTATCAACGTATAAATCTTGGCTGCAGCTCGGAACAACTTTATTCAAACTTTAAAGAAAACTTAAACTGAGATACAAAAAACATACAAACACTACAAAGTTAACAAAACTACAAATTTATATGGTAAATTTAAAGTAAACTTTGGTTTTAAGTTAAGTATTTTAGGTTAGGTTATTGGGTAAGTATATGGGTAATAACACTAGTAATACCATCATTTTTATATTTTTTCTTTCTTCTTTCTCTTTCTAGGTTTCTCTTTTATTTTGTTCTTTTTCTCTTTTTTATTTATTATTTAGTTTTTACCTATCACTATTCTCCCTTAGTATTAAGATTTATTTATATATGATTATTTTTCGTTTTAAACTCCTATAGGGTATGGCGCCAAAGTCCCTACAGGGTATTTCCACAAGGGAACGTATTTTTACGTTAGAATTTTGATTTTGTTTTTTTTTTTTTTTTTTAAATTCGGAAAAAAAAGTAGTAAGACAGACACAGTCCAAAGACACAAATATATAAATAAACCTTATTATGAACAAGTAAAGAAATATTATTAAAATAAGTTTAACTTAGTTTAAAGTTTCTTAATTTTTACTTTTATCTAAACAATTCTCAAAAATTTCACTTATTTTAATACTTTTTAAACAACAAATTTCAAGGGATAACTATTCCCTTTTTTTTTTATAAAAACTTTTTTTTTTTTTGGATTTTTACTTATTTTTCAGCATAAACAATCTCATTCATACTTGCTTTGATGATGGTGTTGAAAAAAGTTGATCGCTGGATCGCTGTTGCCAATAGGGATCGATGCACTGGAACGACTAGATGGACGACTTCGTTTTGCAGAACGCTGACTTGGTGTTCCGGTTTTTTGTTGTTTCTTTTTTTTTTTTTTTTAAATTATGAAGATTTTAGTTCTAACAATTTGTATTTAAAGTTTTTTTGAATTTAATCCTTTATTTTTCAGGTCCTTATTTATTTTACTTTTCTATTTTCAGAGTTAATTTTACTTTATTTGTAGGTTTTATTTTACTTATAGGTTATTTTTGCTTTTCGCGAAATTTTATCTCTTATTTTTGAAAACTTTTAATTTCTGCATTTAACCCTTTATTTTCAGGTTCTTATTTATTTTTATTCTTCTATTTTCAGAATTTATTTTACTTTATTTTTAGGTTTTATTTTATTTCTAGGTTATTTTTGCTTTTCGCGAAATTTTATCTCTTATTTTTGAAAACTTTTAATTTCTGCATTTAACCCTTTATTTTCAGGTTCTTATTTATTTTTATTCTTCTATTTTCAGAATTTATTTTACTTTATTTTTAGGTTTTATTTTATTTCTAGGTTATTTTTGCTTTTGCGGGGTGCTCCGCTGGCGGTTTTTGATGTTACTGCCAGCACCAGTTTGTTTTGCGAATAATTTTCGCAATTTTAGCTTACAATTTATTTATTTGCTTTCCGTTCTGTTTTTTCTTAAGTTTTCGTTTTTCCATATTTTAGTTCAGCTTCTAAATTTTAATTTTTTTGATCTTCTGGAGTTCCCACGTTGCAGCCACAATCCAACAAAAAAGGAAGAAGAACAAGAACGTCGATGCCGGAACTCAAGCCATCCCAGTTTTTTTTTTTTTTTTTTTTTGCAGTTGGCTCCCCTTGTGATATGTTCAATGGTCTTCTGAACGTCTCCTTGGGGTGCGTTCACACGGACAAAGTGTTATTACTCTTGTTCATATCATTATTTTGTTGGCATTCTGTTCGTGTCCGCCACAAAGCCAGCCATTCGGTATTTGCGTTGCAAGGTCCGGATGGTTGGGAACAACCGAAGGCCGGACACGAATGAACGTAGATCCGCTACTGTTGAAGAAACTATTCTCAGTAATAAATTGCGAAACGACTGTTGCGGCAGAAATGGAAGATCCCATAGCCTCCAAAAAAAAGGTGTTTGTAGCAAGCTTCAAATGCGATGTGTGCTTTGTTGTATATCAAAAAAAAAGTTTTCTGTATGTATGTCCTTGTCACCCAGACAACTGAATGAAAGAACGATATTTGCGTGCGATATTTGACCGCACAATGGTGCTATACGATGCAGGACACTGCTTAATCGAACATTTGCCATTGTAGGCCAAATCGTTCTTTCGTTCTGATTTTGATTCTTTCGACCATTTCCAGGTACCATTTCTTCATAAACCATTCAAAATGCAGACGCCATTTTGGACGGTGGTCGTATTTTCTACAGTCAATGCCAGCCTCGTTCATGTCTTCCTCGTGGCGCATCCAGAACGCTTGCCACTGGATCTGATACATCGGGTGAGCTTCGACGTAACGATCGTAAAATGCACACATCATTTTCAGGTCTTTCACCTTCTTATTTATTTCTTCTTTGCATGCCTGCCAATCGTCTTGTTTGACGCCTCTACGCGGCCATCTGGGTTGAGGTGCCACCATGCTCAGATTAGCATGTTTTACATACGAAGTATGTTGATAGCGGTTTTCATAAATTCTTGGTGTTACGCAACTCATCTTCGTCGAGCTTGCAAATGTAACCTAAGTATGGAATGTTATATAGCTTACTTAACTTAAACATTTTTCTTAAAATATATTTTGTTTATACAATGCAAAGCCACCATAAAACTCAATTCCTACAATGATGCTACAAATTTCACATGTGAACAAAATGTACTGGTGTTCACATGTGATTATTTCTATCGTTACACTTGTTAAATTCTTACTGTAGTCACGCATAGCAAAATGAGTAATTTCTTGATGGTTCATGTCCACTTTTAAAGTAAATCCGATGCAAAACCTGAGATCAAGTTGACAGTCATCAGTACAAATCAGATTCTCAAACTATTAAACTTGTTCGCAAGGTACAACTGATTGATCCTTTGTAAACGGCGAACTAGAATTGGTCAAAGTTGGTAATATCTGGCAATATTACTATTCAACCACATTGCGTTCAGAAGGCAATTGGTGATGTTTACATAGACACTTTTATCATCAACTCCCTTTGTTCAGATGCTACGGCTAACATTGGTTCCTATTGCTTTAAGTGTTGAGCATGTATGACGCCTATACGCTTACCAGTCATGTCTTCCACTTCATACATACTTTTCCCTATTCTGCCAATTACGCGACATTTTAGCCAGGGACGACACAGCTTAGAATTGATTCCTTTACTGAAATCACTTTGAATAAAATTTTTGCGAAAAACTTCTTGCCCTGGTTTGTATGCAATCTCTCTGCTACGCTTGTTATATGTTTTCACGTTTTTTTCGTAAGCTCTGTGCAGCTGTTTTTGCACTTTGTTTCTGATAAGCTCTAACTTTTCTGATTTTGTGAGGATATTCGCTTCTATATCTTCTAAGATATTTAGTTTTCTGGCAATTTTATAGACGCTTGCGTGTGTGATCATGTTGCTGCCAAACAATGCAAAATATGGTGTCATGCCTATCGAAGCATGTACAGACGACCTAAGTGCGCATTCAATATTTGATAAATTCTGATCCCAAGTCGACTGATCACTGTCTAAAAATGTTCTAATAGAAGTCAATATAGATTGGTTTACCCGTTCGCTTGCGTTTGCTTGGGGAGCGTGAAAAGCTGACTTCATGTGATTAACACCGAATGTGTCCATGAGTTCTTTGAATTCCTTCCCTATAAACTGTGGCCCATTATCGGAGTGGATGGTTTCTGGTACGCCGAACTTATGGAACACTTCGGTCATTAGAAATTTAACAACGGCTTTCGCTGAAGCTTTTGCTAAGGCTTTCAACAAGACAAACTTTGTCTGATGGTCTAAGACGATGAATATGAACGAGTTGCCACTTTTTGAGCGTGTATAAGGTCCAAGAAAATCTATATAGAGCTTCTGAAACGGTCTTACGGTTAAAACTTCATTACCCATAGGTGGACGGAGTGTCTTATTGACAGGTTTGCATACTTTGCAAACTTCACAATTTCTGACATAATCGCGCACTTCTGTGCACATACCAGGCCAATAAAAATACTCACGAATCCTACCCAAAGTTTTTGCTATCCCTCCATGTATCGCAACTCTTGATGTATGCGCATATTTCACTATATTTTTAGTCAGCTCAGATGGTATCCATAATTTCCACGAGTGATCCTCGTTTAATGGGTCACCATCGTAAAAATTTGTTCGTTTATAAACGTATCCATCAAGAATTTTGATATCTGGAAGTCTTTCTTCATTCTCTATGACCGCTTGAATTAAACTTTTATACTTTTCGCTTTTAAACGCGTCTGAATTCAGATCTATAATTGATACGTGACTATCCAAGTCCAACTCTTCCATATCGAACCTTGAAAGCATATCGGGCACTATATTTTTGGAACCTTTACGGTGCTCGATGTCGAACGCATAACCTTGGAGTTTTAAGCTCCATCTAGCCAGTCTGCCACTTAAGTCCTTCTGTTTCATAAGCCATTTTAAACTTGAGTGATCCGTGATCACCGTGAAGGGCATCAGTTCAATATATGGTCTGAATTTGGCTATCGCGGCTACAACTGCCAAGCATTCTTTTTCAGTTACTGAATAATTTTTTTGAGCTGGATTCAGCTTTTGAGAGAAATACTCAATTGGGTGCTCTTCTCCAATAGCATCCTCCTGAAAAAGAACCGCTCCTATGCCTACATCAGACGCATCGCATTGAACAAAAAAGTGTTTATCAAAATTTGGGCTTACTAAAACAGGACTAGAAATTAAGGCTTGTTTAAGTTTTTCAAAGGCACTTTGAGCCTCAGGAGTAAATTGAAATTTTGGGGTTTTCTTCAGAGTATCTGTTATTGGCGCACTTAGGGTGGCATAGTTCGATATGAACCTGCGGTACCAGCCAGCAGTACCTAGGAATTGCCTTACTTGCTTCACATTTTTAGGTGTAGTTATTCGAACTATGGCCTCAATTTTACTGGGATCGGTTCTAAGTTTGCCGCCTCCAACAAGATAGCCTAAATATTTCAACTCGGTGAAACAGAATTTAGACTTTTGCATATTTATAGTCAGGCCTGCAGCTGTGAGCTTTTTACCTACGGTCTTTAAAATTTCGCAGTGAGTTTTGAAATCAGGAGAAACTATCAGCAAATCGTCTAAGTAGACTAAGACCCGATCCTTCAGTTCAGACGGTATAATTTTGTCCATAAGTCGACACAAACGTTGTGCAGCGTTACATAGGCCAAAAGGCATTACCGTAAATTGGTAATGTGGCCGTCCCTGCACGGTAAATGCGGTTTTTTGTCGACTGGACTCTTCTAATGGAATTTGCCAGAAGGCATCTTTTAGATCCACCGCCGAAATGAAGATCGTGTCACCCAGCCTACTTAGGAGACCATCAATATTAGGCAATGGATATGCGTCTTTAACCGTAACCTGATTAAGCTCTCGCGCGTCTAAACAAAGTCTATTTTTCCCTGGCTTCATAACAAGAGTCGTTCTGTTATTCCAGCTGGCTTGATTTGCTGGCTCAATTACATTAAGACTGAGCATCCTATCCAGTTCTTCGTAAGTTAATTTTTGAACTGCAGGTGAAATAGGATAATATCTCATTTTTTTTGGTGGCGCGTCGCCAGTATCGATTTTGTGCTCCTCTAATGCTGTTTTCCCTAGACCATACTTTGTGTAACATCTGAATTCGCTTTTGGCTAGTTCGAGTTGTTGCTGTTGACCTTTTGTCAGTACGTGCATTTTTGGAGTGTCAGTATCAACTTCTGTGGGTTCGACCTTTAGACTGTTTACCATGAAGGGAATAATATTAAACTTTTGCCAAAAGTCGAAACCCAAATAAAGGCTCTGTGAAAGAGATGGCACTAAGTACAATGTTATGTCTTCAGTTTTTTTCTGACAAGTAATTTTTGTTTTTATTTTGCCTATGATCTGCTGTCCTTTGCCATCAGCTGTTTTAATGATGGACTTGTAGTCCAATATTTTTAGTTTTAATTTTTCGGCAAGTTCAAGGCAGTTCTTTCCTAGGCAGCTAACACTTGCACCACTATCCATCAGGCCCTTCATTTCGAAATTGTTAATTAACACGTCCATATATGGTCTTACGTCTAATGTATTTGGGATACTTGAAGAAGCTATAATCTTACGCTCAACTTTCCTATTGCCATATCTTGTTCTTGTAGCCAGGATCTTTTTACTGGTTACCCTATTATTCTGCTCAAAAATTTGCTTTCTTTTTTGTTCATAGTTTTCTAACCTAATATGATATGGAATAATTTCTCTTAATTTAAACTTATCGTCTACCAAATTTACCTTCTTGTTTTTATTCTCTAGTATGCTCGTTTTACTATTTTCTATATATCTACTATTGAAATTATGATTTAATTTTGCTGGTCTTGCTGCGTCTGACATGAAACTCCAGCTCGTCTCATGTTCTTTTTCCCGTTTCCCTGACATCGACTACAGTTAGGGGTAATCACATTTTCCGCACCGCATTTATAACAAAAGATGTTTCTCTGAGTGGAGGTACATTCGAAAAAGCCATGTCCCACCAAGTGACAATTCCAACAGACTAGCTGTGGTTTAGGTCTAGATGCCGCTGGTGGAACATTTATTGCCTCGACCTCAAAATAGTCCTGTTGCGGATCTTCGAATTCCAATTCGTGTACTTTTCTAAGCGGTGTACTGCGGAAGTGGTCGCGCTCTTTTTGACGCTTAGCTATATTTCTTTCCGCCCGCTTACACTCTTCTAACAACCTATCAATTGAACTAATTGTTATCGGAAACACGAGTTGGGATACTCCTTCCTTTAAATTGTCCTTGACTATCCTTACGAGCTCAAATTCAGGGATCTGTTCGCGCATTTGATTCTTTAGAGCAACGATCGCCTTACAAAAATCTTCGGCTGACTCGTTGTATGACTGACGTCTCTCCATTATTTTTCGTTGAATCTCATAATCGCTCTCGAATCTCCTGAACTTGCGCTGCATGGTTGCACTTAACGACTCCCATTGTATGCACGAATTTTGCCTCCTGTATCCCCAAAACCATTCAGAAGCTTCACCTGAGAGCAATTGATGAAAATTTCTGATCAACTCATCCCATGGACAATTAAAATCCTGACGGAGCACCTCAACCTTAAACAGAAAGTCTTCAACCGTATTTGATTGTAAAGACCCATCAAATTTTATGCCCCATTTGCTTAATTCAAGATATCTCTGCTGGGGCAGATGACTATAATGGGCATAAAAATTTGTTGGATTTTGCTGTTGGACTAACTGCGGATTTGGAAAGTTCGGTTGATGATGAAAATATTGGGTATGAGGTTGTTGTTGGAGATATGGGCGCTGCTCTGGAACTGGGATCGTGTTTTGACGTGATTGGGTTTCTGGTTCTGTATGTGGTTGTTGTTGATGCAGATTATTTGTCACAGGGTCAGTATTCATTGGGCCAATGTTTTGGTTATTCGCGCCCGCTCGATCAAAGAATGAATTCAATGATGGCGAAGTAACATTACCCATGTGACGCTCTCTTTCGGCTTGCATTGACTCGGCAACAATTCGTGGCACGAGCCGAAGAATGCAAGCTTCTACTTCTTGCATCATACTAGCCTGCGCCAAACCAGAACTCGCACTAACATATTCCCGCAAAGTTAGGCCCTGCTCATTTATGACCGTACTAGGGGTCAACATTAGAGGAGCACGTTGTGTATTAGAGATATGCCTATTTGACTGCCCAAATTCTTCTCGGATACTTTGTGCAGTTATGCTGCTGTAAGGTGGTGACGTAACCGTATTTGTGTTGCCTGTACTACTACCTGCATTTACCCCCCCATTAACTCCTATCGGATTTATGTTAGCGGTGGTAACGGGATTGTTTTGCTGCACTGACATGATTGGTGCAGAAGTAGTGACAGTCGTGTTTGTGGTTGTGGAAGACATTTGAGTTGGTGTATTATTATGGGCTCTACCCCGAAGTGGTCTATCTCTAGAAGTATGGACAGAAACACCTCTGCCTCTTGGTGGTCTAATCGCTAATGATCTGCCTCTGTTGCCCGATCTCAGGTTCATAAGACCCGTTATTAAAGCCGACTCAGCTTATTGAATTAAGCAGCACAAAGCAAATTTAAATAAATGTAACTATACCAAAAAATGAATCAATAGCTTGTATAATTTATATAATCTTAACTAAACCAATAATGACTAATTAGTGTTATTCACAAAAGTTTACTTATACAAGAGAACTAGCAAATACGTTTCGACTAAGCACAAAACAAAATGTAATAGATTTTATGATAAATAACGAAATTGTAGTGAGTTAAGGTGTTATTTGCAGCATTTAAGGAACATGTGATCAGCGCGAACCTATTCAAAAAAAAAAATTTGTATTTATACAAACATATTCTTATCTTTTTCTAATGTTACTTAGAAAACAAAGATTTGATTTTATTTATAAAATGAAGAGTCGCAGTAAAAATAAACTTTTACGTTAGAAAAAGTTTATCTACCGCTCTTCATTACGCTCATAAGATTTATGGAAAAGTATCGTAGCAAAGAAAACAGAAAAAGAAGAAGTAAAGACAGAGTGAAATCAGGCTTAGATAACATCCAATCTGCCGGTAGTCGCAAAAGTATTTATGCTTCAACAAACTACTTGACTTACTCACCGACAAAATTGAAATGTCACCACCAACATTTCGAGAAAGTGTAAGAGAAATGAAAAGGAAAGGATAGAAAGAGCAGAATCCAGGATTAGATATGAAACTCGACTGCGGGTCGCAAATGGGTTCTGGTTTGGTAACACTGGACCATGACTTACCCGCAATCGTGTTCCCCCCTCACCCTTCATCTCGATTTCTTTCGGTTGCATCAGGATTCTCCACCATCGGTTACCGTCGCTACACAGGCATAGCCAGTGGCTTTCCGGGACATACGGCAACCTTAGGTTTTGAACACTGATGGGAGCGAAAGATATACATTGTTCACACGCACCGACCCAAGCAAGGGCGCAACACTTTTTTTTCAAACTCTGTGAAATGCGACATACTGCAGAGTAGCAGTCAGATACTTATACGTTGGTATAGTGAGTCCACACTCAAGCTCACTATCGTGTGAATGGGTCCCTATACGTCTACATTGAAATGTCAAAACTCCTAAACTAATACCTAATAATGCCTAATAATACCATGGTGCAACATTATAAGTTGAGCAATAATTACGCTTCTCTCATATCATTTGTATATTGGCCAAGGACAGTATTATATTGATGGTTAACATCTATTCGAAATAATAGTGTTCTTGTTTTTGACACATCGTTTTGATTGTTGGGTCCTTTCAGCAACTACAACTTTTTTAAACAGCTTTAAGCAGTTTTCCTTTTTAGTGAGAGGTATTTGTATTGTGTTACAAAATTACGCTAAACAGTGCAGCGGGTCTCAGACAGCGATAAGTCTTTTCTTTGTCATTAAATAACAATAACAGGGTCTAAATTTCTCAGAAATAAAGTAGTTTGCTGCACATTGTTCAGACAATTTTGATAACTGTTTGCTTAAGTGCTGCAATTCATCAAAGCGCCTAACTTTGATGAACGAGCAATCGAATTATTCTGAATGTCTAAGTCAACGCAAATAGGCAATTTACTCTCACGCTCGCTACTGCTACACCATGTATTAAACCAAATGTTTATAAAAAAAACTTATGAATATTTTTAAGTTTTTAACTTCACTAAACTTAAAAAAAAATTAAATACGGAAAATCTATGACTAATGGTTTCAGACTACGTTCTAATGAGCTATATATATCTATATCCACACACATATATATATTTTTGTTTCGACATTTCAACGCCTACGCACGCGCGTGAACAACATAAAAAAAAACATAGAAAAGATAGAGATAGTGGAAGATAAATGCAAGGCATTTTTCATTTGCCTGCATGTTGGGCGCCAATGTATAACGAACAGGTCAGTGTGAACGCGGCACGCAAAACGAATTGCTCGGCTTAGCTCGCCGGAAAATGGCGGTTCGTTGCGTTCACTACTCGTTATAATATTTTTGAGTTTACGTGCCATTATTCAAAAAAAAAAGGAGACGAAACAGCGATCGAAAAGAGAAAAACAATTTTTGAAATAAAAGAAGCTGAATGTAAAGATGATACTATCTCCTGAGCATGACACATATTTCCTTTCTTCTGAACAAGTCCTACACGGTGCTTCCAATTTGCACCAAGGCGGCCCACCCATTGACCTCTCAGTCAACCTAGTGCACATTCTCTGCCTGACTGTTCTTAAATATGCCCCTGAACGTACCACAGTGTTCCTGCTGCAACAACCTTAACCTACATAAACACAATCTAATCCATGTTAATTAAAAAGACAAACACAATTTAACATTCAACATAAACATGTAATTTTATTTGGATATTTTTAATATAACATAAAGCAAACATAAATTTCTTCTTTTTTTTTATTTTTGGTTTTTTTTTTTTTTAATTAATCTTTATTTACTTTGTAATCGCTAATTTATTATTATGTGAGTTTAGAATAACATTTAAACTGTACTTTAATTATTTCTAATCATAACATTTCTGTAAATTTAAATTTAATAACTTAAATTTAAATTACAGTAGTTTTTTTTTTATTATTAGCTTTTGCTTTGCTTAAGGCATGTATATTTAAATTTAACGATAGCTTAAATTTAAATTACTCTGCTTAATGCAAACTCATATTTTAATTTTTACTTCGCTTCAAAGTTTGAAATTTATTTAATTATTTATTTTTGAAAACTTTTATTATTATTTTTTTTTTTTTTTTTGTTGATATCAATTTGCAAATTATCAACGTATAAATCTTGGCTGCAGCTCGGAACAACTTTATTCAAACTTTAAAGAAAACTTAAACTGAGATACAAAAAACATACAAACACTACAAAGTTAACAAAACTACAAATTTATATGGTAAATTTAAAGTAAACTTTGGTTTTAAGTTAAGTATTTTAGGTTAGGTTATTGGGTAAGTATATGGGTAATAACACTAGTAATACCATCATTTTTATATTTTTTCTTTCTTCTTTCTCTTTCTAGGTTTCTCTTTTATTTTGTTCTTTTTCTCTTTTTTATTTATTATTTAGTTTTTACCTATCACTATTCTCCCTTAGTATTAAGATTTATTTATATATGATTATTTTTCGTTTTAAACTCCTATAGGGTATGGCGCCAAAGTCCCTACAGGGTATTTCCACAAGGGAACGTATTTTTACGTTAGAATTTTGATTTTGTTTTTTTTTTTTTTTTTTAAATTCGGAAAAAAAAGTAGTAAGACAGACACAGTCCAAAGACACAAATATATAAATAAACCTTATTATGAACAAGTAAAGAAATATTATTAAAATAAGTTTAACTTAGTTTAAAGTTTCTTAATTTTTACTTTTATCTAAACAATTCTCAAAAATTTCACTTATTTTAATACTTTTTAAACAACAAATTTCAAGGGATAACTATTCCCTTTTTTTTTTATAAAAACTTTTTTTTTTTTTGGATTTTTACTTATTTTTCAGCATAAACAATCTCATTCATACTTGCTTTGATGATGGTGTTGAAAAAAGTTGATCGCTGGATCGCTGTTGCCAATAGGGATCGATGCACTGGAACGACTAGATGGACGACTTCGTTTTGCAGAACGCTGACTTGGTGTTCCGGTTTTTTGTTGTTTCTTTTTTTTTTTTTTTTAAATTATGAAGATTTTAGTTCTAACAATTTGTATTTAAAGTTTTTTTGAATTTAATCCTTTATTTTTCAGGTCCTTATTTATTTTACTTTTCTATTTTCAGAGTTAATTTTACTTTATTTGTAGGTTTTATTTTACTTATAGGTTATTTTTGCTTTTCGCGAAATTTTATCTCTTATTTTTGAAAACTTTTAATTTCTGCATTTAACCCTTTATTTTCAGGTTCTTATTTATTTTTATTCTTCTATTTTCAGAATTTATTTTACTTTATTTTTAGGTTTTATTTTATTTCTAGGTTATTTTTGCTTTTCGCGAAATTTTATCTCTTATTTTTGAAAACTTTTAATTTCTGCATTTAACCCTTTATTTTCAGGTTCTTATTTATTTTTATTCTTCTATTTTCAGAATTTATTTTACTTTATTTTTAGGTTTTATTTTATTTCTAGGTTATTTTTGCTTTTGCGGGGTGCTCCGCTGGCGGTTTTTGATGTTACTGCCAGCACCAGTTTGTTTTGCGAATAATTTTCGCAATTTTAGCTTACAATTTATTTATTTGCTTTCCGTTCTGTTTTTTCTTAAGTTTTCGTTTTTCCATATTTTAGTTCAGCTTCTAAATTTTAATTTTTTTGATCTTCTGGAGTTCCCACGTTGCAGCCACAATCCAACAAAAAAGGAAGAAGAACAAGAACGTCGATGCCGGAACTCAAGCCATCCCAGTTTTTTTTTTTTTTTTTTTTTGCAGTTGGCTCCCCTTGTGATATGTTCAATGGTCTTCTGAACGTCTCCTTGGGGTGCGTTCACACGGACAAAGTGTTATTACTCTTGTTCATATCATTATTTTGTTGGCATTCTGTTCGTGTCCGCCACAAGTATAATGTGAAATTTAGACTAAAATTATTTTGATCAATAACGGAAATACTAAAAATGCAATAGAAAAACAACATAAGCAAAACATATCTGTTTTTTATAATAAAATACAAATCTGCAACAAAAAATTTAGGTTTGTCTTCAAAAAAAAAAAAAAAAAACCACAGCCGACTTTGATTTGACATTGAAATTTTGACCCAAACCTAGACCTACCAAAATTTAAGTTCTAAGATATAATTAAACTTTTGTCTGAAGCTTTTTTTCTGAAATCAGCTTCTAAAGATTTTGACAACTTAAATGAAGCACACTTATAGGTGTGTCTACTGAGAGCGAGCCATTCGGTGCCACTAAATGCCATCACTGTCAAATTTGAAGAAGGTGATAAAGTATTAATCAAGTACAAAGTGTGGTACACGAATTTTTAAATGTAAAAATAAAATTGAATAATAAAAATGATAGTTTGGTCATAAATGCTTGATTATCCTCTATCATCTTCTTTTAATAGTGACTATCTTCTACTAGTCAAACTTAGTAAATGTGATTTAGATGTATTAACACTCGAAGTGTTCTAAGTCAATTTTTAAGCAATTATTTTTTCTATTATTTTGCGTTCTTATTCTTCATTGTTACGCTGTGAAATAAGGAAATTTTAATTTTATATCGTATACAATAGTATAAGCTTCTCGTTTTATTTTTGTAGTTTTGTATGCATTTACTAGAACTATCAATCCCGGGATTGGAAACTTCGATCCCGAAAATCCCGAAACTCAAAAAAGCTCCGGGATTGCCACCCCTAATTGCAACCTTAAATAAAGGTATTAAAATCTTCAAGTTCTTTAAAAAGGCATGGCATCGCCACTTATGAGAAAGAACGGTATCACGGCTGTGCCACTACTCCAATTTTGATGAAATTTGGTATGTAGATAGATTGAATCTTAAGTAAAGATATTTGTTTTGAGTGAGCGGTACCACGTCCCTAACAGGTAAAAATTTTCTACTACTAAGCTAATGGACCGATTTTGATGAAATTCAGAAATAGATTGAACCCTGAAGAAACGTATTTGTTTTAAAATGTAGGGTGCCACCCCTTTAATTGGAAAATATGCTTTCGCAACTTAACTAATGGACCGATTTTGATGAAATTTGGAATGGAGATAGATTGAAGCTTTTTTTATGTGGGTGGTGCCACGCTCTTAACAGGAAAATATGTTTCCTTAGCTAAGCTAATTAACTGATTTTAATGAAATTTGGTATGGAGAAATGTATATTGAACTCTAAGAAGATATAAATATAGGGATAGGGCAACATTTCAGCATAATTTTTATTTTTAAAAGCGATGAAAAAATAGCTCTTTTTTATGTCAGTTTTTTAATATCAAAAGCATTTTTAATGGTTGAGTTTCAACCACTGGGCGAACTCTAGTATATATAAAAATCAATTGATCTGCATTAGTGTTGCAAGGGCTCGAGATTCGCCCGACCGATTTGAATAATTTTTTTTTGTTGAGTTTGGAAAGATTTTAAAGAAAAATCGGCAAATTGTAAAAAATCAATATAGTGTTTTGTATGGAGAAAACACAGCATAGCTTGTGATCGAATTTACTTGCACCGTTAATTCGATTTTCCATTTGCATTAGGTTTTAGTGTATGTTTTATTTCAAAAAAATTAAAATTTTTATAAAATCTTGAATTTTAAATACTTCCGTTAAAGCTCCGCATCCGCGAAGATCAATTCCTGAGCTCCGCATCCGCCTCCGCGTAGATGATCTGCGTTACAACCCTAATAAATATACATGTTTTGCAAGTAGTGAATAGAATGAAGTAACTGCTCGATAAGTGAGATACTTCAAGTCAGATTAATGAAAATAAAATGTCCATATCGAGATCATTTTTTTTTGTGTGTGGGTTGTATACACCTTCAAAAAACTTGAGAAATACAACAAGAAGTGTTGTAACCTTATTCGAAGGTTACTTTGTTATGGCTTATGTACCAAATTTAAGGTATGTTCCTGAAGTGGCTTGCAATTATTTTTATCGTGGTTTGACAAAATGGATAAGTGGACTTACTCGATATCATCTTAAGTACGTTCAGCCGTGTATTTGGTTGCTACGTACAGAACATTCTCCTGATGCTTGCTATCTTTGTCAATCATATCGAGGTACTATTGCTTTTAAATACAAGATGCGTGAGAAAATAACTTATCCATAATTGTGGCCAGAGTATGTTGCGACGAATATCCATCTGCTATTTCAGAAGAAATACCTTTAGAACCATACCATTTCTCATGTATCAATGATGCCTACACTTTATGTATCCGAATTTAGCCCAACAACTAGTGAGTTAGGATACAAAGCTCTGCATTTTAGAATTTGTTGGTTCGCGATTGCTGCAGTGGAATTTATTAGCAGACAACTTCAGGCTAACGCAGCAATACTGTTTTATTTGATTAACATTCCGGAAAAAAATTCACTTACTGTAACGACGTTAATGCATTATTACAACGAATCGGTCATTGCCATATTCCAAATGAATGGCGTATGTTCATTGCTGCGTCTGTAAATGATCTTAAAGAAGTTTTACTTCACAATGGAAATAATCATCTATCTGTACTGTTTGCGTAGTCTACAGATATGGCAGAAAACTTAGAAAACACTAAATAAATTAATTCGAAATTTAATTAACTACAGCAAGTACAAATGGAAGATTTGTTGTGACTAACTGGGATTAAATAAGGATTTTCTGAACATCAGTGATTTTTGTGTGTTTGGGAAGGTTGCAAAAAAGAATTAAGTTATACTGACTTCAAATGGGATAAGCGTAAAAATTATAAACTAGGTTAGCTTAATATTGATCACGAACAGGGGCCTCGCAACCGGGGGGCAGCTGTCCCCCAGAAATTTTGGCAGGGGGCAGTGCATTCATATTGCCCCCTACTCGGAAATCAGTTATATCATAATTCGATCAACATTGTTAGGACTAAGCAAATCTTTTTATTAATGTGATTATCTCACATCTTGAGTCTATCGAAATGTGACAAAGTGAACGTTTAAGAAAGGGTATAGTGGCTCACAGCTTATTTGACCCATATCATCAATGCAGTTTTTTTTATTGAAATCTTTTCATTTATTATACACGAAAAAATAAAAGTACTCAGTTTTTACAAAGTTATATGAAAAAATGAAAAAACTTAAACAAGATTCATGTCACAGCTTAAATGACCCATCAAAAACATATAGTAAAATAAAGAAATTATTTCACATAAAATTTGTTAAAAAATGAATCGCTCATATTTTGTGGATCACCTTTTTGATCCAACACGGCTTTAAGGCGCTTTTGCATCGAATCTACTACTTTTTTTTGTATATTCAGGAGAAATTTTATTCCATTTGATCATGAGCGTTGGTCAAATTGTTTATCAAACAAGCAGAAATTAAAAATATTTTGTTTTCCATCAAACAGTTTGACCTACAATTTGAGGAGCGTTCACATCTTTGAATTCTTATCAAACACCACATATTTTTTTTCGGTCAAATTGTTTGACAAACAATTTGATGAATTGTTTGATCATGTGTATGCTCCTTTTTGTGAAATGTCATCTAGTGCTTTGCGACGGTTAAATACTTATCTTCGTTTACAAATGACCCAAAAAAGTCTTACGCATACAACGCTTCTTCATGATTATAAGGAAAAAACTGCATCCTTAGAATTGCGAAGGGCTATTTCGAAAAGCCTATTTTGGAAACATTTGAACAAAACTTACTTTATCTTTAATTAATGGAAATTGCAACGAATAAAAAAACATCTTCATACAAAATTCTCTTTAAGTCCCGTCCTAAAGTATAGAATAAATCCTTTTTTTTCAGAAAAATGCCTCGATCTTTTTTATTTGAGTTGCCCCCCCATGAAAAATTTCATTGCGATGCCCCTCATCACGAACCGTTGTTTGATGTAAGCAGAGTAATTTTATAAACCATTGCATATCAAACTCGGCCTAGTCAGAAATTTCATTGGAGCGATTGATCATGATAGTGATGCTTCCATACTATTACAAGATATCTTTCCATTTTTGATTTCTGCTTGTTTGATAATCACAGATCTTCTAACTTCAAAGAAATTATAAAGGAAATGATTACCGCGTATGGTAAAATCAACATGTCGTTAAAAGTTAATTTTTTACACAACCTTTTGAACTTTTTCCTTGAAATCCAGGAGAGTTCAGTGACGAGCATGGTGAACGTTTTCACAACGATATATCAACAATGGAAAGTCGTTTTAAAGGAAAAGACTCGAGACACAAGCTAGCCGAATATTGCTTGTCTAATTGTCGAAACCTATCAGTATTAACCAAATGCATTTCTAAGTAGCCTTCATTCATGAAAATCGGTTCATTCCTTTATATTTTATAACGTTATTTTGTTATTTAAAAGCGATTGTAGTGATCATAAAAAACTTTTGGTTTGTTTTATTGGCTTTTAATAATAATAATTAAATGATAATTGAACTTCAGCCATTTTTAGCAACGATCAATATTCAAGTAAAATTTTTACAAGTTGATACAATGCTTTATTTATTAAACAAACTTTGACAACAAAGGAAAAAAACAACAGCTCTAGAATATATACATATTGTAGCGAAATTTGGTTTATGCTAGAAAACTCTTGAAATAAATACCAACGAAAGAAAACTAAACGATACTAGCTAGCATAAACATACTAGCACCATCTAGCGGCAAAATAATAAACTGAACAGACGCTGCAGTACACTATAAATAAAAAGTCAACAACCGAGAGAAATTATCGCCGTCGTACAACGTACAACGCCATCTAACATCTAGCATAATAGCTAGCTCAACGTCAACGTGGTGAATTGTGGATAGTAGTAGAATGCACGCTACAAAGTAGCACTGGTGGGTTGTAGATAATGGTAGAATATACGCCACTTAGAAGGTACTGGATTATTCGAGAGAGTGATGACTGCAGTATAAAAAGGGTTGTCATCTGAGCTGAGGACACAGTAGAATTAAACCAGCGAAGCAGTAAGCAATAAAGTGAATACAGTGTGATCCGTAGTAGAACAAAACAGTTTTCTATACAGTGTTAAATTAATATTAGAATTTGAACGTTAATAAAATAAACCATTTTATAACTAAATAAGTTTGTGTGTTTTTAATTGTTACACAATCCAGTGATCGAACTCAGAAAAGTGTGAGAGATCGAAATTATCGTCAAAGGGACAGAAATTTCGTAACAATTGGTGTCAGAAGTGGGATTGTGTAAAAGAATTAACAATCAATTTAAAAAAAAAAAAAAAAAAAAAAAAAAATAAATAAAAATGGTCAAGTTTGAAGATCTGAAAGTGGATCAACTGAAGAAGGAGTTGCAGCAGCTGAATCTGCAATCTACTGGCGGAAAGGTGGAGTTACAGAAACGCTTACGGCAGGCTCTTGAGGCTCAAGGTGTAAACCTGGAAGAGCATGAATTTTATAGTGATGTATCAGAATCAGCAGCGAAAGTGGAAGAAGCTTCTGGATCAGCGGCAAGTGGTGAAGTTGAAGATATGTCAAAGTTCGAGAAAATGTTAATGGCGATGACGCAGGCAATGAGTCAAAATACACTACAGATGAATAGCAATATCCAGGCCATTCGAGAAGAAATTGGTCAGAGCTTAAGTCAAAATGCACTGCAAATAGACGAAAAGTTATGTCAAAATGCACTGCAAATAGACGAAAAGTTAAGTCAAAATGCACTGCAAATAGACGAAAAGTTAAGTCAAAATGCACTGCAAATAGACCAAAAGTTAAGTCGGAACGCGACGCAGATCCACGAGGCTGTTCGAACGGAGGTTGCCAAAATGGTAGATGGCCTCGATGCAAAAGTGACTGAATTACGAGATGACGTTGAATCGTTCAAGGAAGAAGTTCAAAATAATTTTGAGGACGTTAATAAAAGGATTCAACAGTTGGAAATAAGTGAACCAACCACTCAAGTTATAAGAGAAATTAGCGCTGAGAGGCTTAAGGCACCCTCGTACGATGGAACAACGCCATTTAGTGTTTTCAAGCTCCAGTTCGAAACAACATCTGGTCACAATCGTTGGGATAACGAAAGCGCAGCTGCAGCGCTAATTGTGGCATTAAAAGGCGCAGCTGCAGAAGTATTGCAAACAGTTCCAGTGGCGGAGCAGAAAAATTACAAGGCGGTGATGGATGCCTTACAGCGAAAATATGGCAGTGACCACATGAAGCAGATTCACAGATTGGAGTTGAAAAGTCGTATCCAAAAATCTGGTGAGTCCTTGCAGGAGTATGCTGCGGATATTGAGCGATTGGCACACCTTTCCTATCCTGACGAGTTAAGTGTCGTAGCAGAAAAATTCAAAATAGAGGCGTTTATTGACGGCATACGTGACTCAGAAACAAAACGCGAGACAATGAGGAGCCCGAAGACGACATTTAATGAAACAGTAACGGTTGCCCTCACGCATCACTGAAAACTCGTCGGATGGAGGTGGAGGCTGAAAAGAAAAATTCATCGTTCGCCAGCGGTAGCTTCAGCGGAAAATGCTACAATTGTGGTAAGCAGGGACACATGGCACGTGACTGCAAATCACGTCGTAAACGATCTGCATCACGTTCACCAAAAAGAAGAATTGGAAATAGGGTGAACGATGGCGAAAATGTTAGCGAGCAGCAGTCGTTAAACTAAAGAGAGTCAGTACAGCGGGGCGTGAGCTGACTCTTACAGATGATTGCCCCATAGTCTTGGTTTCGAAGCTCTGCCGAAATTCCAACAGCCTTACCATCGGTGGAAAAATCAACGGAAGACCATGTGAGCTTACTTTGGATACAGGCGCATCGCATTCAATTGTGAGGAAAGACTTATTTGATAGACGACGAGTAACGCCATTAAATGGGATCCAATTGAGAACAGCGACAGGAGAAATTGCGCAAATAGTAGGAAAAGTTACAGCGAGTATTCTTATCGGCAACAAAACTGTGGAACATGATTTTATTGTTGCAAACATCACCGATGAGGTTATCATTGGCGTGGACTTCATGATTCGACACGGGTTCACTTTGGATCTTAAAAAAAAAACGTTAAGGTATGCCAATGTAGAGTTACCTTTAGACATTGGCTGTGGGCAAAAATTAACAATTGCAAGAGTCTACATAAGTGAGCGCTGTCGAATTGAACCCAACACCGAAGAAATTATTTGGGCCACAACAAATGAAGACTGTGGGACAAGCCATCTGTGGGTAGTGGAAGCAGATAAGAAAAATTTTAAGAAAGACCTGATTATTGGAAAGACCCTAGTAAACACAAGAATAGACAGAAAAATACCGGTGCGAATTTTGAATCCAACAAATAAGCCGAAATGGATGCAAAAAGGTGAACTTATAGCGCAATGTGAGAAAGTTACGGCTGTGATAAATTGTGAAAATAATCAGCAGAACACACAAGGCCCAACTTTAACGAAATCGTCGGCCATGGAAGTATTGACGAAAGAATGGACGAAGGAGTTGTCTGCCCAGAACAAAAATAAAGCAAAAAGGTTTCTGCAAAAACATTGGCGGATATTTGCGTCCAAAGGAGAAAATAATGGCCGAACATCAGTTGTCAAACATCGTATTGATACAGGTGATTTTCAGCCGATTCGTCAACCTCCAAGGAGGCTAGCACTCGCTAAGAGAGAAGAAGTGACGGGCCTTATAGAAGATATGGCGCGAGAAAATGTCATTGCACCATCAGAAAGCCCATGGAGTTCACCGGTCGTACTTGTGAAGAAAAAGGATGGAAGTATGCGATTCTGTGTGGATTACAGAAAACTGAATGACGTCACCAAAAAAGACAGCTACCCGTTACCCAGAATCGATGATACACTGGATACGTTATCTGGAGCAACATGGTTTTCCACCCTGGACTTACAAAGTGGATATTGGCAGGTGGAAATAGATGAAAAAGACAAAGAGAAAACTGCCTTTAGTATTGGGAATGGTCTATGGCAGTTCAACGTCATGCCGTTTGGTCTTTGTAACGCTCCAGCTACGTTTGAACGGTTAATGGAACGAGTTCTCAAAGGACTACATTGGAAGACTTGTCTAGTGTATCTCGATGACATAATCATCATGGGTAAAGATTTTGATGACCACTTGAAAAATCTGGAGGAAGTGTTTGAGCGCTTGGAGACAGCTGGACTAAAATTAAGTGCGAAAAAGTGCTCACTTTTCCAGCGTGAAGTCAAATATCTGGGGCACAAGGTTACGTCAGAAGGAATACACACAGATGAAGATAAAATAAAAGCTGTGAAAAATTGGCCACGTCCATCTAATCTTCATGAGTTGCGAAGTTTTCTGGGTCTATGCACTTATTACAGACGCTTTGTTCCTGGTTTCGCAAATGTTGCAGGCAGTCTACATGAGCTGACACAGAAAAATCGAAAATTCGAATGGAGTGGGGCACAGGAAACTGCATTCCAAAAACTGAAAGAATTACTGTCCACAGCGCCAATACTCGCGTACCCAATACCCGGTAAAGAATTTGTATTGGACACCGATGCGAGTGGCCATGGTATTGGAGGAGTTTTGTCCCAAATCATCAATGGCCAAGAAAAAGTCGTCGCATATTTCAGCAAAATTCTGTCGAAACCTGAGAGGAATTATTGCGTAACTCGGAGAGAGTTACTGGCAGTAATGGAATGCGTGAAACACTTCCATAAGTACTTATATGGACAGCACTTTCTCCTGAGGACAGACCATGCGGCATTAAGGTGGCTACTTCAATTCAAGGATCCTGAAGGTCAAATCGCACGGTGGATAGAACGCTTGCAGAGCTATGATTTCACCATAGAGCATCGCAAAGGAAGCCAGCATGGAAATGCGGATGCACTTTCCCGTCGTCCATGTAAAATTGAATGCGGTCATTGTTCGCGAACAGAAAATAAAGCTGGAACAATTGATGTGCGCCTTTTGAACGTTTTGCCTGAAGAAAAGTGGACAAAAGAGGAGGTAAAACGGGACCAGCGCAATGATACAGATTTGGCAATTATAATTAAGTTTAAGGAGCTGGGTAGGAAACCGGCGTGGCAAGAAATTTCAAATGAAAGCCAAATCTGTAAAGCATACTGGGCGCAATGGCAAAGCTTGGAGTTGCATGATGGTTGTCTCTACCGAATCTGGGAAAGCGAGGATGGTAAAACTCGCTCAAAACTGCTGGTTATTCCAAAGGCCAAATTTAAGGAAATAATCGAGGATTATCACAATGGATCGAGTGGTGGACATCTGGGCATAACGAAAACCACAGAGAAAATAAAGAAACGGTTTTATTGGGTAGGATGCCAAGAATCAGTTGCTGACTGGATCCGCCGTTGTGACCAATGTGCAATTGCTAAAGGACCAAGGCAACGCACTCGGGGAAAAATGCATCAGTATAACGTTGGAGCTCCCTTTGAGAGGATAGCCATGGATATAGCGGGACCTTTTCCAATCAGCAATGCAGGAAATAAATACATCCTTGTGGTAATTGATTATTTCAGTAAGTGGCCAGAAGTATATCCCATTCCCAATCAAGAAGCAAAAACAGTGGCAGACATTTTCATCAAAAATTGGATTTGCCGATATGGAGCTCCACTTGAGTTGCATTCCGACCAAGGACGAAATTTTGAGTCGACACTTTTTAAGGAGGTTTGTGACATGCTTGGAATACAGAAGACACGCACCACAGCTTTGCATCCTCAGTCCGATGGCATGGTCGAAAGGTTCAACCGTACTCTAGAGGAACATTTAAAAAAGGTTGTCGATAAAGGGCAAAAAGATTGGGATGAGCATCTACCAATGTTTCTGATGGCTTATCGGTCGGCAATACACGATACCACTACAGTTACGCCAGCAAAAGCCATTTTTGGTACGGACTTAAGGCTTCCAGCAGATTTAAAGTACGGAGTAAGCGTTGTCCCAGAAACGACCCATGCTGACGATTACATGTCGCGGAAAAGAGAAGAATTAGCAGATATACACGAGCTTATTAGAAGACGTACTCAATTGGCTAGCGACAAGATGAAAGCTCGGTATGACCTGCGAGCAAATACTGAAGGGTTCGAAGAAGGTCAACTAGTGCTGCTACATAACCCACAACGAAAACGAGGCTTGTCTCCTAAATTACAGACTCATTGGGAGGGACCTTACCGGATCGTCACAAGGATTAATGATGTTGTGTATCGAATCCAAAAATACCCCGGGAACAAAAGTAAATTAAAGGTAGTCCACATCGAAAGGCTGGCACCTTATACTAGGGACGGAGAGACTCTTGTTCGGGACGAACAAGTTTAAGCGGAGGGCAGTGTAGCGAAATTTGGTTTATGCTAGAAAACTCTTGAAATAAATACCAACGAAAGAAAACTAAACGATACTAGCTAGCATAAACATACTAGCACCATCTAGCGGCAAAATAATAAACTGAACAGACGCTGCAGTACACTATAAATAAAAAGTCAACAACCGAGAGAAATTATCGCCGTCGTACAACGTACAACGCCATCTAACATCTAGCATAATAGCTAGCTCAACGTCAACGTGGTGAATTGTGGATAGTAGTAGAATGCACGCTACAAAGTAGCACTGGTGGGTTGTAGATAATGGTAGAATATACGCCACTTAGAAGGTACTGGATTATTCGAGAGAGTGATGACTGCAGTATAAAAAGGGTTGTCATCTGAGCTGAGGACACAGTAGAATTAAACCAGCGAAGCAGTAAGCAATAAAGTGAATACAGTGTGATCCGTAGTAGAACAAAACAGTTTTCTATACAGTGTTAAATTAATATTAGAATTTGAACGTTAATAAAATAAACCATTTTATAACTAAATAAGTTTGTGTGTTTTTAATTGTTACACAATCCAGTGATCGAACTCAGAAAAGTGTGAGAGATCGAAATTATCGTCAAAGGGACAGAAATTTCGTAACAATATGTTTCGATTCTTAAAATCTCATAAGTATATTTTTGGTTGATGTCTACGTCAGCACTCAAATTACACCCGTCATATTAATGTAAATCTAACGAAAAGTTAATTTTTAATTTCAAGCATATGTGGTCAATTTTTTAAGTGAATTCCAAGATCACACCATTGCGTTGAAATTTCAATCAGCTGTTTCGCTTTTTTGTGTACATCATTGAAGCATGACGTCAACTGAGTGGACTAAACCGCAATTCTCCTAGGTTATCGCAGTTTCTTAAATTATTTGTTTATGTTGTAATGCACATCTATTGGCTGTGAGACATTGCTTGTTCAAAGTTATGCGATCCTGGTGCATCGCAGATTTTGAGGGTTCGGCGTGTTCTCCGTAATTTAGAAAATTTTGCAAATGGCTGAAGTTCAATTATCATTTAATTATTATTATATGATATGATATATAACAAACCAAAAATTTTCCATATTTTAATACATAATATATGAAAAATATGATATATGCTATATCAGTGCATTTTTGCACAAACAAGTTAACTAGAGCGTTATATCCAACAGTTCCTAACATTAAAATTTCCATTGAACATTTTTGATGCCCACATTTCAACTTTGAGCCCACTGTAGTAGTAACCCAAGGTAAATTTAGAACTTTTATAGTTGTTTTTTTTTCTCCCCTAAGTATTAGCTGACGATTGTCGTAAGAAATTTTTAAATTACTTGCAGTTTAATTTTTTTTTCTGAATTTATGAGCACGATATTCCACTGTGCGACGATTTGTTTTTTTTGCACCTTGGGGACCATCAACTTTTCTCAGTTTTAATTAAGTGTTTCGGACCGTGTAAATGATATATTTTATCCAGGATATCTACACATGTCAAGTTTAATTAGCATACTCATGATATTTAATTATATATTACATAGAAGGAGGTTTGAAAATTGTTCACTAACTACCTGCGTGCACAATCATAACTTCATTGGGTAAGACCAATTGACATTGAGAATATTTTTCAAATTATCATACTCAAGTACTTAGAAAGATATGGAATACAAACTTAATACGGCTATATAATTACAGTTTACACAAAACCAATAAGAAAAGACTGGCTGAAAGTATTTACTGCATTCGAATACAGAGTAATTATTATGGATTCAAGAATCGATACTTTCTATGATTTTTCCTTTATAAATGTTGACATCTAATAAACTTTATATTCGTTTCGCGGCATCGCTTTTAACACTTTCAACTGAGTTAAACATTCAACAATGACAACAGTGAAACATCCACTGAATAATCAAATGAGCTCTATAACAATATCACCAAAATTGAGTGCGGAAACAGCTAAAAAGTTGGTACTTGATGAAATTAATGATATACCAATGATTGCCATGAGTATCCGCGTACTAAAATATTGGGGTCTCATCTATGGATACAATTGGAGACGACACTTTGCACTCACCTTGACATCGGTCTTTAATGTTACTCAATTTATTTATATGTTTCATAATAATGCAACCGTGGATGTTATCATACGTAATTGCTATATGCTGGTATTATGGTTCAATGCCATACTACGCGGCTGTTTGGTGACAATTCAGAGTTCAAAGTACGAACAATTTTTAATAGAGTTTATTGAGTTGTACAAGGAAATTTTGGTAGATATGAATTAATTTTTAAAAAAATACACAATCATATATATGCTTGTATGTATGTCTGTGGTTTTTATATTCTAGGAAAGTGGAGATGCATACCTCACTGGTTTGCTAAGCGAAACAAATCGATTGGGTAAAAATGCTGCTATAGTCAATATGACTTTGGGTCTAATGACAAGCTGTGGTTTTTGTGCATATCCATTTTTTGTTGACGAAAGGAGTAAGTGTACTCGTACTATTGTAGACTCAGCTTAATTGCATCCTCCCCCGCCCACTTTGATAATTTCCCGAAAATAGCAAAAATGTTCCATACAACTAAGACAACCGATTCCCATGACAAGAAAAATTTCAAAAAGTGAAAAATAATATTTCTTCAAGTAGGCCGGCAATTGCTTCTATCGGGCAAACTTGTTTTAGGTCAAACTAGTTACTGTTAAGCCTAAAGATATGCAATAAAATCTTAATGCAAAATCACTGTAACTATTGAAAACTAAGGCAGCGGTTCAGTCTATGACATGTGCAATACCGGCTTCGCTATCCACAGTGCTTTCGCATTAATTTGCATACATTCAGGCACTCAAATTAACTAGTTTGGCCTAGGAAAAACTAGTTTATCCTAAAAACTAGTTTATAAATGTTACCGGCCAAACTAGTTTTAAGGATAAACTAGTTTTTCCTAGACCAAACTAGTTTATTTGCATGCGTAAACGTATGCAATTTAATTTTAATGCAAATGAACTGTGGATAGCGAAGCTGATGTTGAACACGTTATGGACTGAAATGTGGCCGAAGGCCGCCCACTTACCACTTAATAAGCATACAGTGAAATTAATAGTTTCGTTGTTTTACTTTGCTACTATCTTAATCTCACTAGCCACAGTGCTTTTTCATTAAAATTTGATTGTATATCTTTAGGCTTAAAACTAGCCTATCAATATTTTGAAAAATGGGTTGTCTACTTAAAACAGAGGGCGCTAATCCAGTTTTCAATATTGACCTTAACCCTAGTAATGGGCTTTGTCCAGACATATAAGGCTACTGTAATCCGCTGACACATCGTGAAAAAAACAAAAAGTTTTTATTTTGAACCTCTCTAATGTACATGTTTCAATTTGTTTAGTGAGTGATGTTAGTTCTGCAGATTTTTTTCCAAGAAAGTGACAGAAGAAACTCGAAATTTGGAAATAGAACATTTGAAAGAATATGCGCGAATATGAAAAAGAATATACAGAATATACCATCCAAAAAAATATTGAAATGTACATATATCCTTTCTGTAACTTTTTGGTTGAATAAAAAAACCAAGACTACACAGTAATTTTGTGGTAAGAGTGAGTGAAAAAATACTGAAATAAGTACCTCTAAATGAATCACCCGTTATAACATCACATAAAAAATTAGTAAAAATAAGCTTAAAAAAGCCTCAAAAAAACAATTTGTTTGACTGAAATATCTCTACGACGCAATCCTTCCACTGACTTAATAACTAAAAGTTTTCTCTTGTTTTGTGGTCCTTTTTAGTGCTACCCTATGGCAGTCATTTTCCAGGCTTTGATGAACTCGAATCTCCACTTTTTGAAATTCTCTTTGTATATCAGCTGATAATCACACCAATTGGTTGCTTGATGTACATATCCTGTGGTAGCCTTGTGGTTTCATTTATTATGTTCGCGATATTGATGTGCAACGTATTGCAACATCTTTTGGGTGGCATGCTTAATGACAGCGAGGAAGTAGTAGCCGAGAAGGTCATATGGTGTATAAAATACCAGAAAACGTTAATACGGTAAGTTGCGATTGTTTGTCCGCACAACTACAAGAACCAGTGATATTGCAATAATCACTACTGCCCTCGAGTAGCCAGTGATTATGGTCGATTTCGCATTGTATTGTTTAATAATTTTAACCGTACCTTTTCTTTCTGTCATTGCAGTTATGTGACCATTATTAATAATTTAACAACATATGTTTTTCTAGTTGAGTTTATGGCTTTTGGTGCCATGGTTTGTGGCTTACTTTTTCTGGTGAATATAGTGAGTTCCTATTTGCAAATCACGAATGCTCTTACATTCTATTTGGGTATATTGACATTATTTCTGCTTTCTTTTTACTCCGTTCAATTTAGGCTGAAACCACGGCACAACTTACAATTGCCATTGTCCAGATATCAATGATTTTTTCACAAATTTTGACACTATATTGGTTTGCCAATGAGCTTTCAGATGCTGTAGGTATATTTTTATATAAAGAAAATTTGGGACTAAAAATTTAAAAATTTATTAAAACTGGACAAGGTATTTTGCATTTTTCAGCTATTCACAAGCCAAAGATTCATCAGTTTTTTTTTTTAAATTACTACTCATAATACGCGTATAAGATTACACAGGTATACAAGATTTTATATCACGAACACACTATAGCATTTCCGAAGGATTTTGGTCTCCAAATCTGGCCTCAGAATTGCTCTATCACATCAGTTTTTGAGATATCCTAACCTAAAAGAGCAAGAAACGCGTTTTTGGCTTATATTTGAGGTTACGTAGCGTCTTGAGTTTCTTTTTTATTCTCAAATAACTATAAACGTTATCTTGCTCTTTAACATGCCGTTGAGTTTGCTCAAATATCTTGTTTTTTTTTTCGTTTAGTTATGTTGAATTGAGTTTTTTGTCTCACCCATACTTTAAGTAATGCTTTTAACCTATTAGCATCTGTAATACCATACAGACCTTTTACTCCGCAAACATGGTCTGAAGGCTCTACAAAAATTAGTACACAGAGGTTTTTTTACGAATCTGCACTCGGAATTTTCAAACTCAAAATAACGGATTCAATATGGCGGTATGTAATAAGAGCTTAATAAATTTAAAAATTTGATGTTATAAAGCAGTTCTGACTCCCGCTTAGAATTCAGAGCACCAAAATCCTTCGGAAACACTATAGCTCGTTAGTGATATAAAAAGTGAGCCATTATTTGTGTACCTGTGTAATTTGTGTGAAGGATTTGAACTTTGGGGCCACTTGTATACCATTTACGGAATCAGTCCGTAGGGACGTTACGAAATAGCCCCCAATGAAATCTGCCATCAAATCAGTAAAATTGATGAAAAAACCACCTAAAATTTCCATACATTTTTTGGGAATATTTCATAATGAAATAACAGCCAAAGTTTGGGGAATATTTCATTTCGATTGGTTTTTCTTTCATTCGTTTTCATTGGGTGGATATTTCATAATTCAGTAAGGTCCAGAGATATTTCAGTTGGGGCTTCTTTCGTTCGATCTCTTTTGAGGGCTTTTAGATATTTGGCATTTCATTTGACTATAAATTAAATTTTCGATAAATTTTTTCTTTTATGTAGCTGCCCTTTTATCGGTGTAATTATTTCAAAATTGTGGTGCTTGCACCAAAAGTGGCTTACCACATAAGAGTTATGATAAGCGGGTGGCATTCGGCCACGGTTCAGGGCTTACATCCACCAATATCTTCAACATCGTCTTCACGCCGGCCTTCATCCGTTGTTCAGGCTTTAGTATACCCAACACTGCATTCGCTATCTACAGTAGCTATACATAAAAGTTAGTGTGCGGCTCAGGGTTTAACATTTTTAATTTCATTATTGTTGGGGTTTATTTCATCGGGACTCATTTCATAATAAAATTAGGCCCGGCAATAGCTGTTATTTCATTTATTTGTTTGGGCATTATACCATTGCTACACATTTACCACTAGTGTAAAATAAGATTTGACCAAGTTATGGTGTTCTGAAATTTAATTGCTTTTTGATTTGATTTTTTCGGAAACTGAAGAAGAGGAAAAGACACATAGTTTTTGGCGCAAAATTTTTAGCTCATTACCAAGTGCTTTGGTATTTCTTGTACTTTTTATCGATTTTTGGTCTATATCTATAACATTTATATAAAAATTCTAATATAATATATATAGATAAACAAATAACACTTAAATATTTTTGTCGACGTATATTATTAATTATAATTGTTGTTTTATCGAATTCACAGTCATTAGAACACCGATATTCATGTGGTTGCTAAAGATCAATTATGTATGTTTTTAATACGATTGAGTTTTATTGTAGACCCATTTGTAAGCCATTAAAAGTCGCCGAATAGCTTAATCTTTTCAGTTTTTAAATTTTTTTTTTTGAAACGTTTATTTTCTGGCCTAACCTAACATGCATACGAGTATATGTACATTAGGGTGGTTCAGACATATATGAAAAATATTAAAGTTACTCCAAACTTCGCTCCCCGGGCACCAAAAGTTTCGTATTGGTGCCAATAAGAACCACGTAAAATTTGGTCCATTTCAGAAAACATTTAATGGACCCGCCACCCTTTTGAAAACTGGGAAATGGTCCTCAATCTATCAAAAATAATTAATATCTGTCCGAAGCTGCCCCCTAGAGGGATCAAATGTATGACAAGGTCCCATTATTTTTGCTTCTCCAACATTTCTTCTGAACATACTTACCCCCTATCACAACCCCTTAGGGGTGCTCCCCTGCAAAAATTACATTCTTGTGAAATTATGAAATTGACTTCCCCCTCTTCTCAGATGCCTCAGAAGGGGTAAAACTCAAGACGAACTCGTATTATTTTTACTCTCCCAAACTTTTCTCTGTACACATCTACCCCCTATCTGCCACCTTTTTGGAGGTCCCCCTACAAAAAACACAAAAAATTTCGAAAAATAGTTCATAGCTCCCCCGGAGTGACCCGAAAAGGGTTGATATGTATCTCTAAGTCCTATTATATTTTTTTTTTCAATATTTTTCACCGGCATACCTACCGTCTATCTGCCACCCTTTTGGGGGTCCCCCTACAAAAAACACAAAAAATTAAAAAAATTTCTAAAAATAGATGTGCTCTCTTTTTGCAAAGGCTTAGCTGTCGTAAATGACACCGCTGAAAGAGGTGTTGCGTTTGTGAAAAACTACAACTAAATTTTGTCAAATGATGAAGAAAAAAAAACAGCTAATGCTACAAATCGTAAAAGTATATCGCAAAAACTATCCTTTATTGTGGGGAGAGTAAAAATAATACGAGTTCGTCTTGCGTTTTACCCCTTCTGAGGCATCTGAGAAGAGGGGGAAGTCAATTTCATAATTTCACAAGAATGTAATTTTTGCAGGGGAGCACCCCTAAGGGGTTGTGATAGGGGGTAAGTATGTTCAGAAGAAATGTTGGAGAAGCAAAAATAATGGGACCTTGTCATACATTTGATCCCTCTAGGGGGCAGCTTCAGACAGATATTAATCATTTTTGATAGATTGAGGACCATTTCCCAGTTTTCAAAACAGTGGCGAGTCCATTAAATGTTTTCTGAAATGGACCAAATTTTACGTGGTTATTATTGGCACCAATACAAAACTTTTGGTGCCCGGGGGGCGAACTTTGGAGCAACTTTAATATTTTGAACCACCCTAATGTACATATATGACAAAAATATGATTAACTAATATCTCGATGGCCTGACAAGATAAGAATATTTGGACTGTTCAATAGTATATAAATATTTAATTAAGCATTTAATTGTGTATGGATAATGCATTAGAAAAAATTTTTTTTAATTTAGACTGTAATGATAGCAAAGGCTGCCTATGACACCAATTGGATGTGTTATTCTAAGCCCGTGCAGAAGAACATTTTACTACTGATGATGCGCGCTCAAATTCCATGTAGCGTAAGTAACAAATTTCTATCGCCCTGGGAGAAGTTCATTGATTAATCATTTTGCATTTTGTATTCGTTTAGATGACAGTTGGCAATATATACCCTATGTCTTTGGAAATGTTCCAGTCCTTGTTGAACGCTTCGTATTCTTATTTTACAATTATAAAACGGTTTTATGACTAAAATGTTTGTTGTTTTACTATTTAATTCAAACTCAAAATAAATATTTCAAAAAATGCGTCTATTAAAACTTTGTTAACACAAAAGAAAATACCAACCAAATTTACCAAAATAACAATACCAAATTTCATAACATTGAACATTGAAATTACTCCATTTTGCATGTAAAAACTATACCGATCGGTCAATTTAACACACAAAATGCCCAGAATTTCACATAATATTAAATTAAAGTCAAATGTTTCACTGTGTGCAAAAATGAGACCTAAGTTCCGAAGGAACATCGAGTAATATCAACCTAAGTTGTAATTAATTTGGAAATTTGGTGTCGTTGAGCTCGATTCAGCCATCGGATTTTGGCCTATACCACACGGTTACTAACGCTCTTCTACAACTTATTTTATTACAAGTCTGCGAGGCTTGGTGTCTGAGGCAAAGACAATTTTTTTTATTTACACTACCCCGCTAACATCACTCCTTAACCCCCCATGGAACATTTTAGTCAAATTTTCCGAAAAAATGTTGTGCATACGGGATAAACGATTGGTGTTGTCCCTTACATTGAACCTCTCAGACTTGAAATAAAAAGAAAGTGGAAGAACGCTTTCAATCGTATCAATTACCGCTTAGTTTATCGTTATCTCGGAACGCTGACGTGTAGGCTGAAATCCGATGGTAGATTTGAGCCATGGCGTAATAATGAAGGTGAAGTAATTAGGGAGAGCCAGAGTTTTCAATCATCTGTCATCATATTTGTTGTAATGTTGACATTCATAGCATTTCAATTGCCCATTCAGCAAAGTTAAGCGCTTTGATGAATTGCAGCGCTTAAGCATTAAGATTAGGGTTGTAACGGAGGTCATCTATGCGGAGGCGGATACGGAGTTCAGAAATTGATCTCCGCGGATGCGGATTTTTAACGGAAGCGGAGGTGGAAAAACAATTTGAAAGTATTTAAAATACAAGATTTTGTAAAAATGTTAGTATTAAATAGACATTAGGAGGCAATCTAGATTTCCAGCCGAAGGAGCTATTTTTATGAATTGATTATTCCACCACCAGTAAAAGATATGATTATAATTCTTTTCAGAATAAACAAATACACTCTTGCAATACACGAACCATTTTTTTTAATTAATTTAAAATAATATATTTGCAAAATATTGCCATCTGCGTAGCCATACATAAACAATTGTTGTCAACGGAGCCAATGAAACACAAAAACCAAAAAAATTTACATTCAACATGACAGTGGCTATCGCCTGAACCAAAATTATTATATTTTGTGCAAACATGACAAAATGGCGGCTGTTTGAGCAAGTGTTCGAAAAATAAGAAGTCTGTTTAAAAAAAAATAAAAAAAATTAATATTTTGACTTAGTTTTGGCTCATGCGATAGCCATACATGTGACGAGTATGTGGAAAAAATTTTCTTAAGGATCAGTAATTTTGGAGAAAAGACTGGCACCGTATGAAAAAAATTAATTCGAGAGAAACGTGTTTAATTTTTTATTGAACCGGAGAGCCGGAGAGTGCGCTCAAATAAAATTGCAAAAATATACTTAGAGAGCTTAAATCTTAATGAAATTTCAACACGATATTTTTGAAGTGGTCTCCTTTCAAAATCTGTACAAACGAAATTCATTCTAGGTTGTACCCATAACCATTTCTTATGAAACTAACTAAAAACAATAACTAAGTTTCTAGCTATGGTTGAGTTAATCTTATTTTAGCCACTTACCAGCATAAAACAATAAAATGTAAGTTAACTTAAACACGGAATTTTCCACTTTGTAAGCTCTAAACTTAATTTTATGACTTCCGTTATACCTCCGATTTACCGCATTAAAATTTGCGGAAGCGGAGGCGGAGGTACGATATCAAGCGTCAGTTCCGCACTTGCGGATGCGGATGCAGAGCTCCGTTCAACCCTAATTAAGATCTTCAAAATTTTCTGAATGATATGCAGCAAACTACATTAACAGCCCTATTCTGATTGTTAACTTAACAAGGAATAATAAAGGTGCTCTTGTTAATCTAATTGTTATGAAATGTAAATATTGGTATTCTAAAAAATCATTAACAATATAAAAGCTTTTGAATTCCCCACACTAAAGCTTTCGTGGTAAGCTTCTCAAATTTTGACTTTTTAATTTTAAATTAATAAAATAAAAAGAGTAATGAAGAACTGGAACACACAAGGTAACGTGGCGAAGTAGTTAGGACTGTGAACTCATAGCTCACGTGCGTGGGTTCGGTGCTCGTAAATCCAAAAATTTTTTTTTTATTGATATCAATGAAAATAAATGTTTTTTTAATGCATGGTTATAAATATTTAAAACCACGTTGTACTGTCTTTTAAATTTTATAAAAAAAGTATTTTTACTTAGCCCAATACTGAAATATCACTCGTTGTTAAGATACTTTCTGACATTAACAAAATAGTAAGGGAATGAGCTTCCAAATTTTTGCCAGAATAAGGAACATTAACAACTTGTTAATATTAAATATTTTGTTAATGTGGTGAGCTTTGTTAAGCTGCCAGAATAGGGCTGTTAATCTTAGAAACTTAGATGCTGTGGTTGTTATTGGAATGACAAGAAAGACTTATTGCTATTAGATTAAAGCCCGCTGCACTATTTAGCGTAATTTTTTGTTCGCAACAGAATTTTGAAACTCAACACAAATACCTCTCAGCAAAGAAGTAAATATAAAAGAACGAGACTCCGAACTTTTTCCATGTATTAAATAATTTCGAGCCGAACAAAAGCTGAAACCAGTGAGAATTACGAAGCAAATCCCAAATAAGTTTTTAACATGGCGATGTATTTGTAGTGAAAATTGTCCTCAAACTTTTAATACTTGTGTTGGATTGCGAAAACATGAATAAAAGTGATTGGAAAATAATTGCAATTTAATTTACTTGATATCAAAAATGATTGAGCAATATAAGTAGTTCTTAGTAGGATGAATATTTACATACATATATGTATGTACATTAGGGTGTTTATTTTGAAACTTTTGAAGATGGATTGTATTTATTTTTTCCTATATTATAGCTTGAGGAATAAAAATAATTGCCCAAACATTTGAGCTTAGTAGCTCAAAAGTCATATTAAAGGCAATATTAGACATATGCCGACCTACATTTGTAAGTATATGCCAGTTATAAACTGTTACTTACAAAATGTATGCAAATGAGCTATGCATAATTTGTATAGGAAGGACAGTATTAAATTCCATATGTCTACCTATAGACAAATTCTATACTTTTCAGTATAAAATTCAATAGCTATTCATGTACAATTTTATAATCTTTCAACGTATAAAATTTATGCGTCTACTAATGAACTTAATCTATACTTTCCAGAATAAAAAAACTATGATATTCATATAAGACTTCATAGCTTTGCAACTCATAGAGTCTATACGATTTCCATATGAACTTATATGAATAACTTAAAGTTATTAATCTTATACTAAAATTTTCAACCGTGTGGTGGCATATCCTTCGGCTATTACCTCATATATGTATACTGGGCACAGTTAATCAAATAGTTAACTTCGTTAATCGCTAATCCATTACTAAAAAAGTGATTTTCGTTAAGCGTTAAAGCGTTTATTTCGGAAAACTTAATCCGTTAACCAGTGATGAAAATTGCAATTTTTATATCGCTGCGTTGGTGATGTTATTATAAAAACTGTTGGATTGGAATCTGGAAGAATAAAAAAAAGACGTGTATAATTGGAGTGTGTAATTTAATCACCTGGCACAATGTGGATGTTCCCTTCCATGGGCATTAATATGTTGAAGTTCTCGTCTGAAAGCGAAGCTCGTTTCGGCGTTAAAATATCTTTGCCCGTGGGAAAAAGATTTTCAACTGCAGCGCTTGAGAGTATAGCGGTATTATATTTAATAGATTTATGAATATCTGTTCCCCAAGGAATGCCGCATCGTTGAACAAGTCTTTTGATTTCATGTCTAACCACTTTTGACGAGATTTGAGCTTTACTCTTTAAAGATTTGTGGCTCTTAAGTTTTTTTTTAAGGCTGAGTGACAGAATTGAAAAAATCTTCCTCATTATCGTCGTTGTTACTCGCGCTGCTGCCTCCGCCACTTAAACTATCTCTGTTCTTTGAACTTTCGGCAGCTTCTTGTTGCAACGTATCTTCTACCTTTATTTCATGAAGTTTTTTACTTCATCCACTCGAACCATGTAATTATTGTCAGAACGTGTTTATCGCGGCGCGGTATGTTTTTGATAAATAGTAGGTACTGGATTAACGACTAACGAACTTGGGGAAACTTATCGAGTCCGTCAACATATTGTATAGTTAACTTATAATATAATCCGTTAATTAACGGATTAACGAGTTAATACCCAGCTATGTGTATATACACATAGGTTAAATTAATCCCGGGATTACAAAGAGACAATCCCGGGATTTTGGGGATTAGAAAAAATGTTATATTATGTAATAAATATTCTTTTATATGACATATTTAAGTACAAAATATGCAAAATAATTGTTTTCAATACATTTGATGTGCATGAAACATATTGCATCAACCTGCAAAATGCACTTCAATTGTGTCTGAACCTTAAATTGATTGAAAATATTTTTTTTATTGTAGCAATTTTTTGTTTAAGATTTTTTTATTAAAAATGTCACATAGCAAAAAAAAATATCTTTTTTAATACTTTGACTAATTTTAAAAAGTTTTTACTAAGTGCGATTTGTATTGAAAATTGATAGTTCATGAGAAAAATGATGATTGTAAAATTAAGTGTGTTTGTTTACTTTCCCAGTAACAATTATCCAGTAAAGAAATTTTAGAGAGTAAGAAAGTATTTGCTCACAGAGAAAAAAATTTTCATAAAAGTAAACAAACACAATCCAGTACAAATTCGTACAAACTGACAAGCGAAAAAAAATATTTAAGTTTTTCAAAACAATTTGCTTTTTTATTTATGAAAAAATATTGACAATCGTCAAAATCATATGTTTTTCTTTTTGAAAAATGTTTGCTGGTAAAATTGTATCCAGTAAAAACTAGCAGGCTCTCTCGCAACAAATTGTCACTTTATTCTCTCACTGCCTCTCTCGTTACTGGATATTTTTTGTTAACAAACACAATCCAGTAACAATTGTTACAAATTTGTACAAATTCGTTCAAATTTTCAGTTAACAAACAGACCTATTTGGACTAAAATTATTTTTATCAATAACGGAAATACTAAAAAATGCAATAGAAAAACAACATAAGCAAAACATATCTATTTCTTATAATAAAATACAAATCTGCAACAAAAAATATAGGTTTGTCTTCAAAAAAAAAAAAACCACAGCCGACCTAGGTTTGACATTGATATTTTGACCCATACCTAAACATACCAAAACTTAAGTTCTAAGATATAATTAAACTTTTGTCTGAAGCTTTTTTTCTGAAATCATCAACATCAACTTAAATGAAGCACACTTATGGGTGCGCCTACAGAGAGCGAGCCATTCGGTGCCACTTAATGCCATCACTGTCACATTTGAAGAAGGTGATAAAGTATTAATCAAGTACAAAATGTGGTACACAAATTTTTAAATGTAAAAATGAAATTGATAGTTTGGTCATAAATGCTTGATTATCCTCTATCATCTCCTTTTAATAGTGATTATCTTCTACTAGTCAAACTTAGTAAATGTGATTTAGATGTATTAACACTTGAAATGTTCTAAATCAATTTTTAAGCTATTATTTTTTCTATTATTTTGCGTTCTTATTCTTCATTGTTACGCTGTGAAAAAAAGCAATTTTAATTTTATATATACAATAGTATAAACTTTTCGTTTTTTTTTTGTAGCTCTGTATGCATTTCCTAGAACTATCAATCCCGGGATTGATCCCGGGATCCCGGGATTGGAAACTTCGATCCCGAAAATCCCGAAACTCAAAAAAGCTCCGGGATTGCCACCCCTAATATACATACATATTTATATACATACATATATACATAGTCTCATCAGATCAGTTCTGGTTAGTTTATACTAGGATTTGAAACCCGACTATTCCATGAATTATATTTGGGCAGCCAGTCTTAACCTTACTTTATTGCAAATTCGAACGTATAACTTTGAATTATGGTTAACCATACTTTAATACATAATATATCGACACTTCCAGCTTAACTGACCAATTTTCGAAAAAACAAAATTGTAGACACATACGAAAAATTGCAAGTATTTAAAACTAAACGATGCATCACATCGAATTTTTACCATAATAGATAAAAAATCTTCATCACATATTGAATTTCCTTGTTTTTCTTATATCATATCAAATATTTCTAAAATGATATCAATTTATCACTCATTCCTGCAAAATTTTAGGCAATTTGAACTCAAAATATTTAAAAAAGATCATTTCTCAACGTCACACCCGTTACGCACTTTAAAAGCATTTTCTGAATTTATAACATTGGTGTCAAATTTTTATACTTTTAATAAAAATCGGAAGGTACCATAGTACTTGTTGCAAGAGATAAAATTGCATTATCACACTTGTCTGAAAAGATATGAATGAAAATAAGAGTTAAACTGTCACACCCGTTAACTTGGAAGTCTCGATATGAATAAATTAAGGAAATCTGGGGATATTAATTTTTTTTACTGTTAAATTATACAAAATTTCTCTATTATGAATTTTCAAGCTTTAATTTTCAAGAAATCAGCAAAATACACATTAAAATTATAAAAACTCACACAAACGTTGTTTGATCGTTTTGACAATATGCTACTTAAGTAAATTTCGATACTAATAAATTTATAAGAGCATTTTATAAAAGTATGCACATTTTGCTCCTTCAAAAACTGCAAAAGGAAAAAAATAGATAAATAAAGTTTGAAAAATCCGAACGCTGGAACCAAAGTTCTTCACATAATATATAAGAAAGATTGAAGAAATTCGGAAACATTAATTTTTTTTTGCTTTCAAGACTTGCAAACTTACAACTTTTACCATTTTTCCTTCTAATTTATTAAAAATCCGTGTAATTCATGTAAAAGTGATAGAAGCAAAAAACAAAATGGTTTTTATAAAGTGGAAACAATGTGGTCTTTATGGTCAATATGCTAAGTTAGCGCATTTTGTTTCAAACAAGTTAACTAGAGCCAACAATTTTGATGTTCAACTTTGAGCCCACTGTAGTAGTAAGCACAAATAAAAAAAAAACTTAGAACTTTCATACTTTTTTTACTCCCCTAAGTATTAGGTGACGATTGCTGTAAGAAATTCTTAAGTAACTTGCACTTTATTTTTTTTTTTGATTTTCCTGCACCTTGGAGACCATCAACTTTTCTCACTTTTAATTAAATGTTTCGGCCCGTGTAAATGACATATTTTGTCCAGCACATATATCTAAACATGTCAAGTTTAATTAGTATACACATGATATTTAATTATATATTACATAGAATGAGGTATGATTATTGTTAACATATGTCTTATTCTGGATTTCATTTATTTATTTATTTATTTATTTATTTATTTATAATTGACATTGAGAAATTTTTTCAAATTATCATACTCACGTACTTAGAAAGATATACGGCCATATAATTATAGTTCACACAGAACCAATATTGCATTTAATTACAAAGTAATAACTGTGGATTCAAGAATCGATACTTTCTATGATTTTTCCTTTATAAATGTTGACGCCTAATTAACTTTATATTCGTTTCGTGGAATCGGTTTTAACAATTTCAACTGATTTAAACATTCAACAATGACAACAGTGAAACATCCACTGAACAATCAAATGATCTCTATAACAATATCACCAAAATTGAGTGCGGAAACAGCTAAAAAGTTGGTACTTGATGAAATCAATGATATACCAATGATTGCCATGAGTATCCGAGTACTAAAATATTGGGGTCTGATCTATGGATGCAATTGGAGACGACACTTTGCACTCACCTTGACATCGGTCTTTAATGTCACCCAATTTATTTACATGTTTCATAATGATGCAGCCGTAGATGTTATCATACGTAATTGCTATATGCTGGTATTATGGTTCAATACCATACTTCGTGGCTGGTTGATGGCAATTCAGCATTCAAAGTATGAACAATTTTTAATGGAGTTTATTAAGTTGTACAAGGAAATTTTGGTAGATATGAATTGATTTTTAACAAAAAAAAAAACACAATTATACATATGTACATGTGTGGTCTTTATATTCTAGGAAAGTGGAGATGCATACCTCACTGGTTTACTAAGCGAAACAAATCGATTGGGTAAAAATGCTGCTATAGTCAATATGATTTTGGGTCTGATGACAGTCTGTGGTTTTTGTGCGTATCCATTTTTTGTTGATGAAAGAAGTAAGTGTACTCGTACTACCGTTGACTCAGCTTGATTGCATCCTTCCCGCCAACCTAGCAAAAAGGCCGCAAATGGATTTTGAATGTAGAAGGGTATCGAAACTAGATTTTGGAAGGAGTTGCACCCCGTCGTTTGTTTGGCCCTATTTAAGGAAAGAGTCTGTTTTTTAGTATGGTGGAATACCTAACTCGATTTTACCAAAAATCACATAAGAAATTAGAAAAATAAGTTTAAAAAAACTTAAAAAAAAAATAATTTGTTTGGAGAAAATCTGGATGTAGCCTCGCCCTTGACTAAAATAGCTCTACGCCGCAATCCTCCTTTTGACTTAATAATTAAAAGGTTTCATTTGTTATTTGTTTCGTTTTAGTGCTACCTTATGGCAGTCATTTTCCAGGTTTTGATGAACTTAAGTCTCCACTTTTTGAAATACTCTTTGTATATCAGCTGATAATCACACCAATTGGTTGCTTTATGTACATACCGTTTGGTAGCCTTGTAGTTTCATTGATTATGTTCGCAATATTGATGTGCAACGTATTGCAACATCGTTTGGGCGGCATGCTTAATGACAGCGAGGAAGTAGCAGCCGAGAAGGTCATATGGTGCATAAAATATCAGAAAACGTTAATACGGTAAGTTGCGATTGTTTGTTCAGAGCCGGCGGAAGGTGAAGGCAAAGCGGGCAGTTGCCCAGGGCGCCACTCTCATGGCACGCCAAATTTAAAAATATACATTTACTTTTGTCATGTTATTGTGATTTAAACTCTGTATTAACGCATTGAATTTTTGCGCGGTTCTAATAACTTTCACACGTCAGAGAAATCGGCAAAGAAATTTTAAGGGACAGCAACAAAATAGCCACTGTGGCCTCACACGTTGGAAGTTACCAACTCAATATGAAATGAGATAGAAAAGAACAAAATCCTTCTTATGAAAATGCGCTGCCAGTGCTACGGTAACAGGTCGACTATGAGAGATTGTAGGCTTAGTGTGCCCTGTTATGCACATACCTTGAACCTCGAAAATTGCTGAAAACTTTTTTGGGGTGATACAAAAAACCTGTAACTTTCTGATCGGTTCGACGCAGCATTAGGCAGTTTTCTTACACCACTGGGTACAAATTTAACTTTAAAGCCACTAAGAACGCTTTGCTGGGAAAACAGAGTTGAATCAATTTATCCATTTCGTTCAATGAACTTACAACACCTTATTTGAAATTAGTCAAGATTACACATATGACTCAAGATTAGAAGCACAATGCATCTTACGAAAAATGCAATATTACTCGTTTTGCTGCTACATTGGCGGAAAAATTATCGCTGAAACATGGTTTTCATTAGATCCCGTAAGGTTTCGTAAAAAAAACAATGTTTTCATATGAAGCTGTGATTAAGCCTATTCCGGATCCTAAAAGAAATTTTAACATAGAATGTGACTATACAGTGGTAGATTCAGCAATATTTCCTATAAATAAACGTTTTGAACTGTGAACTGAAACTCGTGTTTTTTTTTTTTCAATGATACAGGTCCCTACAAATTAAAAATTTTGACATGCGCGAATAGTGTCAACATTTAGCCTTATTATAGCCACAACATTGACCATTGCGAAATGTATGATGAATTCGCTGCGATATCTAAAAGAATAGAGCCAAAAGTACTCCATTTAAAGCATTGAAATTTATAACCGGTCTAAAATTTTATGCTAAAATTACGGAACGCAGCTTTTCGAAATTAAAATTGATAAAAAATTATTTAGTCAACAATCTCACAAAAAAAGGTAGTCCGTTTTGTCTATGCTGCTCATAGAAGAATGCCGGGCTTCATCCATCGCTATATTGAAAGTCGCAAAAACTTTATCATATATTTTAATTTTTTTTCTCATTATATAAATGGGGCGTCACGTTGAACTTTGCCCGGGCGCTAAAAGCCCGAACGCTGGCCCTGTGTTTGTCTGCAGAACTACAAAAGCCACTGATATTGCAATAATCACTTCTGCACTTGAGTAGCTAGTGATTATGGCCGATTTTGCATTTTATTGCTTAATATTTAAAATCGTACTATCTCTTTCTGTCATTGCAGTTATGTGACCATTATTAATAATTTAACAACATATGTTTTTCTAGTTGAGTTTATGGCTTTTGGTGCCCTACTTTGTGGTCTACTATTTTTGATGAATATAGTGAGTTTTTATTTGGAAATCACGAATGCTCTTAAATTCTATATGGGTGTATTGACATTATTTCTGGTTTCTTTTTACTCCATTCAATTTAGGCTGAGACCACGGCACAACTTATAATTGCCATTGTCCAGATATCAATGATTTTTTCACAAATTTTGACACTATATTGGTTTGCCAATGAGCTTTCAGATGCTGTAGGTATATTTGTTTATAAAGATTAACATGAATATATATGAAAAAAATATGAGTTTTAACTAACATCTCGACGGCCTGACCAGATAAGAATGTTTGGACAGTTCAATAGCATATAAATATTTAATTAAGCATTCAATTGTACATGGATAACACAGGCCGACAAAATTTATCTAACATTCAGACCCAGAAACCAGACTATATAACATATTTCCGAAGGTTTTTGATGTGCTGAATCCAAATCTGGCCTCGGAAATGCTCTATCAGCTCTGATTTTCGGGATATTCTGACCCAAATATGCAAAAAACACCGTTTTTGCCCATTTTTGATGTTATGTAGCAGCGTGAATTTTCTTTATTTATTTTTTCAAAAAAACTATGTATAGGATCTTAAAAATTTTCAAATCTTTTGACATACAAATATCCCTAGTGAGTTAACAAGTATAAGCAAAACCACAAACATGAAAATTTCAAAATGCGACAGCTCGGCAATAATAAAAAGACATTTCAGAAAACTCAACGACATTGGAAAGAAGAAGAACTCTTCTTCAAGATCACACATATAGTTTTTTGAAAAAAAAAGAAAGTTCATGGTGCTACATAACCTCAAAATTGAGCAAAAACGGTGTTTTTTGCACATTTAGGTCAGAATATCTCGAATATCAAAGCTGATAGAGCATTTCAGAGGCCATATTTAGATTCAGCTCATCAAGAACAATCGGAAATATATAGTCTGGTTTCTGGGTCTGAGATGCTGTCGGCCTGTGTAATGCATTAGAAAAGATTTTTTTTAATTTAGACTGTAATGATAGCAAAGGCTGCCTATGACACCAATTGGTTATGTTATTCTAAGCCCGTGCAGAAGAACATTTTACTACTGATGATGCGCGCTCAAATTCCATGTAGCGTAAGTAACAAATTTCTATCGCCCTGGGAAAAGTTCATTGAATAATCATTTTGCATTTTGTATTCGTTTAGATGACAGTTGGCAACATATACCCTATGTCTTTGGAAATGTTCCAGTCCTTGTTGAACGCTTCGTATTCTTATTTTACAATTATAAAACGGTTTTATGACTAAAATGTTTGTTGTTTTACTATTTAATTCAAACTTAAAATAAATATTTCAAAAAATGCGTCTAGTAAAACTTTGTTAGCACAAAAGCACATTCCAAAATTTCGTGAACATTTAACATTGAAATTACTCCATTTTGCATGTAAGAACTATACCGATCGGTCAATTAAGCACACAAAATGCCTAAAATTGCACTTAAAATTAAATTTAAAGTCATATGTTACACTGTGTGCAAAAATGAGACCTAAATTCCGGCGGAATCTGCCATCGGACTTAGCGTTTCGAGATAAATTCGGTAAATTATATTCACAACTTTTTTCTCTTAATCTATCAATTTTCAGTAAAAAGTTCTTAGAACTGGCCAAATGGCTATCATGGCCAACACTCACAGCTGTGTGATGATGACTTTTCTTTGTCATGACATTGAATATGTCGGAATTGAAGTAGCTAAATCATTTACAGCTGATTATTTTTTTATTTTCCAACAGTTATTTATTAATTTCAATATTACTTTTTTGATTTGTGTTTTTGGAATATAATTTCATAATAATATTTTTGTACAGAGCTTATTGTTCAGTACTTTTAGTGCAAAAAACCACAAAAAAATTACAAGCGCAAAATTTATTAAAATATGCAACGAGCTGCTTATACTAGTTTCCAGGGACGTGAACCGGTTTCGAACCGAAACGGTTTTGAACCGGAAAACCACTTTTTTTTAATAATTAACTGAACCAATAACCGAACCGAAATTTTCGACAAATGATTGATCCAAACTGAAAACCGAACCACTTTTTATAACGGTTCGAGAGTTCATTCTGACCAATTTTCAATAGACAAATTTTCCCCACTTGTTTTATTTTTTTTTTGTTAAATATGGAACTTGATGAAATTTTGAAAGAAATAGGGAAGAATGAGACAGTGTTCAAAAATAAATCATTAATAGATAAAATCAAATCGTTTGATAATACAAAGCGGCTTTGAAATAATCTTAATGATTTGAACTTTTGGAATAACTACCCTGATAAAGAATTATCTGAATTAGCTCTGATGCTGATGTTTCAGAAACCCTGGTTTCCGTAGAGAGGATATTTTCCACCCTAAAACTTATTCTCGGAGACCTGTGGAGAAATGTTGACGAGGATTTGTTAGAAGATATTTTTCTCATCAATCTCAATTGATTATTGTAAATTAAATTTTTTATCAAATATAGCGTATGACAAAAAATGGATTTCTACTGATGAACCGAACCGACCAAATTTTTCACCCGGTTGACGTCCCTGCTAGTTTCAATGACCGCTACGTCATATCATCAGTAAGCTTATTGAACTTAAAGATGCTTATTTTCTTAAAGCACGTTTTAAATTTAAAAGCAGGACAACGTGCTTTTAAATATTTACAACCAGGTTTTAAAGTAACATTTAATTGCATTGATACCATTAAAAAACGAGTTAAGGTGTTATCTTCGGCCAGGCCGAAACTCTCATACCCTACACTGCACTGAAAGTACCTTTTAAGTAAATGTTAAAAGACGTTGAAGAGGTTGAATAAGTCGAAAAAAAGGTGAAATGTTAGAAAGGTTTACAGAAGTTGAAAAATGTTGAAAAAGTCGATAGTATATGCAAAATGTTGAAATAATGAGAGAGGTTGATAAACTCTAAAAAAGTTGAAAAAATTTGAAACAATTCAAAATTGATGTAAAAGTCGAACAAATACATATATGTAGGATATATTGGAAAAAGTTAAAGGGTTGAAAAAGTCGAAAGAATATGGAAAATGTTGAAAAAGTCGAATAGAAATGAAATATTTGAAATATGTCACGCCCACTTCTCCAATTCCACCCACTTTTGGTTCAATAAATTATATTCGTGATCGACATCCTTATATTAAAATTTAGCACAATAGCTTGTATAGTTTGCGATATATGCCGCAGTTAAATTTAAAGTTTAGGGCGGTGACGCACCAACTGGTACAATCCAGTCCGGTTTTGATCCAGAAATAGCTTTCCATGAGCAAACCCCTCATACCAAATTTTAGTATGATTGATCACATATTTCAACAAATATGCCACTTACCGTATTTTATTTGTATGGGAGGTGCCACGCCCACTGGTGCTATTTCAGCCACTTTTGATTCAGATGTACTCTATAGCAACTGAACCACCTACATTAAATTTCATAGCAATTGCTGCAATAGTTCACTTAAAACAGCGCTTACAAATTTATGTTAATATGGGAGGTGCCACGCCCACTGATCTTATCCCGTCAAAATTCATTTATTTTTAAAGATTATAGCAACTAACATCTATACACCAAATTTTATGAAGATTACTCTCATAGCACACTATCTATAGCAATTAAAGTTTTTTGCTAATATGGGAGGTGCCACGCCCAGAGGTACTATTTGAATAAATGTTTGTAATAAGAGACCTTATAGCAAGTATATCTACCTTATTAAATTTCATAACGATTACGTTGTTAGTTCTCTTAATATAACGTCTATAAATACTGTGGGCGGTGCCACGCCCTTAAACGAGTTTTTAACTGATGGGCCACAGCTAATCAGCATATCAAAACTGGAAACTTAAGAAGTAATTCCATTTTCTTTCAATTTTTAATGTTTTTTATTTATTTTTTTTAATTTTTAATATTTTTTAGTTTTGAATACTTCTGTTTTACGATAAGTGTGTGGTGACTATTTCATCAAAACTCGGTTCATAATTTGTAATAGCTGAATTTATGAGCTCTTTTAAATGGGTATTGGTTAAGTTAATATGATGTTTGTTTTTTTATTAATTTCATGGTAGAAAACATTGCCTCAATATTTTAAGTAGAGCCAAAAATTGATAACAAACGATATGCTGCTGTCTTTAATTTTTGATATTTTGTCATAGGTACACATTTCCAAAATTGATTTAAGGCGTTAAATTTACAGTGGCTCACAGCTTATTGTATGCAGTGCATACTTTTAACTTCAGCGCTCTACAATTCTGAAACTAAATGGAATATGAAAAAAATTTTGATGTCATTTGAAAGAGGAAAAATTATAGTTTAAAAAATAATTTTTTTTGTTGTTAAAAAATATTAACTGAAATTTTAACCATAGAAAATCAAAACATACTACTAAATTTAAGTCACAGCATATTGTATGCAGATATGTTAAACTGTAAATACATTGTCAAAAATAATGGTTTTGTAATTTTTTATATTCAGTGTGGAAGCCTATTCGGTCAACTATGGCTTAAAATTAGTTCGGCATCGAAGCAGCAAGTTTTTTAGGGGTATCTGGCGGGATATTACGCCATTCAATTTAAAGTGCCTCTTTTAGGCCTTTTTTGTTTGAAATGTTTTATTTTCGGACACTTTTTTACAAAATCGTCTATAAATTTAAAATCACACTAATATCTGGCGACTATGCTGGCGGTGTCATCAAATTCGGGCACTTATGTATTTATCAGGATTGAACTATGCCCGCTCTGTTTTTGATTTTTATATTGGTAAAGCCGTAAATGTGTCTGTATGCCCAGTTTTTCGACACACTGTAAAAAACTGTTATTTAAAACCTGAAGACACGTATCCATACTCATGATATTTTCCATAAAAGCCAAATTTCCGGTACCAGCAGCTGACATGCAGGCCCGAACCAAAAATGGTTTTAATATTGAACAGTAAACTCAATAAAATAACATTTATAGATTTGTGGTTTAAATCTCTCTTAAAAAGCTCTAATTTTTTTTGAAATCCAAAAATAGTATTAGACAAATAGCCGATATGATTGCCTTTTCCATGGTACTTAAAATACTTAAAGGCTCCATTATATCAACGTAAAACATTAAATCTTGAAGCCATTTAGAGTCCTCTAGCTGGGGATATGACTGTTCTTTTAACTGTAAAAATTTAGATCCAAATTAAGATCATACACAAAGTTTCTAAATTGTCTGTGGTTTTAGAATTGTTTTTAATAAAATTTACGATTTTTACCACTGCAGTAAAGACATTTTCAAAATTAAAATATTTTGCAACAAGATGTTCACGGTGTAGAATGCAATGTACTGCAATGAAGTCAGGAATATTTGCATCTTTCTTAAGGAGTCCTAAAAACCCGTTGTTTTTGCCAACCATTGATGGAGCTCCATCAGTGGCAGTAAAGGAATGACAGAATCGAATGACTGACTTTCAAAGTAATTAAATCTAGCAACTCTTCTTGTACAACAGCATCTTCTTTTAAAAACCGAATAAATATTGCTAATTGGGGATGATCTGTATTGTCATAGGATTCATCAAATCCTAAACTAAATGCAACGCAATCTTTTATATCAGAGTGTATGATTTTTGTTAAATGATTGTGGATACCTAAGGTGACCATACGTCCCGTTTTGAACGGGACAATCCCGTTTTCAAGCCTCCTGTCCCGTTGTCCCGAAAGAAGACAGAATCGTCCCGTTTTCAGAAAATGTTTTAATGAATTTTAAAATCCATGTAATAGCTGTACTTCACGCGTAAAACAAAGCGTCACGTCGTTGTATGAAGTCTGTGATTGGCTACCCGAGCCGACTCGAATAACTGTGGCTGTAATTTATGTTGAAAATTGGGATGTTTCCGTTGCAAGTCTTATTTAAAAAGTAGGCCCTACATTTTGAAGAAAATTTGCTCTTAGGAAAAATATATCAAACCGGATAAAACGAGTTAAATTACTTCTATGTATGAATAGTGTCCCGTTTTGAGGCAAAAAAAAAATAGTCACGTTATGGATACCTGAAATTCGACGTGATATCGTATCTCGTGAATATCAGAAATAGATTTTAACAATTTATCATTATTTGGATCAAGCGATGATATCGTATCAACTATATTTTTTTAATAAAATCGCCTTCTGTATAAGGCCACTTGGCTTTAGCAATGTTCCAGAATTTTTTAAAACTGGCTGCTAATTCAGACTTAATTTGTTCGGTGAATTTTTACATTTGAGAAGATTGTTGTTCAATTGATAACTTTAGATGGATTATTTTTTCGTTACGATCTTTTGTATTTAAAGGATATTTTCTTTTTGAAAAGTAAGTATGTACTGATTCGTGATGGCGTCTTAAATTACAAACTTTTAAGGAAGATATAGACTTATAGTAAAACTTCATATCAAACAAAAGGCCTGTCCATTTTTTTTAATAAATGCATAGGCAACTTCCCAGGCATTTTGAAACTTTCTCTTCTCCTCCGAAATTTTTCTTTTTAAAATTTTTTGCGCTCTCATAGCTTTCAGCTGGACGATCAATTTATAAATGATATTTTAGCTAACATTTTTTCAAAGCAACAGTTAAATTTAAATTGAATCAAAGCATACTATCTGTGAGCAAGTATGAATATTTTTGAATTTTGATTTTTCGGTTGAGATTTGTATGTATTTACTAATCCCCTTGAATTGTGTGATGTGGCTTGTAATTTTTACATATGTACATTAGGGTGATTCAAATTTTTTTTTTTGGTTTTTTTTTAAGGTGCTGTTGCTTAAAAAGTAAGTTTATGATATGAAGAAAAAGTTCACGAAATTTCAGCTCTGTAACTCAATTTGATAAGGTGGCGCCGGAGCCTGTTAGTTTTACACATAAATTGTATGGAAAAATTATTTTTTACAAAAAAGGTATCTAAATGAATAGGTGATTAGTGTTGTTGAGCTAAAAAGGGTCGTTTTTTGACGTAATTTTTTACGCTGAATCCGAATCATGTCGGAATCCTGAAATATTTGAGGTTAATTACCTGAAACATTATGTTTTTTGTCTACTTTCGAGGTCATGTATAGGATTCAAAGAAAGTACCATTCATTTCGTACCATCCTTGCCCTTTAAAATGAGCTTTCAAGTGGTGATCTGTGATGTTTCCTTGCAAAGTTATAGCCATTTTAAAGTGGCATGAATTGGATCCCCTACAAAGGGTTGCAACCCAACAATATTAACCAACGGGTTTCAAATTCATGTCACCTTGAAATGGCTGCAACTTTGCAAGGAAGCATCACAGATCACCACTTGAAAGCTCATTTTAAAGGGCAAGGATGGTACTAAATGATGCTTTTGTTAAAAATAAGCTGATCAACTTTTTTTGAATCCTATACATGACCTCGAAAGTAGACAAAAAACATCATGTTTCAGGTAATTAACCTCAAATATTTCAGGATTCCGGCATGATGGGTCAATTCTGAGGCCAGATTCGGATTCAGCGTTAAAAATTACGTCAAAAAACGACCCTTTTCAGCTCAACAACACTAATCACCTATTCATTTAGATACCTTTTTTGTAAAAAATAATTTTTCCATACAATTTATATGTAAAACTAACAGGCTCCGGCGCCACCTTATCAAATTGAGTTACAGAGCTGAAATTTCGTGAACTTTTTCTTCATATCATAAACTTACTTTTTAAGCAACAGCACCTTAAAAAAAACTAAAAAAAAAAGATTTGAATCACCCTAATGTACATATGTACATAGTTCACATTATGTGTTTGAAACTCTTCATGTAAAGAACAGTGAAGACAGCAGTGAAAATGTAATGATGTAAAAAGTTTTTGTTTTGTCATACATATGTATGTATTTTTTTTAATGAATTTATAATTTTTATTTATTTTTGTTTATGTTTTACGTTATGTTTACGTTTTATTTATATATAATATAACTAGTCACTTAATAAAGACTTCATTTGAACTATGGACCTATTTAAAATTAAATTTTTTATAAGAAATTTAGGATTTGGAACGTACTCCCCAAATTTAATACAAAAGCGGGTTCGCAGTTCGCGGTGTCGGCTTGCGCGCTGTTTTTTCAGAACGTAACTACCGCGCAGTGCGAGGGATTACTGTATGTACAATAACAACTACTTGTTTAAATCAAATCATATTTTTAGAAGTAAGTTAAATTCTGATAAAATCAAATGTTTATGGCAATTTTATTTACTTAAAGTATGTACATATGTTCACATTTCATTGAATTTGAAAAAAACATTGGCGGGCCATAAATAAACAGCTCGCGGGTCACACTTTGCGCATTATTGTTATAGAGTCTATACGACTTACATATGGACTTAAGGAAATCCGGTTTTGTCAAATTATGCGAAATTTCTCTACTATAAATTTTCAAGCTTTAATTTTCAAGAAATCTGCGTAATTCACATAAAAATTATAAAAACGTTGCTTGAAAAGTATAATGTATAAACTTTTTGCCTGTATGCTACTTGACAATAAAAATTTTATAAGAGCATTTTATAAAAGTGTGTACATTTTGCTCCTTCAAAAACTGTAATAGAAAATATAGATAAAAAAGTTTGAAAAATCTGAACGCTGAAACTGTATATTTTGATTAACCATAGCTATTCACATAATATATAAGAAATTCGAAAACATTAATTTTTATTTTGCTTTCAAGATTTGCAAACTTACAACTTTTACCATTTTTCTTTTAAATTTTTGAAAAATTCGTGTCATCCGTGTAATTCATGTAAAAGCGATAGAAAAAAAAATGGCTTTTATAAAGTGGAAATAATGTTGTTTCTATCAAAATGCTAAATTAGCGCATTTTGTTTTAAACAAGTTAACTAGAGCGCTCTATCCAGCAGTTCCTAACATTAAAAGTTCCATAGAACATTTTTGATGTCCAAAGTTCAACTGTGAGCCCACTGTATTAGTAACCCAAGAAAAATTTAAAGTTTTTATAGTTGTTTTTTTCTCCCCTAAGTATTAGCTGACGATTGACGTAAGAAATTTTTAAATCACTTGCAGTTTGGTTTTTTTTTTTTTTTTGAAAATATGACCACGATCTTCCACTGTACAACGATTGGTTTTTCTTGCACCTTCGGGACCATCAACTTGTTTCACTTTTAATTAAGTGTTTCGGCTCGTTCAAATGATATATTTTGTCCAGGATACCTACACATATCAAGTTAAATTATATACTCATGATATTTGATTATAATTATATTACATAGAAGGAGGTAAGATAATTGTTAACATATGTCTTATTCTGGGCTTCACTCAACTACCTGCGTGCAAAATTATAACTTTATTGGCTAAGACAAATTGACATTGAGAATTTTTTTCAAATTATCATACTCTAGTACAGGGGTTCTTAAACTTATGTAGTCCGAGGACCCCCTATCGAGCTAAATTTTTTTTTGCGGACCCCATTCCAACCGTAGACATTTGACGTCGTTCCTAAGCTTACTTTCTGGCTTTCTTGCCAACCGTTAGGCTTTCATCCAGACAGTCTGGTTTTTGAAAGTTTTGTCCGGTTGTCAAACTCAATCAGACATAAAATGTCCGGTTATCTGATGAGGTTAAGGAACGAAGCCTTATTATTTTGCTTTAATTTTTCCGGTTTTCAAACCTGCGAACGGCGCATTTTTTTGTTTCCTCGTACAATTCGTATGAAAAACGAAAAAGCAAAACAACGAAAATCAGAAAATTTACTAAAACACAAAAAAAAATCTGCTTTTCGTTGTTTTTTTTTTTCTTTTTTGTTTTTCATACGAATTGTACGAGGAAACAAAAAAAATTCGCCGTTCGCAGGTTTGATCTAGGAAGCTGAAATTTTGGGAGAATTTTCTTCAAACCCGATTCTATTATATAGGCATAAATGACCGCAAATTTAACAAAAAAAAAAAATAAAAATACCTCTTTTGGGTGTATTTTTTCCTCATTTTTAGTCACACGAAAAATGTGGGCGTGGCTGTACAATAGTGGGTGGCGACCCCCATTCAACTAAAAAACCCAAAACGCTATATCTTGGCACCTAAGGCAGACTTTTTCTACGTTTTAGTAAGTCGTAAGTAAACTCTGTCCGCGCAGTTTTCAGGTTAGAGCTAGGAAGCTCAAATGTTGGGACAATTATTTTTATTCCTCAAGCTATAATAGAGGAAAAAATAAACAAAATCCCTGTCCTAAAGTAAAACACCCTAGTGTTTATGTTGACTCCCGATCTCCTCGCACAAAACTTTGAAAACACGGGAATTAAGTGGGCGAGCCTTAATGAAATCGTAAACTTTAACGACTTCATCCAATATTTTTTTCAAATCTGTTGACACATTTTTAGAAGCTAATGATTCCCTGTGTATGCAGCAATGGTTCCAACGATCTGAAGTGCTACATCTTCAATAAGAGCAATCAATCCAGTTCTTCTACCCGACATTGAACGAGCACCGTCAATGCAAATTCCAACAAATTTTGACCACTGGATTCCATTTTCAGTTATAAAATGGTTCAAAGTGTTAAATATGGACTTAGCTGTAGTACACGATGGTAGGGAATCACAAAATAACAAATCCTCTTGAATTTTAAATTCAAATTCATATCTAATATGAATGCTAACAAATTAGCATTGTTAGAGACATCGGTACTCTCATCTAATTGCAGTGAGTAATATTGACTTTTAAACACTCTTGAAATTAATTGCTCTTTTATATTGCATGACCTACATATCTTCAATTCTGTTCTTGACCGTATCGTTCGATAAGGAAATCAAATTTAAATCTTTTGTTGCTTTAGCCGCCAACATTGTATTTGCTATTGCTTATGCAGCAAGAAGAATAAGTTGTTCTGCTATATTGTGGAGTTTTCCAGCTTTTGCTACTAGTAGGGATACTTCATATGATGCTCTTACTGCTTTTTTGCTGATGACGTCGGAGTTTGGCGGGTTTCATGCATTCATTTGATAAGCTTTCGCGACATAACACTCATAAAGGCCTTTCTAAATCTTCTAAGTCTAGAAGTAAATCCAAATGATAAATACTCATCACAGTACTTTCTAGTTTTACGTTTCTTGATGGAGGTTGATGGTCCCTCATCAGAATCACCTTTCACCTATGTATATCTTGTTTGAGTATAGATTCAGTTTTTAGCCAACGATCCATTTTAAGGCTCAAATTCTGAATTAACGTATGACTACAAAACTATAAATGACAAATAGCGTTTTTAAAATATATAACACAAAATTAAAGTTGGATGAAATACTTGAGTTATTTAAATAAAGCGAAAAGTTTGATTATGTAAAATTATATGATGTTAAAATTGTTTCGCGGAATGACCACAGTTTAAGAAACGCTGCTCTAGTACTTAGAAATATTTGTAATACAAACTTAATACGGCTATATAATTACAGTTTACACAAAACCAATAAGAAAAGACTGGCTGAAAGTATTTATTGCATTTGAATACAAAGTAATAATTATGGATTCAAGAATCGATACTTTCTATGATTTTTCCTTTATAAATGTTGATATCTAATAAACTTTATATTCGTTTCGCGGCATCGCTTCTAACAATTTCAACTGAGTAAAACATTCAACAATGGCAGCAGTGAAACATCCACTGAACAATCAAATGATCTCTATAACAATATCACCAAAATTGAGTGCGGAAACAGCTAAAAAGTTGGTACTTGATGAAATCAATGATATACCATTTCCAAATTAATTCTTATCGTCATTTTTCAGAACTTAGCATGCTAGATACCTAGATAAACATTTCACTAGTCGATATGAACAATTTTTGTACCTTTACTTTTGGGAACCGCGACATGAGAACGGTGAAAATAAAAAAGAGAGCAGAAAGTAATCAAACAAGTTTACGTACACCACTTACTGCGTATTTTATTTCTGGATTCAAAATAACTGTAATTGGAAAACTTTTTTGATTTTTTCATCGATTGCGATTAGAAGTATTGCACTTATTAGCACTGCACGAATTCTATTGTCATTTTCGGTTCAAAGTGCAAAGAAATCAGTCGCAATGGGTCGCGGTATGGAAATTTCTCTGGAAGTGCGCAAATTAATACTTAAATTATATTTAGAAAATAAATCTTAACGCTTACATAATAATACAAAATATTTAATTTTTGCAACTACACCTTATATTTTAAGATCTTATTAATGTACGTAAACTTTTTTGATATGAATTTCTTATTTTTATTTAGTATTTCCTTATGTTTTTGGAAAAATTATATTTTTTTTAGTTGTAGTGGTTAATAAATGTCTACCGCTTGGACTAAAACTAACATATTAAAGATTTTTATTAATTCTGAATCGATTTATAACGCCATAATGCTTAAGATGCTGGTGTACGTACACTTTTTTGACTCACTGTACATGTATGTATGTACATTAGGGTGATTCAAAAAATTTTTTTTTTTTTGAGGTGCTTTTGTTAAAAAAGGAAGTTTATGATATGAAGATAATTTTGACAAAAATTCAGTTCTGTATCTCAATTTTATAAGGTGGCGCCGAAGCCAGTTAGTTTTACATGTAAATTGTATGGGAAAATTTCATTTTTTTAATAAAGCTTCTTTTGATACACTAAAATAATTGGGAAATAATTTTTGAACAGGTATATTACTTAAGAATTATCTGCTTTACAAAAGACTCAATATGGTCGAATTGCCAGTGTAGACCGATAAAAAGTTATATCGATTTAATTTTCACCATATTCTACACTCAGGGTAAATGCACTTTGCCGTTCCGTTTGTAAAACATGGAAGAGTGCGTGGAAAGTGAATCTCCATGCCAAAAATCACTAAATTCTCAAAATTTAAATTGGCTCTATTTTGTAAAAAAAAATTTCTTCAAAAAAATCCTCAAATACGTATCCCATCTTTTTCGCCACCTTATAAAATTGAGATACAGAACTGAATTTTTGTCAAAATTATCTTCATATCATAAACTTACTTTTTAAGCAACAGCACCTCCAAAAAAACAAAAAAAAAAAAATTTTTAATCACCCTAATGTACATATGTATGTGGTTTTTATATTCCAGGAAAGTGGAGATGCATACCTCACTGGTTTATTAAGCGAAACAAATCGATTGGGTAAAAATGCTGCTATAGTCAATATGACTTTGGGCCTAATGTCAAGCTTTGGTTTTTGTGTTTATCCATTTTTTGTTGATGAAAGAAGTAAGTGTACTCGTATTACTGTTGACTCAGCTTAATTGCAGCCTTCCCGCCAACCTAGCAAAAATGTTTCATACAAATCAGACACCCGATTCCCATAGCAAAAAAATTAGTGAAACATTCAATGATATTTGCACTAAATGGTCACAACACAACATTGGTCACAACGTTGTAAAAGACAATTTAATACAGAAATATGCCATTTATTTTAAAAGGTTTTAAGTCTAAAAGTGAAAAAGATTTAGTTAACGAAACCTGTGTTGGTTTCATCTTATCTTTCGATGTTTACGTTTCGGGTTAAACCATATTTGCAGTCAGGGGAATTTCCTTTCAATAAATAAATTTTTTCCAAAAATTAACCTGCACTGTAATCGTCTGGGATGCCAAGTGATCGGGATTGACCCGGCCAAGACTGGAATTTCATGTCAAAACCGGGGGCCTGCACTCAAAAAAAAAAAAGTGTTTGCCACAAATGATATAGATGGAACTACTTCAAGTGTTTGCGTGAAATAATAAAATGTTTGTCACAAAAACTTTTGATTTTACTTACAAAATAATAAAATTTTCTTTGTCACAATAACTTTTGATTTTATTTACAAATTGATAGTTGAAAATTATTATACAAAACTACTCTTTAAAACTTAACATAACATAGAACACAGCCTGGCAACATCGTCATCGTTCTTTGCTCCCAAACACTTATGAACATTTGATATCGTATATGTACAATGCAAGTAACAAAAAAGTTATTTCGAATCAAAGCACTACAAAATATGAACATGAAAAGTTTATAAGTGATAAATCGTTTGTTGAAATGAATAAGTGTTTGGGACAAAAGACAAGTGTTTGTCGAAACACTTCCATAAATTGAATTGTTTGACTGAAATATTTTAACTATTTGTCGTAAATAATTATATCATTTAGAAGCAACATTTTATGAAATGTTTTGTTAGAAGTAATTGAATCATTTGCCACAACTTAACATTTACTTGTGTCAAATACATTGGTTTTTCTTATATTGTCTACAAATACTTATAGTTTAAGACAAAAGGTAAGTGTTTGCTTGAAATAATAAGTGCTTATATTAAGCATTCGGTAATTTGCTACAAACACTTTCTAAACAATCCTTTTTTTGAGTGTGGGAGGAATTAAAACAAAGTTTTGTTGAAAAACGATGAACCAAGAAAAAAAGATCATCAAGTTTTTCCGAAACTTTTTCGTTTATTGCTATCAAAATTTGGCTACTTCTGCAAAGATATCAGTATGCATTATGTCCTAACTGCAGCTTTCAAAATAAAATTTCAGAGTGTAAGTATCCCAACTGCATTTTTGCCATTGTAGTCACATTGAACAATAAACAATCGCTTTCAGGTCAAAAGTGAAAATGGACCTCAGAATTAGAGCGGTAAAGGTATCCCTAGGAGTAATTTGGCAACATTTAAAAATAAATAAATCGGTGCAAAAAGGCCGCAAATGGATTTTGAATGTAGAAGGGTATCGAAACTAGATTTTGGAGGAAGTGCACCCCGCCGTTTGTTTGGCCTATTTAAGGAAAGAGTGTGTTTTTTAGTATGGTGGAATACCTAACTCGATTTTGCCAAAAATCACATAAGAAATTAGAAAAATAAGTTTAAAAAAACTTAAAAAAAAATATTTTGTTTGGAGAAAATCTGGAAGTTGGCTTGGCCTTTGACTAAAATAGCTCTACGCCACACAGTGGCTAACTTTTTAAGAAAGCGTTACAAAAATCGATTTTGGTGTGAGTCGGTTTGAGAAATTTGATACTTGCATCGGATAGAAAAAAGTCGAAAGCTGATATATTTAAAATTTTAATCCAAGTAGTTTAGTTTTTACAGTTAGTCAAAGTTGAGGCATTTTTGAAGTTTGCAAAAATTAAATTTTTAGGATAAAACTTTCATGTTTGAGCTGAAAAATTCAACAAATGCTGAGAGAAAGATGTATTCTTTGTTTTCTAAAAGCATTATTGGTTATATTTAAACAAAAAAAATAGTGCGTTAGTTTTTTTTTTTGTTTTTGAAACACTGTTTTTATCGAAGTTTTTGAGCTTTCAGTTGAGTTTAAAAGTAAACTTCACAAAACTTCAAGCTGAACTTCCACACATATAACCATTGACTTTTTTTTAACATATTCTCAGAACGAACTAGGCACCATAGTTTGCCGGTTTGAGTGCTAGAGCGATATTTATCGACAAACCTGTGGATATAGCACCCTAAGTCCATATGCATATAAGAAATATTAAGCCTTTAACTAAAAAACATTTTATTTGATGTGCAGTGCCTATTTGATCAGTCATAGTTTATAATTAAAAACGTTTAAGTTAAACTACGGCCCGCCCCTTTTTTTTAATAGTATTATATGCAATAAGTTTTTAACTAAAAATTTTTCTGACTGCAATTATCTTTTTGAAGGTAAAATTCCTGATATCTTGAAAGTTACACAGGGATTACAAGAACATGTAAAAAGATTTCAAACGATTTGTGCAGGGCCTGATTTATAAAAATGACTAAAAAAGTTCAATATAAAATTGTTCAAAAAGGGACACATTCACACTGTCCTCAGAAGTACAAGCCTAAATTTAATGGCACTTTTGGATTTATCACTTTTAGCGTACTATGTACAATTGAACATATAAAACAATAAAATACTTTTAACGAATTAGTTCCTTAATCAATTACATAGTCTATAGCCTGTATACGGGAATGCATGAGAATATGGAAATTACCTTTTTTCATTGATTTTTGAGCAACTTTAACATTCTTGTCCTATTTGAGCAAATATGTACTTAAAATATTTATAAAATAATAGGCTTTCATCCTAAATCTTAAAAATAAGAAAAAAAAACACTCTTCTCTTCTCGGTTTCTCGTTACCGAATCTTTCCACAACATTGCCAAATTTAATGTTTTGTAAAAAACATTCTCTATAAATAATAGTGCAAGTGCGGTAAGTTTCTGCTGGCGAAGAGCCGAGCGCAAGTAATTTCTTACACGTTTTAATTCAGAGAAAGATCTTTCACCGCATAATCTTGTGATGCTAATCGTTAAAAAACTCTTAAAAAATTTCTACATTCGGAAAAATAGAACCAATGCATAGGCTTTTTAATAACTGTAATTTATAATTTTTGTAGATCAACAAATTCTTTATCTTTTAAAAACTATTCCAAATGGAAACACTTGTCAGAAAACGTATCTTCCGTATCCAAGTCATATAGTTGTAGCAACTCTTTAGCTGTGGTTTTTTTAATACTATTGTCATTCATTTCAGGAAATTTCCATAAGAAACCAAATTTTGAATTCACTGCGGTATAAATTAAGTATTTGTTGGCTTTTCAACTGATTTTTGAGGGAATCAGCAGCAGCGTATTATTTATCTACAATGATATATTGTCTTCCTTCAAATTCGGCTTTACTTCATCAAAATAAAATGTTGGTTTCTTTTTTCTTCTTAAATCTTTTTTGTACTCAGTGAGTTCGCACCTATCGATTGCTTCGGACTTAAATTTTTCTTTTCTTTTTCGTAACGCAACGTATTGAGATCAGTGATGGCAGTTGGGCTTTGTGAAAATGTACTGAATCGAGACTTCAAATGTACTTTTACAATAAAAGCCGAATGTACAAAATTTTAAATTTTTTACTAAAAAAAAGGTCAGCAAGCCATTACGGCAGGTTTGCACGCATATTTCACCTGAATTTACTTAAAAAATTGTTATTTTTCAGAAAAAGTTCAAATGTTCTGAAAATCCGCCGAATGTACTGAAAAAGGGTCAAATGTACCGAATGTACTAAAAACTTGTCGAATGTACTGATGACGATTTTTCACCGAAAATGCCATCACTGATTAAGATATGTACATATATAATAACTTACATACATATATCAGCAAATCCATCAGATTGGGCCTTTTAGCTGGCCTCGTTTTTTTTTTTTTTTTTTTTTGAAGTACATCTTCCAGCCATAGTTTTTCTTGAAGCTAAGGCTATCTTGAACTCATAATAAAGGTTGTTCAATTGAAATTCAGATAGCTATTTTTTTTAATTTGCATTTAAAGTAAGAAATATATGAAACTTTTCGTGTTTTTTAAAAATTGTCAATTTATTGGGTTTTTACGCTGTAGTCTAAAGTCTGTTGAGTACATCTTTCAGCCATAGTTTTTTTTGAAGCTAAGGCTGTCTTGAACTCATATTAAAGGTTGTTCAATTAAAATTTAGATACCTATTTTTTTAATTTGCATTTAAAGTAAGAAATATGTGAAACTTTTCGTGTTTTTTAAAAATTGTCAATTTATTGGGTTTTTACGCTGTAGTCTAAAGACTGTTGAGTACATCTTTCAGATATAATTTTTTTTGAAGCTAAGACTATCTTGAACTCATAATAAAGGTTGATCAATTGAAATTCAGATAGCTATTTTTTTTATTTAACTTTATATGTAACATTTCATGTTGTTTTTAACTAAAATCCAATTTTAACTATGTCTCCCTTTGAATTTTATTTGTTCCTCCTTGAATATTAATTAAAGATGGTTTAAGCTTCGAGAAAAACCATGTTTGAAGAGTCTGCTCCAAAAAAAAAAAAAAAAAAATAAAATCAAAATTGTCATCTTACCTCGACCATGGCTTCGATTTTATTTATTTATTTTTTTTTTTTTTGAGGAGACTCTTCAAACATGGTTTTTCTTGAAGCTAAGATTATCTTTAATTAATATTCAAGGAGGAACAATTAAAATTTTAAGGGAGACATTGTTAAAATTGGATTTTAGTTAAAAACAACATGAAATGTTACATATAAAGTTAAATAAAAAAAATATCTATCTGAAGTTCAATTGAACAACCTTTATTATGAGTTCAAGACAGTCTTAGCTTCAAAAAAAAACTATATCTGAAAGATGTACAGTCTTTAGACTACAGCGTAAGAACCCAATAAATTGACAATTTTTAAAAAACACGAAAAGTTTCACATATTTCTTACTTTAAATGCAAATTAAAAAAATAGGTATCTAAATTTTAATTGAACAACCTTTAATATGAGTTCAAGACAGCCTTAGCTTCAAAAAAAACTATGGCTGAAAGATGTACTCAACAGACTTTAGACTACAGCGTAAAAACCCAATAAATTGACAATTTTTAAAAAACACGAAAAGTTTCATATATTTCTTACTTTAAATGCAAATTAAAAAAATAGCTATCTGAATTTCAATTGAACAACCTTTATTATGAATTCAAGATAGCCTTAGCTTCAAGAAAAACTATAGCTGGAAGATGTACTCCAAAAAAAAAAAAAAAAAAAAACGAGGCCAGCTAAAAGGCCCAATCTGATGGATATGCACATATAGAGTAACAACGTTTGACAAATCAGCATTATTTGCTGGAAGCTGTCCACTAATGATTTGAAACTTTACCAGCACAGAGTTAAAAAAACACAACATTATCGTGTCATTTCTAGGGTTTTCAATTTTTCTGCTATTCTTCCTGCCTCTATTTTGAATTCAACGCTAAAAAATATCGTTTTTATATTTAAAGTGGTCGATAGGGTATCGCAGGAGTATTATTTTAGAACTATTTTGAATTTAAAATTGATGTAAAAGCATTAAAAAAGAATGTATAACTATTTAAAACTGAATAAAAATGCGAAAACAAAGTGAAAATCAACGTTAATTCTCAGCGCCCCCTCGGAATTGGAGCTCCAGGCTTAAGCCTTTTTAGCCTGTGGGTAAATCAGGCCCTGGATTTGTGTAGAGAAAAATAAAACTAAAATTTTAGAATATATAAAACTGCCTGCTTTGTTATAAGGTAATTTTTATAAACCCTATCAGTGAATTTCGCGTTACAGGTATTTGATGTGTTGGAGTTACAGGTAGTGCAACAGTTGGTCTAAGGATTTAAAAGGTGGGGTCTAACAAAAGAAAAATTAAAGTATATAACGGGTGTTTTTTTTAGAGGTTTGTTTTTCGAATAGAGTAAAACTGGCATTTTATGGTCAAATCTGGCAACTCTAATGTCATTTATGTTCAGTTTCGTTTGCCATTTCATCATCAACAGGTTGACAAAAGAATAACGCTTGCAAATCGTGCAAATTTATTTCGAAAATAATGGTTCAGTTCGCGAAGTTTACCGCAAGCTCCGTCCATTTTATGGTCGACATAATCGTCCATCAGAGCAATTAATTCGGTTAACCATGGGTCGTTTTCGCACTACGTTTACTCTATGTGATAATACGCATCCGCAGAGACGTCGAACAGTGCGCACCGAAGAAACAATTGCCGCTGTAGAGCAAAATGTTGAAGAGGACCCGAATGAATCGATTCGCCGTGCACAGCAATTGGAGCTTTGTCCATCAACTTTATGGAAGATTTTGCGCAAAGATCTTGGCTTGCGACCTTACAAGATCCAGCTTGTGCAAGAATTAAAGCCGCGAGACCATGCAATGCGTCGTGATTTTGGTGTATGGCCGAAAATGAGATTGATTTCGATGCTGATTTTCATCGCAAAATTTTGTTCAGTGATGAGGCTAATTTTTGGTTGAATGGCTACGTCAACAAGCAAAATTGCCGCATTTGGAGTGAAGAGAATCCACATGAGACCCTTGAGACGTCATTACATCCACAAAAACTGACTGTTTGGTGTGCTCTATGGGCTGGTGGAGTCATTGGGCCATACTTCTTCCGAAATAATGCTGGAGAGTCAGTTACCGTTAATGGAGACCGGTATAGAGCCATGATAACCGACTATTTTGTTCCCGAATTGAATGGCATGAATGTGGATGAGTTGTGGTTCCAACAAGACGGCGCTACATGCCACACAGCGCACGTCACAATCAATTTATTGAAGGAAACATTCGATGAGCGCATAATTTCGCGGAATGGACCTGTCAATTGGCCACCAAGATCGTGTGATTTGACACCATTGGATTATTTTCTTTGGGGATATGTGAAGTCGCTCGTCTACGCCAACAAACCAGAAACGTTAGGGGACTTGGAAGCCAACATTCGTGGCGTTATTGCCGACATACGGCCCCATATGCTCGAAAAAGTGGTTCAAAATTGGACCTGTAGAATTGGCTTTATTCGAGCCAGCCGCGGCGGCCACATGCCCGAAATCATATTTAAACATTAATGGCATAAAATTATCCTTCCAATAAAGCCAAATTGATGGACATTAAAACGATTTTCTTGTGTTTTATTTCAATTCGAAGCTCTATACCTCTAAAAAAAAGACCCTGTATGTATGTTATCGGCAAACTAGTCTTTAGGATAAACTAGCTTTTTCTTGGCCCAACTAGTTCATCCGAAGCGTGTTAGGATGAATCAGTTTAGCCTAGGAAAATTTTAATATGGTAGGGTAAGTGGGCAGCCTTCGGTCGCTACACACGATTTACATCCTCCAAAACTATGTTCAAAAACGGATTCGCGGCGGCATACGGCCGCGGTTCACTATAGTATATCCAACTCTGATGTGATAGAGAATCCCGTGTTCGACATAGTGCAGTGGATATATTGGAGGATGTAAACCTTGAACATTGGTCGAAGGCTGCCCACTTACAATAACAGACTAACATTTCAAGAATATCGGGAGTGAGGGCGTTAAAGTAAATAATACCTCTAGTTCATCCTAGTTTAACCTAATAACTGGTTTGGCCGGGAACATGTATAAAGTCGTTCCGACACGCACTAAATTTATTCCTACAGAAGAACTCTTCTTAACTTATACTACGAAGAAATTGAAAAATTCAACATGTACATATGTATATAAAAAATGCTACATCATTCCAACTTTTTCAAAGCACGTCAAGTCAAGCAGATATCATATTGGCGTAAGAGATTATCTTCAGATTACCGAAAATAGTTTTTCAATGCATAAGATGTATGAATTTGAAAAAATTGCATCCAACTTATGTATATTGGAATATAAACAGAAAATGGATAAGCACAAATCGTGCAAAAAAGAATTTTCTTACAAAATATCTTTAAATTTTTTACAATTTTTGCTGTATATACCAAGCCCATTCACATTTCAATAGCACTTTCCTGCAGTTTTCTAAGTCTACTTGCGACAAACAAAACAGAAGTTAATTTTCATATGCAGAATATATGTAATTTTTCCTCCCTACAAAAAACTCAACTTCAACAATCAATTGCGTTGGACTCTGTTAACCTATTTAAATTAAATTTAGCACTATAATAGCTATAAAAATTTCCTATCATATAAAAAAAAAGTTATCAAAAAATCTTTATTTGTTAAGAAGTTATGATTTTTGCAATCAAAAAAGTGAAATCTTGCCACTGTGTGCCGCAATCTTCATTTTGACTTAATAATTAAAAGGTTTCATTTGTTATCTGTTTCGTTTTAGTGCTACCTTATGGCAGTCATTTTCCAGGTTTTGATGAACTTAAGTCTCCATTTTTTGAAATTCTCTTTGTATATCAGCTGATAATCACACCAATTGCTTGCTTTATGTACATACCGTTTGGTAGCCTTGTAGTTTCATTGATTATGTTCGCAATATTGATGTGCAACGTATTGCAACATCGTTTGGGCGGCATGCTTAATGACAGCGAGGAAGTAGCAGCCGAGAAGGTCATATGGTGCATAAAATATCAGAAAACGTTAATACGGTAAGTTGCGATTGTTTGTTCAGAGCCGGCGGAAGGTGTAGGCAAAGCGGGCAGTTGCCCAGGGCGCCACTCTCATGGCACGCCAAATTTAAAAATATACATTTACTTTTGTCATGTTATTGTGATTTAAACTCTGTATTAACGCATTGAATTTTTGCGCGGTTCTAATAACTTTCACACGTCAGAGAAATCGGCAAAGAAATTTTAAGGTACAGCGACAAAATAGCCACTGTGACCTCACACGTTGGAAGTTACCAACTCAATATGAAATGAGATAGAAAAGAACAAAATCCTTCTTATGAAAATGCGCTGCCAGTGCTACGGTAACAGGTCGACTATGAGAGATTGTAGGCTTAGTGTGCCCTGTTATGCACATACCTTGAACCTTGAAAATTGTTGAAAACTTTTTTGGGGTGATACAAAAAACCTGTAACTTTCTGATCGGTTCGACGCAGCATTAGGCAGTTTTCTTGCACCACATGGGTACAAATTTAACTTTAAAGCCACTAAGAACGCCTTGCTGATAAAACAGAGTCAATTTATCCATTTCGTTCAATGAACTTACAACACCTTATTTGAAATTAGTCAAGATTACACATATGACTCAAGATTAGAAGCACAATGCATCTTACGAAAAATGCAATGTTACTCGTTTTGGTTTCCGTTAGATCCTCCCGTAAGGTCTCGTAAAAAAAAATGTTTTCATACGAAGCTGTGATTAAGCCTATTCCGGATCCTAAAAGAAATTTTAACATAGAATGTGACTATACACTGGTAGATTCAGCAATATTTTCTATAAATAAACGTTTTGAACTGTGAACTGAAACTCGTGTTTCAGATTAAACATTTTGACATGCGCGAACAGTGTCAACATTTAACCTTACTGAAAACGTTAGCCACAATATTGACCATTGCGAAATGTTTGATGAATTCGGTGCGATATCTAAGTAAACTGAGCCAAAAGTACTACATTTAAAACATTTAAATTTATAACCGGTCTAAAATTTTATGCTCCAATTCCGGAAGGCAGCTTTTTGAAACTAAAATTAATAAAAAATTATTTACGGTCAACAATCTCACATAAAAAGGTTGTCCGTTCTATCAATGCTGCTCATAGAAAGTGACATTTGTCAAAAAATTGATTGCGAGCCAAAGCAAGGAATTTTTAGAGATCTTAAGTACAAGCCAGGTTTCATTCATTGCTCCACTGAAAGTCGCAAAAATGTTATTATATATTTTATTCTTTTTTTCTCATTTTCCCAGGGTGCCAAAAGCCGTAACGCCGGCCCTGTGTTTGTCTGCACAACTACAAGAACCAGTGATATTGCATTAATCACTACTACCCTCGAGTAGCCAGTGATTATTGTCGATTTTGCATTGTATTGTTTAATATTTTTAATCGTACCTTCTCTTTCTGTCATTGCAGTTATGTGACCATTATTAATAATTTAACAACATATGTTTTTCTAGTTGAGTTTATGGCGTTTGGTGCCCTACTTTGTGGTCTACTATTTTTGATGAATATAGTGAGTTTTTATTTGGAAATCACAAATGCTCTTAAATTCTATATGGGTGCATTGACATTTTTTCTGTTTTCTTTTTACTCCGTTCAATTTAGGCTGAAACCACGGCACAACTTACAATTGCCATTGTCCAGATATCAATGATTTTTTCACAAATTTTGACACTTTATTGGTTTGCCAATGAGCTTTCAGATGCTGTAGGTATATTTGTTTATAAAGATTAAAATAAATATAGATGACAAAAATATGAGTGTTTAACTAACATCTCGATGGCCTGACCAGATAAGAATATTTGGACAGTTCAAAAGTATATAAATATTTAATTAAGCATTCAATTGTACATGGATAACACAGGCCGACAAAATTTATCCAACATTTAGACCCAGAAACTAGACTCTATAACATATTTCCGAAGGTTTTTGATGCGCTGAATTCAAATGCTCTATCAGCTCTAATTTTCGAGATATTCTGACCTAAATCTGCAAAAAACACCGTTTTTGCCCATTTTCGATGTTATGTAGCAGCGTGAATTTTCTTTATTTTTTTTTTCAAAAAAACTATGTATAGGATCTTAAAATAGAGTTTTCTGAAATATCTTTTTTTATTGCTCAGTTATCGCATTTTGAAATTTTCAAATCTTTTGACATACAAATGTCCCTAGTGAGTTTGCAAGTATAAGCAAAATCACAAACATGAAAATTTCAAAATTCGATAGCTCGGCAATAATAAAAAGACATTTCAGAAAACTCAACGACATTGGAATGAAGAAGAACTCTTCTTCAAGATCACACATATAGTTTTTGAAAAATAAAAGAAAGTTCATGGTGCTACATAACCTTAAAATTGAGCAAAAACGGTGTTTCTTGCACATTTAGGTCAGAATATCTCGAAAATCAGAGCTGATTGAGCATTTCCGATGCCATATTTAGATTCACGCATCAAAAACCTTCGGAAATATATAGTCTGGTTTCTGGGTCTGAGATGCTGTCGGCCTGTGTAATGCATTAGAAAAGATTTTTTTTAATTTAGACTGTAATGATAGCAAAGGCTGCCTATGACACCAATTGGTTATGTTATTCTAAGCCCGTGCAGAAGAACATTTTACTACTGATGATGCGCGCTCAAATTCCATGTAGCGTAAGTATCATATTTGTATCGCAATGGGAAAAGAGTTCATTGATTGATCATTTTGCATTTTGTATTCGTTTAGATGACAGTTGGCAATATATACCCTATGTCTTTGGAAATGTTCCAGTCCTTGTTGAACGCTTCGTATTCTTATTTTACAATTATAAAACGGTTTTATGACTAAAATGTTTGTTGTTTTACTATTTAATTCAAACTTAAAATAAATATTTCAAAAAATGCGTCTAGTTAAACTTTGTTAGCACAAAAGCACATTCCAAAATTTCGTGAACATTTAACATTGAAATTACTCCATTTTGCATGTAAGAACTATGCCGATCGGTCAATTTAATACATAAAATGCATAAAATTGCACTTAATATTAAATTAAAAGTCACATGTTACACTGTGTTTAAAAATAAGACCTAAGTTCCGGAGGAGCATCGACTAATATCAACCTAGTAATCCATTTGGTAATATGGGGTCGCTGAGCTGCAATCTGCCATCGGATTTAGCGTTACAAGATAACGGCAAATTATGTTCATAATTTTTATACCCTACACCGAGGGTATATTCACTTTGTCCATCCGTTTGTAACACATAGAAGGAGGCGTGGCAGGTATGGAAAAGTATATATATTCTTGATCAGCGTCACCACCTGAGTTGATTTAGCGATGTCCGTCTGTCTGTCAGTCTGTCTGTATGTCTGTCTGTTGAAACCAGGTTTACGGGAAAACCAAGAAAGCTAGTTGAATGAAACTTTCACATGCAGGTCACATCTTCTTGCAGGCATCTTGCTATTGAAAATGGACGAAATCGGTTGACGGACACGCCTACCGCCCATATTCTATGTATATTTACCCAGTCCAATTTTGAAAAAAGTTGCAGCGATTTTGATGAAAATTGGTGATTTGATGCACATGTGAACAAGATAAGGATTACTATGTTTCAAGTTTTCAAAGCTTCCTACAGGGGCGTGGCACAGCCCTAAATTTTAACCTTTAAGGCACCATAAGCCGTGCAAGATATTGTGATGAAATTTGGTAGACGGGTACATTACAAATATATCTTGAATTGTGATAAGTGGGCGTAATCGTAAAAGTGGGCGTGACACATTTCAACAGTTAAAAATTTAGATTCCATATATCTCAAAAGTGACTGAAAAGATTTTCATAAAAATTTTAGAGATGATGCCGCTGAAAGCAGTCATCAACACAAGCTCTGCCACTTTGCTGAAAAAACTCGATGAAGGGCGTGGCACAGCCCACTATGTTTATATACATTTTTCATCCCCTAAACCTTTTTTTACATTTCACATTTTTTCGACTTATTCAACCTCTTCAACGTCTTTTAACATTTATTTAAAATGGACTTTCAGTGCAGTGTAGGGTATCTGAGTTTCGGCCTGGCCGAAGGTAACACCTTAACTTGTTTCTCTCAATCTAACAATTTGCAGTAAAAATTGCATTGAGTAAAAAGTTCTTAGAACTGGCCAAAAAATACATGGCTGTCATGGCCAACACTCACAGCTGTGCGATGATGACTTTTCGTTGTCGTTAGGTTTCTTTTTTATGCAAAACCTGATGACTTTTTTTATTCTCCAACAGGGCTTCATTTATTTATTAATTTAAATATTACTTACATAGCCGATGAACAAATTATGCTTACAGACTAATAATAAAGAAAAAAAATAAATCTAGACTTAGTACTTAAATTAAAATTTACTTTAACTATAAAGAAAATTCAGCAAATTCAAAAATGCTTTTAAGAACAGAAGGATCAATTTAAATTATTATTTAATTCCATTAAGGCCCTAATAAGGGGGGTATTTTGGGCATAGTTAGTTCTGACACAGCCAACCTAAAATGTATAGAAATGTGAAAGGACTCTGTCAGGAACATTTATTAGAAGAAAAGGACAGTGCACCACTCCTCGGATGACATCAAAAGCAAAAGCTCATGATAGTATAGCTCTCATGTTTTGTAATGTTTTTATATTTATTAGCATACACCTAGAATTATATGAGGGAATTATGCAGAGGCCGAAGAGCATAACGAATAAAATGTTTTTTAAAACGATTCTTTTTAAAAACTTTCTGAATACGTTCAATACGATTTATATGACACGCGTGATAAGGTCTCCAAATAAATATCAAAATCGTCGGCATACAGAATTAGCAAAAAAAAAAAACAGTTGCTAAATCGTTGACAAATAATTCAAAAAGTATAGGTTCCAGAATATATTCCTTGTGATATGCTCGAAATCACAACAATGTAATTAAACTATACATTATCCACAAGAACCACACACCGGCGATTACTTAAGTAGGATTTGGTCCATTCCAGAAAAACGGACTGAAAACCCATGCATGCTAATTTGTTTAATAGAATTAGGTACCAAAAGCTTTGGATAAGTCAAAGTATACTACATCAACCTGAAAGGATTTTTGGAAGGCAGAAATACAATATTCGGTGAAAACCGCAAGATTACAGAGACTGTAAAGTGCCCAGGTACAAAGTCATGTTGATTGAGAATGATTAAGTTTTTGACAGCAAAGAACAATTTATCCTTGATAATAGGTACACTCAAAAAATTCAGAGATGGTCGTAAGTTTAGATGTCGGCCTATGATTACTAACATTATTCTTATTACCATTATTGAAAATGGGAGTATCGAAAGCAATCTTCCAATCATTAATAAAAACATCCCAGAAACGTTGTGGAAGATCATTTTTAACCGGTTGCTGTTTATACCTGAGCTTGGTAAAATATTTAAGGAATAGAATGTTGTTTTTCTGGTTCCTGAAAAAACTGAAATGGACGCGGATTTAAATTGACTGGTCACAGACTCGGAATCAGCAGCATTTCATAAGAAGCATCGAATACAACTAATTCAAGGTTGACTCTCCTTACATAATCCAACAGGGACAGAGAGTTTTAACCAAATTATAGCTTGAGAGAAAGTTTTCATCTACACCAACATGATAAGCTACATATTTTGATGAGTGAATGACTTTTCTATTTATGATATTACTTAGAAATGCCAGCAAGATTAACCATTTACCCCCATGTAAAGGTAGCCAACTACGCCCCTTTCTGCACTTAACTTGTACTACAATGAATTTCAGCTAAGGTAACAGTTGAATCATTTTAAGGATAATGCAAATATGCACAATCATTTAATGAAACGACAATTGAAATGAACAAATTGCTTGAAAACAAAAGATTTCATAAGAATCCAAATTACCCAATTATTTTGTAACTCAACGCAAAACTTAAAAGTCCTATATAAGGATTATCTGACAAGAATAAAGAAGTTGTTTCTACGTAGTTTTCCATTCGTTAGCTTTAAAGCTCCTGATATCTAAGCAGCCTTTGGAAGTAATAAGCTTACCACAATGTTTGAGGATATAGCACTGGTTCACATGAGTGTGCGTATACTTCGGTTCTGGTGTCTTCTATACGATAGCAATTGGCGACGTTACATCTGCCTGACTGCAACAACTTTCTTGCTTTTCACACAATTTTATTATATGTTCCGTACCAGCGAAGGTATCGATGCGATCATCCGAAACTCCTATATGGTAGTGCTTTGGTTTAATACCATATTGCGAGCCTATCTATTGTTGCATAATCGTGGAAAATATGAAAATCTGCTGGCTGATTTGGAACAATACTATTTGGAGTTGAAGGTTAGCATATGATATGAAAAAAAAAAAACTTATCAGTTGTTCATTTAATATTAATTTTACTCCAAGGCATCTAAGGATTTGTATGTGCAAAGCTTGCTTGCAGAGGCCAATGCAACTGGGAAAATAATGGCACGTGGCAACCTTTTTCTAGGCTTACTTACCAGTATTGGTTTTGTCTCCTATCCATTTTTTACAACAGAACGCGGTAAGGAAGGTCTTGCAATTATCCTCATCTGTGATTAGGGTGGGTCATAAAACATTTTTTTTTACGATTTTCGATTCAGTATAGTGATAAAACGTTGAACTATTTATGGCGAGTATATTTTCAAAGGTTAAGTGAGGGACTTAATATCGGATACATACTGCTCTCAGAAGCGAAAAAGGCGTGTCTCAAAAAACAAAATCATTTTCATGATTCTTATGGAACCGGATAGCTTAAGAAATTAAGCGTCTTATGAACTACTCCAAATGCAAGTGTCTTAGTTCAAACCCATACAAAATTTCCTAAGAAAAAAAAACATCGATTATCTCGAAACGGTTTTTTTTGAGATTTCGAAGTCCCAAATATATATATTTTTTTTAAATAGTTCTGAGTGGGAACTCCTAAATTGATTTCGGAAATATGATATCATATGAAAGGGGACGTCCATAAATTACGTGAGATGTTTTTTTGAAAATACGGACCTTCTCCCTCCCCTTTGTGAGATTTAGTGAGTTCTGGCGGGACCTCCCTTCCCCCTCCCTTCCGTGAGACTTGCCTTATAATTTTGAATGTAATCTGCTATAATAATGTATACTCTCTGCACTAAAAAGTTGACGTGAGCATTTCGTTGACCCCTCCTCCTCCTTAGTGAGATTTGGTAAGACTTTGCCGGACCCCCTCCCCACCCTATTTTGATTCACGTAATTTGTCGACGGCACCAAAGACGATACAATAAATTATATTAACGGTGAATTAAGGAGTGCCACCAGACACATGGTTTCCGGGTTATGAGGATTTTTCTAAAATTTTGACCAATTTTTTTCAAATAAACGTTATTTTTTCAAAAAATGTATTAATAACCTGTATATTTATATCATATTAGAAAAAGACAATTAATTTTCTTCCATTTCTTTTTTCTCCCTATTTTTTTCTTTTTATTAATTCTTTCTTATTGAAAAAGAGAAAATTGGTAAAAACTTTAGAAAAATTGTCATGTCTCGAAAACTACGCGATTACTCTGCAAGAGAGGGAGAGAGCTGTATCCTTTTCTCTAGAATTAGGTTAGGTAGGTGTGGCAGTCAGTTTAAGAATCGACTTACTTAGATCAAATGTTGATCCATTGTGATACCACAGTGTAGTTGATTATACCCTCTCATTGAAACAACCAGGTTTCGTAATAAAACTAATTGACTGACCTATACGAACGTGTCTAACAACACGTCAACAAAAAAAAAAAAACGAACCAAGTGTTTTACGTCTTTTTCCTGGTAAGTGCGGGACAGGAGCAAATAAATGTTTAATAGTTTCCTCCTCCTTCAAACGTTGAAGATATTTTGATAATATGGCAGTGGAGCTAGAGGTCCGAAACTATCGATAGCACTATCGGCGCTATCGATGGTTTCACACTATCGTTCTAACTATCGATGGTTTCAAGCTGTCGTTTTAACTATCGATAGTTATCATTGACAGTTAAAATTTGCCATTTGTCTTGTCCATTGGTTGGTTGTGAAAACCAATATTTTTTTGTTTTCTTCAAGCGTGACTCGAAAATAGGAAAAACTCGTCAAAAATATGTAATTGGCTTATTGACAGTGTTACCTTATAAGCAGTTTTTACTATAAATTACATTTTTTAGACGAGCTTTCTGTTTTTTAAATCGTCTTCTGAAACAAATTAGATTTCAGATTTGCTTTTTATCTATATTTATGTTTAATAAAAAGCCTTAATTCCTAAAAACTTTCTTCGTTATTGTATGCTACAGCTTTTTTTATTGAAAAAACGGTTGTTTTTTAACTATTTTTATAAATGAGAATTATAAAATAAAATATAATTTTCATATATTTTAAGACAGATAAATAACAACAATTAACTCCACTTTTTTGTCAATTCGCTTAGTTTTGCATCAACTGATTAAAAAGTTTCAAATACAGTAGACCCCGCTTAGTTGATCTTTTAACGGAGCAAAAAATTTGGCTCTATCAAACAGATCAATTAAAAAATTCCCGGGCAATTGATCGCATTAATCAATTAAGCGAAGAAAAAAGTAGATATGCATTTTACTGATCTTACCCCAAAAGCCCAAAATTCGAACCAGAAAAAATTTAACAAATATCTTTCAGTTTTAATTAAAAGGTTTATTTTTTTTAGTGCGCATATAAAAAAGTAAAATAACTTTTTAAGTAAAAGGAACTTCAATTTAACTTAATTAGCCATAAATTCTGATACGTGTAGCATTTCACAAATAAAGAATGTATGTGTGTATGTATGTACATATGTATGTATGTGTTCCTTAAATTTGCTTAAAACAATCGGATAGCATTTCAATTTGTCTATTGGTAAGGATTTCTCCCTCCATATTTTCTAATTCATTGAAATATTTATTGTACGGAAGAAAATATGTGCGAAGGGCTTAAATATTTTGAAGTATCTCGCTAACAGTTGGAACCCTATCAGTCATTTCTTCCTCTTTTTTGTTTGCATCTTCAGAGATTTCAGAAGTGACAATGATGTTAACGATTTAGTCGACTATAAGATCCCCAAAGCACAATCATTTTTTGTCGCATCTGACGTGCTCCTCAAAAGCATTTTGCGATTCCGCATCATCGCTAATCGTTACACCAGTAGCATCATCACCGTCCTTACTAACATCGTTGATCTCTTAAAAGGGGAACTTTACATGTATTTTTCACTTGGGAAATATTTTTTCTGATTATTAAAGCGGGGATCCATTAAGCGGGGTCCACTGTAACACTGTCGACAAAATCGATAGTTATCGATGGTTTGTAGAAAACAATCGTTCACTATCGGTAGTGCCGACTATCGATATTTTCCGACCTCTAACTGGAGCTAAATATCTACCTACTCTGAAACCCTGCATATAGGAACTTAAAGGAACATCACATTACAATTGACAAACTTTATGCCTTTCTGGGTACGTTCTTTCAAAGCGAGCCACCTGGTGCACGCTGTGCACATTTCGCGTGCTATATCCAACTCGTTCGTAACCGCAGGGAAATGAATAGAGCATAAAAAAAGAGCGCGAATCGATAGATTTTGATCCGCTCTTTGCATTTTTACTGTGGTGAAAAATGAGTTTGAATACGTTTCTCTGAAAACTACAAGTCATTTTAACAAAATTTACACGAATTGACAGAACAACTTTCAGCATCGCATCCATAAATTTTCAGAGTTCGACAGCATGAAATGCGTAAATGGCGAGCAAATAAAGAAGGCGGCGTATTCATTCGCTCGACATTTATTTAATTTATCTCGTTACTTTGTTAATGCATGTTATTTCTAAAGTAATTTTTGAGCTGCATCGAAATCTGGCCTCAGAATCGACCCATCGCGTCAGAATTTTGAAATATTTGAGGGTAAGTGCTTAAAGAATGTTTTTTTTGTCCATTTTTGAGGCTATGTATAGGATTGAAAATTTTGTTCAGCATATTTCTAATAAAAATTTCATTTAGTACCATTTTTCTTCATTAAAATGAGTTTTCAAATTATAATCTATGATATTTTTTCGCTAAGGTGCAGCCGTTTTTTGGTAAAGATTGTTAGGCTGTATTGGATCAAATTCATGTCACTTTAAAATTATCCATTTCAAGCATCACTTTGTCAGTACCCAGTTGACAGTTGGGTACAGCAGCTTTCCATTTGGTTCATTGTTTCAACTCCCTCAAATAATACTTGTGCCATCGTTCCCAAAAACTTATGCTGTATCCATTGATCTAATTGATATCCCTTCAAAGGGCTGATGTTTTCGGTTGTTAACAAAGGCTCCGTTATGGCGGTGAGATTTCGTACAGTGTAAATTTTTTCTCTATCTGATGGTTCAATGTCTGCTATTTTTTAGCTACTGTTCGATGCAATCTTTCGCAACGGAAATCCACCACTCTTCATCTCCAATCTCGACAACTTCTTGATATACATACATTAACGCACTTTGATTCTTCGGAGCTTTTTGGTGATATCAGAAATCAGAACGTATCTGCATGTTCTGAATCTGCTAGGTATGGTGGAGATATCATTCTGCAACGTAGAGCCGTTCAGTGATTTTCCATTTGATGTGCGACACGACGCATCAAACACGACTCCATGTCTTGTGGTGGAGCTGTCAATTCTGAATGGTGCGGTATATACTTACATAGTTGTTTAAGCTTTTAATAACTTCTTGCTGTTTTATTTGCTGTATTTATTGCTTAATGCGCACCTTCTCATCGTCTGCTGATGATCTCCCTAGAACTTTCAAGGAGGTTGTCTGTGTGGCGCTCCTGTGACACCATCTGTGTATTGTGCTCGGTTAATAATAACGATGATGACAACAATAACATGTTGTATGGCAATGATGGCTTACTGCATGATAACGACGATATGAGATTGGTGGAAGTGACGAGATGAATTCGATCGTTAGTTGTTTACGGCACCTGGCACTATACATCCCAATTTTGTTTTCTGAAGTATTGGAAGCCTTTCGTGTATAACAATTTGGCCCCCTAAAAAAAGGTGGTAAGAACCCTGCTCTTATTACCAAATCAATAGCACAAGGCTCGTTGATTTTACCTGAATCCAGCTGATGAGCTTCCGTACTTTTCTAATCTCTTTAATTTTTATTAATGTTGTCTTTTTTATGAATTACGCGAAGGTACTGAGCCATTCTCCCAGTCAAAAAAGCAGCAGTAATGCTGAGTCGAGCAATGCTTGAGCGGTGATTGTTACGCCACTATTAGCGTGGTATCCAGGATTACTTGTGTTGTCTTAAGCGGAGTCGATGAATTTGGCGACGATTGAATTTGATTGCTGCCAGTGGTTCTTACAGGCGATAACGATGAAGGAATGAATGTATGTTTCCCATACTTGTCATATGATTTGGCCGCAAGCAGTTGAAGCAAAGTCTTAGACGTCTAGCAATATTTTATCTTTAATTAAGATCCAGCTCTTGGAACTTTGAGCTGGTATGTTATTTGAAACCGAAGTTGAAGACTAACTCGTTCCATCCTATTAACAAGAAATTTTCTCCTCCCATTTTGTTTGTGTTTCCTGATCCGATTTCGAGATCACCAAGTGCCTCAAAATCTTATCAGCAGTTTGAGTCTTTATTGCCAGCGATTGTGTTGCACGAAGCTTAGCGTTGCTTTTATCGACCAAATATAGCAAAAGAAAAACTTGTATTATAGGTTAGGACATTTCGAAAGCCTGACGTGGTGGCTACAACTTTGTTAGGCAAAATTGATAAGGGTAATATTTTCTTTCAGTATTATAATTTGGTTACTCTGTTATGAAAACAGTGTCCCACAGTGTAATAGGTTAAACTTTGAAAAACAAAACAAATTTTTTCAGAATTATGAAAATCCCCAAACCTGGGAGAAAATCATCACATGACATATTTTTTAACTCTTCATGATAACTGTTACTTTCAGTATTACCCTTTGGCAGCATGGTACCAGGCGTTAATGAGTACGCTTCGCCTTTTTATGAATTTTGGTATGTTTATCAAATGGTCATAACACCGATGGGGTGTTGCATGTACATCCCATTCACGAGTCTTATTGTGGCATTTATAATGTTTGGCATCGTGATGTGCAAGGCATTACAATATCGCTTGCGTAAGCTTGGGAAATTAAATGAAACTGATGCTGAGGTGCATAGAACAGTTGTGGCTTGTATTTTGTACCAGAAGAGAATTATTAAGTAAGTAACTATTTAGATTCGTATCTACATGACAGTGTACATTTTTTTTTTTAATCTTTTCAGTTATATTTTGACGGTAAATCGTTTGACAACTTTCATTTTTCTGCTGGAGTTCATTGTATTTGGTGCACTCCTTTGTGCTCTACTATTTTTATTAATTATTGTAAGTTGTTTCAAAATGTTTGGCTTCATAGCAAAATATTTAACATTAGATTACCAGAACATGAGGTCTGTATTCAGTATCTTAATGTGTTGATTACAAACCATTTTTGAGAAAACGCCATTTGTTGTATGTATAAGTAAACACATAAATTTTTGATATTATTTATTACTTACTACATGCAAAGATCAATTCACTGCGAACATTTTCTGAAAAAAACTTCAAACTTCTTTTCTAGGCCAAACTAGTTCATCCGAAGCGTGTTAAGATGAACCCTAGTTATTTTTAGGGCAAAGGCTAATGAAGGAACTAGGGTTCACCCTATCACGCTTCGGATGAACTAGTTTGGCCTTGGAAAAACTAGTTTATCCTAAAAACTAGTTTGGCCGGTAGCATATATAAAGCTCAATGTGTGCATGTAGAAATGTGTGTTGCTCCTTAACCGTTCAAACGATCGCCTAAAGATTTCGTGCATGTGTTTCTTATGGTTTGGGGAAGGTTCCTAGCTTAGTTCGGCTTAGATAAAATGTTTGGTGTCACGAGTTTAGTGATATGATTGCTAACGTGGGGTACTAATTCGGGGGTTATTCAAAAAGTACAAATTTAATAAAAGAAAGCATTTGAGCAAATCTAATTTTGTGTGAGCAAATCTTAATTTTAAATTTGGAATTTTCTATTAAAAAAAGTTTAGAAATAAATCAAAAAAATCTACTGTTTAAGACCCACACAGAGTATGGTATTTAAAGAATTTTTTATTTGCTGAAAATAAATTGAAAAGTATAAGCTAATGCACTTTCTTGATTGCAGGTAAACTCTTCAGGTCAAGCGATTATAGTTTGCGCCTATATAACAATGATTTTTGCTCAGATCTTAGCTCTCTACTGGTATGCAAATGAACTCAGAGAACAGGTATTACCATTACCAAAAACTTAAAATGTATAAAAACTTATCTCATTTAAAATTTTCAACTCACCATTGTTTTTGTTATAATATCAGCCATGAACATGTCGGTCATTCTTTTACAAACGGCACACCAACTTAGGCTTGACACTACATAATATTATTTGACACGTATGTAACATATATGTGCATTTTCACAGAAATTGTCATTTTAACCGGCCACGTTTTCCATTTTTTTTTTCTCTTCACACTCACTGAAAAATTATTATATTAAATATAGGAAACCCTTTCAATAACTTTTAAAGTGAAACCTGGGTTCCTATATTTAATATAGTAATTTCCATGCGATGTGTAAATAATATGTTCACTATAAAAAATGTGTAAGTCTATTGATCATTTTGACCGAGAATTCTCACATAAAAACAGGTAAGAAAATATATGTACAAAAAAAATTCTCAAGAGTCATTTAGATCTTAATTAAAAACTGAAAAAGGAACAAATTTGCACCGTTCTCAAAAGTCCAAGCCTAAATTTAATAGTACTTTTAGATTTATCATTTTTGCTAAATATTAGACAGTAAAATATCTTGAACGAACTAGTTCCTTATTCAACTACATACAAAGTCAATGGCCTATATACGGGAATGCATGAAAATAAGAAATCAACTTTTTTCATTGATTTTCGACCTTTTTTGTCCGATTTGAGCAAATACATACTTGAAATATTTTTAAAAGAATAAGTTTTCATCCTAAATCTTAAAAATATATGTGTAATATTTGGTATTGTGTTTATCGATTCGTAGAATGTTTGTCGACTGTGAATGGCAAAACAATCGCTGGCTGTTCTATCATTTTGTTTTGATAGATAATATTTCTTTATTTTAGTTGCTGATATTTGTTTATTTTTTAAATTTTTCACGCAAAATATTTCAAATTCAGTGAAATTAAACGGCTGTCTTAAGAAGAATAATAATATTTCAAGTCACAATGACGCAATTTTTCTATTGAGTTTCGTGATACCAAAATGGCAGCGTTTCTATCAGATCGATGGTTATCGATTTTATCGGAAATCGACAACCGCAATAGGGGCCTTAGGGAAATGCTTATACATACATGACAGGGGTGATGGGAAAAAACTGATTTGATTTTCCAGACTGAGCAATTTCCCCTTCCGCTAAAGCGATACTTGGGGGACGTCCATAAATTACGTGAAGTGTTTTTTTTTTAAATTCGAAACCCCCCCACGTTGGTGAGATTTGGTGAGTTCTGGCGGGACTCCCCCTCCCATCCGTGAGACTTTCCTTATAATTTTGAGATGTAATCTGCTATAATAATGTATACTCTCTGCATTAAAAAGTCGACGTGAGATTTTCGTTGACCCGGCCCCCCATCCCCTCGGTGAGACTTGGTGAGATTTTGCTGGACCCCCAAAATATTCACTTTAATGTACATACATAAGTTAGTCCCACCGTATTTAGCACCCGTATTTAATAAGTTAGTCCTACCGTGTTTAATACTAGATATTTGATCCTCGTACGTGGCCTAACAATCGTACGTGACTTTTTGTCTGTTTAACTGTGCTGAGTATAATTATGATTTTTAGCAAGCTTGCAAGTTTTGCCTTTGCAAGTTTGCTTCAAGTAAAGATAATTTTATAATAGAGTTCAGATCATTTTTGGACATCAAAGTAAATGGATAATAAATTTAAATTTTGTTCTTGTTAACTTGCAAAATATCTAACAGTCTTAAAAGTGTTTTCTTTAAATTATTTTCAACCAAGCAACTGCAAGTATCTGGAGTATTGATAGTTCGACAGCAATTAAAATACTATAGAAGACCGAGAAACACATTATTGTTATCATACCTTGGATCTGCTTACGATTAGCAAAGGATCCTGTTAACTCATATAACAAAACGGACTTTTTACACAAATTGCATATTACAAACACAACTTTCAACCTAATTAATGTCTTAGATTTTAAATTTCATTTATATGATTTTTCTTTTAAGAACTTGGCGATTGCTGCGGCTGCATATGACACTCAGTGGTTTACTTTCAAAATCGCTGTGCAAAAACATATACTGCTATTAATTTTGCGCGCTCAGAAGCCTTGCTCGGTAATTTTTTTTTTTTTAAAAGTTGCTATTAATCTGAAAAACTAATCGAAATATTTTTCTTTTTTTTTTTCATTTCTAGATAATGGTGGGAAACATTTATCCGATGACACTGGAATTGTTTCAAGCTTTGCTTAATGCTTCATATACATATTTTACATTGCTAAAGCGAGTTTATGGTTAAATCACTATATGTCAGAATAAAAAGAATTACAGTATTCGGATAAGTATTAAGAAACTGATGAGTTTTATTTAATTACTTTTAGGTGCTTAAGAAATTTGCAAATTAAACACTTTTATATCAAGCGTACTTAGGTTAAAATCATAGAGCTTAGATATTTGATTCGTAGAGAATTTTTCTGAAGAACCCTCAATCCCTGCATGTGATAAATGTTGAAGCAATGTTAGTTAAACTTTATTTGAATAATAGTCACGGCTTCGCACAAGCACGAAACGTTTTCTTTTTTGTAATGAAATTACTCTCTTCACATCTCATTCTATCTACTCTTTTCAAAAGTATGAAAACAAAATAATTGAAGGAAAATTTGTTCTTTGAACTTCGAAGCCAAATACAAACGGTACAAGTGAGAAGAAATAAAAACAACATTAACAACACATAATACAAAAGGCAACATACATAAGTAACGAAAAATCAAGCAACAATTTTTATGTGATTTTTCCAGAAACTTAATCTTAAAAATAGGATATTTAATATTAAAAAAATAAAAAAAGTTAGTATGCAATAACTAGTGTTTCACCGATGCTACGAGGCAACCTCGTCTTCTTGGTTACGAGAACTAGGCGAGAACGAGGCGAGATGGATAAATAAATTTTCCTCGCTTGACCGAAGCGAGGCGAGATCTCGCCGGCATCTCGCCTCGTCCACGCCTCGGCGTCGTCCTCGGAACCAAGAGCGAGGCGCGCTTGGACCAAATCTGAACTCTTAAGACTCATATGCAGATTCAAAATATGAATGTAATTTTTATATTAAAATTTATATTTAGCTAATATTTTAGTATTTTATTTTGAGTAAACTAATTTACTTTATTTTTAACCCGCATGTGGGCAGGCGCGGATCTAGAATTTTTTTCTGGGGGGGGTCACAGGATAGAAAAAAATCAAAAATAACAAGAATAACAAAATAAACAAAGCAAGCCGAATTTCTTCAATGAATAAAAACTAAGCCAGACTTCACTCCTAGTCGTGAATTCAAAAGGTGCGGACGTGTTTATGCTGAGTCGAATATTTTATTATATAAGAAACTTAACATCAATGCAATAACTTAGCTAATTTTACTAAATATTCATCCGCTCAGCCTAACAATCAGTTAGGTAAAACTTCACAATTTCGGATTTATTTCCAAAATATGTCTGGGATCAGAACTAAATCCAATTCCATTTATTATTATACCGCGGCTGGAGACTTTGATGTCATCGTATTTGTTGAGACCTGGCTAAATGATGAATTTTTCGATGGAGAATTCTTTGATACAAATATATATCAAGTATACAGAAAGGAACGTGACGCTATAAAAACAGGTTGTAGTCGAGGAGGTGGTGTTCTAATTGCCATCAAACGTTTTTTCTGTACAACAGCTTGCATCCTTCAGAATGCGGACAGTTTGTACGAACAATTAAGTGTCTCCATTTCTGGCTCATCAGGCTCTTTATATATTTGTGCCTCGTATATCCCGCCAAATAGTTCTGATGAAATTTACGATGCACATGTGAGTAACATTTTATCGTTACATTCATCGTTGGACCATAAAAGTCAGCTTTGCATATTGAGGGATTTCAATTTAAACAAAGTAATGTGGACTCACCTCGCCGATGACTTGACTCCAACAAATATCAATCATCCTCATGAAATCAATCTTATTGATAGCTTCTTAAGTATTGAATTAGTTCAAATTAATAAAATAAGTACTTAATAATCTTGGCAAAATTTTGGATTTAATTTTTATTTCGTATAATATTAAATACAATTTATCTGAATGTTTTTGCCCAATTTCACCATCTAATATGCACCATGTTCCAATTGTTCTCGATATAGAATTTTGTGAATTTATTGAGCCTCAGCCTGCTAAACATGTATTTAACTTTAAATTATGTGATTTTGAATTTTTAAATAAGTAATAATATAAATGATATAAATTGGAAAAATTTATTTAATGGTAAAAATGCCGCAACTTGTTTTGATTTGTTTAAATTTAATGTGTCACAAATCTGTCATGACCATATTCCAATTTGCCCTCATAAGGTATATAAGCTTCCATGGTATAATTCTGGCCTTAAAAAACAGAAAAATATGCGCAATAAATTTCTAAAACTTTTTAAATCCACTGGGAACTTAGAGTATAAGGAGAAATATGTGCATTACATGAGAGAATTCAACTTTTTGAATAATATCAAATTGAATCCGAATTTTGGAATTTCGTACAATCGAAAAAGTGTGGATCTTTCATCCCCACTTCTATGTTTTTCAATAATATTAGTTCGTGTACAATTGCAGACACAGTTAATTTATTTGCCGACTATTTTAAATCAAATTATACTGAAGATGCTCCATGGTATGAGCCCTCTATCCTGCAAAACATCAATTCTTTCGTGGATGTTGCTTCTATTACTTTGAGTGAAACAGACGTTTTTAACGCATTATAAAAGTTGAAGATTTCTGCTAAACTGGATGTCGATGGATTATCCTCTATAGTATTATTAAAATGTGCTCAGGCTTTGTGTAAGCCACTGTGTCTGATTTTCAATAAATCTTTAAATTCCGGAACTTTTATTGAGCCCTGGAAGGTAGCATGTATTACCCCTATTTTCAAAAATGGGCTTAAAAATAATGTCGCGAACTATCGTCCCATTTCTAAATTAACAATTGTCTCTAAATTATTTGAAAGCATTATAAAAGATAAGCTTTACTTTTTAATTAAGTGTCATAAGTATTTGCCCAGAGCAACATGGCTTTGTATCTGGTCGATCCACAATAACAAATTTATCATTATTCTCTAATTTTTGTGTATCCTCTTCTGAACGTGGCTATCAAGTGGATGTGCTCTATGCTGATTTCGCAAAAGCCTTTGATAAGGTTAAGCATAGTGCTTTAATTGCTAAACTAGCTAAAATTGGATTTCATGGTTCATTTTTGGATTGGATTAAATCCTATCTGAGTAATAGACTGTGTGTTGTACTTGTTAATAATACTAAATCTTATAATTTTGTAGCGTCGTCTGGAGTACCTCAGGGTAGTATCCTTGGACCTCTGTTCTTTATTTTGTTCATGAATGATATTCATAGTTGCTTTCAGAGCTCAAAATTTTTGCTTTACGCAGATGATTTAAAATTATTCAGTCGTATACGGAATGTAGGTGACGTTGAATCCTTACAACGTGACTTGTCCAATGTGAGTAACTGGAGTAAACTTAATCAGTTACCTTTAAATATTGGGAAATGCTTTCCCTGCACATTTGCAAAATCAAATAATATACTCGATTTCTCAATTCAGGGTAAACTTCTTAAGTCAATCAATCTTATAAAGGACTTAGGCGTAGTTTTCGATGCTAAGTTTACATTTATTGAGCATTTGAATTTTATCATCCCTAAAGCTTATGCAATGTTGGCTTTTGTTCGTAGACACAGCTCTGATTTTATGGATCCACATACCATTGAGAGCCTTTACTTTGCATTTGTAAGATCTAGATTGGAATATGCCTCTTTTGTTTGGAATCCGTTTTATGCAAATCATTGTGTTAGAATTGAACGAATTCAGAAAACTTTTTCTAGATTTGCATTACGTTCTTTGTATTTTGGTGATTCAAGGCCATCATATAATTCACGTTGCCTGCTTTTGGGCATAAATACCCTTGAATCGAGGCGGAAGGTTATGTCCTTAATATTTATTTATGATATAGTTAATAGTAATATTGAATGTCCGGAGTTACTTCAGTTAATTGGTTTTTATATCCTACCTAGACAGTTGCGTCATTTTGATTTATTCCTCATAAAAAAACATAAAACTAATTATGCTCAGAATGAGCCTATATTAAGAGCTCTCTCATTATTCAATAGATTGTCATCCATAAATGAATTTGATTTTTCGATGTCTAAAGCAGGGGTCGGCAAAATTTGATTTTTCATAGCTCAATTGAGCTGAAGTACATCACACACATTGTGTTTTGCCGACCCCTGGTCTAAAGACTCTTCTAGTCTGTAAGGAAATGTAATCCAAAGGCTTAATAAAGAAATGAAATGAAAAATGAAAAACTTGTCCAATTTGTTTTACTTGAAAATTCATTACATGTATATATATATTTATTGTTTATATAAAATTATAAACTTTTTTATATAAAAAATGTACTCTTAAAACTAAGAAATGTCTTAGCTGATGAATATTTTTATTTCGAATTTTCATTGGATGCGATCATTAACAGATTTGCGAAACAAAATAGAAGATTGGATTTTGTTTTATAAATGATGCTTTTAGTTGGAACTTGTAAACAGATTGTAAACAGATGATAGTATATCAAGTAAAGCTACAATCCAAATATAGAAAAAATAATAAAAAAGTCAGTCTTGTTTAAGAAAATTAGTCAAATTTGTTGATTTAGTCATTTTTTGATTCCAATTTTTTCAGAGTGCAAAAAAATAAGTTAATTTTGGTCGTTTGGTTAGTTTCAGGTTTTTAAGTTTGCAAAAACTAGGTTTTGTTCGTTTGTTTTTTTTTTGTTTTTCGGTTTGCAAAATATTGTTTCAACTCTATTTTTTGAAATGCGGGCTGTTTTGGGGGGGGTCATGACCCCCGTGACCCCCCCCTTGGATCCGCGCCTGCATGTGGGTCTTACGAGTTCAGATTTGGTTCAAGCGTTAATGCACACAATTGCTTGGATTTCATCAGCTTTCAAACGACTTCGCCTTGGTTGATCGATTAAGGAAGCATGTGAAAAAATCGCCACCGAGCTTATTTTACAATTTTTCTTATGTTTGGCATATATGTTTCTTATGATTCGGGGAAGGTTCGTAGTATATTTTGGCTTGGATAAAATCGGCGATGTCAAGCCCACTCCCCTACATAAAATAAATGCAGAACTCATCATATCTTATCAACTACATGACGCAGATGCATAAAACTTGGTGCATATCTGTGGACATTTGACAAAACAACCTCTTTCAATCTACGGTAATAATTCAATATAGCGTAAGTCTTGCGTTGAAGCAAAGAGCGTTGTTTTGTCAAATGTTCATAGACATGATATCTATATATATAAAAGGCAGAGGCAAAACTAAGATTTAACAGAAAAAAAAATGGGCGGTGCCATGATTTAGATAAGATTTGGTACGTATCTTTCTTACAGTTTGTAAAAGTTCATATTTTAGTTTTGTTTGGAAAAAATGACAATGCCACGCCCTCCCATATAAGAAAAGAATTAAATTCATCATATCTTATTCAATTTACCAATAATAAAAACACAAATTTTATTTTATTTCTTGGGGCTACATACATAATTTTTTTTTTATTTGAATAAAGTCCTCGCGAGATCGAGGCGAGGCGAGACATGTGATGGAAAGATCTCGTCCGAGGCCAAGGCGAGGTGAGACGAGATTCTAGTTGATCTCGGTCTCGCCTCGCCTTGGCGGTGAAACACTACCAATAACCTTCTTCAGCACAAATATGTTGCACTAAAAAAAATATTAAAATCAGTTCAGTACATTTTGAGCCAAAGCGTTACAAGCCATTTCCACATAAGCAATTTCATATATATAAATGGTATAGTTTTTTCGACGCAACTTTTCTTATATATATAATATTAGTGGGGAATAACTTCCCTTGTAACATAAAAAGGTCTTATAGCTTCTTTTACAGACCTTTTAAAGACAAGTAGAAGGACAACATATTAAGGTGCTTGGAGATGCCCTAAGTGCACTTAATTGCGCAGACGCTCTCTTGCATCGGAAGATAATGATGTCTCTGTCTCGCGACCGCCAAGTGATTCTACGCGCCATGACTTGTTCTCTGATCAAACTAAAAAAATTGAGTGTAAGCCTGTAGATCTCAGTGTAATTTACAAAGAGTTAATTGAGCTTAAAAACGTGAATAAAGAATTTTTAGAGCACTTGAACGAAATTATAACGGAAAACTTTGCGCTTAAAGCTGAAGTGATTAGCTTAAAAGAAAAATTAAATTTTTTGGAACAATCGCGCCTCTCGAACACATTGGAAATAGTAAACGTTCCTAGTGTTGACAAAAATAACTCAATACAAGTGGCAATGGAAGTTGTGAAGGAGTAGGTGCTGAAATGAGAGAAAATGATATAGACTATTTTGGTTTGTTTTGAGACTAATAACACTAGTTTACACTCAAAATGTTCCACTAATCTGAGGTTACTTTTCTCATGTAGATTTTCCTGCTGAGTTCGAAAATGAAAATGAAAATTTTTTGAATGGTACAGTTTTCGAGATATTGTGGTTTTTTCATTTTTTCGACCTCTTTTCACTTTGAAACTCATATCTTGAGCTACAAATGCCCAATTTCATTTTTTTTGATGTCATATTAAAGATAATAAAATGATAAATAAACGTGTGTAATTATATTTCCTATTAAAAAAGTGGTTCAAAAGATATAGATGAAAATAGACCAGATTTTAAGAAAAATCAAATTTTACATTTGATTCTGTGGCCACGAAAAAATAGAAATAAAATAAAAAAAAACAATTTTACTTTTTGCACGTAGAGTTGATACTTTTACACAAATATTAAAACATTCTACAAGAAAATCGACTGTAAAATAATAACGTTAGAAGGAATTGAATGAATGAATCCAAATTCGACATTTTATGAATATATTAATTTTTTCGACAATTTGTTGAGCCTAATCGTTAAAAAAAGATTTTTCTCATGTACTTTTGATAAGAGGATACTTTTCTTATGTACTTTTTCCTGCTGAATTCGAAAATGAAAATGAAAATTTTTTGAATGGTACAGTTTTTGAGATATTGTGGTTTTTTCATTTTTTCGACCTCTTTTCACTTTGAAACTCATATCTTGAGCTACAAATGCCCAATTTCCTTTTCCTTAGTGTCATATTAAAGATAATAAAATGACAAATAAACGTGTGTAATTATATATCTTATTAAGAAAGTGGTTCAAAAGATATAGATGAAAATAGACCAGATTTTAAGAAAAATCATATTTTACATTTGATTCTGTGGCCACGAAAAAATAGAAATAAAATAAAAAAAAATAATTTTACTTTTTGCACGTAGAGTTGATACTTTTACACAAATATTAAAACATTCTACAAGAAAATCGACTGTAAAATAATAACGTTAGAAGCGATTGAATGAATAAGTCTAAGTCCCACATTTTTTGATCATATAAATTTTTTCGACAATTTGTTGAGTTTAATCGCTGCAATTCTCTATATTGTTTGGTGTTTTCGTATTATTAGAATAAATTTGCTTAAAACCTTCAATAGCCCTGAAAATAAAAATGCACCGGTTGTTGTGGAAAAGGGACTATGTCCAAAAAACCACATTTATTTGCACACACAAGCACAGGCTAGCACAAACAATCATAATATACGACACAAAGTTATATATATGTATGTATGTACTTAGTTGTGGCTTTTGTTTTGTCTTCTGTTGCTTTTGGGATCCGTTTCTCTAGTAAGGAACCATACGTAGTCTCCCAACATTGCTTCATCCCAAGACCCTTGATAGCGCCGCTCAATAGTTTTAATTTGTTGGTGAAATCTCTCACCGTGTTCGTCACTTACGTCACCAAGGTTGTGGGGAAAGAAATTTAAATGCGAATGCAATAAATGGATTTTCACAGACATATTTACGCCTGATAAAATAAATTTAAGGGTAAAAAATACACTAGAATATTAATAAGAATGAAATGACATTCCGTACCCATCTTTTTGTAGTTCTCCAGCGAATCGGTAATAATTGCCTCGTAGTCAGGGCTTTTATGGTTCCCAAGAAAACTAGTAACAACCAGCTGAAATGAATTCCAAGCCTCGTTTTTAACCGATGTCAAATATATTGGAAAATCTGTGCTTTTCATCAATTTTCTTATGTCTGGACCATCGAAGACGCCTTCCTTAATTTTAGCTATAGACAGCTTAGGAAAAAGAGTTTTCAAGTAAGCGAAAGCTTGGCCTTCTACGTTGAGGGCCTTCACAAAATTTTTAATAAGGCCAAGTTTTATATGTAACGCTGGAAGAATTATACTTTCTTTCTTGACAAGTGGAACGTATTTGATGTTGTCTTTGTCCACAGTAATGTTCTCCCTTTCTTGTGGAATGTTTTAATTTTTGCATAAAAGTATCAACTCTACGTGCAAGAAGTAAAATTGTTTTATTTTATTTTATTTCTATTTTTTTCGTGGCCACAGAATCAAATGTAAAGTTTGATTTTTCTTAAAATCTGGTATATTTTCATCCATATATTTTGAATCACTTTCTTAATAAGAAATGTAATAACACACGTTTATTTGTCATTTTATTATATTTAATATGACACTAAGAAAAAGGAAATTGGGCATTTGTAGCTCAAGATATGAGTTTCAAAGTGAAAAGAGGTCGAACAAGTGAAAAAACCACAATATCTCGAAAACTGTACCATTCAAAAAATTTTCATTTTCATTTTCGAAATCAGCAGGAAAAAGTACATAAGAAAAGTATCCTCTTATCAAAGGTACATGAGAAAAATCTTTTTGTAACGATTAGGCTCAACAAATTGTCGAAAAAATTAATATATTCATAAAATGTCGAATTTGGATTCATTCATTCAATCGCTTCTAACGTTGTTATTTTACAGTCGATTTTCTTGTGTAATGTTTTAATATTTGCATAAAAGTATCAACTCTACGTGCAAAAAGTAAAATTATTTTTTTTTATTTTATTTCTATTTTTTCGTGGCCACAGAATCAAATGTAAAATTTGATTTTTCTTAAAATCTGGTCTATTTTCATCTATATCTTTTGAACCACTTTTTTAATAAGAAATATAATTACACACGTTTATTTGTCATTTTATTATCTTTAATATGACATCAAAAAAAAGGAAATTGGACATTTGTGGCTCAAGATATGGGTTTCAAAGTGAAAAGAGGTCGAAAAAGTGAAAAAACCACAATATCTCGATAACTGTACCATTCAAAAAATTTTCATTTTCATTTTCGAACTCAGCAGGAAAATCTACATAAGAAAAGTAAACTCAGATCAATGGAACAGAAAAAAAAAATCATTTTGTAAACTAGTGTAATTATTATATTAAATTGAACTTTTTAGTCATTTTTACAACCAACATGACAAAGATAACAAGTGGATCAATTTAACCTGGTAATTGGTGACATATGTTTCGGCTATTACCACGTATATACATATTTATATGCATATACATAGCCTCATCAGACCAGTTTTGGTTAAGTTGTACTGAGAATCGAACACCCGACCGTATGCATTTTTGAATTGCGACGGCCGCTCTAAGACTTGAGCTATTGGGTATGTGACCTTGATGTGTACAAAGTGCGTGTTTCTTTAGAGTTCGCACGTATTGTTCCATTTTTCTTGTTATCTTTCTGAGTTATGTTCAGTTGACATAGCTCTTTTTAAGCTTATTTGGCTTATACATGTGCTATGATTTTATAATTTTATTTTCATATAATTTCAAAGTTCTGGAAAATTTTCCAGCTACTTTTTTTATTATTATTGAAAAATTGGCGGGTTCTCCATATTAAGAATTTTGGTTTGTTTTGAGACTAATAATTATTATATTAATAATTTTTGTATTGAACTTTTTAGTCATTTTTACAACCAACATGACAAAGATAACAAGTGGATCAATTTAACCTGGTAATTGGTGACATATGTTTCGGCTATTACCACGTATATACATATTTATATGCATACATAGACTATTGCTACGTCAAAAAAATAAAAAAAAAAATAAAGAAGTAAACAATGCTGCCTCATCATCTACTCCCTTGGTTCCCAAAGTGGTCCATGTGGATCCCCAGGGGTCCATAAGAGACTCAACGGGGGACTACGTTGGCGTGACAAAAAATGGGGGTTTACAATTCGTAAGCGGGGGTCCACGAATATTTATCTGCTTTCGATAGTGAGAGTGCTTGATTCTTCACCAATATAAATACGAATGCTTATTACTTACCAATAGAATCGTATGGAATTATTCCAGCGAGAGCTGTTGCCTCATTCATTTTCAAGGAATTCTTGCGGTTTTGTTTACGTTATCTCCACACACCGTTAGTGTGCTACGAACACAAATGGAATACTTATTGAAGTAAAGTGAATCGATGTTAGTGTTTTCCAGTGTCGGAAAAAGTAAGTATTTACCTTCCTATAGCGCTATACAGAATACGGATGGTTGGCGTAAATACCGCCAGCGTAAAAACGGCGAAACAGTATAAACCGTCTTAAGATCCGTTCGATTAAACAGAATTGCAATCAATTCTCACTTTTTTTTTCGATAACTATTAATTAGTGGTTGGAACTCAGCCGCAACGCAAATTTCTATAGTTAGATCTAATCTTTACATTTTTTGTCGAGGTTTGGGAATATGGTAGAAATGTTGCTGCAGGGGGTCCACCGAAACCAGCTAAATTTTGAAAGTGGTCTATGAGAAAAAAAGTCTGGGAACCTCTGGTCTACTCAAACAGCAAATGATTTTATCAACATTCTTGTTGTCAGGTTAACCCGGTGCACTACTAAGGAATTCATTATGTCAAAGAAAAGAGTTGACAAAGTAAAACTCACTGCGAAATTTGTTGGTGATCAGTACGATAAAAGCAATGTCTACATCAACGAAAGTTTAACTCCGTACATGCGAGATCTTTTGAATGCTACATAGAAGGAGATTATGAAGAGTTACAAATTTATTTTGGTTAGGAACAATACCATCTTTTTGCGCAAAAAAGAAGGGGAAGAAGTCTTTAAATTAAGGTGTTTAGAGGACTTAAATAATTTAAAGTAGAAAAATTGTTTCATACATTATGAGCCCATCTCCTATTTGCGTAAATAATCCCAACCCAAATAACATTGTATATTCACTTATTCACCAAAACATACGTAGTATGCGAAAAAATTTTGATTCGTTGTTGGTACACTTAGGGCCGGTTCCAGTGTTTAGTTAACTAAAGATTTGAGGTTAACTATCCAATTTCAGTTTCATAGCAATTAGTTAGCCAACCAAATTTGGCAGGTTAGTTAGTTAGCTAACAGCTGATTGCTGTCATAACGAAAAAGAACATAAGAATTAAAAACACAGTTTCAAAAAAACAAATAAGTACCTATATAAATATGGATTCAGATTGGGATTGCAAAGTTCATAGTGATTCAGATATTGAAGTAGTATGGAATATTGCAATTGCTCGTCGAAAAAAAGTATTACGATCCCGTCCATATTACTTTCGGTAGGTTCTTGCAAACCGTTAAAATCGTCCAAAATGGTCCCCAATACTTTTTCCTTCTCGTCTACACTAACTTTATCGTTTTTTTTTCCATTCGATGATGTTTTTAAAGTTGCTGACCAGCTTCAATTAGCAATTTACTTCGTCTGCCAAAAATTTAGAAGTTCTTGTTGTTAATTCCATTTCGCAAACTATGAAATGTCAAATAAAAAACATGTTTTGTGCAGTGATGCCAAATTTTGTACAAAAAAATATCATTAGTTAACCAATGGACTGTAAAACTGAACAACTTAAATTTGGTAGTTAACTAACATACATTAGTTAAGTTAACTAATTGGTTAACTAAACACTGTGAAACCGGCCCTTAGAGTCTTTTAATTCTAAGCCTGATTTTATTTTCTTATCCGAAAATTGTTTGTATGATTATGAACTATCTAATTACAATAACCCTGGATTTGATTTATATGGCTGTTGTAATAATTCTTATAAGGCTGGTGGGTAAGTCGTCTTTATTAATAATTTGTTCCATTGTTCAGTTTTGCCCATGAATTTGAATAGCGCGGATATATTAAAGATTGATTGTCACTTTAACGATGAGCTTTTCACAATATTTTGTGTAAAAAACGGTCTAAGTAAAAATGTTTTTATTGAAAATTTAGATGAACTTTTGCAAAATGTTAGTTCAATGAATGTTATTATTATAGACGATATAAATATTGATTTATTAAAATCGTATAATTACACTGATAAATTTATGTTTTTGATGTCGTCTTATGGACTAAAACCGCTAATAAACGAGCCAACGCGCATTACAGGTGAAACAAAAAGTTGCATTGATGATATTTTTGTTAGGTTTAATCAAAATTGTTCTTTTAAATCAGCCAGATAACTGATCATTGTGTGATAAAACTTCATTTAGAGCAGCAAACACCTATTAAATTAAATAATCATATTCCTGTTCTGTCCCAAAAAATTGATTTTAAAAAATTAATTGATTTATTGAAAATCGAGCAGTGGGAAAATGTCTACCTCGAAAAGGATCCGTCTGTGGCTTTTGACATTTTTTCGGAAATTTTGAAACAGCATATTGGAAATTGCTCTATAGCTCAGCCAAAAGGTTCTTCTGAATCCAAAAGGCTTAAGCCTTGGATTGGAGTGAATTTAATAACCTTAATAAGAAAGAAAAATAAATTATGGCAAAAATGCAAAAAACATCCACAAAATACGAACTTGAAGAAATTTTATCTTAAGATTACTCGGAAGGTTAAGAAACAAATAATTTCTTGTAAGGAAATATAAGGGAAGAATGGAAAGTTGTGAATAATATTTTGAATAAAGTAACAACTGAAGACCACATTTCAGTAATTGAAGTGGATAATGTATCTTTTACAAGTCCTGTGGACATTGCAAACAAATTTAATAATTATTTTGCCACAACTGCTACAAATTTTAAATCGTATTCCTCGTCGGTTAATTGTTCCTGCAATATTTTCAAACCTTTAACAGAAGACAGCTTTCAAATAAATAGCTTTATTTTTCGCCCAATTTCTTCGGTCGAAATTTATAATTATACTATGCAATTATGTTAAATAACAAAAATTCGTGTACATCCGATGGAATTTCTAATTGTCACTTAAGACGCATAGTGTTCTTCATTGTAGATGTATTAAGTTATTTGTTTAATGAATGTGTGTTTTGCGGTATATTTCCTGTCAGCTTAAAATCGGCTGAAGTTATTCCTCTCTTCAAAAAGGGCAATCGAAAATCAATAAGCCAATATCGTCTCATTTCTCTGTTGCCTTAAATTTCGAAGCTTTTTGAAAAAGTTATGAAAGACCGTATGTTATCTTTTTTGTGTAAAAATTGTTTTAGTGATGGTCAATTTGGTTTTCGTAAGGGTAAATCCACTGAGGATGCGGTATTAAAGGTTGCTGGTGAAATATTTGATGGCTCCAATTTGAACAATGTACAATTAGGTTTATTTATTGATATGTCAAAAGTGTTTGATATGGTCAATCATAATGTTCTTTTAGATAAGCTCTATAAAGCTGGATTTAGGGGTCATATCTATAATTGGTTCAGGTCTTATCTGACTGGCATCTTTACGTTTACAAAGTCTTGAACATTTTTTTCATGCGAAGAGGTCATAATATTAATTTGCGTAGTTCAAGTGTATATGGGTATACTAGGCTACCTGTCATATATTATATTACATGACATCACTGTTTTGTAAGCTAGATTTATGTCTTCATAACTTCCCCTGATGGTACTAGGGTTTATTGGTAAGCCTAAGAGAATTATTTGCAAGTTTTTTTTATAAAAAGGCTTCTAATCTTAAATCAAATTTCCAACTAATTTTTTGAATTAACTCATCAACACAATTTGCCGATGAGTTAAAAGAAAATCTCATACCCTTAGATTTATATTCAATGCCATAATATGAATGCGTCTTATATCGTCCGTCATTCAGTGAATACAAATTCTTTAAAATAAGTAATTTATGGTATTCCATAAAAATTCAATTATCCATTGACATGATGCTAGATTTTCGATCTACACTGTGAAAAAGATATGTTTGAGTATAATAAGTGTATATTTGATAAGGAGCAATCAAATGTTTATTTGAGTCAGGCATATTGCATTTGAATCAAACTGTAACAAATGTTGGTTGAAGCATTTTATGTTTGTCTTAATCATATATTTGATTGCTCTATACCAATTATAATTTGTAAACTATTTTCTCAGTGTAATCGTACGGAGTAGTTTCCTTAATATTTGTACGCAATTCTGTTCATTATTTGAAATTTGATTTAATTCCTTAGTAGCGTACGGCAAACAAATCATTTCGGGATCGCTTTGTATATAGTTTATTAATGGCAAAATAGGGAAAGTGATTTTTAATTATCACAAAATATACTTACACTTTATTGACAATGTCCAAAATAGTTACTATTTAAAGTCATAAAAAAAGTATAGAAAGAGATGTATTCTATAAATAATTCATCATTTCATCATCGGGAAATCAAAATCGCATGCTTTTTTAAGGCCGTTAACATACGTAACTGCAAAATTGAACAATGTTCGTACGGAATAATTTTTGTACAAGTTTGCATGTAATGAGAATACGTTCTATTGTGTGTAGAGTCAGCACAGTACATTGCACAGGTCTGCGTTCAGTTGGTGATATTCGCAACGGGTGTTCAATCCAATTCCAGTTTTGCCATTTGATTTGAATGGAAATCGGCATATGGTGAACAAATCGACATTAGATATGGGCAAGGCCACCAAATTTTCAGAGTTCGGCGAAAACAATTGGTGGTGAGCACTTGTAAGTTCTGTAGTAGAGCGTTGTTGACAATCCAAGTTCACAGCCGTACAAAAGAATTGGCATCACGTTTAACTCAAAGATTTTGAGCTTTGATGTCGTTGACAGGAATGAAGATAGCCAGACATTACGAAGTTAAGGTACTTCTCTCTATATTCATTCTAGTATGGATGCCTTTATGTGTAAGGAGTAAGTGTTATTACTCTGCCTAAATAAGTAAATTGATCAACTTCTTCTATGCCTATAATGATGCTATTGCTGGCGCAAGTTGGGCGAATGAACATTCGTTTTGTTTTATTTATTGATTTTCAAACCTACTTCTTTCGAAGAAGATCTGACGTTCTCTTGCATGTTTGAGTGATTGGTTGAGAGGAGGCATACATATGTCATCGGCATAAGCGAGGGCTTCCACATGCTCGCTGAAACTCCATTGAACGCCACGATTTATAGAGGTAAGGGCTCTGCTAAGAATATCGTCAAGTACTATGAGAAACAAGATTGATGACAGCAAACAACCTTGGCGCATACCTGAAACAGATTCAAAAGGACCTGCAAATTTCCCGTTATATAATATGTACTCTACATTTAAAACCTTCGTATTGAGCCTTGATGAGATCAATGATTTTGGGTGCTGTACCTCGTGTTTAATGCATCCCAGATGCATTTTAAATATACCTTAAAATAGCGTTTTTTGCACTTTTTAAGTAAAGATATCTGAGAATTCCAACATAGATGAAACTAAATATGAGGTCGTATGTAGCGCACTGCCTTTCCAGACATCTAGGAAAAATACAATAGTGAGATATAATTAAAGGGAAATTTATCCACATTGTAATTTATTTAGTTACCAAAACGTTCCTTATATTTTAACTAGCAAAACCCGGCGCGCATTGCTACGCCTCAACAAATAAAACATACTGTGTTTTTATTTTAGTTGGATTAAATAAGTAAAAACTATTTTTATTGATATTTATCTTATTGCGAGTGGATAAACAACGTTGTATGTTCTTCTATTTGGCTCATAAATGAACAATTGAATTGGTTGGAATCATTGTAATGCGTAGAATCAGCACCTTTGAATGAGTTTAATTTGGTTACAGTCCTTGGCCCATATTCATAGTCGCAAAATAAAGTTAAGACTTAGTTTTTACCCAAAATCGCAGATACAGACTGACCCCATAAAAAAAAGAAAAACTTGCATTAAGTTATGAGAACATTTTAAAAAATGATTACCCTGCGATATTGACACAAAATACTGAAGACACAGTGAACAAAAGGAATAATAAAAAAATCGAATTTATGAGGCAGCGTAGCGTAATGGTTAGGACTGTGAACTCATAGCCCTCAGGACGTGGGTTCGAATCTCGTCAGAAAAAATGCTTTTTTTCTAAAAGCATGTTTTAAATTTAAAAGCAGGAAAATGTAATTTTAAATATTTACAACCAGGTTTTTAAGTAACATTTATTTTCATTGATATCAATAAAAAAAACATTTACATTTACGAGAATCGAACTCACGTCCTGAGGGCTATGAGTTCACAGTCCTAACCATTACGCCACGCTGCCTCATAAATTCGATTTTTTTAATATTCCTTTTGTTCACTGTGTCTTCAGTATTTTGTGTCAATATCGCAGGGTAATCATTTTTTAAAATTTTCTCATAACTTAATGCAAGTTTTTCTTTTTTTTATGGGGTCAGTCTGTATCTGCGATTTTGGGTAAAAACTAAGTCTTAACTTTATTTTGCGACTATGAATATGGGCCCTTGTCTTCTATATATGTACCGAGTCTCATAGTCATAGTTTTTTCTTATTTTGAAGGAATGGCACTACCCATTTTTTCATTAAATCTTTCTTTCTTTTTGGCTCATTTTTTCCAAACCAAACTATGTTAAGAAATTTTTACAAACTATAAGAAACATATGTACCAAATCTTATGCATCTGCGTCAAATAGTTGTTGATACATAAAAAGTTGATTTTTCCTCATATGGAAGCGTGGTACCGCCCATTTTTGCATGGAATCTTACTTCTTTCTCTACTCTTTATATATGTACCAAGTTTCATTTATCTGCATCAAATAGTTGATAAGATATGATGAATCTTATTTTCTTTTAGATAAGGGGGCGTGGCATCATCCATTCTATTCTAAGTTGTGCCTGTTTATATAAAAGCCTCGTGGTGTGAATTCCATGAGAACCGATTAAGCGATCTTCGAGAAAATTATGTTCAAAAAATATATTTGTACGAAGGCCGCCCTAAATAAAAGTATTGAAGCCTTAGCTACGCCTCTTAATATAAAAGTTACTTGATGTAAATTCGGTATGAATCGATTAACCTGTCTTCGTGAAAAAGATATTTAAAAATATTTTTGTGAGGACCACCCAAAGTGTGAACTCTAAGTAAAATTTTTACTATCTAATCTGTGCCCCTTCATATAAAAGTCATGTGGTGTTAAGACCATGAGAATCGATTAAACGGTCTTTGAGAAAATGATATTTAAAAAATATTTTTGTATGAGGGCCACCCTAAATAAAAGTTGTGTAGCCTAAGCTATGCTTCTTAACATAAGAGATAAGGGGCGTAAATTCGGTGTGAATCGTCCAACCTGTCTTCGTAAAAATTATTTTTAAAAATATTTTTGTATGAAGGTTACCCTAAGTATGCACCCTTAATAAAAGGTTTACTACTAGGTAGCGGCTAAGGTGAAGCGCCTTTTTAGGCAGAATCCCAACACGTCAGTGCGAGATATGGCGGCTAGAGCAGGTACATCAAAATCTACTGTGCAAAGGATAAAGGAAAAAAGTAAGCTGAAGACATGTAGAGTTCAAAAAGTACCAGACCGTTCTGATGAAAAGCAGTTGGTTGCTCAGATGCGAGCCCGAAAATTGTATGAAAGGTACCTGACTAAATTTGACTGCTGTGTTATGGACGACGAAACTTATGTTAAAGCAGATTTTAAGCAGCTACCTGGGCACGAATATTATACATCACCGAAGAAGGGGAATGTGCCTAGTAAATTCAAAGAAAAAAAATTTCGAAATTTCCGAAGCAATATATGGTTTGGCAGGCCATATGCACCTGTGGCCTCAGAAGCAGCTTCTTTGATACGCAAGGCACAATCAATTCCAAAGTTTATATAAACGAGTGCCTCGAAAAACGTCTTCTACCATTTATTCGTGCACATGAGGGTACCGTGATATTCTGGCCATATTTAGCAACCTCTTATTACTCTAAAGCTACGATGGAATGGTATGCAAGTAAAAAGATCAATTTTGTACCAAAAATAGCAAATCCGCCTAACTGCCCAGAGCTTCGCCCAATTGAAAGATATTGGGCTCTAATGAAAAGAGATCTTCGAAAGAGTGGCAGGACTGCAAAAAATTTTCAAGACTTCAGACTTAAGTGGAAAAGATCGTACCGTACTGTCGATGAAACAATTGTGCAAAATTTAATGAAGGGCCTTAAAAAAAAAGTAAGAAATTTTTATAGAAAAAACAAAATTGTTAATTAGTTTTTAGATATTTATATTCTGAACACTAGCCATTATTAATTAAAAAATAAAAAAACCAAAAAAATTGCTGGGTATTTTTTTATAACTAAAAAACAAAGTGCAAGTTTTTTCTGGGACAGTCCTTATGAACCGTAAGTAAAATTTTTACTATCTTATCTGTGCTTTTTAATATAAAAGTCGTGTGGTGTAAATTAGAAAAATGAGAAAATGATATTTTATAAATATTTTAGTGTGAGGGCCACCCTAAATTGAAGTTTTGTAGCCTAAGCTATGATTCTTAACATAAGAAATACGTGGTGTAAATTCAGTGTGAATCGATTCACCTGTCTTCGTGAAAATGATATTTAAAAATATATTTGTATGAGGGCCACCCTAAGTAAGCACCCTAAATAAAATTTTTACAATCTTATCTGTGCCTCTTAATATAAAAGCCATACTGTGTAAGTTTCATGAGAATCGATTTAACTGTCTTTGAGAAATCGCTATTTTTAAAATATTTTTGTATGAGGGCCACCCTGATATGATATGCACCCTAAAAAAAATTTCATCGTCTTAGCTATGCGTCTTAATGTAAGAGACATGTGGTGTAAATTCCATGTGAATCGATTAAGTGGTCTTTGTAAAAATGCTATTTTAAAAATATTTGCGAATGAGGGCCACCCTAAATTAAAGTCCTATAGCCACCACGTCCCTGGTGTCTAATCCCGTTCATATTTTGTGAAGTGCTTAACATAGGCTATGTGCATCTGTAACGAACACAAAATTGCGTAAGTGCTAACTGCATTAGAATTTTGAAAAACATCCTCAAAGGAGATGCTTGATCGTTGGTAGTGGTGAGGTCGGGCGGGAGCCATTGACTGGGCTAGCAAGCAGTCGACTGGGGGGGTTTGTGACCTGCCCACTCACGCGCAAAGTTACACAAAAAATTATTTTAGACTCCCTAATGAATCAAATTAAATAGACTTAGAAAAGACCATACCAAAATTACCCCGATATGGCTTAGTGAAAATTACCAAACACTATGAAAAGTATCGATTGTATTGAGGCATGTGTAGGTATCTTGAAGATGTAAAACAAGATACAGCGTCAAAACCCACCTCTCCATGATCTTACACGCAAAGTATTTTTAAGATCCCCAAATAAAGTTACCCTATCCTATCAAAACCCCGAAGGAAACTTTAAATTAAATTAGCATTCCATTACTTCAAATTTTATTTCTACATAAACTTTCATAACAAAAATTTAGAGACGAGTATACACTCGATTTTTGAAATAAAGCGCCCTTAGACTAATTTTTTCTCCTTATAAAATAATATAAAGAAAGACATTCTTATAATTAAAAGTTCTAATAATAATTATGCTAACTCCATTCAAAGCAATATGTTCGAGTTAGTTGTAATTTTAGAGATAAGTTGCAAAAAGAAATGGTTTCACGCATACAGAAAAAAAAACTTCATCAATTTACGTTTACGCTCTTGCACGGTATTGTTTAAATATTGAAACATTTAAATTATTGATTAAGGTAAGAAAATTGTTATCACAACAAACAACCAAATTATTGTACAGCTTAGCTTCTACTCAAGTTTGGAGTTTAGCAAAAGATGTAACAAGAACAATCGCAGACAAAACACAAAAAAAAAAAAAGAGCGAAGCACATCAAAGGTTTTCACGCAAAGCGATCTTGTGGTGAATTTTGTGATCTCAGTTTATCTCTTGTTATCAAAGCAATTCAGCTTGGGAGTATGAGAACCTTTTGCAGCTCCAGCTTTTGTAACTGCGATTGCTCCCCTTTTTTTCTTGTCCTGTTTTTTTCAATATAAAAAAAATTAAATGCTCACTCACTTTGCTTGTTTGTTACCACACTGTTGAAAGGCCTTCCAATTGCGTAGGTTGACTGGAGCTAATGGAGCAAATGTTTAATGTGTTAATGTTAGTTATTTGTATGGGTGAAATCACTAATACTTATAATCCTTCTTGAATGTTAAATATTCCTCTTAAATTCGGTTAGCTCGACCATTCATGTAAAATTTTACTAATTAAGTTAAATTTTAGTTTAAGCTTAATGAAAAGAGTTTAACTTAACACTTGTTTTTTTTTTTCTGGAATTATTTTTTAAATATAGATTCCTTTAGAGATTTAACTTATTTTTTTATCACTTTTTCCGATTTTTGCTGACGTTTTGTACCGTTTGTACAGTTTTGGACAGTGTTTTTTTTGTTTTTTTCTCTGAAATTTTAAGGCAGATATACCGCCCACACAAAAGCAATTGATGCCACGATCGCTTGGAGATCTGTAGTTGAACTGCTGAGTGTTTCGTCGAACCAACGTGTACAAGCCCTGGAGAAATTTAGGATCCACAACAAAAAAATATGCTGATCTATGATCTTTAATAGAAAAAATGAGAAAAAAATAGAATTTTTAATTGTACAAGCGTACAATGAAATAATGTTTTTTTCTTTTTATTTTACCTTATGGTTTTTATTTTAAACAGGTTATGTGGACGAAAAATTTTAATTCCAGGAAAATAATTAAATGATCCTGGTAGGATTTTGGAGCCACAATAAAAAAATTTAATTTTCCCTTTAAGCCGTAGAATAGCGTTGCAGTGAGCTGGTATTAACTTGATTTAATTATATTTTAGTGAAAATGAAGAAGCACTTTAGTGCAACAACATCATGTAAATGATTTTATAACTTAACGTTAAATTTCAATATTTGATGTTAGATGTAAAACTTAATTAGAAAATTAGAGATAGTCTGCTTCGGTTGATGACTCGAAAAGGAAAGACGGAAATTAAAACTTTGCAGACTATCTTCAGCCGAGTTCGAGTCTTGATTTTGTTTTTCAAGATGTTTGCCAATTCTGAACATTGTTTTCGTGAACATAGCCGGGGAATATTAAACACAGTTGGTTGGAATATTTACTAATATATTTAGTAAGAATTAGGTTAAATAGATGACAACTGAAACAAAATTTTTTCCAGGATTTTTAGCAAATGTAATTTTCGAAGAAAATAAATAAATAAATAGCCCAAGTTTCAGAGGCGTACATTACAAACCAAATAATCTGTTGATAGTTTCTCAACAGATTAGTAGGAAAAGTACGATTATTGTCTAATATCCTTTGCGTGATACGTTCCCATTAATTTGCCCTGCAAGTCTTCAAGGACATAATAACTGTTTCCAATTCTTTCACGAATGCGTGCTTTTAAAAACAATGGACTGAGTTTAGCATTATAGTTTTTTCCAAAATTACTTTTATCAAAATTCCGTCGGAAAACTTCCTGACCAATTTTAAAGGTAACACATCTTGTCCGCAGATTATATTGTTTCGCGTTTTGTTCATATGCTTTAGTTATGTTTTTCCGAATATCTTTCCTCAATAAATCTAGTTGGTCATCTCTATGTAATTTGAATGATGGCTCATCGAGAACTTTTAAGTCCCTTAGCAGTTGATATGTTGATGCATGTGTCACCATGTCATAACCAAACAACGCGTGATATGGTGACAATTTTATGGCCTGATGTATTGAATTCCTTAATGCACAGCTAATTGCAGACAAATTGGTATCCCATTCACGATGATCGTTTTTGAGATAGGCTCTTATAGCAGCAATAATGGATCTGTTTACCCTCTCTGAAGCATTTGCTTGAGGCGAATATAATGCTGTGTACAGGTGAGTGATACCAAATTTGGTCAAAAGAGCATTGAAGTCATTGGCTTTAAACTGAGAACCATTATCACTAATAATGGTTTCTGGAACTCCATATACATACCAAATTTGATTTAATAAAAAGTCTTGGATTGCCGCGGATGTAAATTTTCGAAGTGGACATATCCAGTGAAATTTGGTTAGCTGATCAACAACCAATAACAGGCCGATTTTTCCCTGCTTACTGCGTGGGTAGGGACCTAAAAGATCTATATACAGACGCTGGAAAGGTCTAAAGGATTCAATATGTTCACCCATAGGTGGTTTTAACGAAATATTCGGTGCTTTAGTAGACTTACATATTTCACAGTCCCTGACAAAATCTCGAACGTCGCGTACGATTCCTGGCCAATAAAAGTATCTACGCAAAAGGTCTAAAGTTTTTGCCATACCGCCGTGCGCTGCGACTACAGATTCATGCGTTCGCTTTAAAACCTCAGCCCTAAGTTTTTGTGGAATCCATAATTTCCAACAGTTTTGTTCCTGCTCAACATTCCCACGATAATGATCAGTCCTAAAATAAATGTATTTATCGACAACACGAATATCCGGATATTTTCCTGAATCAAGCAAAACTTTAGACTTAAGTTGTTCATACTCCGAATCATGAAAATGCTCAGAATCTAAATCAATTTCACGATCAACTTCTTCTGTATCTGAAATCGCATCACAAAACATGCGTGAGAGCGCATCAGGAACAATATTTTCCTTCCCTTTTCTGTGACTAATATAAAATTTATATGCTTGCAATTTGAGCATCCATCGCGCTAATCTACCACTCAAATCCGATTGTTTCATTAACCAGACTAAGCTAGCATGATCGGTAATGACCTCGAATTCTTGAAGTTCTAGATAACATCTAAATTTCTTAATAGCCTCAATAGTTGCAAGGCATTCCCTCTCCGTGACACTATATTTCCTTTGTGCAGTATTGAGCTTCTTTGACATAAATGATATGGGCTTTTCCGCACCATCTTCATCAAGTTGCACCAGTACTGCTCCTATGCCATAGTCACTAGCATCGCAATGGACATAAAATTTCTTTTCAAAATCTGGATTTGCCAACACTGGTGCTGTGGTTAATAAAACTTTAATTCGTTCAAAGGACTTTTGTGCTTCATCGGTCCAGAGAAATTTCTTTTTTGTGGAGAGAAGTTCAGTTATGGGGAAGGTGACATTGGCGAAGTTTTCAATAAACTTTCTGTACCAACCCGCAATCCCTAAAAATCCCCTCAGCTGTTTCAGATTTTTGGGTGTTGGCCATGACAAAATTGAGTTAATTTTATCAGGATCCGTAGCTAAGCCTCCATTACCTATCACAAAGCCTAGGTATTTTACTTGTGTAACACAAAAATGGCTTTTACTTATGTTTAACGTGAGATTCGCTTTTTTAAATTGCTCTGCAATCCTAACCAAAGTCGAGAGATGACTTTCAAAGTCAGAAGACACGATGCAGAGGTCATCTAGATAACCAAAGACGCAGTGTCGTAAGTCAGCAGGAATAATTTCGTCCATTAAGCGGCACATAGTCTGGGGCGCATTGCATAAGCCAAACGGCATTACGACAAATTGATATAATGGCCGTCCAGGTATAGTGAATGCCGTTAATGGTTTCGCCTCATCTGCAAGCCCTATCTGCCAGTATGCGTCTTTTAAGTCGAGTTTTGAAATTATGTTTGCTTTTGGAAGACGAGCAAATATGCCTTCAATACTGGGCAATGGGTACGCATCTTTTTTTGTAACTAAATTAACTTTCCTGGCATCCAAGCAAAGTCTAACTTTATTTGTTTTTATAACCAAGCGCATAGGTGAGCTCCAGGCGCTCGAAGAAGGTTCAATGACCCCTAAACTTAACATTCTGTCTACTTCCTTATACATTAACTTTTCCACAGCAGGTGACACTGGGTAGAAGCGTTGTTTCACTGCTTTTGCATCGCCAACATCAATTTCGTGTTTAGTTAAAGTGGTTCGCCCGAGGCCTTGGACTTCAAAATTTGGAAACAGGGATTTTACTGTCTCTAATTGTTGACGCTGCAATGCTGTCAAAGGAAAATTTAAACTTTCGGGTTCTTTTTCGAACTCTGCATCTACACTAGAAATTAAATTTGGAGCTAAGTTAAATTTCTTCCAAAAGTCAATACCAAGTATCAACCTTTGCGAAATTGTAGGAATCACAAACAACTTCAATGTATGGGTTTCATTTTTGTAAGTAACCCCAACTTCTAAAAATCCTGAAACATTTTGTGGTTTCCCATCCGCTGTTTTTACAGACGACTTAAATTTTTTGAAATTTGACAAATGCTCCAAGTTTTGAGCAGCAAGTCCTGCACCAATGCAACTAACATTCGCACCTGTGTCGAGCAGACCGACCTCTTCATAATCAAGAAATTTAACTTTGGCATAGTATCGCATATCTTCGGTACTATTAAAAATTGCAGAAATCAGAGATTTTTTCGTTTCCCTAAGTGCTTTCCAAAAACGACGTAAGCGAAAAGTAGATCTCTTAACTTTTGGTTTCAGGAAAATCTTCAAATATTTTATTTCTTTTTCTATGGTACTCTTTCCAACGCTCGTGGAAAGGACGAATTGGGTACAATATTCTTTCAACGATTTCATTTTTATTCCTAGATAAAATTTTAACATCCTTAAATTTTTCATTTAAATAATTTTTCGTATCATTAGCAAAATTTTTCTGTTTCTTAAAATCCAGTGAGCTAGTCGATTCTAGACTTCGAGGGTTAAGCTCATCATTTAATTTGGTTTGGGAACCATTCGGGTGGTTGTGAATGGCCCCTTCTTGAGGTTTTCCGCACGTTTGGTCAGACACACAGCGCATTGTGGCTTATAGGTGTTTTTTGCACCACATCCATAACAAAAAATTTTTTTTTCTCGTAAGCAGTCTTCCCAGTGATGACCTTGCTCATCGCAATTATAACAGGTAAAAATTCGTTCTTTTTGATGCACAGCATCAATACTTAGATCAGCTTCAGAAACAGAATTCAAATTCACATTTTCATAATTTTCGGTCTCAATTTCAGAAATGTTTCTAAGCGATGCCAAATTAGTTTGTATATTTCGAATTGGCAGATTGCGTTTATTGCTTTCTTCACACAAAAAATTTTCACGTTTCTGACATAATTTGCGTAAATGCGCTATGGAACCTATAGGCACATATAATAACTCGTGCCGAATATCAGGCCGTAGGTTTCGGGTGATTATTTCAATCAGCTCCGACTCCTCAATTGGTACCGGTAAGCGATCAGCAATAGCACATACTGCATCGTAAAAAGAGTCAAAAGTCTCATGAGATTTTTGTTTGAGGTTTCTAATTTCCTTACGAATGTCATAATTGGACTTAAAATCCTTGTATTGAAAACGAATTGCGGCACAGAACTCTTGCCATTCAATACTGGAAACTGACTTATGGTATCGCCAGTACCAGTCTTTGGCTTTACCGGTCAACAACAAATTTAAATTTTTGCAAACTGCAGAAAAATCATTATTAAGGCTATCAGCGGTAAGAGATCGAATTCTATACAGAAATTCCTCAACAGTCAAACCATTGGCAGAACCATCAAATTTTACATTCCAATTCTGAACAATCATAGTGATTTTCTCGATACTCAAATTATTACATGAATTAGTCTCACGGCTGTTTGGCGGATTTAAGGGGACCTCACGATTGTAATAAATATTAAAAGGATGATTGGCTGCGCCAGCGTTTAGCGAATTAAGTGGAACATTATTAGTATTATGATTTATATTCAAATTATTACTAGGAACTCCAGCGTTGGGCGAATTCAATGGAAGATCCTGGTTGTGATTAACATTTAAACTATTACTGACAACTCCAGCATTTGGTTGCAAATTCAAGTTTGAAAGTAACCTATTCAAACTGCTTTCAATTATTTCGCCAATCTGATTGTAATCAATCTGGGGTTGGTTACTCTGATTTGTTAAGTTAGAATTTTGAAATTCAGTTCTAACTGTAGCTGCTGCCGAATTATTTGAATTGAAGAAAGTTTGTCTGTTGTCATAAGGAACAGCAGGAGTACGTAGTAAGTTACGTCGAGTATTATTACCAAAACTATAACGTGGTGCGGGAGAAATATTAAGTAATGACATAGCATTCATTGCATTTTGTTGCACCCGAGAAGGAATTGGCAAATTGCTCGAAGCTTGAGAAGAATCATCAAAAAGTTTTTTCTGTTTTCGAGTGTTGTGAGAATGGGTTCTCCCTTTACCTCGGCTCTTATTATAAAATATTTGCGATTGAGGTAAATTGGTGTCGTTATTTGACAAATTTTCACGTGCAAGTGACTCAAGTGTATTTACTTGGCAGGCAGCTCTGCACTGTGGACATTCTTGGCTATCAGATAGCCAGTTCAATATGCACCTTTTATGAAATATATGATTACAAGGAGTAGATACACACTCACTATTATTTCTCATAGGCTGTAAACAAATGCTACAATCTGCCAAAGCAGATTCCGCTGATAATGCGGGAATATTTTCTGTACTGTTTTCCATTACCATAATAAATTTATAATCAAAAGAAAATAAAAATTAATATTGAGAAAAAAAAATTAAATTATTATCATATAAAGTTTTCCTTCGAGGGTGATAGGAATTTTCAAAGATAGGATAAAATAACGCCGTACAATCGACATAGATAAAAATAATTTTTTCTATTGAAACTAATTTTGAAGGCAAAATAAAATTTAAGAACCATCGGTTAATGTTTTTTTTTTTTTCTGTTTGTTTAAACAAGGCTGATACATAGTCGGACAGAAATTCGCAAATAACAAATTCACTGTAAATTCCAAGACCAGATACAGCATAACACGTATTTCAATTCAAAAGAAAGTTCACCAACAAATCAACAAGATTATTCTGACGTTAGGAACCGTTGCTCTGCACTGAAAGGAGTAATAAAAAACATTTCGGTCGATATCTATTCAGACCAATCATTCGCCAAATAGTCGAAATTCCAGAAATGGAAATAAAACTTATTCAGTACACAAATTTTGCCCACCCACAGTTCAAAATAAAATTAAATAAAATTAAATGAAATTTACAAAACTGAAACTAAATGGTGAACAACTATGTCATCAAGGCACAATTGCCACTTTAATTTGGGATCAACAAACTATTCAAAAAACTGGAAGATTTTTTTTGTTTTTTTTTTTTCAAATTATTTGAAATCGAAGATTTTTTTCTTACTTCTGAAAACGTTAAGTTAACGAAAGTAATGAACCCAGTTTGGTGGAAATGTTTTTGGCCCCACGTTGGGCGCCATATTTATGTAACGAACACAAAATTGCGTAAGTGCTAACTGCATTAGAATTTTGAAAAACATCCTCAAAGGAGATGCTTGATCGTTGGTAGTGGTGAGGTCGGGCGGGAGCCATTGACTGGGCTAGCAAGCAGTCGACTGGGGGGGTTTGTGACCTGCCCACTCACGCGCAAAGTTACACAAAAAATTATTTTAGACTCCCTAATGAATCAAATTAAATAGACTTAGAAAAGACCATACCAAAATTACCCCGATATGGCTTAGTGAAAATTACCAAACACTATGAAAAGTATCGATTGTATTGAGGCATGTGTAGGTATCTTGAAGATGTAAAACAAGATACAGCGTCAAAACCCACCTCTCCATGATCTTACACGCAAAGTATTTTTAAGATCCCCAAATAAAGTTACCCTATCCTATCAAAACCCCGAAGGAAACTTTAAATTAAATTAGCATTCCATTACTTCAAATTTTATTTCTACATAAACTTTCATAACAAAAATTTAGAGACGAGTATACACTCGATTTTTGAAATAAAGCGCCCTTAGACTAATTTTTTCTCCTTATAAAATAATATAAAGAAAGACATTCTTATAATTAAAAGTTCTAATAATAATTATGCTAACTCCATTCAAAGCAATATGTTCGAGTTAGTTGTAATTTTAGAGATAAGTTGCAAAAAGAAATGGTTTCACGCATACAGAAAAAAAAACTTCATCAATTTACGTTTACGCTCTTGCACGGTATTGTTTAAATATTGAAACATTTAAATTATTGATTAAGGTAAGAAAATTGTTATCACAACAAACAACCAAATTATTGTACAGCTTAGCTTCTACTCAAGTTTGGAGTTTAGCAAAAGATGTAACAAGAACAATCGCAGACAAAACACAAAAAAAAAAAAAGAGCGAAGCACATCAAAGGTTTTCACGCAAAGCGATCTTGTGGTGAATTTTGTGATCTCAGTTTATCTCTTGTTATCAAAGCAATTCAGCTTGGGAGTATGAGAACCTTTTGCAGCTCCAGCTTTTGTAACTGCGATTGCTCCCCTTTTTTTCTTGTCCTGTTTTTTTCAATATAAAAAAAATTAAATGCTCACTCACTTTGCTTGTTTGTTACCACACTGTTGAAAGGCCTTCCAATTGCGTAGGTTGACTGGAGCTAATGGAGCAAATGTTTAATGTGTTAATGTTAGTTATTTGTATGGGTGAAATCACTAATACTTATAATCCTTCTTGAATGTTAAATATTCCTCTTAAATTCGGTTAGCTCGACCATTCATGTAAAATTTTACTAATTAAGTTAAATTTTAGTTTAAGCTTAATGAAAAGAGTTTAACTTAACACTTGTTTTTTTTTTCTGGAATTATTTTTTAAATATAGATTCCTTTAGAGATTTAACTTATTTTTTTATCACTTTTTCCGATTTTTGCTGACGTTTTGTACCGTTTGTACAGTTTTGGACAGTGTTTTTTTTGTTTTTTTCTCTGAAATTTTAAGGCAGATATACCGCCCACACAAAAGCAATTGATGCCACGATCGCTTGGAGATCTGTAGTTGAACTGCTGAGTGTTTCGTCGAACCAACGTGTACAAGCCCTGGAGAAATTTAGGATCCACAACAAAAAAATATGCTGATCTATGATCTTTAATAGAAAAAATGAGAAAAAAATAGAATTTTTAATTGTACAAGCGTACAATGAAATAATGTTTTTTTCTTTTTATTTTACCTTATGGTTTTTATTTTAAACAGGTTATGTGGACGAAAAATTTTAATTCCAGGAAAATAATTAAATGATCCTGGTAGGATTTTGGAGCCACAATAAAAAAATTTAATTTTCCCTTTAAGCCGTAGAATAGCGTTGCAGTGAGCTGGTATTAACTTGATTTAATTATATTTTAGTGAAAATGAAGAAGCACTTTAGTGCAACAACATCATGTAAATGATTTTATAACTTAACGTTAAATTTCAATATTTGATGTTAGATGTAAAACTTAATTAGAAAATTAGAGATAGTCTGCTTCGGTTGATGACTCGAAAAGGAAAGACGGAAATTAAAACTTTGCAGACTATCTTCAGCCGAGTTCGAGTCTTGATTTTGTTTTTCAAGATGTTTGCCAATTCTGAACATTGTTTTCGTGAACATAGCCGGGGAATATTAAACACAGTTGGTTGGAATATTTACTAATATATTTAGTAAGAATTAGGTTAAATAGATGACAACTGAAACAAAATTTTTTCCAGGATTTTTAGCAAATGTAATTTTCGAAGAAAATAAATAAATAAATAGCCCAAGTTTCAGAGGCGTACATTACACATCCTGACACCGAATTTTAAGACTTTGCTATCATATGAACCAAGATATAGCGAGTTAAAGGTTTTAATTGCACGTAAAGTGCCACGCCCCTTGCTTTTATCAAAATAAAATATAGCCCATGTTACTCAGGAATAGTGTAGCTTTCTATTAGTAGAAGAATTTTTGGAATCGGTTCTGTAGTTCCAGAGATTACCCTGAACATACAAAAAAACAAACCTTACCTCTTTATATAATAGTATAGATTAAAGTTTACTAAGTGTTCCAAAGACTCCTTTGCATCTCACTCCTCATTTGTTATGATTTTTGTCAAATACATTAATGTAATTTAGTTCAAAAACTATCAAAAAAAGAAATTTGAATTTATTTAAAATTCCAGGAAACTCTTAACTGTAAGGTTCCTTAAGCTGAAATAAACTGAAACTTTCTGTTTATTTTTAGTCGGTTAAGGAAAAATGTTCAGTAAACAATTAATACCAAGAAACAGTTAAAATATAAAACAGGTAGCTATTTTCATGAATGTTTGTATATATTGTTTATTTTGAATAATTAGCTCTTCTTATAAATTATGTTCATTCTCAACAATTATTACATGTTTTTCATTTTCGTACATATATATATTTATTTGAATATATATAAATTTTATAAACAAATCTTTAGAGTCTTTAAATATTTGCCATTGCTTAAAAAGCGCTAAAACTAGTTATTACACTGCTTCGTTACATTCATACATATTTCACAATTTATATAGGTATGCAACACTAAAGTAAATATAAAATCGAAACAAAAAATAAATACATCAAATAAATACCTAATTATGAATACAGTATTTAAGGTAGTTCTACTTCAAGATACATAATACCATTTTGTTGAAGATATTTTAATATTTGTACAGAAAAGCAGCAAAAATCGTAAAAAAAGGATTGCTTGCAGAAAATTATTGTTAAGATATTTGCATTTGAAAGGAAGATAAAATATATAGAAACAATGATTCCAAAGTAAAAAAAAAAAATAATTGATAAAGTTTTGCTCAGTAAAGATGGTCGTCATAAAGTAAAATACATTCGAGTGTCTTAAAAAAACTGTTTTGAATTTGGTGGGTAATAAAAACACTTTTCGAATTTTGATTTGATAAAATGTTACCAAAAAGGTTTGTGAATGTCGATGTAAAATATCTTACAACTCTGATTACGTCTTTGGCCCGCTCATCGACATCGAAATTTTGTAATTTTCTCCAAGGTCGCTTTTTTATTAAACTAAATTTTTCTGAAATATATTTGAATGTTTATAGCGGATACGGAATCGAAAAATAGGGGTTATAGTTCAATAAACTATAAAAATGGTGCACAAAAGTTTGATATCAGACCAATAGTGTTCAAGACATGTCGATTTTTCTAAAATTTTGACCGACTTTTCTTCATAAAATTGATATTTTTTCCATTGTATTATTAATCTGTAAGAATCTCTTTAAAATCCAAAAAACAAAATAACTAAAAATTATTAAGATAACATTTACACTTAAACGAACGAAAAAACAGCCTTAATACCGTTAATGTGTGTTTATGTCTCGGGGTTTTCTGATGCATTCAAATTATGGTAAATTTCATACCTTTCGAGGCAGATATTTAAAAAATTAAACATGACAGAGCCAGATTCAAACTCAGTGATTTAAGATTTTTTAAGAACGCAATCATCTTAATTTTCTCAAAACTTTTTCTTTAATTTGAAGATTTTAACCATAAAATAAACATAAATTAACTGGAGAAAATATTGATTTTCTTCGAATTTTCTATGAAAAATCCGAAACGTTGAGCGCATTTAAAAACAAAATGTGATAGAAATCGATCAGTACAAAATTAAATTTCCAAATAGGATATTTTATCTCTGCATATAAATTTTTCATCAAAATTGTTTTACAGTGTAATAAGACGTAAGCCCTCATTCTGACCTTTTTGAGATAGAACCAAAAGTGTATATTTTATTATATATAGGAATTCAGAAACCATAAATAAAACATGGAAGTATAATACTTTGAACGTGTGTGCTGAACTAAACTTCATTTAATTTCAGATATAATGGTATAAATTACAAAACAAAAAGAAAACATTGCTAATATAATTAAAGATAATTGTACTTTTTATGTGTGAAGTTTAATCGCTTCTATTTTTACATCGGAAATTCTTAACTTAAAAAATAAAATAAAATAAAAATAATGCGTTCTTGCAAATATTTAACAATTTTACACATTTCATGCTCTCCTGTATGTACATAGTTTAATTTAATTATTGTATAACTTATTGTTTTAAATTTATTTTTGTAAATTTCCAAGGGAGGGTTTTTCAATGTTAATTAAGTAATGTAATTATCTAAATACTTTCATAATATCGTTATTTATATATATTTATAATAATTATTCAAATTTTGGTTGAAATCTTTTTCTTGCTATTTATAATTTTTAAGAGAACTTTATTTTGTTGTTAATTTAAATTGAAATTTCCATCAATATTTAAACAACAATTTTCGTACTTTACATTACACATGCTCAGTTTATAATAAATAGTTACAAAGTTAAATATTTTAGATATAATTGCAGACGTTGTAGTTGTATATAATAAGCTTATGATATAATATACTGTCCATACGTACATATGTTTTTTTGAAAGTAGTTGAGTCTGTTAAACTTACGATGCATTTAAATTGAATGACGATCTTTTTTGATTATACAACAACAATATTGTAATATCTCATCCTCAAATATGCTTTGTTAAATATAACTCTGTGGCAACAAGAACAACAGCTAAAGTCGAACTGTGATTATGAAGCAAAACAGTATAAGTCACATGCTTATGCGCAGAACTTATGTTGCTTTGCTGTGTGATCACAGATCGACTTAAGCTGTTATTCCTTGTGGCCACAGAAATGTCAAAAAAATTGGTTACATATATAAATAACTCAATAGCGCGCTGTACGACCTGAAAAATATGTAATTTCGTATTACATTATAAAACGACATAACGCGTACATTTGATAAAATATTATATCTTATTTTAATTACTGATTGTAAAGACAGCGCTGAAATTCTGTAGCAGTTTAGAAAATAGTTTTCCAAACTTTAATAAAAAGTTCAATTTTTTGGAGATACTGTTATAAGTTTGTGTGGAGTAACTGGAGAAATCTGCAAGGAAAAGATAGCGGTTTAATAGGATTTTTAAAAAAATGTCTACAGTACTTCTTTTCAACCGTAAAAAATTATCTGGTGAATGTATAACCAAAAGGTTAAAATTAATGGGTCCAACAAAGGCTAATTTAAGGGTGTATGTGAAATTATAAAAAAAAATAGGACAAAATAAGTCGAAACAATCACAAAATTTCTTAATTTATGTTCATATCTTTGGAAGCGAATATCTTCGAAGCGGCTGAGAAGTCCTCAGTGACGACTATGCATTCCGCAGGTAATTTTTTGTTTTCTTTCAAGTCAGCAACAGTTCTTTATCGAAGACTTTTTTATAAAAAGGTAAAAATGTATTGAACGAATCAATCTAACAATTGTTAGATTAATGTGTCTACAATATTTTGTCTCAATAACGCAGGGTAATCTATTTTTTAAAATTTTATCATAATTTAATGCAAGTTTTTTTTTATGGGTTCACTCGTATCTTCGATTTCGGGTAAAAACCAGGTTTTAACTTTGCGACTTTAATTATGGGCCATAAATTTCATACTTTGTTTTGTTTCCAAGATATTTTGCGTTTAAATTCAACTGCTGGAATTATGTATTAAAGCTGTTAAAGCAACACATGTCTCAGGGAGATTATAGTATTTATATTCAATTTTACAACGAAAATATACACACAATCTCTGTTTAAGGACATTATGCTTAGTGAGATAATTTTCTGACTCTTATATTCAATTTTAAACAAAAAAAATGTTATCTACTATGTACTCACCCATAACGATCGGCTGTCCATGAATGTATCATCGTCATCTTCCATCAAACTGTGATGGTGATGATGATGCTGTTGCTGATCGATGAAAATTAGAGTGTCTTTACTACACGTATTTGCAGAATTACGTAACATTGATGAAAGCGTGTCGCTACATTCTTTCAATTTATAATTTGAGCTCGTCGAGAAGGAGTGTCGTAAATTTAAGCAATGCGTGTGATGTTGCGGATGATGTGTCGAAGACGTTGCATTTTCTACAGCCGATACACTTGAGCGACTACCATGCCAATGTTGCTGCTGATAGTGTTGCCGATTGTGCAGGAAATCATTTGAATGTGCCGCTGCTGCTGCTGCAATAATACTGCTGCTGTTGCTCTTCAAACTGCTCGAAAGTAAAACTGTCTCTTTCTGATAATTGTTGGCAGATGACGAAGAAGCTGAAAAGCCATTAAATTTGGATTGTAGCGTAGTAGCCCCACATGTGGATACGGCCAATGAATGTGGCGATGAACGCGAAGACAACGATGATGTAGATGAACTGACCGAAGAATTCTGTGGTGATATTGCCGCCGGTATTCTGCCGTTTGTGTTTTGGATTGGTGATGTAGCTGTTGGGCTGTGGTTCGTCGTACCGTTCGTTGCAAGTAGTGGTACTGGAGATGATTTTCGTATTTCAGATTTTAGTGCAACACTACCAGCTGTATTTAATGTAGGTGATTTTGATTTAAAGGGTGTACTGTTACTGTTTGTAGCGCCGTTAGTAACGAGTAGTTTTGTTGTTTCTGTCGTCAATGGTAGTGTGTTGTAGTTTTCGTTGTTATCGTTCTTCTCGTTGTAGCGAATGTCATTTAATTTACAATCCTCATCCATAACAAATATTTGATTGACATCATCCGTTGTCGGTGAACCAGTAATAGTAGGGGTCAATTGTTCCAATATATCCAATTCGTCAACGTCAGCATCTTCGGCACCATCATCAGCATATTCTATGCCGTCAATATCAACAGTATTAGTCAGATTTTTCTTCTCAATCACAACCATTTGAGATAGCGAGTCACGTTTGGGTAATTTAGAAACATCATCAGCAATATCTATACAAAAAAATTAATATTAGAAATAGATAATGATAATTTTTCAAATTAAAGCTTTGAAATGGCTACACCTAAGAAAAGTGTACATATTCGCATTGAAAAATTTGATGACAGTATTAAGATAAGCTTTATAATCATTGATGTAGTCAAAAAATTAAAATATTAATTCTATTAACAATAAGTTTCATCACCATTCATATTTTCCTTTTCTTAAAACAAACAACTTTTATTGCAATTACCTTCTAAATTTTGCTTCACGATTACACATTCAACTTTTGGTATTTCCACTGGATTTGTTTCCGCATTTTCTGGTGGCATTTCAGGTTTCAAGGCTGAAGCGTTGTTGGTGGTAGCTGCTTCAGTTTCTGCAACTGTGCTATACTTTGCAACTGTTGTTGACACCGTTGCCACACTCGTTGATGGAGGCGGAGCAATTTTTGACACCCAATGCTCACCAGATGTTGAACTAGAACCTGAACATTCCGCAACGTCTGTTTTGCGTCTTTGATAAAAGAGCATATAAGCTTCGTTATTTATAATATCCTCTTCAATTGCATCACTCGGTACCTTCGACACACGCTGATCATCGAATTTGTACCACTGGTGATCATAGGGATTCTTGCAGGCAGCCGTATAATGACCCGTTTCTAAAGTGTCGCCCTGATGATAGCATACAGCGTAGAGATCATAACGAGTCTCTCGATTCTCTTTATTAGAATTTAAAGTTGAAGAGCGTGAGTCACCAGTTCGTGATTTTTTCCATGGACTGGGACGCGCATTTGGACCAGTACCCGGAAAAGTATCTGCATGCTGATTTTGTAGAAGTGTTTCTTTGCCATCACCATCTCGCATACCCTTTGCCAAATGTGGTGACATGTCAAAGGCATTAAGTGGGAACTTTACCATTGTAGTTAGTTTGGCGGCATTGGGGCCCTTTGCTTGGTGCTGTCGAAAACGTTTAAAGTGCACAACAAGTATATCGGGTAGCGACCACAAACCTAATGTTTTGACAACTGGTAAATATTGCTGACAATGCGGACAACGCCATGCATCCTCTGCGCTAAGAGTTTCTGCTTTGGTATAATGTTCCAGACATTGTTCCAAAGTAAGAGCAGCTGTATCATTGGTTTTCTTCTCCAGCAAACGTGCTACGCTTTCATGCTCCACCACCGTATTTGATAAATCAGAAAAGTATACCTCTGGTTCAGACCATTCAAGCAATAGTTTTATGTGAGGCGGTCCTGCTTCGGCTGAGAGCACAGATAGGGCCAAATCTATCATTTCTGTAAGAAGTGGATGTTCGACTTGCTCCAAATACGTATCTGGATCCGCTGACGGATCTTGAAGTCGTATCTGAAACATTTCGTTCAAAGGTGTGGCATATGAAAATACTTCCGGCTTTAGTATGGCTGACATTTCGCGCAAAAGTTTCTTTTGCAATTCCACGTAGGAGCAATCACGTGGAGCGCGTAAACAGAATGGAATACCAAAGCGTTCAGTAAAATTACCACTACCACTGACGCTGCCATCTGTTGGCGTAGATGATTTTTTCTTCTTCTTGACATTTGCAATAAGCAACAAAAGATCTGTTGTGTTCGTAGATGAAGAATTTATCGCTGAAGATGTTGTTGTGTTGCTGTCGCTCGATGTAGCAGTTGCCTCATTCGCTTTTGTTGGTTCTTCTTTTTTCTGATGCTCAGGCACCTCAATGCAATAAATGGTCTCGATACCAGCTAGGGTAGAAACTGGTTGTGTATCGTAAAAGACACGTGTGAATCCTGTCTCATTGATGTCTACAAGTACCATGCGTTCACTTGCGATACCCGTATCCGTGTGTAATTGTTCACGCAATGCCACAATTGGTGATCCGGCTGGCACTGTTAGACCCAGTTTCACTTGTCCCGGATGTTGCTTCAGATATAGCACCGTGACAAAAATTGTTTGCTGTTGCAATTGTGGCAACTGCACGGAGATGCAATGAAAAGGATCGAATGTGTTCGACTGTTTTCTGCAACGCGGGCATGTTAGCGACGAACGAAATTGCGCTTGAAAAACGGCTTGGACAAAGGAATTGTTACAGCGAATGTGATTTGCTAGCGTCTCAGCAGCAATTATTTCATCAGATCGGCCATAATTGTTCTATAAAAAAAAAAGTTTTTTTATTTTATGTAAATATTTTCATGATGTGAAGTGGAACATTGTGGAACAACTATTTGTTGTTCATTATTTTAGTCGTCAAACTTTTTGTCAACTTTTCAATTGTTTTGTCTCCGACTTTTTACTGCCAAATTTTATTTTTCAACTTTATGTCGTTTCAGTTTTTTGGAACACTATTCTGCCGTACTACTAAGCGAAAAGGGCGTATCTCAAAAAAAAATGCGTTTCTTATGGCATCGGATAGCTTAAGAAATTACGCGTCCAATGAAATGCTCCAAATGCCTGTATCTTAGTTCAATCATTTAAAAAATCTACTAAGTCAATTTTATCACAACATACTAAGCGAATTAGACGTATCTCAAAAATACGAAGGAAAATTATTACTATATTCGTATACGAATAAAAACATTAAAAAATAACGAAAATTAAACGCAGAGCTTCGTTGACTGGATCACGTTGTCATTGTCGTTGCAAGTTCTTGTCATTACTTGTTTGTTTTCGTTTCGAAAAGAACGAAAAACGAATGTCCGTTTTTAGAAAACTCCCTACTTTTAAAGCTTCAAATTTCATAAGCAACAATCATGCATGCTTAATTTTTTAAATCTTTCTTTTAGTAAATATAGTATAGTTTCTAAAAATATAATTTGATTCTAGTTTTTATTTAATATTATCTGTATTTGATACGATAGAAAAATTATATCTTTCGTATGAAAGTTTATATGACAAATCTTAAGTAAAATATCGTATTTTCATTTTTAAAACTATAAATACTATGCGAAAAAGACGTATCTCATGAAAAGCGTATAAACGCAGCGAATTTCGATATTTTGCCTAAATCATAAATAAATAACCTTAGAATGATATCTAAGTTGCCATAAATAAGTTAAAAAATCTGTAGAGAAAGTAAGAATAAAACGACATTTACAAAACATCAATTATCTCGAAACGAAATTTTTTGAGATACGCCTTTTTCGCTTAGTACGGCAGTATTAGTGTTTAAAATAAAATCATCCAACTATATACACAGCTTTATGAAAATTGATTTCATAAATATTGCTTGTATTAGCGAAACATTTAAAATCAAATTCTTCACTCCGACTCAGGACAGGGATAAAACAACATAACAACCAATGGTGGATTTACGGATCGCCTCTCGGTGTGGGAGATAACTAAATTAAAGTACATAAGCAAGCGCCAAGTACGACGCTTAGTGCGACACGTATGTACTTCAATTCATTTATCTCCTAAGCTAATGTAGATCCTATTCAATTTCCTTTAAAAATCACTATGTTTAATATTTTATTGTAAATTTGTTTATTCTTAATATTGCTTTACTTTTAAGAAGCCCACAACTGGACAAGTAAGCCTCATGTGAAGAAAAAAAATTTTATTACATTCACACTTTCTAGGAGTACAATTAGGCTGAATGTAAACGAATTTTAAGATTTCACAAATTTTTCGTTGCTCGCTTCCCATGAAGTGCCCGATAGATAAATAAACTTTTTTTAGTGTGATACCGCAATGACCAAATGCTAGATCAACTACTGGTAACAACATATGAATCTTGACATTCTGGCTTTCTATCCTTTTAATTTTTGTAAAAAACCAAACACTTTTTCTAAAATAAAGGTATAGACTCTAAATTGTTTTGGCCTTTTTTCCTAGGGAAAAAATTGCAAAAAATCTTAAGCCCATTGAATACTATAAATTCAATTGGCCAAATTTTGACAATTTTAACCTGATCTTGCAAAAATATTTCGAATGGAAGATCAATATTAAAATGGAATAGGCGGAGAGCCGGCTGTAGAAAAGTCGAGTGTATAAGATTACAGGATGAGATATATGCCAAATGATAGAGCTCAATGAGCCTAAATAGAATATCTTGCCAAAGCCTGTCCCGATGGCCGAAAATACCCGAATTTTAGCCAATTTTGTTGTTCTAATTAAAACTGTAGTACATAACAGCTCGAAATGTATGCCAAATGATAGAACTCGAAGAGGCCTAAATATAGTACCTGGGATTGTATTGTTGAATCCTGTCCCAAACATGGGTTTTCACCGTTTTTTGGGTCAATTTTCATTAATGAAGATAACAGCTTAAAATTCGTGCCAAATGATAGATATCGAAGAGCCTAAATAGAATATATAGGGTTGCCTTGTCCTAAACATTATTTGACACCCGTTTTTGGGGTCAACTTTTCTTAAATGAGTGGCAACTCATGTTTGGGACAGAATTCTACAAGGCAACCCTATATATTATATTAAGGCTCTTCGATATCTATCATTTGGCACAAATTTCAAGCTGTTATCTTCATTAATGAAAATTGACCTAAAAACCGGTGAAAACCCATGTTTGGGACGGGATTCAACAATGCAATTCCAGGTATTATACTTAGGCCTCTTCGAGTTCTATCATTTGGCATTCATTTCGAGCTGTTATGTACTACAGTTTTAATTAGAACAACAAAATTGGCTAAAATTCGGGTATTTTCGGCCATCGGGACAGGCTTTGGCAAGATATTCTATTTAGGCTCATTGAGCTCTATCATTTGGTCTACATCTCATCCTGTAATCTTATACACTCGACTTTTCTACAGCCGGCTCTTGGACTAGAAGTTTAATTGCGCGGAATATTAATAGCAATATTTTCTATCTGAATTACTTTTTCAATTTAGCAGTGTCCAAAGTAGAATAATTAACAAAACTTAGATAAAATCCGTTGGATACCAATTTTAAGGATATTCCTAATGAGTCGGAAACTATTTTGGTTTCTTGTTTTTAATAGCAATTCAAGGTTGTTTAGATTTACTCCTTCCATCTGCTATTTTTGTCTAATTTCCTTATACTAATGGTAAGAAATTATATTTTGAAAAATTTTTTTGTTTTAAAAATAAGTTTTTAGGATTTAATTCAATTATTTTTTATTATTTTGCTTTAATTTTATAATATAATTCTGAATATGCATATATATCGAACCCCCGAAAGGATGTCATAAACAGAATTTGTTTGCAAAAAAAAAATCATTGAGTCAAGTATTCAAAAAGTCACTTTTGGTACGACCCGGGCCAAAACTTTGTATAGTAAGTTTGTAATCAGAGAACCGAGTTCTTCAGCAGTTCAGAGCCGCAACACCCTACATAGTCACCGTATTGTTTCAAGTACTTTGCGAAGTACTTCAAGATCTTTAAAATTATATGGAAAAACTCTTTCAAATTGAATGTTGTCAGAAACTGTCAAGTACATACATATGTATATGAATTGATGGATAGGAACAGATTCTAATCTTTCTGCAGTATTAGAAAAATATTTCGATAATTCAAGACTTTTTATTTTTCTTGTTTGTTAGAAAGATTAGAACTCTCTCCAAAAAACTGATGTTTCCTCCGAATAAATTTTTTGAGAAAGCAATCTCTCATGATTAACAGTTTTGGTACTATAGGAACTAGCAAGGTATTCTTAAAAGTTATACAAATTGCATATTTGTAGCATTTTCTTCCCACCAAAACTGACAGAAATATTATCTGCAACACCAATCATAAACCCATTAAGTTAAAATAAATATAAAAGTAATTCCAAAGCAAATATGATTATATAGCAAATGTTGAATTCAATGTTTTTCTGTTAATTTATTTTTATATCTTTATGACATCTGTCTAATGCTGTTTGCGCTTGAGTAAATTGTTATCAAAATTTTTGTATTATATTTTATTTATTTAGACACATTTCTTTTATTTACCTTGACACTTTTATAGCGGCGCTTTGTTGCCGTATTAAGATCCTCATGAACCTTATCCAACAACCAAAAAAGAAATTCTTGAGCATCATGTTGTGTGGAGCTGCGAAATTGTGAACCATAACGATCGACAACAGCCTGAATTTTCAATAAAAAGGAGAAAAAAGGTATTGACAGTCACTCGAAAACAATTTGTGTGCATACCTTAAAACTGGTGCTGTGATCATTTTCGTTTTTGCAAGTCCACAAAGCCTTGAGCACATTGGCCAATTGTTCAGTTAATTCACCTTTAGTACCAAATTTACGTGAGTTGATTTTATTGCGCCGTTTTAAATCGGCCTAAAATATAAAAACAAAAATATTCTTATAAAAGTATACACCAAATAATAGCATAGTAAATTTAGATACAAATACAAATGTAATTAGAAAAAAAAAAAGACGGGAACAGACGAAAGTCAGTGAAAACCTTCATAAAATGCTGGTCTAAACTTCGGATATTTGCTTGGTTTTGAATGGTTCGAAAGTTTTCATTAATAACAAATTATTTTTCAAAAAAAAAAATCAAATGAAAACTGCAGCTAACACATGCCTTTTGATTAAAGAAGCTGAACTTTATCAATTTGAGGATGTTTAACATCTTTACCACTAACTCCATGCAATTTTAGTGTATGCAAGCCACTGAAAAAAAAACTATGCACGGGTATATGGGCATTTCTCAGAAGCTTTTAACTTGCATGTCGCTTACATACTTTCATCAAATTAGATTATAATCCGTACCAATCATAATATTTTCAGCTATTGATACTATGAAGCAATTATTAATTTGCAATTATATGTCATTAAAACCCATTTTCTATCATTGTTTCGAAAAAAATTCAAAGATTGTTCCGACACTTGCCATTTTTCGACTTGTCGCTTAGCACTTTTCAAAATAAAAACCGTTTATATCTCATGATGGGCAAGTTTGATCCAAAGCAGAAAAAATCAATTAGTGTACTTTAAGTTACCCCGAACGAAGTGGTTTTGTTTATATAAGTGTGTGTGTTCAATATTTGCCATAAAAAAATTCTGAAAGTTGTCATCAAGTTTTGATGTCAAATGACTAAGATGCATGATATGTAGGTACTATTAATTCAAATAGTAATAACTTTTTGCGAATATTGACCCGCGCACAGATTGTTCAAACATTAACCAGTATGTGCATTAAATTTTTTTGTAGAAATATGTGAAATTCGCGCCGATTTTGAGCTGGACGTGCCGTCATGTACAGATGTTACATTTGAATGTCAAAACTATAAGTTGTAATAACTCAATAGTATTGCGTTTATCTGACTCAAAATATAGTGATGGATTACTACTATCACTTAATTTATCATGTTTGACATTAAATTCATACCTAATGTTATTACAACCAGAATAATTAATTGAATTAAGTGAATGTCAAAAGCCTAAGATTGTCAAAAGTATAAAAATTTGAAAAAGTTTAGAATGAATCTCTTTGGAATCGGGAGCATTGAAAATTTCAATGTTCAACATGAAAACATGTATTATTGAGCCAAAATAAACATAAAAATCATGAATATGTGGCTGTGCCACCGACTTGAATTTTTATTAATTGAAATATCGTAAGGAAAAGGTTATAGAGAATTGCCCATATAATTGAAAAGAATTCAATTTAAATCGAATTCTCAATAAATGAGTATAAGTTTGGTTTGAGCTTCCAGTTAGAATCTGAAATATGTTCTAAAACGGACTAATGTTCATTACCTAACATTTTCAGCAAGTATTGAGCACGGCCATGAGGGTATACAATTCATGAGGGAAATAAGATTGGCAAGCAGCTAAAAAATTTTATTATATTCCGTTTGAACTTGCTTACCTACAAGCTAACGTAATGCGTTAGCATGTAGTAAGTACCTTTTTTACTTTTTTGTGAAAAAAAAATACTTCATATATTTTGTACGACTCTTAAGTTAAAATTAATTTTAAGCATGTATATATTTTCAATTATGCCTAAAGTTAAGTGGGTAGAGCTTTGCCTTCCTATCACGAAATTGTGTGATCGAGTTCCAGTGCAGTTATGTGGTTCAAAATTCAAAGATTTTAAAATTCAAATAGAAAAGTTTAAGGCACATAAAAATTAAAACGGTTTGCACAAAAATAGTTTAAAAATAAAAACAAAAGATGCAGCAAATTATGAAATTTTTGAAATAAAATTAAAAATAAAAAGGCGGGAACCAGCGACCTAACTATTTTTAGTTCACACGCTAACAAATTTGACCTGAGTGGCAAATATGCATCCCATTGCCATTATCTAAAAAAAAAAAGATTCAATGGGGAAAACAACCATCTCTGCTTCCAGACAACCTTGCTATCATTAGTCCTTCTGTAATGGCTTACTTTTTAAGAAGCTTGTAATAGTTTGCACACATGGAAAGAAGGAGTCGAAAAAACAGAAAAACAAATGATAAATTTTTTCTACGTTTTTTATGAGTTGTAATTGGAAACAAACTGTTTGCGCCATTCACAGGTTTGATTTAGGAAGCTGAAGTTTTGGGAGAATGTTTTTCAAACCCAATTCAATAATATTGACCGAATTCGGATGTACATATGTATATTGTTTGTGTTTTCAGCAAAACGAAAAATGTGAGCGTGGTTTGACAACAGGGGTGGCACCTCCCATACAACTAAAATACTTAAGACGCTATATCTGGGCACCTAAGGCAAATTTTTTCTACGTTTTAGAAAATCGGTTTTTTGTACAGTTTTAACGGACACAAATTATGTTCGTCCCGTTTTTTTTTTTTTTTTTTGATACTTTTATTTTTAAAAGTCACATGTAAAAAGCTTATTAGACTCTTATTTTTAAAAGTTGAAAAAAAAGTTATAGATAAAAGTTTCATTTGCTTTAATTAACAAAGCAAATCCGTAAATAATATCTTGGATTACTGAAGCAAAAAACTCAAAGAAAACACTTCGGATTGTTAATTTTTAAATCTAAAGGTAAATACCTAACAAATCTTAACAGAAAAAATTTACAATTATGCACTATCTTTTTTAAAAAAAATATACTGCACAAATGGATTGGAATGATCAAAAATGAATTTTGGAAGCCACAAGAGATGTTTCCGAACCTTCTAAAAAACTGTTTTGAACCAATTTTTCGAAAAAAATTTTACTGCTCCAATCGATGGGAAAAGGTCGAAAATTAATTTTGAAATTCACAAAAGAGGTCCCCTCCTAAAAACATGTTTTGGACCAATTTTTAGAAAAAATTTTACTGCATGGGAAAAGGCCAAAAAAAGAATCTGGAAGCAATAATGGAAGTCTTCGACCCTCTTAAAGGGATATTTTGGGTCATTTTATGAAAAAATTTTACTGCACCAATCGATGGAAAAAGGCTGAAAACGGCATCTGGAAGTGACAAGGGAAGTCATCGACCATCTCAAAGAGGTATTTTTAGAAGCATTTTTTGAGAAAAATTTATTCCACTAATCGATGGGAGAAGACCGAAAATGGAACACTCCGAAGTTTGTAAATTTCTCTATAATGTTGTAAACTACACTGGGTAAAAATACTTGGAGTTTTTATCGAAACAAATGAATTGTGTAGATAAATGCATTTAATAGTATTTATACAAATTATAGGTGTAATTTTACTGTAATTAATTTACAGATTTCACACAACGCTCTATCTAGTCCTTAGAGTGTATGGAAAGGCTCCATAAAGTGCACATGTGCACGTGGCTGCCTTGCAATGCTACATTATGCACTTTAACGTATTCTTCTTGTCTGGAATTTTTCAATTTCTTTTCTAAAACTTCACCGGTCATCCCACACCTAAATATTTTCATATTAAGAGGATTGCATTATTGTTAGTAAGCCACGGGCGTCAAATATTTTAGGATGGTCCTGGATGGAATAGGAAAATCGCAGTGATAAAGAGTTATAAGGATAAAAAAATTGCATATGGGAATAACGAAATATATTAAACCTACAGTTGGAATATTAAATTAAAAATTACTATTTTGTCATGTTACATAAGCCCAAGTCATTTAATAGAGTTCATTTTCAATTTTTTTCAGCTTACCTTATATTGATCCAAAACAAAGTATTCAGCTAAAATATCCGTGTGGCTAAGACACTGCAGCACTGCATTCATGAAGCAAGTGTTGCCATGATTTTTGAGTCCCGTTACACCGGGTATCTGATCGGCTGGCCATTGATAACCGCCAATGGGTGGTACACGATCGCTGCTTGATAGAGAGTTCGCTTGGGACGATGCTTGTTTATTCGCCTAAAAAAAGTCAAAGTGAAACGGCAATGATTAACATTTCAACGCAACAGTAAATTTGTGTGTCATTTTCTATTTTTCAACTGTGGTTTCAGTAAAATCTAAGCAGTTTTTGTTTTAATAATTGCGCAAAAATTAACACATTTTCGTGAGATAAAGCCAGTGTAAGAAGTGAGCAGAAGCAAGCTGTGGAAGATGAAGGTGTTAATAAGTGAAACAATACCCAGCACTGCTGTCTTTGCCTTCCTTTTCAATGTTTGTTTTAGAAATTTCGAATACTAAATTGTTTGAAACGCAAATGAAAATTTAGCTCATTTTGCGATGTCGCGAATTTAAAAATAAATTAATTTGAAGCGACTTTCATAAATGAATTTTAAATTGTACTTCTTTTTTTGCGTAAAATTAAAATATTTATTGAGTATGATAAATGTTGTAAGTTAATCTTAATTTAAATATTTTTTAAAACAATATAAGTTTTTGCCAAATGTATGAACTTAATTATAAAATTCCCAAAAAAAAAAAAAAAAGATTTTCATATTATTTCCCAGACTGGACAGAGGGTAAAACGAAAATCTTAGGATAAGGATACGCATTTATATTTTTCGAAAACAGCATAACATTTTACTTTAGAAACAATCAATTTGTTCATGGAAAAATTTGTTGTAAACTATTGATATTTGTAACAAAGTAAGACAACCTTTGCGTAATGCTATGAATTTTTAGATGTAGAGTACATTTTGCACATAGAATGGTCATGGCTAAGGTTGTTTTGACCTCGTGTGCTTTGAAATCGATATTTACTAAGATTTATAATTCTTTATGAATGAAAAAAAAAAGAAATGAATATTTATAGTTTAAATAAGAAACTTAGCACAACAAAATAGATACATACTATACAATACACAAGTACTTGTTAGATACAAATAAGAAACGAAAAACAAAATAGGGCAAAACTGAAGAATTAGCAAACGCTAATGAAGCAAAGGTTAGAAAACTAAACAAAAAACATAATTTGAGTTTGATAATATTTTTTAGATACTATTTTTTTAGTAAAAAAAAGAACAAAAAAATAGAATTAAAAAAAAAAAACCAGGGGAAAATTCAGATTCAGTAACCTAAAATACATAAATAGCCTGGGGGGTAAAGTAAAATAAGTTTTTATATTCGGACTTGTGAACAATTATTCAAAATCACAATTAGCAAGAGTGTTATTTTTCGTCAAAAATTAAGTTCCGCGTGAGTCAAAAATTTTAATTCTAACAGCAATTCTTGAATTTTTGTTTACTTCCTGCACTGAATACCGTATTTTATCTAATTATTTACCGTATTTTAGTAGGTTTCCAAATACATAGTTAAATTTTGCTTGTATGGAAAAGTAATGCCCACAAATCCAAGCCCGCCAACTTTTTACCATATATACCATTAATAGCATTTTTAATTGGATAAAATATGCATTTATTGCTTCAAACTGGCACACTTTTTGTCGAGCCGAGTCAAGAAACGTTATACCCCTTACGTCAGCAACATGCAACGTAATCTTTGCCATAATTTTGTGCTAAAAAAATGTTAAGTGCTGCACGAATTTTTGAGAAAATTAAGGTTTTTGCTAGCTGAATGAGAAGCTAGCAAAACATATATGGAAATTATATATATCGAAATGATGTCCAAACTTTTGGAAATGGAAAAAAAATAATGCTTATCTAGTGCTGCAAAATTATTGTAATATAAGCATAGAGGTAGGTACTTTGCTAACCATTTCTAAATTACCTAAACTAAATGCTCTACTAGATGTGTTTGATCCTGCATATTGCAATAATTTTGCAGCACTAAATAATTTTTTAAATTTCTAAAAGTTTGGAGATGATTTAGAACAATTTTCAATTATGCTTTGATAGCTTCTCATACAGCTAGCAGAAACCTTAATTTTTCTCAAAAACCATGTAGCACTAAATTAACACTTACTAAGCACTAAATATTGGCATAAGTTACATTGTATTTTGCTAACTTTTTCTAAAGCACCTAAACTAAATACTCCATTAGATGTATTTGAAGCTACGTAGTAAAAAATTTATATAAATTGTTTTCCATGGTTATATCAGCGATGGGCAAAACGCGAAAAATGAGCCACTTGTGGTTCTTTGCAACAAACACGAAAAATAACAGAAACAACACACACATCCACTCACCACTGTTTCGCACATTTTTATCATTGTTTTTTTTTTCTAATTAAATGCGCTATTTACAGGATTTGTATTATTGTTATTGTTGTATCATTCGAGAAAAAAAACAACAAAAAACAGAAGCGATCAAACTAGAAAACTATAATGCTTCATTAGCGTCCCAGCGGCAAATAAGCAGAGTACTCCGAAAATTCATCAATGAAAAGTAACTTATTTGTATGGTGCGTTTCATCGATGCGATTTATTTTTATTTTCATCTATTTCCCGATTTAATTTTAACTGTTCAACACGTTCTAAAAACCGACATAATTACATATACAATTTTTTTACTATCGTCAAAATTAGGTATAAATTTCATTTCAACTTTTTAATTTGTTGAAAAAATATTTGTAATAGAATTTTTTGTTTGCCTAATATTTCGCATACTTTGCATGTAGAAATGTAGGCAGAGTGTCTGTCATCTGCTAACTTTGTGTATGAAAATGTAAGGGGTCTTACCTGTTGGCTCCATGGTTTGTATGTAGAGATGTAGACAACTCGATAAACTATACAGACACTTAGTAAGCGATGTTTAAAGGCAACGTGCTTTTAGTTTGTTACACATTGTATATAGAGATGTAGGCAAACTACCTACAAAGCTGCCATCGCTTTGTAAGAAGAATTTACAGTTGTGAGCATTACTTTCTACAGTGAGTTTAACTATTCATCGGTCTTGTTTATAACATATTTGCCGCTGAGGTACTTTTATTTAGACACTCATGTTGTTCTTGATCGATTCTTGAAATTGGTTTTTGGTTTATTGTAGAATTTTTTGCTTTTGCTATCGAGATCGAGTTTATGTTGGGGTTCTTTCTGTTGTTGTAATTGTTGTTTTAGATGCTTTTCTTGTAAGTGGCTCTTGCTTCTCAACCAAAACCCAATTTCAAAAATCAAACAAGAACAACATGAGTGCAGAAATAAGAGGACAGTGTCAAACGAAACGAGAGAAGCACATGTTGATTGTATGTTCGCACGTATAAAGCACGTATAAAAAATAAACACAACACTAACAATGTGCGTAGCAGTGGTAAGTGCTTTTGTTTGTTATTTTGGTTATTTGTCTTAAGAAAAATTACGCGTTTGTTGTAAAGAGCCACAATTGACTCGTTTTTCGTGTTTTGCCCATCGCTGATTTATATTACAATTGTTTTGCAGCACTAAAAAGCAACGGCAACTGATTTGCATGTGTTTGAGGTAGCTGAACCCGAAAATGCAAACCGTTTTTTGTTTTGGTTTGGCTCTGAATTTTGAGGTATACAATGCATTTATGATGCTAAAACGCAGAAACTCTGTAGTATATCAGAATAACCACTAAGCCATATGTCACATAATAAATAATGGAGCATTTCTATTTTTCACTAATGATGACATTTTAAAGTCGATTGCAATCACATCGAAAGCATGTGCACACATACATACATAGTATGTACTAATACTACGAAAAATTGTAACAACATGAAGGACGATTGGAAGGTTGAAAAGTGGGTTGTAATGTACTAATACATATAAAAGTTGTTATTCGTAAGTAAAGCAAAAAGAAAACAATAATTGGAAGCAGGAAAATTAACAAAATAAAGGCATTACATTTTGGTTGTTTTGGAAATTGGTTGGGTGGATGGTTGATAATGGTTGCGAAAAAAAAGTTTATATTAAAAAACTTAAATTGATATTCCAAATTATATTATAGACCTTTGCTATTGTGCGAACAAAAAAACAGTGTGAAAATAAATTTTTCTGCATACGTATACGTAAATAGGGTGATGCGAAATTCGTTGATATTTCTTTTATCGACGGAACATCTCAAAATCTTTTTCAGGGTTAATAAAGGCAAATCGAGGAAAAATTGCATACTAAAAAAAAATAAAGCTTTTTTTCTAAATTTTAATAGTATCACAGTTTATCAACACAATTAAAAAAAAAATAAAATTAAGATTTTTTGAGAAAAAAAATTTCTTAAAATTTTAAAAAAACGCACCCAAAAAACATATGACTAATTTTTTCGAGACATTGTTAAGCCTACAGAACATATATTTTTGATACTTGCAACTCATATATAATTTTATTGTTATCAATTAATTAAAATTAGTTAATTAGTTAAAGTTAAATACCTTCATATAAATTTTTATTAATTTATCTCAAAAAAATTTTAGAATTATTCATATGTTTTGGTAAAGTGCAATAAAACTGAAAAATCGCCCGACGCGACCTTTAATTGTTTATAGAATGATGACAAATGTAGAATATTATTTTCTAAATTTGGAAAAAGATTTTGGGGTGTCCGGAGAAAAAAAAATCATCGAATTATACATCACCCCAACGTATATACTATGTAGTAGATATATTGCTATTAGGAATAACTACCTCTCTTCTACGCCAACATCCTGTGTAGAAAGGTACAATACCAACAAATGCTGACTTATCCGCAGACTTGTGAAAGGCATAAGGAGGAAAAAACATAAAGTTAAAAATTAATATTTGTAAATGATTCTATATCCATTTTCAATGGGCAAAAAGAATAGAATAAAACGTGCCTGTTAAAACTTAAGTTTAATAAAAATATCAAATAACTAAATGCACTTAAGTAATTTATATTTATTCATCTCCAACATTTTTGTCTTTTTCACCATTTTATCAGTTTTCGTTGAAGTCAGTAAAATTTTAACGTATGCAGTTTTTTTTTTGTTGATCAAAAACCGATGTTTCTTGTCCAATAAATATACTACAATTTTTTTGGTTTAATGCATACTTTCTGAGTTAAACAACAAAAATACTGAAATGATAAAAGTGACGAAAAGACAGAAGAAATTAAAAAAAATTTTCTGTAATATATATTTTTATATAAGAGTGATGACTGCATTACCCTTGACATTTTCTTAATGACAATATCATTCTTTTATTTTTTAAGAGATCAGTTTCTAGCTAAATATTAAAATTTTTGCATTATACGGAAGCAAAATAAAAAACAGGGGGGAGTCCTGTCCGAACTCACCAAACCTCACCAAGGTAAGGGAGGAGGTCCGAATTTTCAAAAAAACACCTCACGTAATTTATGGACGTTCCCTAAGAACTACGTAAAATGTAGATGATGTTGCACAACAGGGAGTGCGCGGACCTCTAGTAATAAATAAAGCTGATAATTTTAAAAGTTTTATTTCAAAAAATTATGCTTAATTTTAATGTTTGTATCATTTCTTAAAGAATTTAAGTTGGTGATGAAAACAATTTTCGAAGCAATTAATAGAGTTTAATTGATGTGACCTTAATCAACATGATAACACAAATAGTTCACTTGAGCACCGAACATTAATAGCACACTGAGAAAAATTAATTTTTAAATATACTGTCTGCTTCAGTGTTGGCATGTCACAAGGACGACGGTCACATGTCGTAAGCTGTCGTAAATGTCACAAATGTCACAAAAGTCGCAAACTCCAGATCAACCTCGTTTTCACAACTACTAAAATTGTTTTATTTAATTTTTATGTAATTTGATGAGAATTTAAATAGGTTTGACAAACAATTTGATGATCTGAATCAAGTTATGAATAAATAATTTTTCTTAGTATGAACTTAAGAATTCGTCTTTGTCACAAACTCAAGTTGTGTCACAAAGACTCGAAGGTTTATGACGTTTACGACAGTAGGTCGCGCGACATTTGTAACATGCCAACACTGGTCTGTATACGTCTATACTATAGTATAACGATATGTGGCATATCTCTTTAAACAGCATCTATATAGGTTTGGGCAGTCTCCAGCCCATAATATATTAATCGCCCAGTAACTAAAAAATTTTCAAGTGGAAAATTATTACAAAGATTGAATTTTATTTTGAGGACCTCTCTAATCATAAGATTGTAGTAAAACGAGTATTATTCTGCTTATTTTGTTTAAGCCAAAAATGTCTTCCTGCCTATCGTTAAAATACTCGGAGAAAAAGATAATGCTCGTGAGTCTGGTGAAAGGTGGTTCCTTTATGCAAAAGTTTCAAGAATAAGCATAGGTTCTAAGAGAATTTCAACGTTTAAATTAACATTGAGGAAATGTTATGAAAAATTGAATGCTTTTCTTTTGTACGGAGTGCTAGTTTTGACGAGATGGTTCAAATAAAGAATAATTTTTTTTTAAATAAGTTTAAAAACGTCTAAATTAAACCTTAGTTTAAAAACGTCTAAATTAAACCTTTTTCTATATAAAATGGCAGAACTTCAATTTTACTCATTTGCTCCAACCTACAAAAACAAACATTTTCTGGATATAAAAGAAGAACTATGACGCGATACCCCAAAGATTCCCTCACATCGAAAATTCTAAGTGGGGGGATGAGTGAGAGTACAATGAAAATGGATGACTCTTTCTTTCACTGATTCTTTTGATAAATGCACACTTTTTTAATGCATTTTAAAGTTAGTCAAAAATATACCCCAAGAAATAGGCAACATATTTTATTCTTTAATTTTTGTTATACAAAAATTATTTTCGTAATAATCACTATTCCTTTCGAACAATTCAAGTCCCGGGGGGACATGGAAGGCATTCGGTCTCGTGTTTTTCGTTTTTTTGTGTATTATATCGTATTCGAAACCATTTTCGCAGAACATCCGATAAAATTTTAAATTTCCTTAAAAGTTTTACATTGCGAAATGGAATTTTTAATAATTTTACTTTGCTCTGTCGTAGAATGCCCCACTTGAAAAAATCATTGGAGTATTATACAAAAATAATGGAACTTACTTGTTACGATCAAATGTTTTTAATAAAAGTAAATACCTAGTCTTGAGAAGAAAAGGAGTTGAGCACTGCTATTTTTTTGACCGATCGAAAGTACAAATTACTCAATACAATAACATAGCAAACTTAGGAAGTACCGTTATTTTTTTGGAACAAAATGTAATGTGCTTATTTTCTACACTTATCTAGTAACTATATTTAAAAAGATTAGAAGAAATAAAACGTCATTTATTCGAAATATTTTCTTTCAATTCAAAAAATGATACCCACCGCACTGCTATTATTTTGACCGCTGCTGTACGTACATAAACTCAAAATGTTCAATACAATAATTACTTAGAATGTCTAATTATTTAATAGCATTTAAAAAACTCCGATGAGAATAATCCGATTCTCATCACTACATAATTTACTTTTCTGATCAGGATCTGAACAGAACACCTATAATCTTACCCTTAACTGGAAACAACTTTTGTTCAGGACTGGATCTGTTAAGTGGATATGGTCGATTTCATTGGATCCGAAAGCCTAATCCATTCCTTATCATACTTCAGTTAAATAAATATAATCCGAATCGGATCCAAACCTGAAGTAATTACTAGTCGGGATAATAGCGAACAACTTTGTTTGTGATCCCCTTGTGATTATCCTTGAATATCTTGGCTAAGGACAGATTTACACGAGACAATGCTTGATAGTTGTTTTTGATGCACATATATATTATCTATCTTGAAAATTTCATCCTTATACACGCCTCTTTTCTACAGCCGCCTCTTGCCCGATTAGTAAAGTTTCATTTCTTTTAGTGTACATAGTTGCAAAGAATATGGTAATAGCTTCATAAGGGATGAAAGTACAGATGTACGCGCAGTAAAAATAGACTTATCAGAAATGCAACAAGTTGTTATTGTAAATAAACTTATAATAGAAATGTCGGTACCTATACTTACAATTAGTTAATTTTAATAACAAAGCAATGACTCTTACACACGCAGACAAAATCAGTACTGCGTAAGTTTAAATGAGTTTAGTTGTTATAATTTACTCAATCATTTTCAATAAAAATAACACGAATAAAATTTATTATGAAGTGTTCAAATTTCGATAATTTGTTCGAATTGCTAAACAAATAATCTATTACTATATTAAATGTAATGTAAGCTAGAAGGTTCGTGTTTACACGCAAAGAACTTTGCCATACTCGATTTATGGTATATACATTTTTACTACGTTCACTGAGTAAACTTGAAACCATGAAATTTTATATGGATTTTTTACCTCAGCTTATATTTTAAACTATTTATGTGTGAGAAAGAAAGAAAGAAAGAAAGTTTTATTTGATTTGTGGCTCTTGATTTGAAATTAATTTCAAGCATCTTTCGCGCAATGAAGCCTGGTAATGAATAGAGAGCTTTCATCGGGCATTTACAAAGTTGAGAAACAACTAGCAAGATAAGTCCTAGGATAAGTTGGTTGAACATTTCGATGATGAAGATATCGATATACTTCAATATCAGCATCATAAATGTATGCATACTCTTATGCATGTTATAAGAGGTCTGCATGAGTGCACTAGAACCGACCATCAAGACACTCGCCACTTTGCGAGTCCTTCGAACCCTTGTGCACAAAAACCACAAATCAAATCAAAACAAATCGAAACACCAAGCAGGAGAGGTGAGTGCTGCACTTGCAAATAAAATGTTCTACAGGTTCAAGCACTCGAAGTTTATTGCATTCGGAAGTTTATATGATGATCGTTTCGAGTGCACTAATGCAGATCTCTGTTATCTATAACTCTCCAGTTACACAATATTTAAGTAAGATTCCAACGAAAAACTTACATAGAAATGAGGAATTGAAACTTCTTTCAAGTAAAATTTCATATTTGCGAGATTCAGATTATTTTCTGGTCACGCCGCTGATTTTTACACAGTTTAGCGGTAATTTTGGACAATCACATCGCAAATATGGAAAAAAAGAAATTGATTTCGTTAAATACTGAAAATTCTGTGAGCCTAGGCCATCCGAATTGCCCATTTGCTGACCATACATATGCCAACAAGATACATTCTCCATGTAAATCAACACTAGTTAAAACAAACCGATAGAAGTAGCTTATGTCATTTATTTAATTGCCGGCACAAGCAGATTTAAAAGTAACCGGCACATGTTTTTTAATGAAAATTTTGATCTAAAAAATTCCTAAGCAAACGAGTATTTAATTCAATCAACGCAACCTCATTTGCATTCTTTGCTTGTGCAAAAATTTTTCTATCATTTTACAGGAAGTATCTAGTTCCAAATATGCAAACTTACACATGTACATAGTATTCATTAAAGGAAGTGCAGTTTTCGCCATAGCGATAGCCAATACTTCTCGCTATGTTTAACATTTCACATGTTTTTGTATGCATACATACACACATTATTACGCTAACAAATTATATTCATTCATAAAGTAGGGTAATCCACATTTAATTTGCAAGTACATACTATCACCATAATCATGCATAGCTCTGCATGGCCTTTGAACTAGCTTAAATTGCTTTCCAAGTTGATGTTCTATCAGGTGAGATATCTTTGCTATACAAAAATGAGACTTAGAATAACTGATAACACGGAAATTTTGAATTTCCCGACAGTATTTTAGGGTTCTTCTAAAAATTTTACATTTTAAGAAAAATTACGAAAAACTTTTTTTCACAACTGCGTGAATATATCTTACGAGGAAGCAACCAAAACAAAGAACTACAGCAGATATATTTTCACAGGAATTTTCAAATATTTTGCAGACATTTTTTGGGGTAATATTTTTTTAGAAAACCTTTGACTTTTCCAGAAAATTCGAATTCACGCCGGAGAATATGTATATCTTAGCGTGAACTTCAACACGTGAACTTCGAGCAATTTCGGACCGTATTCTGGCGGAAAACATTTATAGAAAGCCCATGAATTTTCCGGGAAATTGTAAATAATGTTGAGCCATTTTTTCTTTTCAGAAAATGGCACAGAAATCACTCGAATTTCACGTGTTGACATATTGTTCCTTAGGCGTTTTGTTTTGACTGCTTCCCGCTAAGATATATTCTCTTAACAATATTTCGGCTATAAAACTGACTGAGGATATACTCGAAAATGAGTAAATTATCGGATTGTAGCGTTTCCGAAGAATTCTAGAACATGAAGTTATTTTGAACATGTCTAATGCACATACAGCTGCGGTCAAAATAATAAGCAGCACGAATGGAAAACTTTTTTGACGATAAATCTGAGAAACTACGGAGACTAATCCAAATTGTTTTTATTAAATAAATAAGATACAATATACCAGATGCTCCCTAACTAAAGAATACGTTAAAAGAATAAGTTTTTCTAGTTTTATGACATAATAAAGCTCATAGGTAAGTGCCAAAATTAGACAGTCAGAAAAATAGCACCGAGCAGATATCACTAAAAAAAGAAGTTTCACTGAAAAGCTGTGAGTAGTTTTTTAATTACTCATAACTTTAAACTAAGTCTTACATTAAATACACATTAAATTACTACTTTGTTGCATGCCCTTTATTGGTAATGACTGGACTCCACTAGTTTTTGACACCTTTCTACAGAAATCGCCATTCAGGAACGTTCAATGGCAGCCCAGAAGTCAGTATTGTTTTTTGGCTGACTGTCTGCCATTCTTTTCTTAACGTCAGTCCACAAATTTTGAATTGGATTTAAATCTGGTGACTGCGATGGCTATTCTATCACATTGAGCTGATTCTTTTGGAACCACACTTTTTAGCTTTTTTGCTTATTTTTCATGATTGGTGATGGCCTTACATACGAGCGAGATCCATTGTGACCAAACTAAGCCGTTTTTTTTTGCATCCGTTCACAAGATATTCCTCCTTTACATAAAAATAAATTACATAAGAATACGCATTCGTTCTGCGGTGCTATTTTTTTCACTGCAACTGTATGTATATGGTATATTTGCGTAAATTTCCACTCAATCATTCACTTTTTGACCAAGTTTTTGTTTCATTTATTAAAATTGAACCAAACGATGTTGTTGATTGTCTCATTGATGTTCGCATACCCCGAATGTTTGTATTTTATATCCGTTGCAAAATTTATTTTCTTTTATTGTTTTAAATTGATTGTCTTTCCCTCAAAATGACAGTAATTAAATTATATATTGTGCTACTTATTTGCTACGTTGTAATTTTGCATATAATATTTGTTAATGTGAACTTAACTTCTATATTACAAACAACATTTAAAATGTTTCAACGCATTAAGTGAAATTATTGTTGATTTTGTTTTAGTTTGGTTTTCAGACCATGCATCCCGGACATGCCTATGTGCCACATACATAAATTGATACGTGGATACACTTTTCAGTTGCAAAGCTTGGTTCAAATCAAAAACTGCTATTTAAGAACATAAAGATTGGTCTACAACATTATGCATACCATCCTACATTTTGTTATGTTAAATAGCAACAATAATGAATTACCACGGTAGTTCGCAAAATCGGACAAAGTCTATTTCTTATAAAGAGATCGAAAATTTAAAAAGTGCAAACTATAATTTTAATGCATACAATATATATTTTATTTGGAAACAAATTTTGAAAGGAATCATATCAGAACTTTAAATGAAATCCATGGTTCAATAAAAGAGAAGTGATTTGTCCTAAGAAAAATTATGAAAACAAAGCCATCAAATTCCAATAGAAAACGTCAGATTTTTTAACTCAATTCGATTGTTACTATTTTGTGTTGGATTTTGACAACTATGAAGCCAATGAAAAAGATAGACACTGTTGTTTTATTCAACCATGACTGAAAACTGGAAATGTTCGCTTTATTTCTTGTGCTGGGGTATGTATACTTAAGTCCTTTAAAAATTTAAAAACAAAATATCTCCAATCATCACACCCAGTTTAAAGTAGGATTACGACCACACATTGTACTAATTTGTTTACTACACCAAATTTCTTTTCTTTTTTTTTTTAATGAAACCATACAAGCATTTTTTGCTATATTTATGTAATTTTTAAAGCAAATAAACCTATTAAATACGTATGTATGGCATATGAATAAATTTATGTGACATAAATGTCGGATGCTTAACAATGTGCGTGACCCGTGACTATTAGATGATGATATGGGGCTTTGAATTTTTTGTATTTCCTGCACCCAGACAATTAGTTTTAAATAAACACGTGTTATATTCCACTAGGTTTATTAAGTGAATAACCTAATAAAATTGAATGCACTTGTGTACTCATAATCAGGTTCATACGTATTTGATAATTTTTTTGGATTTTAGAAATCAACTTACGATTTGACATTGTAAGAAATTTAATAATGGTATTCACGCCGACCTCGCTAATTCGTTATTCGTTACTTTTTTCTGTGCATTTTGTTTTTGTAAAGTTATGGAACTGTCAGAATAACAAGTAACAAAGTAATTAGGTGGCATGCCCGATAGTTTCCTGTTAGTCAGTAACATAGCGAAAGTTGTGCGTACATACAAAAATAGAAACACAAAATCAGCTGTTACTGCCAGGTTAACGAAATAAAACCAGGTCTTCACAGTTAAAAGCTTTACCGAACAACCAACTAACGAATTATGAAACTAACGAGGCTGGTGTGAATACCACTAATATGTCTTTGTATCAATAACAAAATCTGTGTGGACTTTTTTTCGAGATATTTGTTAAAGAAAAACAAAAATTGGTCTAACCATCAAAATACTGTTAGATTGTGACTTGGGGGAAGTTGGTGAAGTTAAAAATAAAAATGAATATAACCGAACCTAAACATATCACTTTTAGTTTTTGGTACCACCAAATTCTTACACTTTGAACTTTGTCAAAAATCTTTAGGTTATTATATGTGCATTTCCACGGAAATTGTCATTTTAGACAGTCATGGTTTCGATTTATTTTTTTTTTTTTTTGAAGCACACTCTTCAATAATGGTTTTTAATGAAGTTAAGGCTATCTTGAGTTAATATTTAAGGTACAATTATCAAAATTCAAAGGCAGACGTAGTGAAAATTGCATTTAAAGTAAAAAAAAAAAATAAGAATTTCATCTAAAGTTACATAAAAATTATAGGTTTTTGAATTTTAATTGTTTAATTGTCTTAACTTAAAGATCGAAACCATGACCGAGTAAAATGACAATTTCTGTGGAAATGCACATATGAGAAAGTCAGCGTTCATACTTTTTTTACTTTTACTGCATATATTTATTAAAAACTCAATATAAAATTTTCATTTACGCGTGGTATTATGACCCCTAAAACTCACTCCATGTATGCTCTTTTGAGTTATCGTGTTAAGAGTATAGTATTCTTTCAAGAGTAGATCACGTCGGATAACCGACACATTCGATTCGACTTAGCCTATACCTAATACAGCCATGTTCACCAAAATTCAAGGCAGTTCCTTAGCTATCGACTCATGCCAACTAAAACAGTCAATGAGCTTGAGTCTGCAACAATTGTACTTCAATGACTTTCAAAGGGATCATGATGCAAGTTCGTTGAAATAATTCTCTTCAAAGGATTATCAGTTTAGAAGTTATATTAAAAAAAAAAAAAACAGTTTTGGAAACCTTTTAACCGAGGTGGACAAAAATGAAGACCTTTCACACATACCTTTCCATTCAACATATATAAAAATCAACATTTTATCTCTCTAGTGACTGGGCAATAGTTAACACTTAACAATTTGCTTCGTCATCACTTGATTACACGTGCCAAACTATAAAGAGTTTATTAAACTAGTAAAGACAAGATATTAATAGTAAGAGCCAGACATTACTTACGTATAGTTAGGAATTATCTTCGTATCTCAAAATGCACATACACTCTTTCTCTTTATCTATTTAAAAATAAAAAAACAATTTAATGATAACAAGTTCATGTTGTTCATCACACAACAGCAACGCACAAGCATAATTAATAAATCTCATCTACGAGTACTTAGCGTTTATTAGGTTTAAAGGTAGACGGATTAGTGTATGCTTGAGTAACGCTTTTAATAAGTGAAACTCGACCTTTTTACCTTCGTCGATGTTGATTTTTCATTTTCAATCTCAATTTAACCTTGAGGGCATGGTTTAAAAATAAAATTACAAAACTTAATGCGATGATTAATTTTACATTTTCAAACATTCGTCTTAATACTCGTACGGCAGTGTAATGGATGTTTAGCGGATAACATGATATTGAGTTAAAAAATAAATTAATTTTTATGGAGGCACGATTAAAATAACACAAGTTGTTGTTATTTGCATTTGTAAGTTAAATCATTTTCCTTCTAACAAATCAAATAGTCAGGCTAAAGTTGAAAAGTTTTTCCCTCGTCTTACCAACTTCTACGGCTACTTCTTTTTTGAAGAGCCACCTACTAGCAGGCATATTTCACGAATGACTTTCATTAACTAACGGTGACTATTAATTACAAGTGTAATTAATTATAATCAAAAAGAAAACAAAAAACTACAGTAAACGACTCATCAAAAGTCGCACCCACACTTTGGAAAACATTTTGTCTGCAAAGTTGATGTGTAACCAAATGTCTAGGTAGATATGTGTGAGACATTACATACTGACGCTAAATATATTGAGCAAAGTTTAGACATTTTTTTTTTTTGGGAATAAATTGATTTTGAAGATAAAACTTAATATTTGTATGTGCATGGATAGGATGCTGACATCAAGAATCTTAAGTGGCTTAATAAAGATGGGTTCATAAAGTACGCTCAAATTGTGACTGTCATTAATGGCTCAAGGCTGTTTTTTTTTTGACAAATTCTCTATTAAAACTTGAACCTTATACTGCCACACAGATGTAGAAAATTGAGATTTTTTATGCCGTTGGATTCGTCTTTTCAAGCTCTATCAATCTGTTGAAGACAAAAAAAGTGATAAACCTTATATTTTCCAAAATGAAAATGCCTATCTACATTTTCTGTGTATTACTAATAGAATAAAATGGAAAATTACATGAGAATTAAGCTTATCTACGTTTTCTTGCAGATAGTGCTTTTTTCATCTGTTTGAGTAATAAATATTCATTTAATATGAAAAATTTAATATGAAAAATGCCTATGTACATAGTGCCTTTTTTCATCTGCAGTTTTCGATAAATCGGCATAACTAGAAAAACTTCAATTTCACCTAGAAAATGAAATAATTTTCCAAATTTTTTTACACCATTGAAAAGAGCATCCCCAAAAATACCAAAAACAATAGAAAAAAATTGTAAAATGTTGAAATCCCGATTTTATAAGAGAAAATAAATATTTAAATGTGTTTCTTATTTATTCGACTTTGATTCTAATGCAGATAGTGCTTTTTTTCATCTGTACGGCAGTATAATGTTAGTATTGTTGAGTAAATGCAAATGTTAGAGTGACAAATATTATCAAGCAATTTCAAAAAGTATTGAGAAAGTCGATAACAGTCGAATGATTATCGAAGATAAGCTCCGAAAAAATTCAAAAAAAAAATTCCAAAAGCAGAAAAATTTGAAAAATATTGACAACGTCGAACAGTGTCGAAAGTTAAAAAATTTAAAAAAAGTCGAAATATTAAAAAAAGTCAAACGAAAAGTTTTAAAATATAGCACTAGCATGATCGTAAATGCTAGGCGTTCGGTTTTAAGCCAAATCAGTATGGATTTTCTTTCATTTCAGCCAGTGAGGATGTATGTAAACATATCAAAAAATGAGTCAAACTCTTAAAATATCGATTTATTTTTTGTAATATTTTCAGTCCAAATTTGGGAAAAACAACGAATACCTGATAACTAACTCATACACAGAGGAAACGAATTATTTGCATAAATCGATATTTGGTTATAATTAACAAATTATATATTTGATGTAAGCAAAATAAATATTTAATATAAGTTATATATACATTCCACCAAATCGCATAACGTTATAGAGCTAATCATATTTTTGGTAATAAATACCTAACATTATTTGAAAAATTATACAACGTCAATCATAATCATAGTAATAATTACCAACTATTAACTTAATTGAAACAAATACTTCTTTGTTGCAAACATTCACATGTTAACAATCACCAAATCAAGTATTTAGCGGAAGAAGTATTGTTTTGACGATAACTTATACATTTGTTAATATCGATTTAGGTGAATGCCGATCAGCAACTAGCCTAAGTTTTAAAATATCGATTTATAATAAATTGCAATTTCTCGACATTGTTACATCTTTATATAGGATATCGTTGATATATACACAATCACAAATATGTACGTGAATTGTGTTCTGAGCAGAAGGTAATTAAATAGTGTGTTTTTATATGTGTTTGTGGAACAAAATAATATAATAATTTTTTTTTTTTTGTACAAAGATTTTATGTTCAGTACTTTTAGTGCAAAAACCACAAAAAAAAAATTACAAGCGCAAATGCATTAAAATGGGTAACGAGCTGCTTGTACTAGTTTCAATGATCGCTATGTCATATCATCAGTAAGCTTTGTTAGCCGACGTTTTAGAATTCTATAAAACAAATAAATATAGGATTACTAAATATATATTTGAACCAATTCAGTTTCTTCAACATGTTTGACTTAATAAACAACACTTTAACTTCAAATTAAAAGCATAGTAAAATTTGTTGATGATTAATAAATATTTTAAAAATCTATGAACCAAATACATTTATTTGAAGGAAACATTTTCCTTCTACTATGTAGCTTATCGCTGTGCCAGAACTACAGGGATGTCATGATACTATCAACTCCGTACAAGGTCTTGACAGAAATCCTCCTTACCAGTCAGTGAAAATATTTAAACACTTGTTCAGAAACAATAGGTAGGTTTTAGCCCGAACAAATCGTGTATTGATCACATAATACCCTAGACCATTATCGTGGAGCAGATAAAAGAGTGACAGGCCTCGCTGCATTTAGCCTTCATCGAAATGCGTCGAAACACAAAGTGCAAAAGCCAAAATCATTAATCTCACCAGGGTTCAATATGAAAGCTTTAATGCAACGCGACACTTTGAGACACTTTCGACGTTGTATGGTGTGCGCTAAGGTTTTTTGCTATCATCAATCTTGTTTTAGATATTACTTGACGATGCCGCTCTAAGCTGTAGCGAAATGACTGCAAAATGGCCCAAACATAAAAGAAGCAATAGCTGGAACAGGTATATATTTTATGCGATTATTTGAGGAACATTTGAAGTTATCATGGTAAGAATTTTCGAAAGTTAATTATACTACTTAGGTTAGGTTAGGTTAGGTAGGAGTGGCAGTCAGTTACAAAAACCGACTCACTTAGACCAAGTTTGGTCCATTGTGATACCACAGGGTACTTGACTATACCCTCTCATTGAATCATCCAGATTTCGTAATGAAACTAAATAGCTGACCTATGCTAACATGTCTAAGGTCCTCCAGGTCATCAAACAAAAACGAGCCAAGTGTTTTGTGGCGTTTTCTAGCAAGTGCAGGGCAGGAGCAAAGAAAATGTTTAATGTTTTCCTCCTCCTCCACATCCCCACAACTTCTACAGTATTCAAAAGACCGAATACCTAATCTCTCCGCATGTCTGCCGATAAGCCAGTGGCCAGTTATTACTGCAACAACTGACGAGACACTGTGTCTAGTGCGGGATATCAGTTCTAGAGATCGCTTAGCGTTCCATTCCGGCCAGATTTGCCTTGTTATATTGCAAGTTAACCCTTGGGTCCATCTTATGTTAGCCTTTTTTATCATGTCTTCTTTAAGCAGTAACTTGCAGGTAGCAAGTGGCATGGCAACACCTTCCTTGTCTTGAGGAATTTGTGCAGTAGTCCCCTGCCTAGCAAGTTCATCAGCTTTGCAATTGCCATCAATGTTCCTATGCCCAGGCACCCAGATGAGGTGAATGTTAAAATGCTGAGCCATCTCATTTAGAGACGAGCGGCATTGTTGGGCCACTAGTGAGTTTAGGAAGACTGATTCTAAGGATTTAATAGCAGCTTGATTGTCTGAATAAATATTAATACCCTTCTTGGATACCACATTTATTCTCAGCCAGGATGCTACTTCTTCTATTGCTATAACCTCTGCCTGAAAAACACTACAATGGTCTGGTAACCTCGCAGCAATACTTATCTTCAGTTCCTTAGAGTAAATACCATAACCCACTTGGTTATTTAACTTGGAGCCATCCGTGTAGAAATTAATATGGTTCCTTCTCCCCGGGATTCCTCCCTTCCAGTCATCCCTAGATGGGATATGGGTTACGTAATCTCTCTTGAATGAGATTACTGGAATAGTGTAGTCCAATTTAGAGGGTACGGAATTCAAGCTATTAAGGATAGTTGAGTGTCCTGTACTTCCCTCGGACCAGCAAGCAGTTTCCCTGAGTCTAATGGCGGTACATGCTGCCATTCGTTTACCAAACAGGTCAAGGGGAACGAGATGAAAGAGGACTTCCAAGGCATCAGTCGGTGTGGTCCTCAGTGCACCACTGATGCACATGGAAGCAGCTCTTTGAACCTTCTGCAATTGTCTGTAATAGGTGACCTTGTCTAAGACAGGCCACCACATCTCAATGCCATATAACAGAATCGGTCGAATTACCGCTGTGTAGAGCCATTGAATGATACGAGGTGATAGCCCCCATCTTCTCCCTACAGCTTTTTTACAAGAGTATAGTGATACAGTTGCTTTCCTAACTCTCTCAACAACATTTATTTTCCAACTTAATTTCCTATCCAATATCAGACCAAGATACCTTGCACTACTTTTTAAGACAAGTCTAACGCCCTTTAGCGAAGGTGGTACTATAATTGGAAGTTTGTGACTCCTAGTAAAGAGTACTAGTTCAGTTTTGTTCGGATTTACGCCTAAGCCAGCCTCATCTGCCCATGAGACGAGTGTGTTTGGGAATTTACCACATGCAATTAATGCTACATCGTCGGCATAGGCAATAGCTTTACAGCTCAGCCTTTTCAGTGACATGAGCATCTTATTTATTGCCAGATTCCACAGTAGAGGAGATAGCACTCCACCCTGCGGCGTTCCTCTGCGGACAAACCTATTAGCTTCGGAAATGCCAAGATTTGAGGTAATGGCTCTGTTTGTCAGTAGCTTTTTAATCAGCTCAACTATGGAACTGTTGATACCCAGTTTCTGCAGTTCCATAGTTGAATTATACTACTTATACTACAGCATATATTGGAACAGCAGTGGGCAACTCCAAGCAAACTGAACATAATTAGACTCAAACACAAGGTTATTGTTCTCTATAAAAATCACACAAAAAACAACAAACACAAAAAATGTTCTAATGTTGCGAAACTTTCGGTGAAAGTTTTCTTAAACAAAACAAACCCCCAAAAATAATTTTAAGAAAATTGAAGAGGTCGACTGTAATTTTGCAAAATCCTAAGGAACGAATCTGGAAAGTGTGGCTACAATTTATAGCAGGCATTTGATTTGTTTCATTGTTGTACATAGTTCGACTCCAGGTTTAATATGGTCCGTCGCTATTGCAAGGTGAGCACTGTTGCAAAGTGAATGCGAAAACTCATTTTTTTTTATTTAAAAGCAGAACGGTAAGTATTAGTTTTTACTCAGGATTAAGTCTTTTCAGTGATCTACAACAATATCTACAGCATTATCACTTTTGAATTTCATTTTTATTTAAATCGCTGTCTGAAAGGTTTACTACGTCCATCCAATATATCAAAAGTTTAGTTTTATGGCTACAGTATAAAAAGTATGCTCATGGTATTTTCAGAGCTATGTCAGCATCAGGCCTCTATTAAACGTACTATATAATAAGTAAAATAAATTAAATGGAATGTTACGACTTGTACAGACAGAGATATTCATAATAAAACGAAAAGGAATGAAAGAGACCTATAAGAATACGAATAATTGTTACTAACTATAAGATATTTTTCGTTCAGAGCCTCTACAATAAATTGCCATTCACTCGTGCACTATAAGTTTGCGAGTTCAGACATAAAATAAAATCTACTTTCTCACGAAGAAATTGTCTGGCACAAACGTTACTATTACTGTTGCCTATTCTTTTCCTTATCTTTAATTATACGATATCGTCGTCACTTGTATCAATTTACAAAAGCAATTTTATCATCAAAAAAGCGAAGACATCAAATTGAAAATATCTCTGTACGCGTATGTGCGCAAGAATGCACCCATACCGCCGCAACTTCAAAAACTCAAGTGCAGCCTACAGAGCTCAGTTATTAGTAGGAATGCGATATTATCATCGTTTATTTTGAAGAAAGCAAAAATAAATTCTTTACTCGCGAATACTTGGTTGTTCTCAAATCACACGATTTTATTTATTGAACTTAGCAAATAAATACCGTGCATATCCAGCTTACTGTCAATATTAAACGTAAAATATAAGGGGTGTTCAAATCTTCTTTAATTTGCCGCCATTTTTTTTTTTCAGGTACTGGATTACACCAATGTTTTTCCAGGTATAAAGTGAATATGTATCGCTATACGAGAGAACAACGTGTTTTCATTAATAATACCGATTCGTTAAGTGGGCCATAGAAAAACAAGAAGAAAAAGAGAATTTTTTCAAGGAAATTATTGGAACTGGTCACCAAGATCATGCGATTTAACACCTTTGAATTTCTTCTTATAGGGTTTCTTGAGGAGTAAAGTTTATGCGGATAATTCTCAAACTGCTCAACACCTCAAAGATAACATCATTGAGTAAATAACACTGATTGAACCAACAACATGCGAAAAAGCTATTCAAAACTTTGCTAAAATATTGACAGCCTGCCGAGCTAGCAGAGGAGGTTACTCGAACGACATTTTTTTTTTCATAATTAACCGGAACCAATGAACTTTAATTTCCAATAAGAATAGATTTCGCACACTTTGTCTTTTATTTAAATTTTAAAAGATACCCAGAATTTGAAAACCCTATACATTCTCGATTTTGTTCATTAAGGTGGTTCTAGAAAATATAACTCATTATTAAGTTCTTATCCCCTTAAAAGTTAGGACACTGGGGCGAAACCAAGTTCGTCTCGACCATTATTCAATACCTAGTGTTTCACCGAGGCTACGAGCAACCTCGTTTTAGGTTACGAGAACGAGGCGAGACCGAGGCGAGGTGAGGTGAGGTGAGATCACACCGGCATCTCGCCTCGTCCTTGCCTCGCTCTCAAAACATTATGCATTAGCAGACTTAATTCAAATTAACTTGTGAATTATTCCCATTCTAATGCGCATTAGCTCTGATGTAAATGCACAAAAGCTCTCAAAAACGACGGTCCCTACGTAGAACGTGCTAAATTCAAAACACACAACTTTGTAGGGCGAGCAAAAAACGGATTTGATTTTCTGTCAAATTCAGACTTTTCAAAATAAATTTTTGTTTCAGAATTTAATAGCACTCTTCTTGCTCAGCTTAAATCAGTGGTGGGCATGGAAATCTAACAAATGGGCGAAACAATAACATCAAGCAACAACAACGAAACTTTAAAGTTTTTCATTTCCAAATTCGCCAACAGCACAAAAAAACCAAATTGCACTACAAACAAAAAAAAATTGCTATATTCGTCAAGACAAAATGCGGAGCGGCGCTAATCCCTTTGTGTGTTGTTTTTGTTTTCATTTGCACTCAACTCAAAGCTGTGTCTCGATAGCGTTGAAATTCTGCGAGTTTTTTTTTCGCTTGCTTGTGCGTCGAATAACGGACCGGGCAATGAAGGCGGATAGGCATACTACGTGCCCACCACTGGCTTAAATCAATGATACAGTAGAACCTCGATTATCCGTCTCCCTATTGTCTGTCACCTCCGTTTTCCTTCACCTCCGTTTACCGTCACGGTCCATTTCATTTCATGTTTTAATTTCGTAGTCGTCTTATCAAAATAAAATGTGATTCATTTCCTGGTATTTATGCGACGGCTTGTTTTCGTTTCGTCTGTGTTTCGTTCTTCTTAGATAAAAATAAGCTTTTATGAATTATCCTGAGTTCCTAAAAATATGTATGTGTACCGTGCCGCTCTGTCATCAAAAGAATAGATCTGTTCTGTGTCTTCACTATCAGAAGTAGAACTATCGAAATCCTAGCTATTAAATGCTTCGCTTTCTGTATCACTTTCATCGCCTTCATCACAATGCCCAGATTTTGCATCACAATTGACAAATTCAACGATTGAATTTGAGAAAATTTCGAAAATTACTTGTTAGTTCGGCTTTCAATTTATATCTGACATTCTTTTGCATATTTGTATACATATTGAGTGCTAAAAAATTTTCAGAATTTAGGATACAAGATCTGAAACTTATGTGTTTTCCATTAAACGTCTTGCGGTCATCTCTGTGCCTGACGGATAATCAAGGTTCTACTGTATTTCAATTATCACTTATTGTCACTTAGCACGCTATGGTTACGGGCCGTGAAAATGAAGTAGGTCAAAGAAGGTCGACACAAATCGAATTATGTTTAAAATCTTATAAAACTAAATTTAAAGTACATTTACAGCACCTCAGCTCCTATCTGAAAGTTAACTTCGTAAGTCATACGATTTTCGCGAGTTATATATCCTCTGCAATGTTATACGCATAATAAAATTTTATTGTTAATTTACGATTTTTGCAGAGAATGTGCATATGTATATCGATTTCTACATGACTATCGAAATTGGCTTGCACATTAGCGGCAAAGTGCTAAAAACGAACTTTCGATCGAGTTATCTAAGACTGCTGACAATTATATAGTTTAAATTATATTCACATTCAAATGAGAAAGCGTATTTTTGTACAACGCAAATACAGTGAGCGACAAAAGTCTACATACACCCACACTTTTTGCTAGATCGAGAATCCGAAAAAATAATGGAAAAAAGTAATGATGCAGTTTTGTTTGAAATTTTTTTAAACAATAATGAGTAGAAAAAAAAGTTCTTTAATATAAATTTAGAAAGTTATCTAAAAAAAAAACGTGTGAAATAAGTCTACATACACTACGAAACTTATGCCTTGAGCTAATGATTAATTTTTTTAAAAAACATTTTTTACCGTTTTTTTATGTCTATAATATGGGTAATACTTTGGCATAATGTACTTAGTTGGGGCTTGGACGTGATATTTGATTGATATAGGGAAAGGAAATTTCTAGTGATAAGAGAAATTTTATTATTAAATTTGGGAAAGAAAATTAATCCTGTGGTGAAATTTTTTTTTTCACACGATCATTAAAAGCTATGAGGATATTGATTCCATTGAAAACAAGCCCCATAGTGGCTGCTCAAAAGGACCTATTTCGCAGAGATGTCAAATGTCACTATTTCAAACCTTATTTGTTATAAAGAAACAAAATGTGGAGACGCTGAAAAATTGTTTTATTGTACCAATGCTTCTTAATTCCTTAAAACTTCCCTACCATACTGCTCTGCTTACCAAATAAAAGGTGAAAACAAACAAGGTGATACAAACAAATCTTCTTTCGATTAAGAAAAAATTTCCTTTTATGTAATGAAAATTTCCTTAAAAATCATGCTTCGATTAAGTAAAATAATTACATAATTTTAGGTAAAATTTTCTGTTAATAATCATGTTTCAATGATGTTCCTTTGAAGTTGCGACGTACATATAGCTAACCGATCTATCTCTATCCGTCACAAGTGTAAGATCGGCGACCCCGGTGTGGTTGCCAAGAAAAACTAATTCCCGGAGATACACGTAAAGGTGAACTAAAATTTCGCTGTTCCATCGGTATTGATAGTGTTTCACCGATGCCAAGGCGAGGCGAGATTCTAGTTGATCTCGGTCTCGCCTTGTTTTGTTGACTTTAGTCTCGCCTCGCCTCGGCCTCGGACGAGATCTTGCCATCACATGTTTCGCCTCGTTCTCGGCCGAGGCATCTCGGTAAAAAGTGAGGATTTTATTGAAATGAAAAAAAAAAATTATGTATGTATCAGGCCTGATAGGCTGATACGGCTCATTACGCCCCAAGAAATAAAATAAAAAATGTGGCATGGCGTGGTGGCATGGCGTTGTCTAATTTTTCCAAACCAAATTAAACTATAAACCTTTTACAAACTATAAGAAAGATATGTACCAAATCTTATTCATCTACGTCAAATAGATACTGAGATATGATAAGTTGATTTTTCCTCATATTGGAGGCATGGCACCGCCCATTTTTTTTTTTATTGAATCTTAGTTTTGCCTCTGCCTTTTATATACATATCATATGTACCAAATTTTATTCATTTGCGTCAAGTAGTTGATACGATTTGATGAGACCATTTTATCTAAGCCAAACTATGCTACGAACCTTCCCGAAATCATAAGAAACATATCGCACACATTTAGCTAAAAAGGCACAACTCACAATTTCCCATTTTCGAGTTTACTTGTTAAAACTATTCATCATACACATCAGAGAACGTCACTGAGCCACTCATCATTTTTTCCATTCATGAATCTGTTGAATCTTTCAGCTGATTCAGACAGATTCACCACTCACGGAGCTTATTTTTATCTAAGAAGAACGAAGCACAGACGAAACAAAAACAAGCCGTCGCATAAATACCAGGAAATGAATCACATTTTATTTTGATAAGACGACTACGAAATTAAAACATGAAATGAAATGGACCGTGACGGTAAACGGAGGTGACGGACAATAGGGAGATGGATAATCGAGTTTCTACTGTATCATTGATTTAAACCAGTGATGGGCACATAGTGGCTCTATTTGCTCTCATTGCCCTCACCGTTATTCGACGCACAAGCAAGCGAAAAAAACACGCAGAATTTCAACGCTATCGAGACACAGCTTTGAGTTGAGTTCAAATGAAAACAAAAACAGCACACGAAGGGATTAACGCCGCTCCGCATTTTGTCTTGACGAATATAGCAATTTTTTTTTTGTTTGTAGTGCAATTTGGTTTTTTTGTGCTGTTGGCGAATTTGGAAATGAAAAACTTTAAAATTTCGTTGTTGTTGCTTGATGTTGTTGTTCCGCCCATTTGTTAGATTTCCATGCCCACCACTGATTTAAGCTGAGCAAGAAGAGTGCTATTAAATTCTGAAACAAAAATTTATTTCGAAAAGTCTGAATTTGACAGAAAATCAAATCCGTTGTGTTTTTGAATTTAGCACGTTCTACGTAGGGACCGTCGCTTTGTTCCTTTACAAAAGTTGAAGTACTCAATTAGACGTGTAAGTTTATGTGCAGTGGTTACCGTTCAGAAGGCAAAAATCTAACATAATTCTATCTTTTAAGCTATTTAAACTATGTTTATTTGATTAATCTGTTGGCTTTGTTGTTTGTACACTCAAAAAAAGGATTGTTTAGAAAGCGTTTGTGGCAAATTATCAAATACTTAATATAAGCACTTATTATTTCAAGCAAACACTTAACTTTTGTCTTAAACTATAAGTATTTGTAGACAGTATAAGAAAAACCAATGTATTTGACTCAAGTAAAAGTTAAGTTGTGGCAAGTGATTCAATTACTTCTATGGAAAATTTAAAAAAACATTTCATAAAATGTTGCTTCTAAATGATACAATTATTTACGACAAACGTCAAACAATTCAATTTATGGAAGTGTTTCGACAAACACTTGTATTTTGTCCCAAACACTTGTCTTTTGTCCCAAACACTTATTCATTTCAACAAACGATTTATCACTTATAAAACTAAAGTGATATTCTTGTCATGTTTTTTTATTTTGTATTTTGCAGTGCTATGATTCGATATAACTTTTTTGTTACTTACATTGTACATATACGATATCAAATGTTTAAAAGTGTTTAGAAGCAAAGAATGATGACGATGTTGCCAGTCTGAAGTCCTATGATATGTTAAGTTTTAGAGTGTAGTTTTGTATAATATTTCTCAACTATCAAGTTGTAAGTAAAATCAAAAGTTTATGTGAGAAAAATTTCATTATTTTGTAAGTAAAATTGAAAGTTTTTGTGACAAAAATTTTATTGTTTCACGCAAACACTTGAAGTAGTTCCATCTATATCATTTGTGGCAAACACTTTTTTTTTTTTTTGAGTGTATGAACAATGGAAACTTTCTGATGATTTTCGGTTCATCCTAATATTGTTGGTTTCATAATTTTTATTGAAGTTAAAAAGACATTTTTGGATTAGGTTTTTTTTCACTTTAATGAAAACATTAAAAGGGCCTTAGCCCATCAAAAAGAAATATTTAATTTCATGATAAGCACACTTTTACTGCGCTTCGTTGGTTTCAGTATTTATAGTAAAACATAACTCATTTTAAATTTTACGCTTTTAGGGAAAAATATACGACTGGCCATTATAATTTTCTTTTATTTTTATTTTTGTTGGTGATAATAAAATAAAATAAACCTTCAACTCAACAACACGCGCCACTGAATTAGAGTTTTTTGTTTTTGTTATTATTTTCTACATTATTTCAATTTATAAATATGGCGCGATTTTGATATAAACATATGATACATTAAAAAAAATTTAAAAAAGTAGTATGTGTGTAGATAATTTAATTGATGTTTTTTTTTTTGTTGTAGGGTTTACGCTGAAAGTTTTGGAAACGAAACTTCTACGAGTCAGATCTATGTTGTAATGAAGAAACGAGTAACGCGTGCGCACAAGTGTAGGGTAAAGTATCAAATGGTGACCGGAAATTGAGCCTAGGCGCACTTCATATTGCAATATAATTTCAGTAACATTGCGCGAATTTACACATACAAGTTGTCAGTCGAATTTCCATATTACGAGCTTCTGTTAAACGCGTTTTTTTATAACGAATTTATGTCATAAACACTGTGTTTTCGGCCGTTTAGTATCTTTTGAACTCCGTACAACGAATTTCTGTAGTTATAACGAACATTTCGCTAATACACTGAACGATAAACGTACACAAAGTAAAATTACTTACAGCGCAGGTATTTACATTAAAAAACAGCCATTGTAAAAGTAGATATTATTTATGTATTTCAAAATGTCTGATAATGATTTTGGGTCACAAATACTTTTTATTAGATTTTCATAATTCAAGCAAGGTACTCTACTTGGGTGATTCATTTAGAGCTGCTTTTTTCAGTAGGGACTTTATGATAGATCATGCGTAGGATTTTTGTTTAGTATTGTAGTATTGTTTGACATTTCAACGTGAAAAGACTTATGCTGCAAACAAAGTTTACAAATTGTTTCAATTTAATACTTATATTTACAAAAATTTCATCATCAAATTAATTTAAAATTCACATGATTTCTTGAAATAATGAAACTAATTGGTTGCTTAGATTATGTGATATCACACCTCTGTATTTTTTTTTCTTTGGATAAGTCGACTACAATTGAGGAATTGGAAGCCAACATTATTCGTGTCATTCATATTATCTTTAAAAAATAAATGTATTTCCTTTTGTATGATAGCAAAGATATCTCAATAAAATTCAATTTTTTATTTTTTGAAAAAAATACCACTTATACTCTATATAATGCAGAAATCTCATATCACTGGTATATTTGTTTTATAATTTATGTTTTTCTAAAATTTCTTATGTCTTTTAGAAACATTTACTGAAACTTATTTTGTCCATTTTTTTTTTTTGCACAGCGAAAAAATTTCGCCTTAGATAATGTATTGTACGAGTTAATTTGTTAATTAATCCAGTCTGTGAGCTGACTTTTTGCGATCGCACCACATTGTTTGTTAAATGAAATTCACAAAAAATATAAAAAATTAGCTAACCAGGTAAATAATGAAAAACTCTTGTTTGCTATTGTTTACCAACTGATAGCGATTCCCGCCCCGCCCCGCCCCGCTTTCTTTCTTTTCTCTTTTTCGATAAGTTTTATTGTTATACTTTCAAGGTTGTGCACAGCGCACATGTTCTTCAGAATAGCTCTAGGTTGGTGCATATATACATATAGTTATTTTAGCAAAAAATTATTTAGGTGGTGTCAACTGAAATGTCTGGTTTTTGATCAAAAAAGATAAAAACCTGAGTTAGTTACTGACGCACTTGTCAGAGTAACACGTTATTTTCTTATCAAATGAAATGAATTATAATACAATTTTGTTGTACTTTTCAGTTTTAATTTTAATGAAGTAATGAAATTTTTACGGGCGCCGCAGTTACGGGATTGTTTATTTTGAAAGTAGTATAACCCCAAATTTAAAAAAAAAAATGATTTTATAATATTTGTGGGTTTTGACTAATCGACTCCTTTAATTTTTTTTCAAAATATCCAATTTGACCGGAAATGCTACAAAACTGCATTGAAATGTCAACTATTTCGAAGTATAATATGCAAAATATTACAAGAGCAGTGTTCTGAACGTTCATCAAAGGCATTTTCTCTTTGAACCCAGAATTGTTTCAATCGTTTCTTCATAATCTAAGCAGTGTGTCTTCATATTAAATAATCTGCCGTTCTCGACACTTTTACATTACACATTTTAGTTTAGAGCCCCTTGAAATTTCAGTAAAGCAACTGCAGCAAAAAATGTAATAAGACTGAGGGAATCTGGTTTTTGGAAATCGAAACCCTAAGGCCATGGTAGTATCCTTACTCAATATCAACCCTACTCTTGGGCTACGGCCATGAATGAAGTTGGTTTTTTTTTGAGTTACCTTAATGATAAAACAAGCCTCTGTTGGCATTGCCCGAATCCGTCAGGATATTTCCGAAGTTGCTTATACAAATGACGAAATTCAACATACCTTGATCTTTTACGGCAAATTAAATGCACACTCAAAAAAAGGATTGTTTAGAAAGCGTTTGTAGCAAATTACCGAATGCTTAATATAATCACTTATTATTTCAAGCAAACACTTAACTTTTGTCTTAAACTATAAGTATTTGTAGACAATATAAGAAAAACCAATGTATTTGACACAAGTAAATGTTAAGTTGTGGCAAGTGATTCAATTACTTCTAACAAAACATTTCATAAAATGTTGCTTCTAAATGATATAATTATTTACGAAAATAGTCAAAATATTTCAGTCAAACAATTCAATTTATGGAAGTGTTTCGACAAACACTTGTCTTTTGTCCCAAACACTTATTCATTTCAACAAACGATTTATCACTTATAAACTTTTCATGTTCATATTTTGTAGTGCTTTGGTTCGAAATAACTTTTTTGTTACTTGCATTGTACATATACGATATCAAATGTTTATAAGTGTTTGGGAGCAAAGAACGATGACGATGTTGCCAGGCTGTGTTCTATGTTATGTTAAGTTTTAAAGAGTAGTTTTGTATAATAATTTTCAACTATCAATTTGTAAATAAAATCAAAAGTTATTGTGACAAAAAAAAAAAATTATTATTTTGTAAGTAAAATCAAAAGTTTTTGTGACAAACATTTTATTATTTCACGCAAACACTTTAAGTAGGTCCATCTATATCATTTGTGGCAAACACTTTTTTTTTTTGAGTGCAGACCAAATGTTTTTCTTAAAAATAAAACAAATTTTCAAACTTGAATACGGCAAACATAATGCTACTTGTCGCTCATTGCGTGGCCAAAAATTTATTTCCTCAGCCAATTTTCAAGTGAAAATACCTGAAAGAAAGGGTTGTACTCCCATTCGAATTCCAAATACAATATACACTAACGGTTCGATTACGGAGGCTAGAGTTTTTTCCTGCCACTCAAACATCGGTGAATCTTTTCCTTGCAGTGTATTTCAAGCGGAAATTTTTAGATGTCTAGAGGAAGGCATGCCAAATTATTAAATCTAGTTTTTTTTTTAACGTAGAATTATTAAGGCCCTTGGCTCTAGTATTATCAAATCCCGTTTTGTCCTAGATTGCAAGAAATCACTTTGCGAAATATGCGGGATATGCAATCTAACCGTATGTATGTTAAGTTCCTGGACAAAGCGACTTCACTGTCAAGGAAACCACAGATATACTTGCTAGGAAAGGATCTTAAATTGGCATAGTTTCTGAAGCTCATATTATGAAGACATTAGCATTAATTAAGGCCAAAATTGATTCAAAATGTATAAATTGTGCTAATATGAGATGGTAAAACATGACAACATGTTGTACGTCAATGGCAATCTGGCCTTATTATGATGCTAATTGAACGCAAAAAGCGTTCTCATTAGGCAAGCGAGCCCTGAGAATCTTTGTTGGTGTTATTACAGGACACTGTTTTTTTTAGGCAGGTCCGGACGTCGCACAGTGGATGGATTGAAACGGCGGCCATAAATAGTAGTGGTAAATTTCGATACAAAAAAATTAGTGAAAGCATTTAATAAAAGTCGATATATTTTGTTCTTTATAAAACTACATTAGGAAAAACCTGTAAAAAACAAAAAGTTATGAAAATGCGCAGCTTTTTTTTGGCTAACCATACTTTAGCACATAATACATAAAAAAATTTTTTGAATCCGGGGATATACTTTTCAGTTTTTTTATGTAAAAGTTTTAAAATTTTTCACTTTACCATTTTTCATTCTAATTTTTGAAAATTCCGTAAAATTCATATAAGGCCGATAAAAGAAAACTAAATTAATTTTTATAAAGTGAAAACATGTATGCCAGTATGCTAAATTATTGCATTTTGTTTCAAACAAGTTAACAGTTGCTTATATAAAAAATTTCATAGAAAATTTTTGGAGTACAAAGTTCAACTTTGAGCCCACTGTGCCGCTAAAACCAAAAAAAAATTTAAACTTTTATAGTTTTTTTTATCCCCTAAGTATTATCTGACGATTGTTTTACAAAATTTTTCAATTCCAAGCACTTTCAAATTCTTCCTATTTATGGCCACAATATTCCACTGCGCGTCGAAGAGCCTGTCTTTCATTATCTGTGTGAATGCCCAGTGCTGATAAATCGGCGCTTCAAGGTATTCGGATACACTTCTTCGACTCACTTGAGGACATCGCTCAAAAGTGTCCAAAATCCAATTTATAAAAATTTCGAAATGAATTGCATAGGTTGACAACGAAGTTATAAACTCCCGTGCTAACCCAACCTAACATTGTATTAATTTAAAATAACATTTGAAAGTTCAGGTACTATTGACACAGGGTGTTTTTTTTAGAGGTATAGAGCTTCGAATTGAAATAAAACACAAGAAAATCGTTTTAATGTCCATCAATTTGGCTTTATTGGAAGGATAATTTTATGCCATTAATGTTTAAATATGATTTCGGGCATGTGGCCGCCGCGGCTGGCTCGAATAAAGCCAATTCTACAGGTCCAATTTTGAACCACTTTTTCGAGCATATGGGGCCGTATGTCGGCAATAACGCCACGAATGTTGGCTTCCAAGTCCCCTAACGTTTCTGGTTTGTTGGCGTAGACGAGCGACTTCACATATCCCCAAAGAAAATAATCCAATGGTGTCAAATCACACGATCTTGGTGGCCAATTGACAGGTCCATTCCGCGAAATTATGCGCTCATCGAATGTTTCCTTCAATAAATTGATTGTGACGTGCGCTGTGTGGCATGTAGCGCCGTCTTGTTGGAACCACAACTCATCCACATTCATGCCATCCAATTCGGAAACAAAATAGTCGGTTATCATGGCTCTATACCGGTCTCCATTAACGGTAACTGACTCTCCAGCATTATTTCGGAAGAAGTATGGCCCAATGACTCCACCAGCCCATAGAGCACACCAAACAGTCAGTTTTTGTGGATGTAATGGCGTCTCAAGGGTCTCATGTGGATTCTCTTCACTCCAAATGCGGCAATTTTGCTTGTTGACGTAGCCATTGAACCAAAAATGAGCCTCATCACTGAACAAAATTTTGCGATGAAAATCAGCATCGAGATCAATCTCATTTTCGGCCCATACACCAAAATCACGACGCATTGCATGGTCTCGCGGCTTTAATTCTTGCACAAGCTGGATCTTGTAAGGTCGCAAGCCAAGATCTTTGCGCAAAATCTTCCATAAAGTTGATGGACAAAGCTCCAATTGCTGTGCACGGTGGCGAATCGATTCATTCGGGTCCTCTTCAACATTTTGCTCTACAGCGGCAATTGTTTCTTCGGTGCGCACTGTTCGACGTCTCTGCGGATGCGTATTATCACATAGAGTAAACGTAGTGCGAAAACGACCCATGGTTAACCGAATTAATTGCTCTGATGGACGATTATGTCGACCATAAAATGGACGGAGCTTGCGGTAAACTTCGCGAACTGAACCATTATTTTCGAAATAAATTTGCACGATTTGCAAGCGTTGTTCTTTTGTCAACCTGTTCATGATGAAATGGCAAACCAAACTGAACATAAATGACATTAGAGTTGCCAGATTTGACCATAAAATGCCAGTTTTATCTCTATTCGAAAAACAAACCTCTAAAAAAAAACACCTAAGGACTGTCCCAGAAAAAACTTGCACTTTGTTTTTTTGTTATAAAAAAATACACAGCAATTTTTTTGGTCTTTTTTTATTAATAAGAATATAAATAACTAAAAACATAATTAACAATTTTTTTTTTTTCATAAAAATTTCTAACGTTGTTCTTAAGGCCCTTTATTACATTTTGTACAGGTGTTTTATCGACAGTACGGAACGATCTTTTTCACTTAAGTCTAAAGTCTTGCAAGTTTTTTGTAGTCTTACCACTCCTTCGAAGATTTCTTTTCATTAGAGCCCGATATCTCCGAATTGGGAGAAGCTCTGGGCAGTTGGGCGGATTTGCTATTTTTGGTACAAAATTGATCTTTTTACTTTGATACCATTCCGTCGAAGCTTTAGAGTAATGAGAGGTTGCTAAATCGGGCCAGAGAATCACTGTACCTTCATGTGCACGAATAAATGGTAGAAGACGTTTTTCGAGGCACTCGTCTATATAAACTTTTGAATTGATTGTGCCTTGCGTAACAAAGAAGCTTCTTCTGAAGCCACAGGTACATATGACCTGCCAAACCATATATTGCTTCGAAAATTTCGAAATTTTTTTTTCTTTAAATTTACTAGGCATATGCCTCTTCTTCGGTGATGTATAATATTCGTGCCCAGGTAGCTGCTTAAAATCTGCTTTAACGTAAGTTTCGTCGTCCATAACACAGCAGTCAAATTTAGTCAGGTACCTTTCATACAATTTTCGGGCTCGCATCTGAGCCATCAACTGCTTTTCATCAGAACGGTCTGGTACTTTTTGAACTCTATATGTCTTTAGCTTACTTTTCTCCTTTATCCTTTGCACAGTAGATTTTGATGTACCTGCTCTAGCCGCCATATCTCGCACTGACGTGTTGGGATTCTGCCTAAAAAGGCGCTTTTCCTTCGCCGCTAACTTTTGGGTTAGAAAATTCTAGTTTTCTGCCTGAACCCTTTTTTCGTGAAACAGGTAGACCCTTCTTATAATTAGAAATAACCGTTTTGATAGTTCTTTCTGATGCACCAACTATTTTTGCTATAGCTGAATATTTTAACCCTGGATTTTGCAGGTATGTGGACAAAATCAGTTCGCGAACTTTTTCTTTCTTGCTAGACATCTTTGTCGTTAGAAGTGCTATCTTCAAGTGTTATACATCATATCAAACGTCACTTTAAATGAAATAAATATTTTGTCTTTTTAGACCTATAAGATTATCAGGTAGAGTATAATCTTAAAAAATAAAAGTGCAAGTTTTTTCTGGGACAGTCCTTAGTAATAGGTTTAGTGAGCATTTAAGTAAAGTTTTCATTTGATATCGTAAATTTCTTGTTGGAAGGAAACGTTTTTTGAGGACAACCTAAATAAATACAATAATATGTATATATCAACAAATATTTCCTTTAACAAAGGGAATGTTTCATTTTAAGAAAATTTAGTTTAAAACTATTAAGTTTCCTCAATGTATCAAAGAAAATTTTACTAACTATAAACAAGAAAGAAATTTTCCTGAATTGAAGCACGCATATGTATATGAAGAGCTGAGATGCAAAACCCGCCAAGTCCATATTTTGCGTTTTATAGGAAAACGCAAAAACTGTATTCCACTGAAATTTAACTATGTATAGTAAAAACGTAGATTGATCCATTGTAACAGTTGTCAAAAGTTATGAAAATCCTGATTTTTCATTACATTTTATGACCTAACCTATAAGGACTAGAATAAGAAAACGTTTGGACTTGGCGGGTTTCCAAATTGAAAACGTGAACTTGGCTGGTTTTGCAAGGGAAATCTCGGGACTTTGCGAATTTTGGATAACTTCTGACAGCTTTAGAAATATCCATAATTTTTTCACAAATGAATGTTGCGCTCCATATAACAAATAAAATTGGACTTGGCGGGCTTTGATTTACAATATAGAGTATGTAGGCGTGTAGACAAAAATGTTTTCCGTCCCCTCCTACAATATCAAACATTTTAGTTTTTTTGGACTTGACGGGTTTTGCACCTCAGGCTCTTCATATGTTTGTTCTCTCTGATTTGTTTGAGCAAAGGAGATTTTGAAGCATCGGGATACAGTGAACAATTTTTTTTATGAATGATTAAAATTTGTTTGATAAGTCACCCTTAGGGAAAAAAACCAAAATATCTACGTACTAATCTTGAATTTAAAAAATTCATGCGCTGAATAAATTGAATTTAAATGCAATTCATGGCACGGAAATTAATTTTAAGTTTAACATTAGCAGTTATTTGTAAAAATAGATGTTGTGTACTTTAATATTCGTATGCATACAGATCTTCCGTTTTCCCCTTTGATCTCTAAATTAAAGCGGCATTCCAATGCTTTACCGGTTTTTTTTTTACTATTTTTTGCCATTCATCAATGAAAAATATTCAACAAGTTGAATTTTTAATAAAAATCGACTGAGTCGAGTCAAACCACTTGTTACTGCAAAACGTTAGAACGAACGAGCGAACCAACGAACATGAGTACCGTATGAACGAACAGAATAGAACACAACATCCAGCATCATTCTTTTCAATTCATTTCAATTCAATTCATTCAATTAGTTCGTTCTCAATTGATTTTACCTTGAGAAGAATTCCTAGTCGCAATTCGCACATGTCGCGCATGGTGAGCACGAAAAATATATACATACATACATACTCGTATATACATATATATATAGGTGTGTATGTACGAAAAAATAAAATAAAACTGAGTTTGTAGCAAAAAAACAACCACAACAACAAAAAAGCTACAAAATAAGCTACGAATATATGAATGTTAATCGCATATAGGGGATGGGGATGCTCCGAGCTAAAGTTGCGATAGATGGGGAGTGTGGAACTTCTATGGCGCGAGTGGAGAGTCAGAAAAACTTTCTATAGAAATTCAAAGTGAAACACGAAACTCTGAAAGTTGCAAGATTTGCATATCCAACATATAAAAACTAGAAGATACAGGGTGGTGGAAATTAAACTTTGTGACTTCATGACTATTTTTATTTTGAAGTCATTATAACCTTTTTATTTTAGAGTAAACTGTTTTTTTTTTTTAGTGCAGTACATACATACGGTGAAGGGTATCACAAAGGAATAACTTTGACCTATGTGTGTCTGTATATTATCAGTTAATTGGGCAGTTCATACTTTTGGGAGCGTAATGGGGAACAACAATTATATTAAAACACACAACAGAAAAAAATGGCTGTTTTAGTACATCAATTATATAACAAATAATAAAAAAAATTCTATATACCATAATTCGGAAATTCGTACATTTCACCGATGACTTTGACCTTCAAATGTTATTTTTGGTATTCTTCTGAGCTCGGATCTATTTCATGTTTTTTTTTTCAGATTGCAAATCGCAATTACATTCTATGGTATATCCAACACCGGCTAGATAAGTCGGTGGATTTCGTCTGGAAAATACCTATCATCAAGGTTTCTGCATTACAAATTTTAAAAATTAACTGCAGTTGGAAGTTTATGTATATGCTAAGTCTACCTTACTTTTAGGCTGGACGTACATGGTGATCAGTTTAAGTCATTAATGGGTTCACTTAGCACTTTTTGTCTTTTGGCATCTTATCGTACACTGAGAAATCGATTTGTTTGAATACAACAAATGTATATATGCTCATATAGAGCAATCATATATTTATTTCAGTCAAAGATATTGTATTTGGATCAAATAGTGGTATATGTTAGTTGAAGCATTTTATGCATGATTCAATCAAATATTTAATTGCTCTATATCAAATATAATTTGTTATATTCAAACAAATCGTTTTCTAGGGTTTTAGTGCGAAAATAGTCAAAACGTAGAACTAGGGGAAGGTTGCGAACAGTGGCACATATTTTATCAACTGCTGATGAAAAGATACTAACAAAATGTTATCACCTCTTTAATTTTTTTTCGATTTTAATTTTCTAATAGTAGGCCGTATCACGCCTCTCAACTATTGTCCGATTTTGATGAAATTTAAAATGGAGATGGATTGAATTCAGAGGAAAGGTTTCTGTTTTTAAATGGGTTGTGCCACGCCCTTAAAAATATGTTTTTTCAGCTTAAGTAACGGACCGATTTTGATGAAATTTGGTATGTAGATAGGAAGATATAGATAGAGATAAGGATAAGGCAACATGACACAATGATTTGATTTTCAATTTTGACGCAAGTTTGCGAAAATTCAACCGCTTGATGGTAATGAAGGTAAGAAACTTTGAATAAAGCATGGCAAATTTATTGAGATTAAAAAATTCAGTAATATATATGTATGTATGTAGATGACATTTAGGCCTATTAACTTAGGGGCCGTTCAAGTATTACGTAACGCAATTTTCGAAGATTTTTGACCCCCCTCCCCCCTATGTAACGCGCCGTAACGTTTTCCTCTACCCCCCCCTTAAACGTTACGTAACACCCAAGTGACCATATTTACCTAAAAGTCACAATTATGTTGCGAAAAGTACCGGAAATACATGCGTATTTTGTTTATTTTCTTTATTATACCCTACACCGAGGGTATATTCACTTTGTCATTTTGTTTGTAACGCATAGAAGAGGGCGGTGGTAGGTATGAAAAAGTATGTAGATATATTCTTGATCAGCGTCACCACCTGAGTTGATTTAGCTATGTCCGTCAGTCTGTCTGTTCAAATCAGGTTTACGGAAAAACCAAGAAAGCTAATTGAATAAAATTAGCACACTCAGGTCAGACCTTCTTGCAGGCATCTTGCTATTGAAAATGGACGTAATCGGTTAATGGACACGCCTACCGCCCATACTCTATGTATATTTGCCCAATCCCATTTTGAAAAAAAATGCAGCGATTTTGATGAAACTTGGTGATTAGGTGTACATTTGAACTAAATTAAGATTAGGCTAGGTTTCAAGTTTCCAAAGATTCGCGTGGCACGGTCCTAAATTTTAACCTCTATACCACCATGTCTCGTAAACCGTGCAAGATATTGTGATGAAATTTCTTTATTTTGTCGACTTTTTCATCGATTTTAAATTGCTTAGACTTTTTCAACCTCTCTCAACATTAACATTTTGCATATATTTACGACTTTTTCAACAGTTTTCAACCTCTTAAACATTTCACACTTTTTTCGAATTATTTAACTTCTTCAACGTCTTTTTTTACTGAAATATATGTACCTACTTTGAGTGCAGTGTAGGGTATGTGAGTTTTGGCCTGACTGAAGATAACACCTTAACTTGTTCATATTGTTATTTAATAAAAATCACACATAATGTAATAAACATTTGCTTAAGCTTAAAATATGATAAAATGGTGAAAAATGAGACGAACATATTTTATTAAAATGATAAAAGTTGATGGGATCTAGAACAGCTACAGCAATAAATGAGAAAAATAGGAAATCTTTCCACGCTTACATCTCTGGTTTTGGTTAACCAATCTCGAAGATGATAGTTTTAGGACATTCTGCTTGATAAGTGCTTTAATTTAACATATCATTTATTGCTGTAAATTATCTAGATCCCATCAACTTTTATCATTTTAATAAAACGTTTTGGCTGTAGGTATTCAATAAACATACACATTAAGAAAGAGTAGAGTTTCATTTCATTATACACACCTAATTTCAAATAACCACCCGCTAAAGTAGTTTCACTTCAAAAACAATGTTACGTAACGCGTTGTTCGAAACCCCCCCCCCTCCCCTGTAACGCATCGTAACGTTTCACAAGACCCCCTCTCCCCCCCTAATTGCGTTACGTAATACTTGAACGGCCCCTTATATATTTTCTTAGTACCACTTTAATCGGAGATTTTGTAAACTGCGATTATACCTCGAATTAAATTTGCTAACTTTTCTCCGAATTTATTGAGTATTAAGAAATCTCAGTTTAAAATTTTTGTATTTTTTGTACACATAAAGTCAATTGTGAAATGTTCATATAGACATTTGAAGTTAATTGAGCATAGTACATTTGACAAATTACAAAAATATTTCAGAGCAGAGGGATGGAGACATGGAAGAAACGCTAACAAAGTCCCCAGCGGCTTGCAAAACGTTGCATATTGCTTAAAATCTCATAAGAGCAGATAAATCGTGGGCACCCATATATGTATGTATAAGCTATAGGCCTCCCCTCTGACTGATAGAATAATATTTATTTCGCTTCCTTTCGCGATTTTGTATAGTTTGGTCTTCATAAAATTTTCCACATAGGTCCATTTCAGAGAAAATTTTTTTTGATTGAATTATTTCAATAAAGCAAACATCAAACGTGTTCGAGCTTACTTCGTTAATTAGAGAAATTTCTCGTATTAACTTTAATAACTACATATGTAAGTCATCGATGTTTCTGACTAATCAGCGATTAAGACCAAATCGCAGTTTAATCTTCGATTTAATTGAGATAACTTAACAGGCTTTAATCAGATAAAATAGTACCGAACTGTTTCGTATCATCGCTATAATGGTTGAACTTCAACCACTGGGCGAACTCTAGCTTAAGAAAACTCCGAATATTTAATGGCTATAATTGTAAAATTTGTATATAAAATTATATAAGAGTCCCCCCCTTGCAGCTAACCGCAAAAATTGCCACTATACGCGCACCTTCGTTCATTCATTTTTTTAAAACTATAGAAAATTATTCCAAATTGTTATATAAAATTAACTACTAAATTTTTTAAATTAAAAAAAAAAAAATTATATTGAAAGAACTTAAGAAAATAAATGCAAAAAAACTGTTTTTTAATGTTTCGGATCACCAAAGTTTTTTTTTAAATGCAGATTTTATTTCAAAAGTTTTTTTAGTTTAATAGTTTTGAACTAAATAATGAAATAAAGTTGCAAAATAAATTATTTCATTATATATATTTCGAAATAACGAAAATTTATATCACAAAACCGAGCCCCAAAAGCAAAATGACGACTTTTAATTTCGATCACGACATATTATTGTTAACGACCCCATGCATTCCAGCGAAATATTTTTTATGTATTAATTTAAATTTTGTATAATTCAATTGTTGAATGAATTGATAACACAGGACCACAAAAAAAAAGTTTTGTAGTTAAAAGTTGAGGTACCATCCGGTATGTATTTTGGTGTGCTAAAAACGAATCCTTGGCCAGCATTTACCCATCACCCTCAGATTTTGACATAACCTCAAAATCCCACTATAAAATACCGGGCATTTCACGCGAAGCGGACAGGGGAAATGGGGTCATGTTTCCAATTTCAGATATATTTGAATATGTTGTACCTGTACATGACCTCGACACAGATAAAATTTTTTTTAATGCACTAAAAAAAATGTTCGTTAGGCGAACATTGAAAAAAACGATAAAGAAAAATATTTTTTTTATTTTTTCAGTGTATTTTTTATTTATTTTTAAAATCCAATTATGAGGTTAAAAAGGCCGATAAATGAAGTATAAAATCCAGTAGTTAATTTTTTCACCAAACTTTTTTAAGCTGAATAATGGCATTTAAAGTAGTACATACCTTACGATTTCTTAAAATTTCAAAGACCCATATTTTGTAAGCCAGTGTTGCCATTCAAATAATATTTTATTTCTGTGTCGAGGTCATGAACAGGCACAACATATTCAAGTATATCTGAAATTGGAAACATGACCCCATTTCCCCTGTCCGTTTCGCGTGAAATGCCCGATACGTTAAAAAGAAAGTCCCTCAAAAAAAAAAAAAAAAAATCAAAATCCAGAAGGTATAAATATCTTACAATAAAAATGAGTTTCAACTGCCCACTTTTCCCCCACTGCCCACTTTTCCCCCACTACCCCCATTTACCCCAAAGGGTCAAAAACTCATTTCTTATAAAAATTCAAAATTAATGCATATCCGGAGGTAATTTGGTGCACTAAAGCTATTAATATCAATAAAAACTCATTTCTACCCTTAATCGCCCCCCAAACCCACCCCAGTACCCTATTACACCTCCCCAATGGCTTTTATCGACATTTTGAGTTTTCGTGCACCAAATTACCTCCGGATATGCATTAATTTTGAATTTTTATAAGAAATGAATGCTGGGGGAAAAGTGGACAGTTGAAACTCATTTTTATTGTAAGATATTATTTTGGCACACCTAAATACGTAATATACCCGGTGGCGTTTTTGGGCAACATCATCCGCTATGATATTGTCATCGATGAGTCGTAATGAGAATATCACAAACATGGCTTGCTCTGCATGACATTGTCCGAAATGATTTTTTCATCGTTGAATCTTAATGAGAATGTCGGAAAGCAAGCACGCTGACAATGTCATTCAAATGTCCCCGTACATTTGAAAAGTTTCGAATTAGAGAGATTGGCCGTTATAAGTTACCTACAAGTTGACGGCTGCATGACATTGTCTGTTACATGTCGCCATCAACGAGTACAAGTCACCAAAAACAAGTAAACATACGAATACGACTGTTAACAGTTGCCCGCGTTCAATCTGTCATATAAATTGAATAAAAAAATATAAAAAAATTTGTGATTTTCAAAGCTTATAATAATTTTGAATAAATTTAAGCTTATCAACTTATATAAATAATTTGTTTAAATACTACAACCTACACTTTTCAGGTAAGTTAACATTTAAATTTAATAATTATATATTTAATTAATAATAAATACTAAATTTCATAGTTCAAAAAAAAAACTTTAAGTGGAGCCATTAAAAGAAAACAAAAAGAACATTTGCAACGTTTGAGCAGCGTCCAAAATGAAAGAGTTTGCGAAATTTCCATTATATGGTGAGTAATCTTTAACATTGCATAAAATGGAATTTACATTTACATAGTCTCACAATTTTCCACACACACCTTTATTTCTTGTGTACTCTATAATTCATCTTACAATTCCTTTTTTAATTTCTGAATTTTATCGTTTTTAACAGATTCCACTGGTCGCTCTAGTTTGGAAGAATTTGTTGCTCATCTTCGCAGCGGCATGAAGAAAATTAAAAATCGGGATATCAAACGACACTCAGGAACAAAAGACATGTCCGAAAACTCACAAAAAACCCCAAAAAAACAATGGATGAATCATTATTCAATTTCAAAGTAAAATATCTTAATTATTTTTTATACCAATTTTGCCATTAATTGTTAAACAATATTCAATTAATAAATCTAAAAAACAAAAAAAAATAATTTTTTCCTTTCATGCTGACCTTGTAGTGACAGATTCATGAATGACAACTCGATGAAATTTTCCTATGAGCGTCGCTTTAATGCTGACTCTGAAATGACATTGTCACCGATGAATGATAAATGCTAATTGACTCGAACAGTCACTCGGAAGTGTACGCATATGTGAACTATTAATTAGTGAATCATAATGATATTGTATGCTTTGAGTCGCTAGCACACTGACGGCTGCATGACATTATCAGCATAAGTCATCTGTGATACTTAGGACATTTGTTCTAAGAGTTCATGCATGACTTCGAACAAATGTCGCCGTTTGTCACCTATGATTTAACATTGTCACTATTTGTCATCGGTGAATCATCGTGACGTTCGCCACCGGGATAAGTAAGGTCTACCTTCTGGATTTTGATTCTTTTGTTTTTAGGGACTTTTTTTAACGTATTTTAAAGTAAGATTTTGAGGTTATGTCAAAATCTGAGGGTGATGGGTAAATTTTGAGGTTATGTTAAAATCTGAGAGTGATGGGTAAATTTTGACCCCGGATTAGTTTTAAGCACACACTCACAGAAAATTTACTATATTAAATATAGGAAACCAGGTTTCCATGCGATGTGTAAATATTATTTTCACTATAAAACATGTGTAAATCAATTTACACAATTTGATGTGTAAATCAAAATCAAAAGAGTAATTAGGACTGGGGATTTCATAGGGTTTCACTTTAAAAGCTGTTGTTTAATTATGTGATTTATTTTTATACAAATAATTTATTTAATTTAATTTAATTGGAAATAATCACGAAAGCTGTTAAACTTAACAATGAACATTGATACTTTTCTTAGCTTATGTTGCGATGTCGTATATGTACAATGTGAGTAACAAAAAAGTTATATCGAATCATAAGTGCTGATGCATGAGAAAATTAAAATAATACCGATTAAGTGAGTGAATTTACACTCATAACGTTGTAAACTACACATTATGTATAAATAAACACATTTTGTGTAAAATTCTTCGAGTTTTTATCAAAACATATGAGATGTGTAATTAAACTCATGTAATAGTGTTAAGACAAATTAAAATATGTAATTTTACAATAATGAATATAGCGATTTCACACATCGCTGTTTCTATTTCTTAGAGTGCACCAAAATATATATCGTATGGTACCTCAACTTTCAACCACAAGACTTTTTTTGGTCCTGTGTAATAATAATAAAACAAATTGAAAAAGATTATATCAAAACCTTGTATTTTAAAAATGTCTCACTGCTCGCTTGTTGCCATTCCTCCTCTGATCTGAATAGGACACATTTCGATTTCGACCTTTGTTCTCAAAAAATCTATCGAATCCGATATTGGTGTTATTTTGCACTGTCAGAGTTTAGTCTCAATTTAGATAAACTTTGCATTCACTGAGAACACCTTTACACCTCAAAGTTTGAACATTTGAAACCAAAACACCCTATATATTTAAACAAAAGGTTCGAAATAGAAAACTTAAATAAAATTATACAAATGCACGGAAGTTATCAATAACATAAAAAAAAAGTTGGCACCATTATTATCACCAACAGTAGCAAAATAATCAGCAATAACAACAGCGACCGTAACAAATAAATACACCACTGATGACGTTACTACTTCTGATGATGATGCCTATTCGCGATCAACAACTTTTTTTGTATTTTTTTAGTTGTTACGGCATAAAATAGCGGTTTTGTTTGGCAACTCAGCCAAGCATGGTAACACTTGTACATTTTGCTGTTTACCTGGCCTACTGCTGCAGTCAGCGAGTAGCCGAGTATTTTGGTGGATAAACAAAGCGCGATACACAACATTGTAGAGATGCTGCCGTATTAATTTAATTACGTTTTTTTTTTTAATTCAACTAATGAGTTAATGATGATGCTTAATGTGTGTATATGTAAGTTCGTTGTATGTTTTGTTGAGACTGATTTTCTTTGGCATTTAAATATCGAGCGCCAACAAAATTGGCAGACAATATATTTTTCAATTCACTGCCAATAAACTGTCTTAAATATTTATTGATCGCAAGCGCACTTTTTTCTTCAAACGCCACACAAGTACTTTCATTAAAAAAATTTATATAAATTTCAAAAATGAATGATGAGATGTAAATTTTGGTTGAAAATACGGTCAGAAAATTTAAATTTTTTAAATGGCGGAATATTTATTTATTTGTTTTTATCGACATAATGTTATTATTATCATAAGCGATATTCATGTAAATTCACAAATCGATCAATTTAAGCCGGTAATTGGTGACATATTACGGGTATTACCACTTAAATACATACTTACATAAGTAGATACAGTATTGGCCAAAACTTAAGCACCCCCATAGTGAATTTTGCTCATCTAATAAATTTTTTATGAAAACGACGTTATTGAACCATATTGCGTATTTATTTTATTTATTTATAGTACCTTTATTAGTGACAAACAAAAATTAAAAAAAATATGCGTCTCATAAATAAAAAGTTTATATCAAAGGAACATCTTAAGCCCGAAAACTTAACTATGGTATATAAAAACTTTTTTGATTATTACTTAGTTGCAAACCCTTTGTTCTGGACGAGACACGCACCTCACTAAGGCATAGAGGGCATTAAATTATTAATGATATCCTGCGATATTCCTTCCCAAAATATTTTTCAGAGTTGATAGATTGGTTTTGCAATTCATGTAAACAATATCCCACAAGATCTCAAAAGGATTCAGGTTGGGCCAGGCAAACCAAAAACTTTTATCCTATTGCTCTGAAACCAGGCCTTTAGGGGTATAGTTTGGATAGTTTTCCTGATACAACCTCTATTTACGTGGCATCTCTACATCAGCATATGGCAGCATCACATCGTTTAGTATGTCAACGTACAAGAAGTAATCCATAGTTTCTTAAATCCTATGAATTTGCCGAATACCTTGACCAAAGAACCAACCCCAGTTCATTACACTGGCTTCTCCGTACTTTGCAGTAACCTTGCAACACTCAGAATTCAGTCTTCCTTCTTTTGGTCTGCGTACACGCCTTACTCTTCGCCCACCTTAACTGAAGTGTCCAAAAATTGAAGACTATGTTGTTTTCCGACAAATCCAAGTACAACCTGAAAGATCCAGATGAAATAAGGCGTGTACGCTTATCAAAAGCAGATAGACTGAATTTTAAGTATTGAAAAGTCACTGCAAAGTACGGAGGAGCCAGTGTAATGGTATGGGATTGATTTATATATGTATATGATTTATATTTATATATGAGACGCAGATTTCTTTTAATTTTTGTTTGTCACTCATAAAGGTATAAGTAAATAAAAATCGCAATATGATTCAATTATGTCGTTTTCATAAAAGATTTATGATATGAAAAAAATGCACTGAAAGGGGTGCTTAAGTTTTGGCCAATACTGTATATTTCCTCAGAGTGCACTTATACACACGAAAAGCACTTTCCAAAAATTCAAAAATATAACAAAAATTCGATTTTATCGGGTAATCTGTATCCTGCAAAAGAGTTATTAAATACATTTAGTTTTTAATGATAATTTCTTTTATGCATGTTATGATATGAAGAGTTGAGATGCAAAACCCGCCAAGTCCGAAAAAATGAAAATGTGAGATATTGTAGGAGGGGACAGAAAAAATATTTGTTTACAAGCCTACATACTCTAAATTGTAAAAAAAAAATATTTCCCTTCACAAACTTTTGATTCCAATAATTTCTGATAAATTATTTTTATCAAAGCCCGCCAAGTCCACATTTCTGAAAATCAAAACCTGCCAAGTCCAATTTTTCATTAAAAAAGATTTGGCTTTCATAAATGCAAATAGTTTTATGATATTTTAACATTGAAATTATATTGTGTAATTAAAATTTCAGTCTACATTTATTCAAATGTTTTGAAATTAATTTAAGCTTTGCCATTTTTAAAAAATGATTTCGAAACTTTTATGGACTTGACGGGTTTTGCATCTCAGCTCTTCATATATGGGCAAGTACCAGAAACCAGTCCACCAACCAAAAATTTTTAAAGTTAATCCAACTTTTTTTTTTTTTGTAATGGAATATAGAATATGTTAGATATATAATTTTATAAATATATAACAAAATGTATTTCGATGATCATTAATACAAAAATTATTGCCAAATCATACCCTAACTCAGATCCTTTAATGCTATACAAAAAATTAGCATTTGGTAGGTGATCATATATTTAATTACTCTTGTGTTAACATATATGGTCCGATCGAAAGCCATATTTTTATTCATTAAATTCTCTTCAATTTTATTAAAAATTTTTTTTTTACTGTTTTGGGAAGATTGAAATTTGTTATGAAATATTGTGCGTCACGGAAAATAAGATTTTTTTTTATATTGTGAGTGGAATAAAATTTTTTTTTGCAAGTCGTCTATAATTTCCAAACAATTTTATATCCTGCTTTTAAGTAAATAAAAACTCTACAATTAAAAAAAAATTAGCATATTAATTTCTGTAGCGTGAGTTACGATTTGTAGTAGTAGTTATACTGCATTTTAAAAAAAGAATTTGATGTGAGCCACTTTAAATGGAATTTTGTTCCAACTTCTCACGGAAAGTGTGCGGTAGACGGAATTGGAGCTGTTATGAAGAGAAAAATTTCTTAAATGGTTAAAGCTCAAAATCTTATACTTAATAACGCCCACTACTTTCTAAATTGGCTAAAATGAATATAAATGGCATTAATATTTTATATGTAAGCAGTAGATATTTAAAAAACTCAACTGGATTTCTTTCGGTGAGATGGGCTAACATAAAGAGCATTCCCGGAATTGAAAGCAACTATTATTTTTTCATCATTTAATGAAAATGTGGTCGAAATAGCACTAACGTCAAACTCATCAAAACATAAAATTCATTTATAAACATAAAATTCGTATTAAGAAATGTTATTAAAAAATATTATTGTTATTATTTATTGAAGAATAATCTATATAAATCATTTTCGATGTTCGCTTATAACTCAAAAACTACTGGACCAGTTTTGATTAAATTTGTTTAGTTTTATTCTTTAGACGCTTGGTCTCAAAATACAATTAAAATTATCACGATATTCCTGTTAAATATCAAAATATTTATTTAAATTATTAAAGTTGTGTTCGAAAATTTATCAAATAAATTTAGAAGGAACTTAGAGCTAATGGTTTATATATTTCGTACTAATATGCACAATGTCATTATAACCTGGTGCGTTAACGTCCTTTTGGATGTAAATAAGTTAATGGCACATTAAGTTTTATTGGCCGGTACTTTTATGTTCATAAGTGACCGAAATAACTTCGATTATAACTTAATTAAAAACAGGCTAAGCGTACAAAGTCGCGGGAATTAGCTAGTTATAATTAATTATACTACAAAGTTATATTAATTGCTTTGTTAAGATAAATACAATTGTGTTTATTTATATGCAACTATAAAAAAAAATGTAACGTACGTCGCGTAGCGTGTGTCACAAAGGGTTCACGGCTTTTGATAAAAAACGACTAAGTTTCTTGGCTAGAAATAAGTTATTTTAGAATTTTCTTATATTCATCTTCCTTTTAGGTATTAGCTTTGTGTGCTTTATTATGCAAATTCGTTAAAACACTTCAACTTTCAAAGTTACATCCGTTATTTGTAGCGAGCGTCACAAAACTTTGTGATCAATTATTTCACAATAAATACCTGTTAAGAAATTATGTTTTATGCCAATCGAAAGTACACTTAAATCCCACTAAACACTATGTATGAGTTGAAGGTATCTTCTTTGAAAGACCAAAAAACTTTTATATTTAAATCCGAAAACGCGTACGAATGTAGCGTTCGTCACGCAGGATTTGCCCATATTTTAACTCACCTCAAAAAGTTGAAGTTATTTATAATCGGTGCTGCCCAGAGAACGAGCAGACGCTCAAAGAGCGTAAAAATGAGAACGAGAAGGCGCTTAAAGAGCCTAAAAAAATGTGCATGTATACAGAATTATCAACACGTGCTTATCTTTGTCTGTAGTAGTGGTCACCACTGCTCATAATCATACATTTTAATATGTTATTTAAATTACTTCATTCATATATTAAAAAAAAAGTGATGTTCAACTAAGGTTTCTTAACCGTGTGCCCCAAAGAGTTAAATGAATCACCTTACATTGGGACAGCCGCTCTAACGCTTGAGCTATTATGGTTCTTTACCCTCAGCTGTACAATTTTACTTTTTAAAACGTAGCGTCAAGCGTTTCGCGTTACTTTCAAAAGCGTTTTAAATTCTGTTTTCTTTGGGTTTAGGAATTCAGACCTTAAATTTAGTATGCAGCAAGTGAAAATACTTAATTACAAATTGAATGCAAGCTCACGAAATATTATTCTAATTTTGAAAAATTAATTTTAAAATGTAATGATGTGATTCTCATTTAGCTCTCTCTACGTTATGATTTTTCGCTTACTTTAAGCATATTTTAAACTTTTTCTATGATGCAGAAATTTTAAATTAAAAAACACAACATTTTTTATTTTTATTTAGTGTTTCAGTATTCAGTACAATGCAGTTTTCCATTATTTCTTCATAAAAGAGTGTCTTTTAGTAATTTGTTTTTAGTTTCCATAATTTTTGTTATTATTCCAGGGTCACTTTTTGTGAAACCAGTTCTGAAAGTTACGCTAAAAACTTGTAAGGAGTTTTCATGTCTTATATTATGCTCTATTTAAAAACAAAAAACAGTAAAAATGTTTAAAAAAGAAAATGTCATAACATGAAAACTAAAAATTTTTCAAAAGAGAATGTTTTTTTCCTTTAGGAGAACGATCATAGTTGTTTTCTATAACGACACAGATAAAGCTCTTTAAAGACAAAATTTTCAACTAATTCTTCCGAATCTCTTTCATGCAATATTTAGGTTAGAATATTTTCTCTTTTTTTCGGCAAAAATTATAATAGGAAATTTTCTTGTTTACTAAACGATATAGTACCTATGTAACAATGGCAAATGATGTCATAAGCCGCTTAAATTAAACAGACGTCATAAGTGGACGCTACGTATATGCCAGCAACAATTTTTTTTGGCTATCGCGCGACCGATATGATGCTGAACGCCATAACAAATTAAGCAAAAAAAAAATAAAACCAAGCCGAAAAAGAAAGCAATCAGAAAAAAATCAAAGAAACAGACAAAAATAACAATGATGATCTCACAAAAAGAATGCTATATCAACCATTAAACACTACTTTATAAATATTTTAAATTAATTTAATTGCATACTATGCAACCAGTTGAAAACAAAAAAAAATTAAAAAAAAATTTTCGAGGCAAAACGCAAGGAAATTAATTTTATGAAACCTACTCATGTTTGTTATTCCAATGCAAAAAGATATTCAGGGTGAAATTACAACATATTTGTTTATGTTTACAATCATGTGTACTTTTTCAAAAAAACAAAAACAAGGCTTATCTAAATGTATCGCACAAGCTTGTACCGTATAAAAAACAAAAATCAAACCCTAATATCAATAAAATAAAATACAAAAAAAAAAAGAACTACTTTAATATGAGTTGGTAAGATAAAAATAAATAGACGTGAATAAAAATATTTATATATAGCCTACGAATATGATACGACCCAATATGTTGGAAAGCAAGAAAATTGAAACATGAAAATTACAATGCCGAGTCCCGGCTTGGAAGTCGTCGTCAGCCGCTGATAAAAAACAAAACTGATAATTTGCCAATATCAGAAATTCAAATATTTTAGGGGAGTTAGTCAGGCATTCAGCCAATGAGGCAGTCAGTCACAACGGCAGTTATGTTGTCATGCACTTGCCAACTTTTTGTTGTTGCTGCTGATGTTAAGCGCAATTTTGTGTGATATAATGTACAAGTACTTTATACATGAATCATCATCAACATTATTGTTGGCGTTGTGTCGTCGTCGTTGTGGTTGTATCGCTTTCGGCGTCATTGTTGTAGGACGCAAATTAGTCGCTGATATTTCAAGTACAGGCCAGGTATGTTGCTGAAATACAAATCAACAACATAATAATTACGTGTTATTTTGTTAGTCTCCCAAATTATTTTTCCAAACATTTGTCACACAAACATTGTACAAAAGTTTGATACCAGTCCAGTGGAACCTAACCGCCGATTGCGGAACGTCTCGAAACATGTGGCCTAAACTGAATCAAGGAAGGACACAAACTCTATGTTAAGGTTCAACAGAGGAGAGTTAAGTTGTTGGTATTGGCCCAATGGCTGCCAGATATGATGCTCCTTTCAGAGATTTCTGCAAGAATTGTGGATCCTTGACGTGAAATGAGTGTACGATTATTTTTCTATCAAAATTTCATTTGAATTATTATTCTTTCAGAGTTCTCAGTTTTCGTAATGTAGGATAACTTAGCCAAGCTCTGCAAAAAAAGTTTGCGAATTTCGACAATGAGGCGTGGCATCTCCCATATAAGCAAAAGTTTCACAATACTATACTACGAGAATTATTTAAGCTTATGGAACTAAATTTCACACACATAAATAGTAGGAATAATTCGGAATAGAACTTTAAAACGCTATACTGAAGGAATAATTTCAAGTAATGAAACCAAATTTCACACAAATACATGAAATGGTTCGGTCTAGCATAAAGTGACCAGATTTAATGGTTTTTTTCGGTTGGCCCCAATTTCCATATCAATAACAAAACACATAACAGAACACATAAATACTTCACATAAATGCTTGTAAAAACTTGAATTATTAGCCAATCAATTTTAAATTTTTGTATGTTCCAGAGGAAAATCAGGTATTAAGGTATTTAAGATATTAAACTTGTCAATAGTATCTGTAATATGATTACAATTAAAGTATTTACAAGCATTTATGTGAAGCATGTGCTCTCAAAAGTGAATTTTTTTTTTTAATTTATATGGAAAATTGGGGCTAATCAAAAAAAACCATTACGATATTCGGATTCTATGAAAAATTTTATTATAAACAATGTTATCGCCATTCGTTGTGGTGAAAATTACTATAAATTTGTAGAGTAGTGTAATCTACAGTTTTGCTTACATATTTACTCATATTCATATTTATAAAAACGTATAAAAATGACTAATATATAAACTTCCTTAAAGAAAATGTATCATATGGCATATTATTTCAAAAGAAATTAAAAATTTTAAAAACTTATAATTATTTTGGAAAATTCGTTTTGTCGTAATTTATTAACTTGATTTACAACTCCCTTGACTATTTGTGATTAAAAGTACATTTTAGCTAAATGATTTCATAAAACAATAAGAGTTCGGGCCAAAGAAAACTTAAGCCAAGTTTTATATAATTACCTAAAATATAGGATTAATAGATTTACTCCAATAATTATATAAAGGGTGTTCAAATTTGAGGTATCTTTTTAAAGTTACCGCCATTTTTTTACAGGTATTGGATTACATCGATGTTTTTTCAGGTATGAAGTAAATACATTCTGGTCGGTTAAAATGGACCGCTGCACGAGTGAACAACGTGTTTTCATTAGAATTTGCTCCGACAAACCATGCTATTAAACTTATCGTTGATAAATTTGAAGAATCTGGTTCAGTTCAATATCAGAGAAGCAGAATTTATCATCGTAGTAGTCGTTCAAGTCGAAATATTACAGATGTGTAAGTGTTGCTGAAGAGTCAAGGACGTCAATTCGTCGTCGTTCACAGCGATTAAACCCAACAACAACGGAATCAATCGATCTTTTGAAAAAGAAGTTTAATAATCGAATAATTTGTCGAAAAACAAATGTGATCATGCCATATAACACCATTGGATTTCTTCTTATGGAGTTTCTTGAAGCGTAAGTTTATAGGGATAGTCCCCAAACTGTCACAATACCTCAAAGACAACATCATCGAGCAAATAGCACTAATTGAACCCTCATTATGCGCAAAAGTTATTCAAAATTTTGCTAAAAGATTGACAGCCAGCCGCGCTAGCAGAGAAGGTTACTTGAACGAAATTCATTTCATCATTAACCGGAACCAATGTGCTTACTTTAATTTCCAATAAAATTAAATGAAGATTTCACACATGTCTTTTATTTAATATTCTAAAAGATACCTCTTATAGCAACATAAAAGTGCTTTCAGCCTGCACCTAATGCTAAAATCGCACACAAAGAGCAGAAACAACCATTTTTTTTAGAAAATCGTGAAACAACTACTTATGTTTCATGCACATATTTTCAACTACAAATGGTTGTCCTAACTTTTTGTTCTAGTATTCACAAAAATCAGTAGCATGCCTCTGGTTTCAGAACTTTATCTGATTATTTATCTCATTACTAAATCTTGATATGAATTCGTCAAAAATTATTGACGCATTGAAACGAATAGAAACGTGTACGATTTTAAAGCGGTGATAAGTAATGTGTTCAATACATTTGACACTGAAAACGAATATTTTGATGTTTTAAGCAGCACAATATATAACTTATACTTATAAATAAAAAACTTAAAATTCAATTTTCTCAAGACTACAAGTTTTGTAATTACATTTGTGCGGTTAGCCGTCGTTGCTTATAGTCATAAAAACAGACGACTATCAGCAAAGTGTAGTGTAAAAATAAAACTAAGGAAAACGAGTGCATTTTAATCAAAAATAAAAATATATTTTAAATTTAAATTGATAAACAAAAGTTCAAAATAACTAGTGCACCACAACAACTTCGAACACTGAACACTCATCAACGAAGTTTAGCGCTGCATTTTTAAATTGGAAGTTGTGAGTTTTGAAATTAACCAAAAAAGGTTACAGAAAAAAAAGCAAAGTTAAAAACAAAGAACTGGAACGAAGTTGAAAATTTTCCTTTTGCTTTTTTTTTTTTGAAATTAATCAGTTTTATTTAAATTTTTTTCCATTGCCTCTTTTTTTTTGTGTTTTGTTGACGAAACACATTTGTCTCGCGTCTCGTGATCTGTGTCATTCACTTATTGTTGAATGCTGTATTTGTTGCTGCTGGTGTTGCTACTGTTGTTACAACTTTTGTTGTTGTTGTTAATAGTATGTACTTAAACTTGTTTGCTTTTTTTTGAATAGTTGGTCGTATACGAATACCTACATATGTACATAGATGTTTATAAAATTTCAGTGTTTACAAGCTCAAGTTTAAACAGTTTGACAACATATGTCTGGAGTATTTGGTTGTTATTGTTGATGTTAAAGATTTAACTTAGCTGCTTACCGATAACTTAACTTTTGTATTACTAAAAATAATTATATTTAAGATTAAATAATTTGGAACTTTATCGCTATTTGCTTATATAACAGTAACGCTTCTGCTCATACTGTTCAAACACTAATAACGCCGGTATACAATAATGAAATTACTAGGTGCCTTATCTCTGTTTTTAATTGCAATGCGGACTTAAAACATGCTTAGAAATCATTGCATTTTTCGATGATTTGATATATAACTAAACTTAAGACATGAAGCTAAAAATTACTTTTAGGTAACAACTTAGAATCAAGAAATATTTACAACCATTTTAGTTTAATATTCGTTCAATATTTTGTATTACAACTTAAATGAAAATAAAATTCAAATTTAAATATTTTTATCTTAGTCCTAAATGATCAATACAATCAATTAATACATTTGAGCTTAAATTATTTTTTCATTCTACTCTGCTATTTTTGGTTTGGTTTGGTATGGTTTTTTTTTTTTTTCTTTTTTGCTTTGTCTGGACGGCAGCCTGAGTATTCGTAGACTCATGGTCTTTTGTGTTGACAGACGCCACGCTGTCTTTGTTTCACATTTCATGTTTATATTCTTTGTAGTGCTTCAATATAATTATACTATAGCCTTGTATTTTGACAGTTTGTATTTTTTTTCTCACAGTGTATTTTTTTTTTTTTTTTAATTACAGTTTTTTTAAGAAAAGCGTGTCAGAGATCTACGTCACGATATATTAACACTATCAGGGAAGGCATGATTATTTTTGCAAATTAGTCAATATTTCAATGGCAAAACTCAATCTTATAGACAGTAAAATGACCTTCCATATGACATCAATATATGTAAAATCTGTTTCCAACTTAAAGTGATTTTTAGAAAAGCCATATCTGCAATTTCCCATGACTATCGAAAACTAGATCCAAATGATACTTGCTCAGTACTTTTAGTGCAAAAAACAACAAAAAAAAGTACAAGCGCAAAATGCATTAAAATGGGCAATGAGCTGCTTATACTAGTTTCAACAACCGCTACGTCATATCATCAGTAAGCTTTGTTAGCCGAAGTTTAGTAGTCTGCAAGCCTACTATGTTCTATTTCTTGCGTTGATCAGTTAAGAATCACAGCAATAAACAAAACAAAACTTCTACATTTTAATGCAATTGCTTTTGTGATCTCTTTCATATCACACATTTCTTGACGAGCACTTTTTTTTAAATTAAAAGCTACTCAAACAAAAATAAATAAAAAAAAATGGCGGCTTAGGTCAAATTTCACTTTGAAATAGGGTCCGTAGGGGTTAAAGATAAAAATTTTCGATTGATTTTAACAAATTTTTTACCCTATTTCGAACCGATTGAGGGGGCGTCCCATTTGAATTTCGCAAAAAAATACATATGTCACCATAGCTAATTCACATTTATTTATCTTAAAATTCTGATTTTCTAAGATAAACTAAGGTAAACATGATATTCTTGATTGGTATTGTTAAAGGTTTGAAATAAAAGCGAAAGGTTAAGGATGGATTGGTGTGCTGAATTCAAATAGAAAATCAAAAAGTGCAAAATTTCTATATTTTTATTTTAGTTTAGATCGCGTTTTTTATAAATTTTCACTTATTTTAAAAAAAGCTGAGTTCAATCTTTTACGATTTTTAGTTCGAATTAAAACTAGAAAAATAATTAAACATTTCTTGTAGCACCGACGTTTCGAGCATTATTTGTCCTCTTCTTCAGAGCGTCAATTTATTAACTCAAATATTTTGGAGATATAAATTAATTGGGAAAGATATTAAAATTAGACAAAAACAATATTTCTGCAAGCCTATACATTTGTGCTTAACTTTTTTTTTAAAATTTTAGTTACTATACATATGTAAAATAGGCGCACGATTTCTTACATCATATATGGTTATTTCCTTAGCATTTAAAACAAAAAACCAGGGATGTTTCATATTAGTTAGTCGAGAGCTTAAAAAAATGTTGTAACTAACTAATTATATAATTCATTTTAATTATACAATTTAAGACTTGTGCCTTAAAGAATACAATCATGATTTGCGAGTGTGATAATTTTGAAGTAAGAAAACGAGGTTAGGAGCATGTTAGAGGAGCGACGATTTATTTGCAATTTTGAAAAAAAAATAGATAACATTAGGTTTTGACATTAAAATTTAACATTCCGTTAAGTAACTATATTGTGTCTATAGTCCTTAAGATATCTTAGAAATTTCGTTTTTACAAAGAAACCTTATATACGCATCGGTCTACCCATATACATACATAATGCTGCAGGATGAGAAATGGTAAAAATATATTGAAAATTTTTTAAATAATTTAGTTACAAATACTTCAGCGGGATAACAAATCTATTTGTAATTCTGAAAAAAAAGTACTTAATTGTATAACATTTGAACATAAGAAAATAATTATATTGAAGCCATTGTGAACAAAACGGCGGCTGTATAACCTTTCCCTGACGAGACCTTTTTTTATGAGTGGTGTGCGGCCGATTTGTATGTAAATCCTTTAAATCAGCTTACTTCTTTTTTATTAAATCATGAATAATGTGTGGTTTTATTAACATGTTAGTAAACCTGTAAAATGATGTAACTCATGAAATTCTATTTTAACGCAAACCGTACATTGCAATAGTTTTTGTTCGTGCCTCAAGAACCAAGGAGCAAATCACGCTAATCATATGATTTACAAAGATGTTTAAATGCAAAAAACATATCCTCAGTCGCAGAAAACGACCTCTGATTAGCACGGCTTAAACGAAATTTTGGAACCTTATTCCTACTTATATCAGATACAAATTTTTGTAATTTATTTTAATTTAGATAGAAAAAGATTATTTTTAAGTGCAAGCATATCCTACTTACGCCAATATTAACGGATGTGCTGACATGCTGTGCAATTCGATTTATAAATTTCCTAAGCGAAGAGCGACGAAAAACTCGATTTGCGGTAGAAGCAGAACCAACACCGCCATTGCTACCGGAGTTTGCAATATTATTGCCACTGACGCCCCCGATTCCGGCGGATTGTTGGCGCCCAACATTGGTGGCATTCTTTTTATCCTGTGTTATTGCAGCATCCGGTGCTGCGCTGTCACCACCACCACCTCCTTCATCTTTACACACGGCTGTGTAGCTGTTTAGAGAAACAATGCTACCATTGCGTCCGCTACGTCCACCGCCAACGCAAGCTGTCAAAGCAGAATTACTACCGCGTCCACCTGATGTTTCACCAGGTTCTCCACCAATGATGCCAGCGCTGCCGCCACTAGTTTTAAATTTTCGTGACCATTGAAATGGATTACGCGGCATAGAAAAGGCGCGGCGTATTTTTTTCGCAGCATTTGTAGCTACTGTTGATGCAGGCGTCGCTGGGATGATAATCACCTGAGCTTTGGAATGGTGTGACGACGGTAAAGTCGACGTCACACTCGCAGGCTTCGATGCTTGAAGTTTCTCATTTGTTGTTGTTAAATCAATTCTGACTTTTGCTGCGGCTGATTTTGTTGGTGTTGAAGCAGAGTTTGTGTTACTTTTGTTGTTGCTGCTACTGTCACAGGTGTGGGTGTCATTTGGCTTACTTTTCGCTACTTCAGCCGAACTGTCAAATCCATTGATTCCGTTTGTTCCAGCGGCGGCAGCACTAGAAGCAGCAGCAGCCGAAACTGTTTGCTCTTTTGTGCCCATTTTTCGTTGGAAAATTTCTCTTTTACTGTTTTTCTACTTTTTTTCTTCACATAAACAAATGTGTGCAATGAATTTTCCGAATTTACACGGACTTTTAGATTCTTTTTTGTTTTGAAAATAATCAAATTTTACCTTACACCTATTATACTTTAATTTTTTGAAAGAAAAAAACCAAATTTTAATCGAATTTCACACTTTTTGGGCGCCGTCGCTACTGAGGTGCTCCACACGATTTTTTTTTTTTTTTTCAACTACGATTTTCACTGCAATTTTCAACCTACTCTTTTTTATCTACAACAAATTCCATTTGTTTTTGGATTTATTTACTCCGAAATACACTTCTTCGAATTGCACAAACGCTCTTTCCCAATTTATAGAAAATATATTTTATGAGGAAAAAATTTTTTTGGCAAATTTTCCGTTCGAGTTTCTCTAGCCTGCGAATGCCACCGTTTCGATACACACACAAAATGAATTTCACGGAACGAATGCAAGAAGTAAGACAAACAACCGAATGTTTAGCAGCGAATTGAACTTGTAGTGTCAAAGATTTCATTTATACAACAAACAACAACAAATCTAAAATAGTGCTGCCACCATTTGTTAAATTTAGATTATTGCCATATCATAGACAATAATGACATCAGGTAAAGCAAAAATTGCTAAGAGTGCCCATGATTCAATTAACATGGATACCCAACTGCCAATTGATGTCTCTTTCTCTATTATTTTATTCCTCAGCGGATATCACAAGCTATAAAGTTATCAAATGCATGCCTTTTCACTCTTACATTCGCCAAATGCATTAGGATATGCTGGCATCTATTTATTCTCGTACAAAAATTTGAATGTGGAAGATCAAAGAATATAATATAAAATCGCAGCTTTAGGCTAAGTTCATACGAGCATTTTTTCAACGCGCGTTATATATTCCGTTTTTTCAACGCAGGTCTGGGTTTTTTTCACACGGGCAGTCAACGCGCGTTAGTTATACGTAGAATAATTGTCATTTCTCAAAATGTATTGGTTAAATTTCGAAATTTTGCGTATCATTACTGCAGACCATTAAATTACATTTCTTATGACACCCATATTACTGATATCTATTCAGGAGTTTAGAAAAAAAAAAACAAAATACAGCTGGAAACCAGCGCGTGTTTTAGCAAAACACCGACGTTGGCAAAACCAACGCGCGTTGCAACGCACGTTTTCTTAAAACGCGCGTTAGCTGACGCTCGTGTGAACTGAGCCTTAGAAGAAAACTATTTTGTGGTTTTCGTGTGAGTATTCCTTTCAAAGTATCAGTTTTATTGAATTATTATTCCAAATTTTTCTGAACTATTTTGGAACTCTTTCACACGAGACGGATCTGATTAAAGCTTGAACACAATAGCAACGGACGGAAAAACCACCAGTGGGAAACCGCTGTCAATATTACAACAAACTTGATCGCTTGAAATGAAAAAGAATAACAGCGTAATGCTTTACCCAGAATTAAAGCGGTGGCGGTAAAGCGGCGACGAATTTACGCTGTCAAAAAAAAAACGCGACGAAAAAGCGTTTGAATAAACATAATTGCGGCGGACGACTGCTTTTCACGTCTGATTTCTTGTGAGAGAATCGCATGGGGAAAAGAGAGTGACAAAAAAAAAATTTGTAAGCAATAAATTTTGCTGAGAAAATCGCAAAGAGAATGACAAAGAAATGCGACACTGATCCGACGTAAAAATAGAATTAATTCTAAATCGATGGCTAACCGTCGGCAGGTCACCAGTCGTACGCCGCAATTCTGTTCAATTTTACATGATCAAGTATGTTATAATTTTTGAAAGCGTATATTCGTCGCTGCTTTACCGCCACCGCTGTAATTCTGGGTAAAGCATAAAGAGCTAAACAGAACTGGGACGAGCGATTTTTCTTCTGTTTTTCCTATACGCTTGTAGTGAGCACGGTTGCCACACCAAAACTTTTTTTGGGACCAACATTTTATAGAAAAAGGACCAAAATGGAATAAAAAGGACCATATTTTTTATCATATTTTGTTTTATTTAACATAAACAAGTTAATATAATCCATTAAAAAAAATAACTAAAAATACCTGGAAGTTCACTTAACACATTGTAAAAGATGTGTAAAAAATAACTTACATAAAGGCGTTTTTTTTTCAAACTTTAGGAGAGGAATTTTATTTATTTTTTTGTATATTATAGCTTGAGGAATAAAAATAATTCTCCCAACATTTGAGCTTCCTAGCTCAAACCTGTAAACGGCGCGGACAGAGTTTATGTCCAATTCCGTTGAAATTTAACGAAAAAACCGTCTTACTAAAACGTAGAGAAAGTCTGCCTTAGGTGCCAGGATATAGCGTTATGGGATTTTTAGTTGTATGGGGACGCCACTCACTGTTGTAAAACCACGCCCACATTTTTCGTGTGACTAAAAATGTGGCGAAAAAATACACCCGAAGGAGGTATTTTTATTTTTTTAATTTGCGGTCCTATGTGGCTATATTATAGAATCGGTTTTGAAGAAAATTCCAGCAAAATTTCAGCTTCCTAGATCAAACCTGCGAACGGCGCATCCACTTTGTTTCCTAGTACAATTTATATGAAAAACGAAAAAGCAAAACAACGAAAAACAGAAAATATACTAAAACGCAAAAAAAAATCTGTTTTTCGTGGTTTTGCTTTTTCGTCTTAATAATTTAAATTGTGTTATCGCACATCCACTTTGTTTCCTAGTACAATTCATATGAAAAACGAAAAAGCAAAACAACGAAAAACAGAAAATATACTAAAATGCAAAAAAAAAAATCTGTTTTTCGTGGTTTTGCTTTTTCGTCTTAATAATTTAAATTGTGTAATAATTAAGTCGACATCACATGTTATTAAATGAGCAAAATTGGCACACAAAGGTATACTTCCAAAAGGTACTTTTTTGATAGCAAAGTGAATAATTAGTTCAGAGACATAAGCCTTTTTTTCGCGATTTGTTAACATTTTTGCAACTGGACATGTGCCGTCCTGTTCGCCCACTCCTCAAGTGTTGGTTTTTTCCTCTCATTTGTACAATTGATGTTTGGGTTAGAAATTCAAACAAAAAACTCACTCTAACTTTTTTTTGTTGTTTCTTTTAAACCACCTGAACACGTGGAATGGATAAAAATCGGTTAACGAGATTTCAGGCTTTTGAAATTCAAAGTTAAAACTAAATATCCTGAAATTTTAATATTTTTATCTCGTGGTTCACATGCTGATATAATGGCATAAAAAATTCAGTTTTTCAAAAGTTCGAAATTTCAAGCACAGATTTTTCTTATAAAAAGTAGGCGGAAAGAAATAATTGCAGATTTTATTTCTTTCCCGATATGTTTTCTTGATCTGAAATATTAATGGTTTGTATCCAACAGTCGCGACACTGGAGCCAGTTAAGAATCACGAAAAGTCAATAAAATACATGTTTTTTCAGCACCATCAGCAGATACCATCTCAAGTTTGTCTATATCTTAAACAGAAAAATGTTTACAGCTAAAAATATTGAAGCCTGAAAATGACGCTTTTCATATGCTTCAATTCAGCCAGGCGGGAAAGGACGCATCCGAAAATTAAATGCCCTTGGATTTCCTTCTTTGGAACCCTAACGAAAATTCTCATAAAGTCTGAGCAAAATTCAAAGTAGTGCAGCAACGAAATTTCCAGTTTTTAGACGTTTTCATCTGGAATGACTCATATGTATATATGTACATATATGCGTGTGTACAGCTGCGGTCAAAATAATAGAAACGGGGTGTCATTTATGAATTATAAATAAATATAAATTTTAATTTTCCTTAAAAGTTTTACCTTGCGAAATGGAATTTTTAATAATTTTACTTTGCGCTGTCGTAGAATGCTTTCCACGACCCACTAAAATGCAAAAACTTAAAAAAATCATTGGATTATTATTCAAAAATAATAGAACTTTCTTTTTACGATCAAGTTTTTTTAATAAAAGTAAATATCTAATATTGAGAAATAAAACAGTGCTATTATTTTGACCGCTCGAAATTACAAATTACTCAATATAATAGTAAACCTAGAAAGTACAGTTATTTTTTGGAACGAAATGTCATGTGCTTATCTTGTGTACTCATCAAGTAACTATTCGTATACCTTAAATATTAGAAGAAAAAAAACGTCAGTTGCTCGAAATATCTTCTTTCAATTCATAAATGCCACTCCGTTTCTATTATTTTGACCGCAACTGTATATACAAATGTTAATTTTTGATACTTCTCAAAAAAGACCAAATCAGAAAAAGAAGGCCCAGCGGGCCAAACCTAAAAAAAAGGACCAGTTTTGGTCCAATTGGACCAAAGTGGTAGTGAGTACAAAATTGACACTAGAAAATTTATCGCAGAGAAATAGAAAAAATTCTATTTTTTGGTGCGATTTGAAACTGAAGATAAATCGCACGTCCCAGTTCTGTTTAGCTCTTAATGCTTTGAACACAATTACAGCGGTGGCGGTAAAGCGGCGACGAATATTCGCTGTCAAAAATTATAACATACTTGATCATGTGAAATTGAACAGAATTGCGGCGTACGACTGTTGAGCTGCGACGATTCGCCGTCGATTTAGATTTAATTCTATTTCACCGTCCGATCAGTGTTGCATTTCTTTGTCATTCTCTTTGCCAGTACGATTTTCTCAGCAAAATTTATTGTTTACAAATTTTGTTTTTCTCACTCTCTTTTCCCTATAGGATTCTCTCACAAGAAATCAGACGTGAAAAGCAGTCGCCGCCGCAATTGTGTTTGTTCAAACGATTTTTCGTCGCGTTTTTTTTTTTGACAGCGAATATTTGTCGCCGCTTTACCGCCACCGCTCTAATTGTGTTCAGGCTATAAGACAGAAAAGCCGTTGACCGTCAACTTAGACTTATATACAGTGTTGCCACTGAGAAATTTATTTTCCTACCAAAATTTTCTCGAAAACCTACCAAAATCGTTTGTAACCTACCAAAACTTTACAAATTAAAAAAAAAACTTTTTTGCAGCATTGAATTCGTTTATTAAAATTTAATACTGTTTAAAATACATATTCTTGTATGTCGTCGTTTAAAATTTGTGCGGTTAAATAATGCACAAATTTTCTGTTGCAAAATCGTGTAGAATGGTTCACATCAAAAGTCGGGCAAGTGTGCGCAAAAAGTTACCACATGACACATGCAGCGTACAATTAAGCGATGAACGTTAGAAGAAAGAAAAATAGTAATTAAAAATCATTTTGAAGTCAAAACCGATCGCAAAGTTACAAATTTTTTAAAAAAATGAAAGTCAGCGATTCACGGTATTATTAAATGATATAAAGAGGACAAAAGGATTTCAAATAAACAACGAATGGTGGCAAAAAAAAAAACGTTTAGCTCGAGAGACGAAAAATGTACCATCCGAGAAATTTTTTAAAATCCATTCATATCTACTCAAAAACTTACTGTAATGGTAAAACTAATTTTCATTAAGAAGTCCATGCCGTTCGAAAAGTTCTCCGGAAAAATAATTTTAATGGCTGAGTAACACAGGATAAGCCATGCATCAACAAAACAATTTCGCAAAAGAGCACATTTTCAAATATCCTCCTTTTGGAGCATGGTAAACACACCCTAAGTGGTCGGGGTTCTGAAAAAGAGCCATATTTAAGCCTGAAAATAACCGTATACATAAAGTCCGTTTTTAAAATGCTATTTATTAAAGCCCGCAAATTCAAATTTATTATTACGGAAATATTTTTTTTTATTATGTCATCTTATGTACATAAAAAAATTTTAGTTCTTAGAACTTAAGACCTTTTTTAGCGACAGCTACGATCAAAAAAATTATGTTATTAATAGCGCCAGTAACTTTTGTTTCTAATACGCCGGGTCTGAGCACACATGCAAAAATTTAGATGTGCGATCAGTCGCAACACTATTTCGTCACATTGTACATACATATGCATATTCCCTAAACGTAATTTGTATGCAAGAAAACAGAGACCATACCCACTTGTTGAAGATAGGGTTGGCAAAAGCTTATTTGCAAATGTAAATATTTGCTTCCTGATTCGAAAAACTTCACGAAAAAATTTCAATTTTCGATTTTCATAAAAATGTATCCTAAATCCTACCAAAATCAGATTGAACCTACCAACCTACCAAGAGGAAAAAAACCTACCCGATTTGGTAGGAAACTACCAAAAACGGCAACGCTGCTTATATATATTAAACAATAAATTAGTTTTTTAATGAAAATATTTTATTAAGAGCGCTATAGCGCTTTGTTAAACGAGTTATTATAAGCTAAAGCTTAAAATATATTCTACTCCAGCGGAAACCCCACCTCCGTGATAAAATGTAAGCTAGATTTTTGTCTTCATAACTTCATACATAGGGAAGTAATTAACACATTTTTTTGGAAAAACAGCAAAAAAATCGGTTCAAATCACAGAAATCTGTAGGTTACACCTTTAAGATACAAGGGTCAATATGGTGGCTTATTAAATTATCTTTTTTATGACACCTATATTTTTGATATCAATCAAGGCGTTCTAAATTTATATTTAATTTTATAAATGCTTCATTCGCAACTTCTGATGGCTATACTTCCAAAACTAACAAAGATCCGACCGACCTTCTTAAATTTTTTTTTAATATCCCTAAAAAAAATTCGTTCTATTCATCTGCGATAAAATTTGTACTCACTACAAACGTATAGGAAAAATTTGGACGATATTGCTCGTACCAATTCTGTTTAGACATTGTGTTTTGTTTTGACCATGTTAACAGTAGTGGAAGGGTTGACAGCCTACGTCATTGTACATCTCAACAGATGAACTCAAAATGTCAAAAACGTAAAATTTTTTACGTTGTTGAATAATTACTTACTCACATTAGGTTTATATACTTATTTGGCTAAGGTTACCTTTAGGAGTCTTTTGTCGCCCGTGTTAAAATATAATTTATGCTTTTGACGCTTGCGTGATATTAATCTTCCTTTTATGGTTCTAAGCAAACTTCCACGAGTCACCATCCTGGGCTTTAAGCCCTGGGCTAAGAAAACTTTTTCAAACGAAAGCAATCGTTAGACAATAGCAAAGTCAACGTTGAATATTCGCTGTCACCAATGTGTACCAACAAAGCATACGAAAGTGTTGTCGCCTTGCACTTATAAATATCAAACTGAATTTGGACGTGCACTTATGTATCTTCCGTTTCAGAACAGGCTTTGGAAAGGCAGCGCTGGTTGGTAAGCTTAACCAAAATGCATTACTATCATTCCCGTAAATCTTATCTCGTAATCTTATACACTTGACTTTTCTACATCGAGCTCTCCGCCTACATATATAGGAAAAACCTAGACGATATTGCATGTCCCAATTCTGTTTAGACATTATGAAACGAAGAAGACAAAATTGTTTTTGTATTTCGTATTGCAACCCAGTGTGTCAAACGGATCCATTTCGAATATTTCGTATATTTTATCCGAAACGTATTCCGTTTCCGATCCGTTTCGAACTCGTTTTCGTATAAAATTCCTCTCGAAAAAACGTAGGGATCATCCGCTATGTCGGATCCGTTTCGAACTCGGAACGGACATAATATACGGATCCGTTCCGGATTCGTTTTTGTAAATAAAATGTATCCGTTCCGGACTCCGTTTCGAATCCGTTTCAAACTCGTTTTCGTATGAAATTCCTCTCGAAAAAGCGGAAGGATCGCTCGCTTTGTCAGATCCATCTCAAACTCGGAACGGATTTCATATGCGGATCCGTTGCGGATTCGTTTTTTGTAAATAAAACGGATTCGATACGGACCCGTTTTTTTTTTAAAAAAACGGATTCGAGACGGAAATTTTTTTTTTTTAAGTAAAACGGAATCGAGACGGACTCGTTTTTTAAATAAAATGGGTTCAAGACTGATTCGTTTTTTAAATAAAACCGATTCGGGACGGACTCGTTTTCTTAAAATAATAATAAAAATTATGCTGGATTTATAATTTAAGCACTTGCTTTTATTAATTTTAATTACCACAATTTAAATAAAACAAACAATTCCTGAGTATTTACATATGTACAGTGAATCAAAATAGTTTTGAAACATCGAGATTTATTTTTAACAATTAACAAAAAATGTACTTTGAAATTAAAAAAATTAATTTTTCTCTTCCATGATTTCCATTATTTTCAATATATAACTTCCAAATCAACGACAAAACTTGAAACAAAAAACTTAACGTAAGAGAAAAAAATGCAAAAATACTAGAGTCAAAAAAGTTTAGAAACGCAGTAATTTATTTAGTAGAAAAAAGCATTAGGACTAAGATAGAACGTTAATAACGTGATTTTAATGGGGACGTCCCCTTAATTATGTAGATGCTATGAATATAAAATCAAAATCACGTAAGCCAAAAAGTATGCAACAATAATTGAACGCACAAATTGTTAGCTTATCGTCGACTGAGTATTGCTTTGTCGTAAACGTAAAACACGTTTTGTTTAACTGGGGACGGAAATTTATGTTTCCGAGTATGCTCTTTCTTTTGTAGTTAAATGTCAGACGAAAAAAATGACGTATGTGTCGAATTAAGTAATACGCTGCATACTTTTCGCTGGCGCCATCTCTTAGTTAAACCGGAAAAAACTTATGCATACACCTGGTATATAACTCTTACTGTTGATGAATCAACATAACATAATAAATTGAATTTAATTAAACATTTATGTTAATTATTTACACTGCTATTGTTCTTTTATTATTTTGTTTAATATTGTACTGTATGATACAATCGCAGCAGTATTTTGTTGCACAGTGTTTTGTATTTACATTATTTTACTAAGCAGACAAATATTTAAACTTAATTATTTAGTTCTGCTTGCCTAGCATTTATTTAAACTAAATATTATACTACTAGTAGTAGCAGCTGCTTGCTTAGCATGTGCTGAGTATACAATTATTTAAGTAGAGTACACCTAATTCTGTTTTTACCCATCATCTGCTTCAACCCATTAACCTTCTAACCCAATTCCCTGACTAAATTTCCAAAACGTTACGATTGATAAAAATATTTTTCTTTAAATTTTCAATCAAATAGCTCTTTTTAGTCGTGCTAAATTGAAGAATCTAGACCGTGTTAAATCAAAACCGTGTTAAATAGACCGTGTAAAAACAGAATTGGGTGTATTTTTTGTTTGTAAGGTAAATCACTGACTTAGCAACTTATTGTAAGTAATAATTGTGTAAAAAGCCAATTAAAATTAATTAAATTATTCATTATTATTTAAACCAAAAAATATAGTGTTTCAATGCAGCAAAACTTGCCCCCACCAGTGGTAAGCAGTTTTGTTTGTTAAGGATAAAATAAGTATTAAGGCTTCCTCCCACCCCAGTAAGGGGTCTTAAATAATTTTATTTCACTTAAATTTACATATACAATATATATACACTGGCGGTCATGAAAACCGCACTACTTTCAAAACCGTTTTTATATGTAAAAATTAAATCAATTCCGTATTTTTTTTAACTTCGATTAATGGGACTTTCAGCATTAAAGTATTGCAAGTGTATTGACAACGAAAATACAATATTTTTACGCTTTTGCTTAAAGCAGAAGGTCGTTTTTTAAAATATGTACTATACAGAAATGGGTCCAATACATAAACAACTGTCACGTGATCAAAAAGCGACTAGCGGACCAAGGTGCATCCTATCGTAAAATTTTGGAAAGAATAGATTTCTCACATTCCACAATTGTGCCTTTTTGGGAAAAAAGATAATTTAGGAGCCGCTGGAGAGATAAAAAGGATCTGTTCCTAAGCGTGCAACCAGTAAAAGGACAAAGATGGTCTAGTAGAAAATATGTTTGAAGGATCATTTTAAAAGTGTAGTTGCTATACGGACAGAGCTAGAAACGCATTATTCCATAAAAATTACTGAAACTGACCGCAGGAGGCTGCGAAAAGCTGGTTTATATGCAAACTTGCAAAAAAGCCATTGTTAATACAAAAAATGAAAAAAGTGAGTCTAGCTTGTGCTCAAAACCCGGCCTGTGCGCAAGGGGGGGAATCAGGAATTTTCGAACATCGGTTTTAATTGACATTTGAATGAAAAATCAAAAAAAAAATAATTTTTTTTAAATGAAAAAACCAAAATGCAAATAAATTGTCGGAGCCCGAGTTTTTCATTTTCGACAAGATTTGCGCTCCCTAGCTATCTTTGAACCAAAAAACACGATTTGGGACCACTGCGCGTCATTAAGGCTAAGTAATACGAGCGTTTTTTTAATGCGCGTCTAAGCATAGCTCCAGCATCAATAAAATCAGCTTCAATGAAAATTCATGCACATATCTATTCGCACCAAATATTTAATTTTGTGTGATAGTTCACATGAAATGTGGATAAATGAAATTCAACTTTGGCGTCAACGCATTGCCGGACAAGACATAAAAAAATGCTTCATGCTATTGCAACTTTGCCTGTGACAACAGCAACAAATGAACGCTCCTTTTCAGTGCTACGCCGTCTAAATACATACCTCAGATCAACTATGTCCGAAGTTCGCAGAACGGCGGTCGGAGACGCCACCTACTGCTGTCAAACCACGCCCACATTTTTCGTGTGACTAAAAATTCGGAAAAAATATACCCGAAGGAGGTTCCCTAATACAATTCATATGGAAGAAATTTTTTTTTTTATAAAACGCAAAAAAAATTCTGTTTTTCGTTTTTTTGCTTTTTTGTTTTTCATATGAATTATAAAAGGAAACAAAGTGGATGCGCCGTTCGCAGGAATTTTCTTCAAACCCGAATCTATTATATGGGCACATAGGACCGTAAATTTAAAAACAAAAAAAAAATACCTCCTTCGGGTGTATTTTTTCCGCATTTTTAGTCATACGAAAAATGTGGGCGTGGTTTAACAACAGTGGATGGCGTCCCTTATCCAACTTAAAAATCCAAAACGCCATATCTTAGCACCTAAGTCAGACTTTTTCTACGTTTGAGTTAGTCGGTTTTTTCGTTAAATTTCATCGAAATTGGACATAAGCTCTGTCTGCGCCGTTTACAGGTTTGAGCTAGGAAGCTCAAATGTTGGGACAATTATTTTTATTCGTCAAGCTATAATATAGGAAAAAATAAATAAAATCCTTCTCCAAAAGTTTGAAAAAAACACCCTAATGTACATATTGTTACCTTAATATAGAAAGGTCCTATCTTAAATTTTTATTATTTTACAGGAGAACGAAAAAACTTAATAAATATTCAAGTTCTTTTGAGTTAAAGTGAGTAATGGCTTTTTTTTATTTACTTGTAATTGATTAATTTTCAATCGTACCACACACATTTTTTTGTCCATGGTGTATTAGTGGGTGACCTACCGAAATCTATAAAAATCCCGATTTTAAAAAATGTTAGTTAGGGCCTTTCTATATTATGGTAACGATATGTATGTATTAAATTATAATTGAATGTCTATTAGACCGGGTCAAAATTTAGATTCCTCCAGACACCGACTCAAAAGAAGGACACTTAAAAACGATATTTGCGTCATTTTGTTTTCGTTGCGAGAAAAACCAATGGATCACTTTTGATTCTCCTAAAGGTTCTTTTTGGCTAAAAAACGTGTTTTTTGCTCGTAACTTTTATTCCTTCACAGAATGGATACCCGAATTTAGTCGATAAGTAAAGATTTCGTTCTTGCAAAAAATTTGACGTTAAAAATTATAAATTATTTTTCTATTATAGATAATATTTAGTCCGAAAATTCGATGTTTTCATATAAATAAATGTGAAAAAATCGAATTTTGGGACTGAATATTAGCAAAAAAATTTTAAATTTTTTAACGTCAATTTTTTTGCAATAACGGAATTTTTATTTTTCAAGCAAATTCAGGTATCCATTATGTAAAGAAATAAGAGTTATGAGCAAAAAACACGATTTTTTTAGCCAAAAGGAGAATCAAAAGTGATCCATTTGTTTTTTTTTTGACGCAGATATCGTTTTTAAGTGTACTTCTAACTTTGAGTCGGTGTCTAGCTGACTTTATTTTGCTTCATACAAATCGACCCGGTCGAATGTCTATATGAAAAGTACACAATTTTTTGACATTTTTTATGAACATAATCTAACATGAAATGTCCGAGTTAAGCCCCTCCCCATGGATAATTTCTGCGTACGGGCCTGCTCAAAACTACAAAAACTGGATACTGGAGCAGAGGCGAAACGTCATTTATTCGGATGAAAGTAAATTCAACTTGCTATGCGCCGATAATTTGCCGTAGGTGCGTCGTTCCGATGTAGAACGCTAGAAAGAAAACTGCATAGTTAATAAAAACAGTAAAATTTCCATATAGCCAGTTGATCTGGGGTTGTTTTTCTTACAATGTTCGTGTTCCTCTACACCATTTAGATGGAACTATGAATGCGAAAAAATATGAGCAAGTAATAAGGGAGAAGTAGGAGCCAGTGCTTAAAAACACTTATCCTGCACTACCAATGCAATTTTTCAGGACGATTTTGCGCCTTGCCATCGAGTGATATTGGAAAATCGTGTATGTACTTTTTCCTATGATTCTTACAGAATTTAAAATTATAAAAAGCATATTAAAGAAACAAATCATGTTTTTATAACTTGGAAAAGTATTCACAGATCTCGGAATCTCGCGTCAGACCTGGCCTGGAAACTCGCCGGACCTGAATTCTATCGTGCACTTCTAGCACATAATGAAATTAATTTTAGCTTTAGATAAGCTTTGGTATAATGTGATACAGGACGATAACCTATGGTTGATTCCATACCATCAAGGATAATGGCTGTAATACAGGCTAAAGGAGGAGGGGCATAATACTATTTTTTTTTTTTGTAACTTGATTTTTGTATTTAGAAACAACATTAAAGATTACAAGATACTAATCAGTTTCTGTAAAAATAAATAATCAAAGGACTCGTAAAGGCATTAACTTTTTTCAGATTATTGTTTTTAGTCAAAAAAAAAAAAAAAAATGGGCGTGTATATACATATATGTATATACATACATATATACTTACTTACTTACTTGGGTGGCCATAACAACCCGTTACCGGGTTACGGCCGACCTCAAAAGCTCTCTCCAGGCGCCTCTGCTTTGTGCGCGCCTACTCCAATCATTCACACCAAGCGTGGATAGGGTTTCCTCGGCTTGGTCTTTCCATCGGAGGCATGGTCTTCCTCTTCGTCGTCGCCCAGCGGCTTCCGCATCAAACATCTTTTTCGCCGGAGCTTCTTCGTCCATACGCACAACATGTCCAAGCCAGCGCAGACGTTGGATAGTGATGCGCTTGACTATGTCAATGTCAGCGTAGAGCTCGTACAGTTCGTGGTTCATTCAAATACGGTAGTCGTCGCCGACGTGAACAGGACCGAATATTTTGCGAAGAATTTTTCTCTCAAACACCCCAAGCCTGGCTGCATCAGCCTGCGACACAACCCATGCTTCTGCGCCGTAAAGTAGCACGGGTAAAATGAGCGTCTTGTAGAGTGTCAGTTTTGTCGGGCGAGAGAGGTCTCTACTACTCAATTGCTTACTGAGACATCGTTTTGAGTGTTCACGGCGGTGCCAAGATAGGTGAATTCCTTGACAACTTCGAAAGTATAGTTGTTCGCAGTAACAAAGGATCCAATACGCCGCGTCTCCCTGTTTGTGGACAGCATATACTTTGTTTTGCCCTCGTTCACCGTCAAACCCACTTTCGCTGACTCTTTTTCGATAGCAGAGAACGCAGCAGTAACATCTCGCTTACAACGTCCAATGATATCAATATCATCGGCATATGCAAGGAGCTGGACACTTTTGTAGAAAATAGTGCCATTACGATGTACACTGGCTCTTCGCAACACCCCTTCCATCACAAGGTTGAAGAGGTTGCAGGATAGTGGATCGCCCTGTCTGAAACCTCGTTCGGTATCAAATGGTTCCGAGAGGTCCCTTCCTACTCTGACGGAGCTGGCTGTGTTGCTCAACGTCATTCTGCAAAGCCGCACCAGCTTCGCAGGCATACCGAACTCAGACATGGTGGCATACAGGCAATCCCGTATCGGGCTATCGAAAGCAGCTTTAAAATCGATAAAGAGATGATGGGTATCGATCTGTTTTTCGTGGGTTTTTTCCAGAATTTGACGGAGTGTGAAGATCTGGTCTATGGTGGACTTACTAGGTCTAAAGCCGCACTGATAGGGCCCAATCAGTGTGTTGGCAAACGGCTTAAGTCTTTCACACAGTACAGTCGACAGGACCTTGTAAGAGATGGCAAGAAGACTGATTCCCCGGTAGTTAGCGCAGATTGTCGGGTCACCTTTCTTCATAACAGGACAAAGGACACTGAGATTCCAATCGTCGGGCATGCTTTCTAATAGCCATATTTTGCAGATGAGTTGATGCATACACCCTATCAGCTCATCGCCGCCGGTCGGCACCAGCCGCTTTGTTGTTCTTAAGTCGTTGGATCACAACTCGTACCGTGTCATGGCTAGGTGGTGGTACGTCCACACCATCGTCGTTGATTGGTGGCATCGGGTTAATTTCTCCAAAGGCGGGATTGGTGGAGTCATCGCCAGCAAGCAGCTTGGAAAAGTGTTCCCTCCATAATCTCAGTGTACCCGGCATATCGAGGTGTTGAAATCTGCTGCTACTTACTACCATGTTTCGCGCCGCGGCGAAGTCGATCAACCGTAGACCGTTGTTTGAGGTGGTCTCGTGAAGGCTGAACTGACTGACAGTGGGGCCAAATATACCTTCTCTTCCGACCTTTCCGTTGAAATCCCCGAGTACAATTTTAACGTCATGGGCCGGGCAGCGGTCGTATACTTCCTCGAGTCTCGCATATAAGGCATCTTTGACAGCATCGTCCTTTTCCTCCGTCAGGGCGTGCGCGCAAGTCAAGCTCGATGTTAAAAAATCGAGCCTTGACGCGGATCGTAGCCAACCTTTCGCTCACAGGTGTGAACCTGGAGATATGGTGGCGAAGTCTCTTGCTTACTACGAATCCGCATCCCAATTCGCGCCTCTCCGCATGGCAGCTGTAGTAGATATCGCAACTTGCTTGCTTAGAGCAACCTTGTCCTATCCATCTTATTTCCTAGATGGCGGTGATGTCAGCCTTAATTTTTCCGAGGGCATCCGCCAATTCGATAGAGGCACCTTCCCTATTGAGTGTCCGGATATTCCAGGTGCATATTCTTAAATCAAAGTCCTTTTTTCGTTTGCAGTGGTCGTCAACGTTGAGGGGTTGTGTATCCGAGGCTTTTTTAGTCTTCATTGGAGTGTTTTTCTTACGTGGCGGGTACCAAACCCTGCGCACAACCCAGTTTACTTCCAGGGAGGACACGCTGCACACATTCGCTCAAGTGTGATACTACTGTTTCAAATACTGGTCGTATTAATGGTACCTGTGTACTTGTCGAACAGAAACTGAATACAGAAATGCTTATTTTTCCTTGCCACCATTACATCTACAAAGTGGTATCAGAAAGAGTGTTTGAGGCAAAAATTAGCCAAATAACTACAAGCCCTGACATTCCATTGTTCAAACGGTTCCGAGAAAACAAGAAAAATGTGGATCCCGAGAAAATACAGAGATATACAGAAAAGCTATCGTTCCTGTATGTATCTGATATTGACAAACTGCTAGAATTTAACCGGATTGAATTGACTAAAAAAATTACTAGAGATGACTATCCAGATTTAATAGAGCTTTCAATAATACTTATTGGCGGAGATACAGAGCAAACATTTAAGATTCGGCATCCAGGTGCCATGCATCAAGCTCGATGGATGGCGATAGCAATTTATTCATTAAAAATATTATTACTTAGCTCTCAATTCAGTATATCAAACAAGGGTAAGGCAGCTCTGTTAGACGTCTGTCTATTCATCGTGACTTCCTACGTCCAGCCTTGGCTGCAATGCACTTTAGCGGTAAAAGCACCTTAACAGGACTTGTACTTTTTTGAAGGCCATGAAGTATGACCTGAATGGGAGAAAAAGTGGCGTAATGTCTTATGAAGTGATAAAACTATTTAGCAATGATTCAGAAAGGATTGTGCAATGGCCCAAAAGCAAAGAGTTTCACGTCAGATTCACAAAAAAAAGCGGTCTTTGGTGGCTTACCACGTGATTTTTTTTTTATTGTTTATTCATAAACACATTTCTCACGAAATTGTGAGATCTATTCAGCAACCTGCCAATGCATTGAAAAGATTTTCTTCCTTTTTTCAAGTTTAAAGTCAGTCTCGATTCCACAGTAGAGCAATGTGGCTTACCCATCTTAACTAAAATGTTTGCTGTCAATTCACTGCATTTTAAGGTTTAATTAAAGAAACTTAACGTTATTCTAAGGAAAGATCAAAAAAGATATTAAAAAATAAAATTTCAAGCGAAAATTTGAATTAGCGTGCAGGTGTACTTATTATTTTGAGCAGGCAAATTTTCAAACTATGCACAGTGAGGAGAAACGCTCAAAACTTAACGCAATCTCATGATTTGTTAAACTGAAGATCGTGCTGCCAAATTGTGCACTTCACGTTACCACTATGATTTTTCCTCTAAATTGCCAAAATATTTTTGTTATAAAGCTTAAACTAAAAACTTAAAGGTGTACCTAATATTTTGTGCAGGTGTTTATATCAGGGACATAACTATTATAAGTTTTATGTCAAAAAATTGGTTTATAATTATTATGAATAAGAAATATTTTATAAGTTGTCAATAACTATTATTTTTCAATGGATTTTTTTTACGTTGAGTCATAACTATTATGCATAAGAGATATTTTATTAGTTGTTAATAACTATTAATTTGGAAAAAATATTTTTTTACGTTGTTTTGGTTGACAATGTGCTTTGGCCATCACCAGAGTTGGTCCCAACTAAAAATGTGTTCGATTTTGGTCTGTTTTGAAAAAAAAATTTTGTACCAATCGTTGGAAAGAGGTCGAAGTCGAAAAAAAGTACCAGAAAGTGCCCGATTTTGGTCCATTTTCGAAATTTTGTTTGCACCAATCTTTGGAAAGAGGTCGAAGTCGAAAAAAAGAGTACCAAAAAGTGCCCGATTTTGGTCCATTTTCGAAATTTTGTTTGCACCAATCTTTGGAAAGAGGTCGAAGTCGAAAAAAAAAGGTACCAAAATGTGCCCGATTTTGGTCCATTTTCGAAATTTTGTTTGCAACAATCTTTGGAAAGAGGTCGAAGTCGAAAAAAAGGTACCAAAAAGTGCCTGATTTTGGTCCATTTTCGAAATTTTGTTTGCACCAATCTTTGGAAAGAGGTCGAAGTCGAAAAAAAAAGTACCAAAAAGTGCCTGATTTTGGTCCATTTTCGAAATTTTGTTTGCACCAATCTTTGGAAAGAGGTCGAAGTCGAAAAAAAGAGTACCAAAAAGTGCCCGATTTTGGTCCATTTTCGAAATTTTGTTTGCACCAATCTTTGGAAAGAGGTCGAAGTCGAAAAAAAGAGTACCAAAAAGTGCCCGATTTTGGTCCATTTTCGAAATTTTGTTTGCACCAATCTTTGGAAAGAGGTCGAAGGCGGAAGAAAAGGTACCAAAATGTGCCCGATTTTGGTCCATTTTCGTAATTTTGTTTGCAACAATCTTTGGAAAGAGGTCGAAGTCGAAAAAAAGGGTACCAAAAAGTGCCTGATTTTGGTTCATTTTCGAAATTTTGTTTGCACCAATCTTTGGAAAGAGGTCGAAGGCGGAAGAAAAGTTACCAAAAAGTGCCCGATTTTGGACCATTTTCGAAATTTTTTTATGAACCGGTCGTTGGATACATGTCGAAAATAGAATTTGGTCATCATCAAAGGTGGTTCCGAGTCCCAAAATGTGCCCGAGTTTGGTCCATTTTCGAAAATTTTTTTTTTTTCACCAATCATTGATGTTGGTTATTTTCGAAATGCCGTGCGTTGTCATCTGCTCTTATGTTCGCGTGTGTTGATTGGACCAAAATCGGGCACATTTTGGGACTCGGAACCACCTTTGATGACGACCAAAATCTATTTTCGACCTGTATCCTACGACCGGTGCATAAAATAAATTTAGAAAGTGGACCAAAATAGGGCACTTTTTGGTACCTTTTTTTTCGAATTTGACCTCTTTCCAAAGATTGGTGCAAACAAAATTTTGAAAATCGACCTAAATCGGGCACATTTTGGGACCTTTTTATCGACTTCGACCTCTTTCCAAAGATTGGTGCAAACAAAATTTCGAAAATGGACCAAAATCAGGCACTTTTTGGTACCCTTTTTTCGACTTTGACCTCTTTCCAAAGATTGGTGCAAACAAAATTTCGAAAATGGACCAAAATCAGGCACTTTTTGGTACCCTTTTTTTCGACTTCGACCTGTTTCCAAAGATTGGTGCAAACAAAATTACGAAAATGGACCAAAATCGGGCACATTTTGGGACCTTTTTTTCGACTTCGACCTCTTTCCAAAGATTGGTGCAAACAAAATTTCGAAAATGGACCAAAATCGGGCACTTTCTGGTACTTTTTTTCGACTTCGACCTCTTTCCAACGATTGGTACAAAATTTTTTTTTCAAAATAGACTAAAATCGACCACTTTTTTAGTTGGGACCAACTCTGGTGATGGCCGAAGCCCATTGTCAACCTCTTTCCATCGATTTTTTGCAAAAAAAAAAATTTGAAAATGGACCTAAATATAGCACTTTTAAGGATCGGTACCACTTCTAGTGATGGCCAATATCCTTTTTAGACCTCTTGTCATTGATTGAGCAAAGTTTTTTGACCACCTCTGGTGATGTCATAAAAACCACCTCCCCATCGATTGGTGCAAAAAGATTCACAAAAATGAAAATCTGTTGAACACTTTTTTCATAACAACGTAAAAAAATATTTTTTCCAAATTAATAGTTATTGACAACTAATAAAATATCTCTTATGCATAATAGTTATGACTCAACGTAAAAAAGAATCAATTGAAAAATAATAGTTATTGACAACTAATAAAATATCTCTTATGCATAATAGTTATGACTCAACGTAAAAAAGAATCAATTGAAAAATAATAGTTATTGACAACTAATAAAATATTTCTTATTCATAATAGTTATGACTCAATGTAAAAAAAATCCATTGAAAAATAATAGTTATTGACAACTAATAAAATATTTCTTATTCATAATAATTATAAATCAATTTTTAAAAATAATTATTAAAATTGGGCAATTTTTTCAATCTGAAAAAAGAAAATAATAGTTATTTTGGGTCCCTGGTAAAAACTTAAATTTTGGTACATATACGAAAATTCGGGATTGGCCGGGCTAATTCCACTTGGCCACTTGGCAGCCCTGTTTAGACTATTCGTTGTCAAGAGTCAATACATCCATAATATCATTCCATTTTATATTTAATATTGAAATTTACCTTCTTCTATTTTTCATAATTGTGAATTGGTGGATGTTGCGGTGTACTCGTATTATTTATAAACAAAGATAGTTTATTAACAGCTGCTTAGGAAAAAGAGTACACAGTTTTCGAGTTTTGCCATGAAAAACACAGATGGAAACACGAGAAACACCGTTACGTTACGCTTTCGAAAGACTCTTCCCCCCCCTTACAATCTGTCATATTTCACGAAACTCCCCTCTAAGAGCGTTATGCAAGATACGAACAGCCCTTTATTCAAAATTGTATGATAACTTTTTGGTAACTTTTCTTCCGCCTTCGACCTCTTTCCAAAGATTGGTGCAAACAAAATTTCGAAAATGAACCAAAATCAGGCACTTTTTGGTACCCTTTTTTTCGACTTCGACCTCTTTCCAAAGATTGTTGCAAACAAAATTACGAAAATGGACCAAAATAGGGCACTTTTTGGTACCTTTTTTTTCGAATTTGACCTCTTTCCAAAGATTGGTGCAAACAAAATTTTGAAAATCGACCTAAATCGGGCACATTTTGGGACCTTTTTATCGACTTCGACCTCTTTCCAAAGATTGGTGCAAACAAAATTTCGAAAATGGACCAAAATCAGGCACTTTTTGGTACCCTTTTTTCGACTTTGACCTCTTTCCAAAGATTGGTGCAAACAAAATTTCGAAAATGGACCAAAATCAGGCACTTTTTGGTACCCTTTTTTTCGACTTCGACCTGTTTCCAAAGATTGGTGCAAACAAAATTACGAAAATGGACCAAAATCGGGCACATTTTGGGACCTTTTTTTCGACTTCGACCTCTTTCCAAAGATTGGTGCAAACAAAATTTCGAAAATGGACCAAAATCGGGCACTTTCTGGTACTTTTTTTCGACTTCGACCTCTTTCCAACGATTGGTACAAAATTTTTTTTTCAAAATAGACTAAAATCGACCACTTTTTTAGTTGGGACCAACTCTGGTGATGGCCGAAGCCCATTGTCAACCTCTTTCCATCGATTTTTTGCAAAAAAAAAAATTTGAAAATGGACCTAAATATAGCACTTTTAAGGATCGGTACCACTTCTAGTGATGGCCAATATCCTTTTTAGACCTCTTTTCATTGATTGAGCAAAGTTTTTTGACCACCTCTGGTGATGTCATAAAAACCACCTCCCCATCGATTGGTGCAAAAAGATTCACAAAAATGAAAATCTGTTGAACACTTTTTTCATAACAACGTAAAAAAATATTTTTTCCAAATTAATAGTTATTGACAACTAATAAAATATCTCTTATGCATAATAGTTATGACTCAACGTAAAAAAGAATCAATTGAAAAATAATAGTTATTGACAACTAATAAAATATCTCTTATGCATAATAGTTATGACTCAACGTAAAAAAGAATCAATTGAAAAATAATAGTTATTGACAACTAATAAAATATTTCTTATTCATAATAGTTATGACTCAATGTAAAAAAAATCCATTGAAAAATAATAGTTATTGACAACTAATAAAATATTTCTTATTCATAATAATTATAAATCAATTTTTAAAAATAATTATTAAAATTGGGCAATTTTTTCAATCTGAAAAAAGAAAATAATAGTTATTTTGGGTCCCTGGTAAAAACTTAAATTTTGGTACATATACGAAAATTCGGGATTGGCCGGGCTAATTCCACTTGGCCACTTGGCAGCCCTGTTTAGACTATTCGTTGTCAAGAGTCAATACATCCATAATATCATTCCATTTTATATTTAATATTGAAATTTACCTTCTTCTATTTTTCATAATTGTGAATTGGTGGATGTTGCGGTGTACTCGTATTATTTATAAACAAAGATAGTTTATTAACAGCTGCTTAGGAAAAAGAGTACACAGTTTTCGAGTTTTGCCATGAAAAACACAGATGGAAACACGAGAAACACCGTTACGTTACGCTTTCGAAAGACTCTTCCCCCCCCCTTACAATCTGTCATATTTCACGAAACTCCCCTCTAAGAGCGTTATGCAAGATACGAACAGCCCTTTATTCAAAATTGTATGTTTGGCCTTGTATAAAAAAATTGGGACTTACAAATAATGTTCATTATCACTTTCTTATTATAAGACTTATCAATTGAACTTGTTATTATGAAAAATCACCCTATTGAATAAAAGTTCCCCTGTTCACATTTGAAAGAAATCCCCAAGAGCTATGAAAGAATTTGAGTGACCAAGTCAGCGAAATTCTTTCCATTTAAATCAAATTTTTTGAATTAATCGATTTGAAAAAAAATTTCGAACAGGTGTATAAATTGTGTTGCAAGCCAGATCGGGTCATATGTATGTGTAAATAAGAAAGAATAAATTCGCAATATTCAAGTTTTTAGGCTTATCAGATTTTCGACCATGATATAAAATCATTTTCATTGTTTTTACGATACACATACCTACATAGGATATAGTGTTTGTAAAAAATATAATACTTCTGGTTCGCAAAATTTAATGCAAGAAGATTTTCTTCTCTGCCATCTGTGTGGAAATCAAATGCTATAAACTGGAGAGTTATAAGCCCATTGATTACACAGGACCACAAAAAAAAAAGTTATTGTAGTTGGAAGATGAGGTATCAGAATTTTTCCATCACCCTCAGATTTTTACATAACCTCAAATTTACACTTTAAAATACTTTAAAAACAAAGTCCTTAAAAAAAAAAGAATCAAAATCATACCCTATCACATACCCTACACTGCACTGAAAGTCTCTTTTAATAAATGTTAGAAGACGTTGAAGAGGTTGAATAGGTCGAAAAAAATGTGAAATGTAAAAAAGGTTGAAAGATGTTGAAAAATGTTGAAACAATTGTAAAAGACTGAAAAAGTCGAAAAAATATGGAAACCATTGGAGAAAGTTGAAAGAAATTCTAAATGTCGAAAAATTATGAAAAATGTTGAAAAAAAGCTCAAAAATGTCGAAATTTATTGAGAAAAGTTAAGGAATGACGAAACAATTCAAAATTGCTGAAAAAGTCTTAAAAATAAAGAAAATGATGAAGAAAAATGAAAGACGTTGAAAAAGTCAAACAAATACTTATGGGATATATTGGAAAAATAAAAGGTTGATAAAGTCAAAAGAATTAGGAAAATATTGAAACAAATCGAATGAAAACTAAGAAATTCAAATGTGCCACGCTCACTTCTCAAATTCTGCCTACTTTTGGTTTACTAAATTGTATTCGTCATTGACATCCACATACCAAATTTTAGCCCAATAGGTTGTATAGTTTCCCAAGTAGTAATTTCAGTCAGCGTTCCGTCACAGTGACCACATATTCGGTTTGTTTCAGTTTAGTATTTGTGCAGATAACTACTCAAATCCCGCTTTATTTCGTAAATGGCACGTAACCGTTACCAAGTGGGGAATACATTATATGTATAGGGATATGAGAAGTTATTGTTACTGATTTTGTTACTGCTTTGTGACCACAATTAGTAGTTAGAGCGACCCACACGCAGACGTTTTTGTGTAGAAAATATTTTACTTTTATCATTGTAATAGTATTCTAAACATAAATGATTACAACCCAGTAGGCAAGGGCAGGAGCTAACAGTGCTTCTAGAAGGCCTTCCTTGGTAAGTATAAGGCCTTCCACCCTCCTTTCAAACGTACCTTCTTTTTTATATGAAATGGCCGCAGAAAACAGGCCTACCTAAGCAGGCTTTCTAAGACCGCTTACCGTAGAAGGACTCTCAGAAGTACTTGACAAAAATTTAATAAATTTAAAGACTCTAAATATTGATTGTTTTTTTTTTATCTGCGCTATCTCACTTGCTTTGATATTTTTTTAATGACTTTACAATTTGACAAAGAATACACAAAACTCTACCTCCTTAACATAACATGAAACAACAGAAGACTAGCCTGCACACCTCTCTTAATTTCTAACCATGTGTATACTTTTCATGTCGTATATGTACAATGCATATGACAAAAAAGTTATGCCGAATCATAAGACATTGCAATACATGAAATAAAAAAGAAACAGAAAAGCGCTAAAGTAAATGGAGTCCTTCTTTTTTGCCTTCTAATATCAGGCCTGATAGCACGTCTGTTGTGGCAAGGCATATTATGCCTTCTGTGATTGTATTTTTATTTGCATGAAAATCTAGTTTTGAGAAGTCCTTATATAATCGCAGCAGTGCTAGCAGGCCTTCTCCGAGTAAGGCCTTGCTCATTTGCCTGCTGGGAATGGTAAGAAGCATTAATATGTATGTGTAATATTATGACTTACACTATTTTAACTTCTTATAAATTTTGTTCCACAACTTTTTATATAAACTTTATTCTGCATATTATGCGAAGAAATTAAAACGACGCTCATTCTTATTGTAAATATTAATATTCTGTTGAACACAAAACTTATGTGCTTAATAGTAATATATTAAAAATATTAAAAAAAATTTTTATTAATCAAATGATTTTTAAAATGCTGAAATGATCTCATAACGTTTACTAGGTGTATTAAATGTATGAATATAGCCTTATTGAGATAATTTGAGCCTTAAATTTGCATAATAACTTTTTTAAAAATTATTTACAATTATAAATCAAAATGGATGTCATATGGCGTCAGGCTTATTTGTGACCTTATCATATGTTGTGACCGATTGTATCGACACTGTAACCATTCAGTACAAAACTTATGTTCTAGTACCTACACAGTGTGGTGTACATGACTTAATTTATACAATCGTGCTCAAACCTATACAATAACTACACTAAGTAGTTCGTGTGTACCTTTAAGGGCGAAGCTGTTTAATCTTAAAAATTTTAACGTATTTCATTATTAATTCGAGTGATTCAAAAAAAATTTTGTGTTTTTTACGATGTGTAAGCGGCAGTGTTGGCATGTCACAAATGAGCGCAACGTTTACGACCGTTGGTCGTAAAAGTCGTAAGCCTTGGAGCCTTTGTGACAAAAATTGAGTTTGTGACAAGGACGAAATTTTAAGTTCATACTGAGAAAAAATATTTATTAATAACTTGATTCAGATCATTAAATTGTTTGTTAAACATGTTCAAATTCTCATCAAATTGCAAAAAAATTTTTTTTTTTTGTCAAATTGTTTGTCAAACAATTTTAGTAGTTGTGAAAGTGAGGTTGATCTGGATTTTGCGACATTTGTGACATTTGCAACATTTACGACAGTTTACTACGTGTGACCGTTGTAAACCTAAAAATCCTTGTGACATGCCAACACAGGTAAGCGGATATCTATAGCATTACACATCTTGACAACGCTCCTCAAAAGATTTCCATCAATATTGAATACTGCCTGTTTGAATTTGTCAATTCGATTCTTGTTCGAAAATTTGATAGCCCCTATAACTTGAGCAATTTTTAAAATCAATCTATTTCTTCAAAAGCTGACAACTTCAAACAGGCGGCTCTAGTCCAGTATTCAGTGTGATGAGAATCCTATGAGGAGCATTTTCAATATAACTAGCACTATAAATATCTGCTGACACATAGTAAAAAAAGAAACATTTTTTTGAACTGCTCTACTTTCAAAATGTTACGTACACGTATGTATGTGACCAAAATGAGTCTCTAACTAAATTTGTGTACGAAATGGTCATATTTTGAGTCACTTTTACTGATATTGTGCCTAAAATATCGTGGTTATGAACAGGTTACTTTTAAGAGGAACTGTGTAGTTATTGTTACTAAAATTTGACCCAAATAGGATCAATTTGATGCACAAAAATTACTGAAATGTTACCATAAAGTCAAACTGCCCTTTTCAGTATTTTGGCAGTTAATAATCGGTTAATGTGTCTCAATACCAGAATAGTGACTTTATTTACACAAAATTTAGTCACACTGTGACTCGCACGCGAATTTTGTGACCTTAAAAGTTACAAATTTCTACTTGGGTTGCGATACATCATGCCCCAATTAGTCTTAAAATTAGGGTGGTAACACACTAGAGGTCGGAAACTATCGATAGCACTATCGGCGCTATCGATGGTTTCACACTATCGTTCTAACTATCGATGGTTTCAAACTATCGTTTTAACGATCGATAGTTAGCATTAACAGTTAAATTTTTCTGCACTAAATGTAAAAACCGCGTCTTTTATTTTTGGCCATTTGTCTTGTTCATTGGTTGGTGGTGGGAGCCAATATTTTTTTATTTTTATTGAAGCGCGACTCGAAGATAGGAAAAAATCATCGAAAATATGTAAGTGGCTTGTTGACAGTGTTACCTTATAAGCAGTTTTTACTATAAATTACAGTTCTTTAGACAAGCTCTCAGTTTTTTAAATCGTCTTCTGAAACAAATTAGATTTCAGATTTGGTAGGAACAAGTCATATTAAAATTCTTTTGTTATTTTATTTTTAATGAATTGCTTTTTATCTATATTTATGTTTAATAAAAAGCCTTAATTCCTAAAAACATTTTTATAAATGAAAATTTTAAAATAAAATATAATTTTCATATATTTTGAGACACATAAATAACAACAATTAACTTCACTTTTTTGCCAATTCGCTTATTTTTGCATCAACTGATTAAAAAGTTTCAAATAGAGTAGACCTCGCTTAATTGATCTATTAACGGCTCAAAAAAGTTGGCTCCATCAAACATATCAATTAAAAAATTCCGGGACAATTGATCGCATTAAAATCACGAAGAAAAAAGTAGATATGTATTTTACTGATCTTACCCCAAAAGCCCAAAATTCGAACCAGAAAAAATTTAACAAATATCTTTCAGTTTTAATTAAAAGGTTTGATTTTTTTAGTGCGCATATAGAAAAGTAAAATATCTTTTTAAGTAAAAGGAACTTCAATTTAACTTAATTAACCATAAATTCTGGTACGTGTAGCATTTCACAATTACATATGTATGTATTCCTTAAATTTGCTTTAAAAAATCGGATTGCATTTCAATTTGCAGTCTATTGGTAACGATTTCTCCCTCCATATTTTCTAAATCATTGAAATATTTATTGTACGGAAGAAAGTATGTGCGAAGGGCTTAAATATTTTGAAGTATCTCGCTAACAGTTGGAACCCTATCAGTCGTTTCTTAATCTTTTGTGTCTGCATCTTTAAAGATTTCAGAATTTACAATGGTGCTAACGATTTAGTCGACTGTAAGATCCCCAAAGCACAATAATTCATTGTCGCATCTGACGTGCTCCTCAAAAACATTTTGTAATTCCGCATCCTCGCTAATCGTTACTCCAGTACCATCATCCCCGTACTTAGCAACATCGTTGATCTCTAAAAAGGGGAACTTTACATGTATTTTTCACTTGGGAAATATTTTTTCTGATTATTTAAGCGGGGAAATCAATTAAGCGGGAATCATTTAACAGGGGATTTAGATGCATATGGGCATTTCCATAGGTCCCGTTCGACCGTCGAAAACATTTAAAGTAAAAAAAAAATTCAAAATAAAACTGATTTTTATTTTAACAATAGTTTTAAATTATAGCTCCTAATTAGCTTTATAATTGGTGCTAAAGTTGAATATGGTAAATTTTTCGTTTTCAAGATAATTGCAAAAAACCAAGGTGTCGCACGGGACAAAAACTTCCATTTTCGTGGAAATGCCCATATTTCAAATTGTGTTAATTGTGTTTTTTTGGACAAGGTTTACCCGGGCAATTCAATTAACCGAGGATCTATTAAGCGGGGTCCACTGTAAAACTATCGATGTTATCGATGGTTTGTAGAAAACAATCGTTCACTATTGATAGTGCTGACTATCGATTCCGAGCTCTATAACACACCCACTGGTATAATATGGTCCGATTTTTATCCACTTATAGCAAGTAAGCCACCTAAATTAAATTTCATACCAATTGTTGCAATAGTTCAATTAATATAGCTACTACAACTTTATGGCAATGTAGGAGGTGCCACACCCACAACTGAAATCCCGTCAATTTTCATTTAATTTCAAAGCCCATAGCAGCCGACACTTCTGAGCCAAGTTTTATGAAGATTATTCTCATAGCACACTATCTATAATATTAAACGTTTTTTCCTTGTGTGGTGCCACGTCCACATGCTTCTTTGCGCTAAATTTTTGCAAAAACAACCTTCTAGCAAGTATATCTGCCTTATTAAATTTCATAACGATTACATTGTTAGTTCTCTTAACATAACGTTTATAAATATTGTGGGCTGTGCCACGCCCTTCAACGAGTTTTGCCAGTATACTGAATTATCTTGAATTGATGACTGCTTTCAGCGGCATCATCTCCAAAATTTTTATGAAAATCGTTTTTGCCACTGTTAAAAAGTGACACGCTCACTTTTACGATTCCGCCCACTTTTATCACAATTATATTTGAAATGTATCCGATTACCAGATTTCATCACAAAATCCTGAACGGCTTACGAGATATGGTGGTATAAAGGTTAGGCTTTGAAAACTTGAAACCTAGCCTAATCCTAATCTTGTTCACATGTGCATCAAATCACCAAGTGTCATCAAAATCGCTGCAACTTTTTTCAAAATTGGCCTAGGTAAATATACATAGAGTGTGGGCGGTAGGCGTGTCCGTTAACCGATTTCGCCCGTTTTCAATAGCAAGATGCCTGCAAGAAGGTGTGACCTGTGTGTGCTTATTTCATTCAATTAGCTTTCTTGGTTTTCTCGTAAACCTGATTTCAAAAGACAGACAGACAGACAGACGGACATCGCTAAATCAACTCAGGTGGTCAAGCTGATCAAGAATATATACACTTTTCCATACCTACCACGCCCCTTTTTATGTGTTACAAACGGAATAACAAAGTAAATATACTCTCGGTGTGGGGTATAAAAGTTGTTCAAAATTTTAAAGCATAACGGAAGACAATATTCATACATGGTACGCATGTGACAAAAAACCGGAGCACAAAGAAACGTGGTTTCACTTGTTCAACAGTCGCATACGAGCTGATCTGATATTTATTATTCTCTTTTTTTGTACCGTATACAAGAAAATAGTTCTGCCGCACATGTGCCGATAGATGCTTTGGAGCTTTTCGTACACCACATGCTGCTGTTTTTTGACTTTGGTGTTCGAGCAACTCAAGATTTTTTGTGCTCTAGGTCAGAGATGCGCACAAAAATTTTTTCGCGAGCTGGCGGCTAGCTCTTACAACAATAACAAAAAATGTTGACCTCATCTCGAGCCCTTTCCGTTATTCGAGCAAAATCATTTTTGTCCGCAATCACCGCTTGTATTTTGTTCCTGTAATTTTTCTTCAACGCACTTTATTGTTTGTGTGATTTTGTTTTCAATTCATTTGCTCCTTCACCTTGAGATTTTTGTTTTTGTTTACATGCAATTAGATTGCCGCAACTATTTCAAAATTTATTCGCAAAATATTTTTCATTTTTTTTTACCTAAATTGATGTTGTAGCTGCCAGCTCGCGAAAAAATTTTTGTGCGCATCTCTGCTCTAGGTAATCTGTACTTATTTTCAAATTCCGGCGAATGGGCGCTTCTTGGCTTTATGTGCACTATTTTAACTGGAGATGTATACTGACTTCGGGGCGCCACATACTGATCCCAAATTTTATTTTCATATAAAAGCTAACTGGATTGCTAACAAATCGTCGGAGCCCGAATTTCGAAAAAAAAAAATTTTTTTATTAGTTTAAGTTAGAAAAAACTTTCTTTGTTTGGCCTTTAACTTAAAGCAACCCCCTTTTTTTTTGAATTTGAACTCGGCAATTTTGTTGGAATTTTGGTGGGCTTTCACTTAAGAAAAAAAATAAATTATTTATAAATAATTTATAAATTTATAAATTTTTTTTCCGCAATATAATTGTTGCATAATATATGTTATGAAAGGTAGGTTTAAAAAAAGGGTACCCGAAAATTTCTGAACTGGGTTCCAGTTACCCACGAGCCGGCACTGATTAACACATATTATCAGCCTATTTTAAACATATATTAAAAAAGTTGTAGTTTCACTAAGTACTACTTACAAAAAAAATAGGACCTGGTCAACTTTTTAGAAGAGTATAATAATAAAAAAAAATTATACATATTTTACACAAAATAATGATACTTAAGCATTTTCCAAATAAAAGTTTTATGTGCCTATGTAGTTTGCTTCATATTTTTATACAAAACAATACACTTACAATAATACCTTAACAGAAATCTTTATAAAAACAGATGCTGTAGACTAATCAAAATCAGAACGTAAACGTTTGTCTGACTATTATCATCTCGTGCTAAATAAAATTTAAAAATTTGTGTGACTCAAACAAAAACATTTAAAAGAAAATAAAATCAAAAATATATTTTTACACACTGTTATCATAAAATTGAGTAAAAAAAACTCATGAAATTTATATAGACGATATTCTCAAATTCTACATTATTAAAGAAGGTACTTATTCTAAAATAATAATATAATATATGGCATACCATTTACGGGGAACTTGCATTTCAATATCTAGCAATGATTTGGAGTATGTATATAGATGACCTTAAGATGGTGTTAGAGTGAAAGTGTTATTCTTGAGTGACTTAAATTTCAAACTCCCTACATTGCATTACAAGTGAGTTTGACAGCCCAACCTAGTTGGGGTTATTATTATTTTTTTTTTTTTAAGGTAATGTACCAGTATACCTTTCGTCCTACCACATCGTGTTGTCCATGTCGTCACAGACCCCATGTTGTCGAATTTCGGTTTCTTACTTTGAACTTGAACATAACAAAAAAAATCCCAGTAAAATTTTAGCAAGCTTATAACTTTGTACGGGATATACATAGGTATCTCAATCCCCGCGTAGTAAGAGTTTGAGTGCTTAAATTCACCTTTCGATTAAGTTACATATCGTCGCTCTCGGGTAGAAAGGCCCTAACTTATGTTTTTGCAACTTTACAGGAAGACTAAAAACTGCATAAAAACTTCAAAATCTCATATTAGAGTCTTTTTTCAATTGGATGTAAATACGCTATGTTTTGAAATATCACGTCAAAATTTTCAGAGGACGTGTATTTGAGGGTTATCTTTTAGCATCGACAAAAAAGTAAATTTCGAAAAAAAAAATGAGTCGGGCCTTTCTACCCGAGAGCGACGCTATGTATATAAGACTCGGTCTGTGTGAGGAGGTCCCTCCTGGTTCTTGTAGTATGAAATCAAAAAATATGTGAAAAGATCTTAATATCGGAGATAAAGATATTGAAAGTACAGGATATTTCTAATTTTTAAAGCGGTATAAGTTTTTGATCCTTGAATTGATTTCAAAAATATGGGTGGCATAAGAAATATAATTTAATAAGCTATACATATACATATAATAATAGCTTTCAAAATTTGAATTCAAACATTTGAGACTTATGAGATATGAGGATTTTTCTAAAATTTTGACCAGTATTTTTTTAAAAAAAAAGAAGTTATTTTTCTAAAAATGGTATTACTAATCTGAAATTATGTAAATGATTGTTGGTCTCCTAAAAAGAGTTACTTTTTACCGCGTAAGCTGGTGATATGAATTAATTGATTGGTTTAATTGATTAACTCAAAAGCCGTACAAAGATCTCCGATTTTCACCGCTTTGGCACTTTGGCCGTTTGTCTTTGTTGCGATAACATATTATGACATGAAAACTATTCACTCATCGTTTCGGAAAAAAAAACGGTGACGAGGAAATGTTTGAATTTTTCTCTGACTATAGCATAAATAGAACCAATTTTGTTTCGATATAACATTTTAACAAGAAAAATATTCTCATTTTCCTTACACTAGAGATTTATCTCACTCTCAATCGCTGATACATAATACCAAGATTACATTTTTCACATTTTTTTTTTCTCATTCTCGAGTCTTATTAAACTACAATATGGTTACAGATGGACACCTCAAAATACATTCAGAAGATTAAGCATAGAAAATATCAGCTTTTTATATTAAAAGTCTATTTTTAACAAAGTATTATTAAACTTTTGTTTATTAATTGATATAAATTAAATATTTTGAAAACTAGTTGTAATCAAATTTTTTTTAGAAAACAATCCCACTAAATACCATGATAAAAAGTATGTAAAAACAAATACTCTAAATAACGAATGAACCAGCTTGACCTTAACGAATAAGTAAATTGTGAGAAGAGTATTATTATTTAGAAGTACAAAGTTTCTAGATCACATATTTTGACACAAAAAAACAAAAATCCGAATATTTCTAGTTATTTTACCATATCAATTAAACCTACTTTTTTGACGTAAATTACCAGTCACTCAAATTAATTTTTATAATCGTGTTCATTAAAACAGCAGCTTCCCAAAAAAAAAAACATTTCTAGTAATAAAACTAAGAAATTCGACAATTAAAAGTAATTTCAGAAAAACAACCGTCAATACTGATAAGAAATTATTGGAAACAAAAAAAAATACTCAAAACTGACTCAAACCGGTTTCAAAATCTGCCTCCTTCGACTTTAACTTTTCCTAAGTTCGATTGACATTAAGCAAGCATCTCTTTGTATTACTAGATCGCAAATATACAAAAAAAAAACTTAATTTTAAAGCATGGGATGGTGATCGAATGTATTAAAAGTCTATGGTTGACCTTATTTGCTGATAACGGTCACTTGTGATGAGCGCGTAAGTGAATCTTGTCTTGCTCACGTCTTACCAGTTTTCAAAATAAATCTTTATTTGCGATCGTCAGATGGTTTTTTAATTTATTTTTATTAATAAAGTCAGCTTAAACTGGTTTCAAAATCAAAAGTAAACATACTTATGTAAGTACATACATACAACTGCATGCAATAAACAATTTTTATACTCGTACAGATGGGGTAGAAATACTAGCTATATAATTTAATAATTATGGAGAAACGGAATGAAACATAATGAATTCGCCTGTAGTTGGTGCATAATCTTAATATCCTAGGAAAAATTCAACAACCCAGATATTTATTCGCACATTCGTGATTTGCGTTAATTTACTCTTAAATTAATTTTAATAAATAAAAGTAATTACGTTCTTTTAATAAAAACTAAAAATAATAATTAAAAATGAATAATTTAAAAATTATTGCAAACATTTATTTTTTTTTTTTGCACTATAACTTATCAGAAACCAGCCTGCAATAATACCAAATTGGTAAAATTGGGTGGTTGCCCCTTGCGCACGGTATAGGGAGCGGCAATATGGTCCCAGGTTTTTATCATTTTTAATTTTTTTTAATAACTAAATGAAAATAGTGAATTGCTATATGCAGGGGCCCCATGAGGTTTTTTATTGCGTAAAATATCAAATATCTGATTCTGTTATGGTTTTTGGAATGCGAAAGCTGATGAACTTTTGTTAGATAGGCAAATTGCTTCTTCGCCCCGGTCGCCGAATGTACACGGTACGCCACTGCAGGTCAATAATTTGCTATATTCGTGAATAAGTATGTCAATTTCAATATTTCAGGAAAATAATTTTTATGTTTAACGTCATTTCCAAAATCTATCCACTGTTATAAACCGTTTCACCATATATTTTCCGATTTATTCTAATAGAATTGCACATGCATTTAGGGCAAGATATCATATAAATGATCAATAATGGGGCCATTACTATATAATAACACTAAAATCCCATTAAAGCAATAGCTTTCATGCAAAAATAATAGGATTTGTTCTATGTATTGTTAGCCAATACTAAGTCTACTTTAAAGTGAATCATATAAACCAGGGAAGGGCACTTAGTGCCTCAATTTCCTCACATTGCTCTAACCGTTATTCGACGCACAACCAAGCGAAAAAAAATTCCCAGAACTTCAACGCTATCGAAGCACAAAATTCGCAGAATTTCAACGCTATCGAGGCACAGCGTTGACTTGAGCTCAAATGAAAACAAAAACAACACACAAAGGCATAAGCGACGGCGCTGCTTGTGTTTCAACGAATGTAGCAAATGGAAAAAGCAAGAACAAAATATATTGAATGTGCACTTGAAAAAATTATTCACTTCGAAGTTTATGATCAAAGTTTAGTTTTTATTTTGGAGATGTTGAAAGTAACTGTATAACGAAATAGTAGTGTGAGAAGGATCTTGATCTGTACTGCTGCATTGTAAACTCAGTTTTATTCATACATCAGCACAACCACAGGTGCAGACATATTCCGTGCTATTGAGTTAACGGTTAATGAAATAGGTGGATTCAAGAAGCTTGTTACCATTTGCATTGATATGGTATGTTGGGTGATTTAAATTGGCTTAAGGGACAATTCAAAAAGCGAAACATTGATGTGCCATTTTACCATTGCTTGATTCACCAGGAATCCTTATGTGCAAAAACATTAGGCTTAAGTGAGACAATGGCAATTGTAATAACAATTGTTAATAAAATCAGAGGTGGTCACAACGCTTTAACGCACAGAAAATTTCAGTCCCTATTGTTCGAGCTCAAGGCAGAGTACGGAGACCTAACAATGTTTACGGAAGTTCGGTGGCTCAGCAAAGGGAAGTGCCTTCTAAGGTTTTTCACCCTTCGAAAAGAAATCCAGATTTTTTTAAAACAGAGTGTAAAAAACTCTGATGATCTGCAAAACAAACTAGAAGACCTTAAATTTCTAACTGAATTACGTGAATTTGGTTCTTTTTTGTGCCTATGGCAAATTTGGAAAATTTAAACGTTATCGAGGCACAGCGTTGACTTGAATTCAAATGAAAACAAAAACAAAACACAAAGGCATAAATGACGGCGCCGCATTGTGTCTTGACGAATGTAGCAATTGTTTTTGTTTGTAGTGTAATTTGTTTTTTTTTTGTGCTAATGGCAATTTTGGAAATGAAAGTAAAAAAAAACTTTAAAATTTCGTTTGTTGTTGCTTGATGTTGTTGTTTTCCTCTTTTGTTATATTTTTGTGCCCACCGCTGATATAAACTATTGATTTCATGTGATTTATTTAGGGCATTGTACATACAATTAATTTCATAGTCACCACGCTATTATTTTTGTTCCCATCAATTTCAACTGTTCAATTTTGTCTAATAAAACATCAACTGTAGCCGAGCTAGCTAAGGAACTGTCGCATTCAAACTGTTCTAGAAGCATAGCAGGTTCAAATCTTAATAGAATTCAGTTGTGTTATTTAAATCATTATATAAATTAAGTTGTAAGTAAGATTAAATGAAAAATAAGATTTTGTTCCAGGATTTGAGCCCATGCGTACTGGGTCCCAGGCAAACATTCTAACAACCGAAATAAACATACCCTTTTTTTCATTATCGTTATAATTAAATAGATAAATATACATTTTTCTTAAAATAATATTTATTTCAATATGATCATACGTTATAATATAGAAAAATAAACAATATGACAACTTTATTAAAATTAAGAGAATAAATGAGGAGAGATTTTTCAAAAGGTCTTATTTCCATGTTAAACAAAATTTCCGTGATGAGAAAAAACCTTTAAGAGCTGTCTACAGTAACGCTTTTAATATCTCTAGTGTAATAAAGTGTTGCCACGGATATGCTTACCTACAATAGAGATATGAAACTAAATATTTTACTCATTTTCAAGAAATTTGCTTGCGTTTTTCTATAGTAATTGTGGGGGGAGTGCTACAGGTTTTTATAGACATTCAGAAGATAGAACTGAAAATTCGTGAAAATCCAAAAAATATTAGCTACGCTATGAATACTAGCATAAACTTCAAGCTTATAACATAAATTACCTAGAAGTGGTACAACTTTCAATATTAATGAAAAATTGAACATTGAATATCGTGCAGGTTAGCATGTGGATAAGCTACATGAAACTATTTTCGCTCGGCACAATAAAATATGCAAGAATTTGATTTTTACGCACTAGTTGTACTTGTATTTCTATTTCAATGAATTAAATAAAAACTCGACTTGATGGTAGTACTCCTCTTTATTTTGAATGCTAATTTCACCGCTAGGTGTCGTCAACCTCAAAGATAAGCGAACCAGACAAGGCTGTCAAAAATGTCAGTTCAGTCAGCTGTTGATTCGCAGTCTAGTTGGGGGTGGTTAACTTTGGGGTTAATAACTAGGGACAAAGTACTGGGGATTGCGCATTTAGAAATAAGTTTCTATCTAAAATAAATAACACGTCTGAATTTATTTGTGCTTTAAAGTTTAATAATCGGCGAGGCTTAAATAACTTGAACAAATTTATTTGGTGTTAAATACGAAGACGAGTAAATTAAAGGCAAATTGATTTTATCCTTATTTTTTTCTTTAAATCGGTAAGTGTATGTTTGCTGATTTGACAAAATTTAAATTACTTACAATGACAGAAATTGCAATTAACTAAATTTATTAAATTGAATTGTTAAGCTTATTTTATCAAGCTGGCTCAAATTGTGCAATATTTTACAAAAAATTAACAAATGATGAACCTTAGGAGCAAGGTTGTACGAATTATGTCTTAAAACTTAACGTTACAACAACAAGAATGCAGGAAGTTAAGTACAATGCAAAGCCGCGGATATGGTATTCAATTTTAGACTTAGAATTTCTTTTAAAAGGGCGTATTAAGATCCACCGTCTGAACGAAACGTGGGAGACCAAATATGTTGAATATGTTCTATAGGAGTAAATAACTTAAATTATTATACTAGAAAGATTTTAAAGGAAGCGTAACGAAATTTTAAAAATGAATCCTGAACAAAAAAAAAAACCTGATTCGATAGTTTATTCTTCTCGATCTGAATAAGGACAGAGGCTTTCAACATGGTATCTATGCGATAGGCATCCGCTGTGTGTTGTCCTTAAAGTATGATATTTCCCTCGTGATCGCTGTAGGTCAGGCAGAAGGCCAGTTACTGTAGTTTTCCCTAATTAAACGGAGTATTAACGAATGAAGGTGAACGACACATGATCTAAGAAAGAAAGTTCTTGTCAACGTAAATGCTGTCGTATGTAGTAGATACTAATTTCTCGTTTAACTCTAGATCGGCAGACTGACCGAGCTTGTTGCCTGTCATCTTCCTAGTTATTTCATAAACTGTGCGTAATCTATTATTTATATGCCATGTTGGGCTTTGGCTGCAAGCATTGTACAACAGTACAGTGCTTCTAGCTCTATTGCCGGAAGATTTTGCTCCTTTGTGAAGCTCTTCATATTCCTATGTCCAGCCTCTTCTTATTTTACAATCTCTGAGATTTCGTCACTCACTGAGGGTCTTTTGTGTCACGGTATAAAGCTAAGTTCAGTTTATATCATGGAACCAAATTTAAAATAAACAGTAGGGAAAGGGGAGACTACGATTTCCGTGGAGATGGTTATGGATAGAACACATCAAAATAAGTCAAATCCCACTTGATACTGGGAAAAAGTCGAGTGTAAAATCAAAGTTTTGACTTACGACGGCTCTACAGAGCTATGTTCCGAATTTTATACCCTACACCGAGGGTATATTCACTTTGTCTCTCCGTTTGTAACACATCGAAGGGGGCGTGGCAGGTATGGAAAAGTATATATATTCTTGATCAGCGTCACCACCTGAGTCGATTTAGCGAAAACCGTCTGTCTGTCTGTCCGTCTGTTGAAATCAGGTTTATGGGAAAACCAAGAAAGCTAATTGAATGAAACTTTCACACACAGGTCACACCTTCTTGCAGGCATTTTGCTATTGAAAATGGGCGAAATCGGTTAACGGACACGCCTACCGCCCATGCTCTATGTATATTTACCCAGATCAATTTTGAAAAAAGTTGCAGCGATTTTGATGAAACTTGGTGATTTGGTGCACATAAGAACCAATTTAGGATTAGGCTGGGTTTCAAGCTTCCAAAGGATCGTACAGGGGCGTGGCACAGCCCTAAATTTTATCATTTATACCACCATATATTGTAAGCTGTTCAAGATATTGCGATGAAATTTGGTAAACGGATAGAATCAAATATATCTTGAATTGTGGCAAAATTGGGCGGAATCGAAAAAGTGGGCGTGGCACTTTTCAACTATTTAAAATTTTGATTACGTATATCTCAAAATTGTCACAAACGATTTTCATAAAAATAAAAATGCCGCTGAAAGCAGTCATCAATACAAGCTCAGCTACTTCACTGAAAAAACTCGTTGAATGGCGTGGCACCGCCCACAGTATTTATAAACGTTATATCAAGAGAACTAACAACGTAATCGTTATGAAATTTAATGAGGTAGATATACTTGCTATAAGGTCTCTTATTACAAAAATTTGGTCCAATAGTACCTGTGGGCGTGGCACCTCCCATATAAGCAAAAATCGTTTATTGCTATAGATAGTGTGCTATGAGAGTAATCTTCAAAAAATTTTTAAGCGCTGTTTTAAGTGAACTAATGCAGCAATTGCTATAAAATTTAATGTAAGTGTTTCAGTTGCTATAGAGTATATCTGAAACAAAAGTGGCTGAAATTACACTAGTGGGCGTGGCACCTCCCATACAAATAAAGTACGGTAAGTGGCATATTTGTCGAAATATGAGAGCAATCATACTAAAATTTGGTGCAAGAGGTTTGCTTATGGAAAGCTATTTCTGGATCAAAACCGGGCTGGATTGTACCAGTGGGTGTGTCACCGCATTAAATTTTAAATTTAACTGCGGCATATATCGCAAACCACACAAGCTATTGTGCTAAAATTTAATATGAGGATGTCGATCACAAATATAATTTATTGAACCAAAAGGGGGTGGGATTGGAGAATTGGGCGTGGCATATTTCAAATTTTTCATTTCTATTTGTTTTTTTCAACATTTTCCATATTCTTTCAACTTTTTCAACCCTTTAACTTTTTTCAATATATCCTATATGTCTTTGTTCGACTTGTTCAACCTCTTTCAACTTTCTTCATAAGTTTCTTTATTTTTTTGACTTTTTCATCAATTTTGAATTGTTTCAAATTTTTTCAACCTCTTTCAACTTTTTTAGTGTTTTTCAACCTCTCTCAACTTTTTTCAACATTTTGGATATATTTTCGACTTTGTCAACATTTTTCAACCTTTCTACCATTTCACATTTTTTTCGACTTATTCAAACTCTTCGTCTCAACGTCTTTTTAACATTTATTTAAAAGGTACTTTCAGTGAGGTATGTGAGTAGGGTATATGAGTTTCGGCCTGGCCGAAGATAACACCTTAACTCGTTTTTTTTAAAACTCGGATTTACCATCCAATTGTACGTAAGAATTGGCTATATTAATATTTTCATTGCTTTTCTTAATGCATGTGAAAAAAACCAAATAAAATATACCAAGGATATTAATCCAAAACTTCGTATTCGCTTCCGAAAATTCAGTTTCTGCAACATTAAATCTTTCTCAATGTTTTTTATCTTTTTCCAAAACCTTTTATAATTTACCTGTAGAAATCATTGCACTAGTTTCTCACACTTTTTACTTAGTTTCCTCGATTTTTACTTTTAATTCCTTACTACCTTACACTGAAGCACGGAATTAGTTTTATAACCTAGACATTAAAAATCCAAACCTAGTTTTATCCTCTGTTAACATCTTAAACTCTAATCGTGTTGTTCCATAGCTGCCAAAGTTTTTATTAACCTTCTCGTTTGCGTCATTGTGTGTTCATTAAGCATATAACTTAAAATATGTACATAAAATAAAAATCTTTAGATAAAAACGATTTCATCCCAATGCCCTCCAAGTGTGAAGTAATATTTTGTTCCTTTATCTTTTAATTTAAAATAAATGCTGAAATAGCTTATCACTCTTGATAGCGGCACTCTGTAGACGATCTATATTTTTTGTTTTTTTTTTTTTTTGTTGTATGAAGTGAGAACACATGAGCCCGGGTATAAATTCTTATTTATTATTCCAATTACACAAGTTTTTTTGTGAACATACAAATTAAGACCTCTGAAAAACTGTGTGTCCGGGCAAGTGCTTTAAGCTCTGAAATTTTGTGTTTCATGAAAAAACGGTTCAATAATTTTGTATAGAAAGTGAAAAAATGAAATTTCGAGGTATCAGCCTCAATTATTCGCAATAAAGTACTAAAGAATAAACAAACTGATCGATATCTATATTTTTTTATAAATGACCCAATACAAAATACGCAGATATTTTCTTTCTTTCAGTTACAATTTATTGAAACATTAATATTTTGTTTCTCTTCTTTTTTTTTTTGAAATAAAAAATTACATGGAAACTCAGCTCTACACTCCGTGTCGTTTTCCACCCTCATTGATCAAACTAAATAATTTTTCTGGTAGCTCACCTGATATCGGACTACCGAAATGTCTTATGAGTAATAGTAAATTATTGTTGAAAAACTGAAATAATAAGGTACCATGTATATTTTTATATATACTTTTTAGTGAATTTCAAAAATGACTAAGTCATAATATATAAAACATTTTGAACCATTTTTTATCGATTTGCGTTTTATTCCGCGAATGCCGATAACCTTAGTTTAAAGTATTTTGTATAAAAAATGTAACAAGTAACGAGTATGCACAAACAACTGACATAGACATTAAAAAAAATACTTGAAAGATTTCCGAAAGTGAGCTTAAGAAATGCAAATGTAGAAAAAATGTTCCTTTAAAAAATTTTTTATCCCAAACTTTTGATTACAAAGTGCACCTCTCTCACCCAAAGAAATATTTTCTTTAGAGTTCCAGAAATATGAAAAAAGGAGCTCGCCACTTAAAGTGCTGCCGTATTAGCTTTGACCACTTAAAGAGGCCTTAAATATTTTTTCTCAATAACTTGAAAAGTCACCAACGACATGAAAATGCATCGATTTCTTGTAAAGGATATGATTTACCTTTCATCATTTGAAAATATTCAATAGAAACGGCATATTTGAAACAAAGAGGGTTATTGTGGCAAAACTAAAATTTAAATTCTTTTCCGAAATAACTATCTATTTCGGCTCGAAAAATTAAAATTTTATGTCTTAAATATACGCAAAAATCGATATTTTCTTCCACTCTACTACTTTGGGCTTTTTATAATTTTAGTAGAGGACTACTCTTCGAGGTATTCAGAAAAGCCATTTCTTGTCCTCTTTAATCGGTCATATCTCGTTTGACAAACCTTTAAAAAGGATGTTCATAAACATTTCTCCAGGCAAGAAGGGTGTGCCGTCTACTTAAAATTTCACAAAAAAAAATAAATTTCAAAAAGGGGAATTTTTCAATCGATTTTTAAGTTTATTTTACTCACGAGAAATTAAAGGTATAATTGCTAGATATATTTAGCTTAAAATAAATTTAAAGTTTTGCTACAGGAAAAAAAAGTTATACCGTTTGTGGTTTTTCATAAACTTAATTTAATTACTATGACATTTTCAGGGTTTTAAATGTTTGTGAAAACGTGATAAATTGTGCTGCGTGTGAACATTTTCAAACTAGCAAATTTTCATTAAAACCGTCCCAAGCAATTAGCTCAATCTTACATGAAGATGTTAGCAAACGGTAAAATTAGTTTTTATCGAATCTGATCAGTATTTTACGTAAGATACAACTACGCTTTTTATGAACTTTTTTTTTGTGAACTAGTGATTTTAAAAATTTCACCTAACTTTTACGATACCTTTTCTACATATTCGTCTATAGTTAAGGTGTTTGCTTTTACCAGCGCAATCATTCCTTAGAAAATAGCTGGTTTTTAAGAGTATCTACTTACTATCTACTCCAAATACAGCCAGATTTTACTTGCTGCATAAGAGGCTTGGATTATAAATTATTGGATTGTAATTTTCAATGACTTCGTGCTCTGCATCATTTACCTTAGTAATTTAGTTCACTTAATCCCACAAACAACACTTTTATCAAATTTCCGCGAGACTCGTATCTTGCTGATAAACAAAGAAAACAAAATAAAGATTGTATTGCATTTAATTTAAGTAAACTTATTAATTTAATACAACGCAAATCGTTTACATGAACACGTTTTTTATAACATGCGCTTATTTATTTTCAGCCAGCGCTTTGTATAACAATAAACAACAATTGCTATAAAGTTAAGTCTTTGAATGTGCCAGCGCATCCAATTTATTCTTCAACAAACATGGATAGCATGCCCATGGAGACGGTCATACCCGACGGTGGCTGGGGTTGGGTCATTGTGGCAGCTGTAGCATTAATTAATGTAAGTTTTTTTTAAATTTTTTAACAACTTAAGGACTGATTTAACTTTGTTTTCTTTCTTGTTTTAGATGACTAATCAATCTATACTATCAGTTTTCGGATTACTTTTTGGTGCTCAATTAAAGGCTATGCAACAGGAGACTTTTACTGGCGCTCTTATTACCAATCTAAACAGTTTAGCTTTAAATTTTTCTGGCCTTTTTATTGGCCCAGCCATTAAGAACTTTAAACCAAGAAATGTAGCTGCTACTGGCTGTTTGCTGGTGTCATTTGGCATGTTTTTGTGCTCATTCGCTACTGAGGGTTGGCATTTTATTATCGGCTATAGTTTATGTGTAAGTTTATTTTTAAATGCGTTTCATTTTGTTTTTGCTTTCCGAAAATTATTTAAAAATTTATTTTTATCTTTTTTAGGTCGGCTTAGGTTTGGGCTTAATTGCTCCTTCGACATTTATGGCAATAAATTCTTACTTTACAACAAAACGTGGTCGCGCTGTTGGCGTTTCATTGGCCGGTGCTGGTGTTGGCCAAGTTTTCATACCACATTTGGTGCGGCTATTTTTAGATAACTATGGATTTCGTACAGCAGTTTTAGCCATGTCTTTGTTATCGCTCACTGGTGTAAGTTGAATATTCAAATATTTTGTAATCTTTTGTTATTTTTGGTGAGGTACAATAGTTCAATGAACCGTTTAAATTTATTTGCAGTTATTTGGTGCTTTATTGTTAAAACCTTTGCAAAGCACACCCCAGCACAATAATCGTCAGCATATAACACCTTTGTTGGAAACTGATGATAAGCCAAAACGTAGCAGCACACCGGTTGAAATAATAAATGCTGCTGACAGTAATAAAATTTACAAAGACACCGTTTTGCAACGTCAAGACTCAAAGCATGAAAAATTGTGTGCCAAAATTTGTCATCGCTTGGTGCAGGCCATGGATTTAGAGCTGCTACAAGATCCTGTATTTTTAAGCATTATTATTGGCATGGCTATGGTTTATACATCAACAATACAATTTACAATGCTGTTTCCCAACTTTTTGCAAGTAAGTTTTTTTTTTTCAAAATTAAAGTTTGATCGATGTTTTTAAAAAACTTAAAGAATTTTTTTTTTGTGTTTTAAATTTTTTATTAATTTATTTTTTTTTTTTTTCTTCTTTGCAGTACTCTGTTGGCTTGTCCAGCACTAAAACAGCTACTTGTATGTCAGTTGTAGCAGGCGCCGATATTATTTGCCGTCTCTTACTGCCTTTTATCACAGATAAATTAAAAATTCCTTACCGTCTTGTATTTTTGCTTGGCACAGTTGGCTTGCTGATCAGTCGTGCAGGTAGGTTTGCTGTTAAAAACACATTGCACAGTATAAAAAACAAATTTTTTATACTTTTTAGCACTTGCTGAATCTGTTGATATGACCAGCATTATAGTTATGTCAATTTTCACTGGAATGACTAAATCGGCTACTGTACTCAATAATAATCTCACAATTTCTGGTCATTGCCGTCCAGAAAAATTAGCTGGAGGTCTAGGTTTAAATATGATTTCAAAAGGTGTGATTGTAATAACAATTGGTCAATTCTTGGGATGGATACGTGACTATACGGATTCATACATACTTTGCTTACATGCACAAAATATTTTGCTTTTATTTGTAATTTTGGTGTGGACACCAGAAATTTACTATCGATACTGGCGTCAACGTAGAGGAGGCGTTGAACAACAGCAGCAATTACAAAATGATGATGCTACAACAAATCTAACCAGCACTACTGCAGAACATGCTAGAGATAATCCATGTTAGTTACATATAAATTGTATTATACAATGGTGCTCATATTCTTGCCAGTGTTAATTTTTTAAGCAAGTGATATTTTATGAGAATGAAAAGCAAAATGTACAAGAACAATTTTTAAGACAAACATTTTGAATAAGTATAGTTTATTAAGCATTAGTTTTAGGTCCCATTATGAAACTTCAGCTAAATTTGTATTTATTATTTAATGCAAAACTACTCTCATTTAATCGACTGATTTATTTATAACCATTTTAATTCATTTTAACTTGTAAGAATATATTGAAGTTAAGACATGTATTTTATTTGTATTTATATAAAGTAAGATAAAAAAGTTAATAAGATTTTAAAACTGATTTCGCGTTATTCTTTAGTTAAGAGACGCACTAATTTCCATGAAACCTTTTGCAACGTTAACACCAAATAAGAAAAAGTTCACCAACTACTGACCCAAGGGATACATATGTATATGTATATTTAATCATCGGACATCGATAATTTGGAAATTTTAAATACACACAATGAAGAATTTTTATGAATATATAAAATTAAAATATTCAATATACTCATGCATCATTATGAAGGACTTTTGGTACTTGAAGCAGAAATTGGATGACAAAAAGGACAAATGCAATTTTTAGTCATCTAAAGGCAGAGAAAATTGTTTACCAAAAGCTAATAAATTTAAGGCTTAGCGCCAGTTGTCCTTTTTTTTAAAGGGAGTAGAATTTTAGGAATTTTTTTTTTTTCATAAAAACGTTAACCCTTAGCGGCACCACTTCAATTTTATAACAATCCGGCACATTGGGGTCTTTCACGACCCCACGTTGAAAAAAAATTTATAAAAAAGCGAATTTTCAATTCCATGCTTTATAACTGTGAACGAGTGTTGAGGTGACTCTACTCAACTTTCAGTGATTATAAGGGATATTTCTCAAAAAATGTTTGTGCTACATCAGGCTAAACTTGAGTATTAGTCCGAAAAATGATTTAAAAATTTTCGTGGGGTCGTTCACGACCCTATGGTGGCGCTAAGGGTTAAATCGTCAAGTATAACTATTCAAAATTTATTTCTGAAATTTTGGTCCAAAAATATTTGTCAATAAGTTAGAAAAGTGCAATGCCGTGAACGACCTCAAAATTTGCGGTGAGCAAGATATCTGGAGACTGGTTCATCCGAAAAAAGAAAACTAAATTTTTTTCGGTTAAGCAAATAGTTAGGGGGCGTTTGATCGTTCGATTTTTTTTTTGTTTGATACATATTTTTTCAAGTTTGTGCCAAAAAATGAAAATTTTCTTTGTACGCCCGCCATTTTGTCAAAAATTAACTATTTGCTTAATCGTAAAAAAATTTAATTTTCTTTTTTCGGATGAACCAGTCTCCAGATATATTGCTCACCGTAAATTTTGAGGTCGTTTACGGCATTGCACTTTTTTAACTTATTGACGAATATTTTTGAACCAAAATTTCAGAGATAAATCCTGGATAGTTATGCTTTAATACTGTAAAAAAAAGTTTTGGTCCAAGATAAAATGCAGCTTCAAAAAAAAATTTTAAGAAAATGTCTTTATTTTTCGAAAAACTCCCGGACGCCCTTAAAATTGAAAAACTATAACACTTTAAGTACTTAGGTGTCACAATAGATCAAATTCTAAGCTGGACTGAACACATATCAATCTTGAGAAATTATCTGCTTTCTTACTTTAGAAGTTCTTACCGGCTCAATCCAAAAAGTTGTTGGGGAGGTGCATAATAATAGCACAATATACATATATCTTTTGATTATGCAAAAAACTAACAACGGTCTTGCGTTAAGCAAACAAAGACAATTCGATCATATCTTCTACGAGGTCTTGGCTTAAGAGTTCATAATTTAAAGACATATGGCAAAAATGTATTTAAATAAAAAAAGCTGTTCATTAATATTTTAAATTCTCGCAGGAATGTTTGATTCCTGCAGTTGTTTAATTACAAGTTTATATTAAAAGTAAAACCATTTGCCATAACCGCACAATGCACTACTGTCCAGCAACAGTGGGTTCGCCAGATTCTGTATTGAAGAAAACTTTACGTTCGATGCCATCCTGATTAATGATTCCAATACGTACTACACCACCAGAGCTACCATCGTGATACATGGCATGTTGCACAGCTGATAAAATAAAATAATTTATACACGAATTGGTCAATTATCTTCACTTACCTTTTTTAACAAACTCGACGCAATCACCTTTATTCATGCCAGTACGGAAAAATTCCCGGACAAAGCCATATATATAACTGGAGCCAGATCCACCAATAGTTACAGCTTCACGTTTTAACATACCACCTAAGGGTATAGAATACACCTGTCCACCTTTTTTCTTATCCCATCCGGCTACTATGATACCTGCAACCAGTGAATCCCGATAATTATAGCAATAGTTACGAAACTCGGATGAAGCCTCTTCGACAAGTGGTTCTACGCCAGTTTGATTTTCATGATAGTTCAGTGAGTAAGCTACAATATCTGCAATAGCCTGTGTATCAGCAGCGGAACCACTGCGACAGCAATAGATTTTATCTGTAATGCGTGTAAGCTTGTCGGTTACACGATTGGCTACATAAACTCCAGTGCTGGTACGCGAATCAGCGCCAATAACGACTCCACCATCAAATTCTACAGCCATGATGGTTGTCTATCAAAAAGATCGAGTATTAAAGGCATTGCGTTTTTATTCAAAATTTTACTTACGCCGGTGCTGTGTGGGGCGTCCATCCAATCGTTGCCAAAAACCATTTTTATTTTATTATTATTTTATGAAGAATTTTGTAAAAATAATATGTGCGGGTTTCTAAAATGACTTGGTTGTTTTATGCGGCAAGTTGTCAAAAAAAATCATTTGTCATCTTCAGTTCTACAATTTTGACAGTTTTAATTTTGACAGCAGTAGTTTTTTCACCGCCTGAAGTCTTATGCGTTACTCAGAATTGGGACGGGGTCGGGAAAGCGGCAACGATTACTCGCTATCAAAAAAAAACCCGTCGGAAAATCATTTGAGTTAACACAATTGCGGCGGACGACGAACGACGGAAAATTCAGCTGCCATTTTATTTTCATTGACATTTCAAATATAAGCAAAAAAATTGGCACAAGCTGATTGGAACTGCACCACTGATCCGAAGGCGAAAATAGAATTAAATCTAAATCGACGGGTACCCGTCGGCAGGTTAACAGTCGTACGACGCAATTCTGTTCGATTTCGCACGATCAAGTCTGTTATAATTTTTGACAGCGAGTAATCGTTACCGCTTTCCCGACTTCGTCCTAGTTCTGTTCAACGCATTAAGCACAAGGAGTGCGAGTGTGAGAAAACATAGCAATGTCATAGGAGTGTTTCTATATGTTAGAGCAATATATGCAATGGAAGCTTAAAAAAGCTATATTGCATTTCTTGCTCTAACAAAAAATAAAAAAATCATGTTGTCTCGCTATTTTTTTCTTGCACTCGCTCTCGCATTTATTGTGCTTAGAATTTTAAGGTGTGAGAAAAAAGCAAAACCAGAAAACATTATTTATTTCTACATATTAGAGAAATTGAAATGGTTACAGTTCTTATACAGGAACGATTGAAATCGGAATAAATAGGATAACATAGTGGACAACTTAAAAATTGAACCTAAAAGACACGCATCTTGCGATGCAAAGAAAGGCCAATATAAACATTTAAAGTTTTCTAGAAGGTGAATATTTATTAATTTATTTATTTTTATTTATTTATATTCAATCTTAGCATTTAATAGACAATTTCTTTATGCTTTTCTTTGAGAATATACTACCTATGTTTATCCCTTCAGCCAATGGCTGGGAGTGGGATATCTTAGAGCAAGATAATATATATTGATTTGTAGCATAGGCCCTTGTTTTTTTTTCTTTTTGGTATTAAAAATAAAATAAAATAAAGAAAAATCTAATTCAAATTGTGCAGTTTTTCCGGAAATGTATATGCGCACATGATATCGCTTACTTTCTTTCTAGTTACAAAAATAACGTCTTATTTTTATTTTCTAATAAAAAAAAAATAAAAATAAATTAAATTAAAAAAAAAAAAATATACATAAAAATTTTTTTTGGCACGGGATCGATCCCATGCATGTTTCGTGGCGGCGCAAGTTTTAGCCCAATGAGCTAACGCCCTATTATGAAAATCCAAGGCAATGATGCACTGCTTCGCTAGGCATTAGGATGCAATGTTAGTACTTTGCGATATGAAAGAAGATCGCAATCAAAACAAAGGGCTAAGCAATCAAATTCAATGATAACATGTAAATGGGATGAACATGTAACTGAGCTACCATTTCTGAATGCCTGGTAGCGGTGAATCATTTTCTTCCATTTCCCATGGTACTTGGACCATTTTTTCCGACCTGTTTTTCTTATACACTTTTTTATGCTGAGGAAGTTTCTAGATTAAGGTTAAGGTGACCGTGACCGTGAAATTCTCGGAAGAACAATGACCCAGAGTCACGTGAATATTAGGAGAAGACAAATTTGTAATAAACCGGTTTGACCGCAAAATTACAAGTCGGCAATTGGGCGGATAAAGTGGGACCACAGAAGGTTAAAAAGTTTCTTGCTAGTATGGCAAAGTTCCAAAAATCAGTCCACGAAAGATTCTTCAGTACGACGGTAAACGGTGGTGATTCTTAACAAAAAAAAATTTTATTGAAACATCTAATTAAGTGCTAGTAATATCCAAAGAGTAATTTTGAAAAATAAAGTTAAACTGAAGTGAAAACAAAAACATAAAATTATGTTCTTAGACAAACAAAAGGACATTTAAATTTTCTTTTTAAAAAAAAAAACAGAAGGCTAAAAGTGGACTAAAAACTTAAGTTAAAAAAAAGGAAAAGTTGTAGTGATAAATTCAACAAAATAAAGTTGCTATTCGTGAAAGGTGCAAAAATTTCAGGATTTTAAAGTTACAAATAAACAAAAAAACCGAAACTAAATAAAGGACATTTAAAAATAAAAAAAAGCAACTAGGAAGAATTACCGGGAAGGATCAATCAAGGATCAATTAAGGAAACAATTGCTACAAAGGGTCTGAAGGTAAAAAGATTAAATATCATTTTGTAATTTGTTCTGTTAAAAATAAAAGAAGTGATAAATAAATTCAAAATGGTTAAATTCGCACGAAGTGTCACACCCGGTACGTAAGATTATTGCATTTCTGAAAATTTCATTTCCGAAAAAAATTAAAATTGATAACGACGGGTATAACCTTCGAGTAGAATCACCCAAAATTTCAAAGTTAACTAGTTTGGATCTAAAATTCGCAATATCTTTTCTTTTTATGTCCTTATCTCATGAAGCGGGTACAAAAGGAGTAATCGCCGCCGGACGTGCTAGGACTAATTCCAGGAGTCCAAACAGATAAGTCCATGATTTCAATATATTTGAACTATCAAATCGTGCCCGTGGAAGATCCTTTTGCAATTAATTAATTTATTTTTTTTGTGGAATAATTCGTCATAGCTAACTAAATTTTGTGCAGAAGATTCTGCCATTAATTCATGGCAATTAATTCTTTTTTTTTTTTTTGCGGAATAATTCATTATAACTAATTAATTTTTTTGCGGAAGATCCTGTCATTAATTTATGATAGTTTTTATTTGTGCGCAAGATCATGCTATTAATTATTTTCTTTTGAGTATTTACTACTTTTGACTGTAAGAAAACAACTTTAAATTGAACATAAAAAAAAAAAAAAAAAACATTGATACTGTTGCACAAAAAAATTTTGGTTTTACGTATAAAGAGAAATAATCAGGATAATTCCCACATGAAAAAATTGTGATCCTAGGAAAAATCCTCAAAGCTTGACCGGATTTTTATTTTTGGTGAACGCGGAAATATTATATATTTAAGTATCTGTCGTATTAAAGTATATTTTTTTTGAGTAACGTTATAAAAAATATTGAAAACTTTAAATTTTAAAAATTTAGTAATTTTGAGATTCGCGCTTTATTAAACCAAAGTTGATACTTGAAAATACGAAATTTAAGTATAAAAAAAAGCTGCATAAATAATAATTTAAAAGTTAAATTTTCAAAAATTTTTTTTTAGACGTAAGTGGGAGTGAATATTGTTCCATTTAATGTAAGACCTCTACAACCTGTCAGATTTGCGCTGCGCTAAAAAAAAAAAATAATTTTATCTAGTTTAATTTTTTTCTTCTTTTTGCCCCATCTTAAAGAGCTCTTTAGGCAGGTAAAATTAATTCTTCAATGATGCGAAAAATAATAACGTGGTTTAATGATTAGGTTGTGTAGGTCACCCTCTTAAATCTTACTTTTATATTTAAATATACTTAAAATTTAGATTTAATTTCATTGGTTAGTTTATTTTTTTCGTGCCATCTGAGTTTCTTTTTGTGATTATTAATAATACTTATGCATTTAAATTTCAATATTTTGTAATCCTTTTAATATCAATTATATTTAGATGTGATACACTTAAATGTAAAAATATTCAAAGTTTCTTTTTATGATTAAAATTGGCGAGTCCAAAAGTTGAATTAAAAGAAATCTTTATGCGTTTTCTGTGGTCCAACTTTATTAATTATTTTTTTTGTGAATTTGAAAGTTGAATTAAAAGAAATCTTTATGCGTTTTCTGTGGTCCAACTTTATTAATTATTATTTTTTTGTGAATTTGCGTAATGGAGTGCTAATAGCGTGATTTGGGGGTAGAAGTGGGCATGGTAAAGGGGTAAATCAGTGATGCGGTAAAAGAAAAAAAATGTAAGGAAAATTTTCGATTGTGGGATGACGGAGATGACGTCATCATTGGTTGGGAGGGTGCGCTACAGGCTGCAACAACTATCCTGAGGTATGTGTTCGCGTTCTTTTTTTTATGGTTTCATTTGAGTTGATTCTTTTTGGCAGTTCACGGAGTTGCATTTCAGCTATCGAGTTTGTGTGTGCGTGCACTTACTTCGGATTTTGTTTTTGATTAAATTATTTTTTTTTGATATTGAGTCAAATTAGAATTTTGTTTTATGCAATATGTAATCGTATTTTTTTTTTTGTACGCCGGCTGAAACTGACGTGAAGGGTCGTTCCTCCCCTGAGGATTTTTTTTACATACTGAGCCTGCCGATGGTCACGTCAGGTAATCTCAACTAGGTCTTTTGGGCCATGAAAACTTTTGAAATTTCGTTGAAAGAGATCTTTGAATACCATCCATCAAAGATCGTACAAAAAGGTCGTATGCTACAGATTTTATTAATTCATATAGTTACAAATTAACTAACTTACTAATTGCTGCTAATTGAGTAAATAATATATAAATAAATACATTTTTACTGACTTCAACATTAGTATTCAATTCTTTATTATACTACATCAAACTAACACTTGTGCTTGGCCTCTCCCGATCTTTTAAAAATGACATTCCTTCGCAATGTTACATTGTTATTTCGTAAACGTCTTCAGCTTAAGCACCTGATTTCGTTGTGGGCAGAAATCCATTGTGTTCCCTGCGAAAGTTCCCTCTCAGAAAATTAATATTTTTCTTAAACATTTCCTTGGTGCCGTTGGGAATTGCTGTAATTATTTTTTTCAATAAGCACTTGGATAACGTTTAGAAACGATAGTAATTGTTTAAAGTTTGTGCAAGTCGTTTTATGCTTTCGTTTTTTAATTTTAATTTAATGTTCTTTGTGGAAGCAAAAGTTTTTATGATAAAATAATTTATTGCTAAATAAACGACCCTGAGGATATGAGAAACAACTCACGAAACACTTGTTAACCAAACAAATTATTAAAAAATGTATGTTTGACTAGAGCCAAACAATAATGCACAGCATAATGTTCAATACATTTCTTTTATTTTTTTCAAAATTTATTTATTATAGTTTATTTTTAATCTGAAAAGTTCAAATTTCAATTCACATGACACGAAACTTTGTATCGACTTGACCCACAAGTTGGCTGTTATTCAGGCTTTTACACGCTAAAGCCCAATTTCCATGTGATCTTATCTTATCTTCTCAAATATCAGGGAGGACATCACATGCTATAAAGATAGCAAATGTGTGCTATTCACTCTCGCATTTGATTTGATATCCCTGATATGGGATAAGATAAGATAAGATGCGATCACATGGAAATTGGGCTTAATACGTCGGCGTTCAAATGTAATTCATAGTTGTCAACAAAAACAAAAATAGTTTTCTACGATGTATTATAAAATTTAAGAGAAAAATTAACCCCTGTATTGAGTAAGGCGAAACAAGTGAGTGACAGATTTTCGTCTGCCTATGTCTTGAAAGTGTAAGCCTGAATCTAATTTTTCTTTTTTCAAATTACATTATTTAAGTTGAAATGAACATAAAAAGTCGGAGTAAGCGTGCCACTTACAGCGGAGTTACAAGTTTAAACGGCTGTGGTAAGCGTGCCACTTACAGTCACTCACTTGTTTCGCCTTACATAATGCGGCGGAAAGAATAATAAATCAAACATTTTTGACATTTAAACGCCAACGTACATATCCTTAAACCTAAAGCCCAATTTCCATGTGATCTTATCTTATCTGATCCCATATCAGGGATATCAAATCAAATTTTTGTAAGAAAGAAAAAGCATGCGAACAGAACCTAATGCGCTTGGAGAATGCGAGAATGAATAGCATACATTTGCTATCTTTATAGCATGTGATGTCCTCCCTGATATTTGATAAGATAAGTTCCAGAAAGATCACTTGGAAATTGGGATTTATTCACACGACAGCGAACTTGTGCATAGCCTCACTACACAGACGTAAAAATTCCGAAATACTGCACCGAAAAAAAAGCTCCTAAATCATACGCCGGTGCTCAAATTCTGTGTGAATTGCGTAAGAGAAAGATTGAGCTGCTACGCCACCGCAATTCGCATCAAAGGTTATTCAAAGATATGATCCTAAGGGATATACTTTGATTCGTATTCTCCTCATTCATGGTAACAGCAATTCTAGGAGACAGTTCTTCTTTATTTTTATGCCTACCTTTTCTGTCAAAATCAGGTAAGATAAGGCACTGACATTTCCAAATTACACACTCAAAGCTAAAAGCGCGCGTTGTCAAATTGCTTGTCTTCTTTTGTTTTGTTTATTCTTGACATATATGATAGGCAGTTTCACGGTTGCATTATTAGAGTTTGACAAGATAGTTCTACCATGTATAATTGTACCATGCTCCGAGGTTATACGCCGGAGCTCAAATTCGGTGTGTGAATAGCGTAAGATAAATAATAAACTGTGCAACTTTTAGAGCTGTGGCAATACTTTTTAATTTGACATATGTATTTCGATTAATGTACATAACCCTACATTTTTAATACTGCAGATTGGAGTACATGTTTAAGGATCAATAGCAATAAAGAATAATTAATGGCAAACATAGCTTTAAGTGAAGCAGAAAAAACATTTATACTTCATGGTGTAGAGGTAAAAATAAAATCATTAAGTTTTATAGTAGATGAACTCAATTATATAAATGTAGGAAGATTTTCGCTGTGATGGACGTTCACGTCGCGACTACAGACCCATGGAGCTGGAAACTAATTTGGTAAGCAATGCAAGCGGATCAGCACGTTTGCGTTTGGCCAATACAGATATATTAGTTGGCATAAAGACTGAAATCGATAAGCCCAATCATGGGAGATCCGAACAGGGTAAAATTGAATTCTTTGTAGATTGGTAAGAAAACAGTGATTATATGTGTAAATCATGCATTGTCCATATTCGTTACAGCTCAGCTAATGCGGCACCTGAATTTGAAGGGCGTGGTGGTGAAGATTTAGCAATGGAGTTGTCCAATACATTGGCAAATGCTTACGAGTCACCATTGGCGTTTGACCTAAAAGCACTGTGCATTCTACCCGGACAACAATGCTGGAAGCTGTGTGTAGATATTTTGGTATAATTTTATTTTTGGATTTAATAAATGCAAACATTTAAAATTTACAGTTTCTCATAGATCTTGGAATGCGGTGGTAATCTTTTTGATGCTGTTTCTTTGGCTGCAAAGGCAGCGCTATACAATACGAAAATTCCACGAGTTACTGCATCTCTAATTGATGCTGGTGAAGCTGATTTGATCATATCAGATAATCCATATGATTGCACACGCATAAAAACTGAAAACATTCCTGTTTTAGTGACTGTTTGCAAAATAGGCGACTCTTGTGTTGTGGATCCTTCGGCAGAAGAGGAAGAATGTAGTTCAGCAAGTGTAGTGGTGGCAGTTTCGCGTCGCGATGAAAAAAGTAAGTATATGCCTCTTTTGATTTAGACGAATGAATATTGTTTTACCATTTTTTTAAAAGATTTTATGTCAAATGTACACATTATTGGCGATGGGTCACTCCATAATGATACGATGTTTAATTGCATACAATTAGGCGTATCAGCTGCTGAAAAACTGAATCATGAATTGTGTAAAGCTTTGAAACTGGAGGAAAAACGTTGCGGCGATAAGCGGAAAGAAACTGTTGGATTTTTAAAATAAAGTTAAAATTGTGTAAATATTTTACCCATTTCATGTAAAAAGGAAAATTAAACCGGCACGATCTTTGATTTGTGTGATATTTTATATATGTATTGGCTTCACTTTTTGATTTCTGGGTCTACTGAAGAAAACATTTTCTCAACTCTAAATCCGTAAGAGATAATCACTTAGTCTTTAGCAATGTTGTTTGCCTAGGCGAGATCCATGATCGCAAGGACCTTTAAATTGAAAAATCCACTAGAGATCATAGATCCGTGACATTAATTATAGACTTCACCACGATCAACAATATCACTTCAAGAAATTATCTCTAACCGTTTTGGAAAACTTGTTCAATGGGCCCAAATCGAATCCAATTTTGTATTAGCAACCATAAGATATATTTACATTGATCATAGTTCGGCCATAGATAACGTGTGCACGAAGTTTTATGTATATTGGAATGGTATTACCTCAATCAAATTGCCTTTTAACTGTCTCTATACTTGGCAATCGGTTACCGAAAAATCAAAAAACAAATTCGGTATATCTTAAATAAAAGTCCATGGACTTAATTTAACGAAACTCATAAGGTGAGTTGGGCCGACTTTCCCATTTTCGTGAAGTGGGCGATTTGCCGATAGTTTAGATAGTGGCTGACATGAAAATCAACTAAGTACCTCCCACACGATACAGGCTGATTAAAATATTTATTTAATTTAATTATAACCAAGCAATGGTTTCAATCTGTTTTGCTAGGGTTTTTGAAGGCTAGCTAACATGGTTTCCTGCCGAAATGTTAATGTTAGGTCTGCTGCAATTCTTGGATCATTTGTTTCAGGCTAGCCAATCCTAAGCAGGAGTGTCTGTCATGGAACGATTTTTTTTTAACTTCAACGCCACCCATAAATCAGACAAATTATGAAAATTATATATTACATGTTACATAAATAAATAAATAATGTAAATATTTTTGAGGCCAGGAATCAATTTGCTTCCGTGTTCTCTAAAACTTTAAATGTAATATTTTTTTAAGGTAGTAGACATATTTTCCGAGAAAATCAGTACAACCTGTAAAAGTTACGATTTTTGGCAAAAAAAATGTTCTTAATTTCAAAAGGGCGTAACTTGGGGATCAATCATCGTTTTTATTTTTACTAGTGCAATCACACACACAAAAAAATCTATTTTTACAAACTTGACTAAAATTACCTACGGATTCTCAAATTCATGTTTAAAGGACCCCAAATGACTACACTTCCACAAAACTAATTTCGTTTTTTGGTCTGTTTTCCAGTCACCGGTTTTTTCTCCTTCTCGGGCTGTTTTGCACCTCCAGTAAAAAGCGATGTTATCATTTCGCTTATTTCAGGCATTTCATTAGTCATCTGAAACAAAATAAAATATATAACTACTAAGTTAAAATATTTTCTCAAAATTCGTACCTTTGGAAAATTTATATTTTCCATTTCTTTCTTAGTTTCTGGATCACTCATCATTTTGGGCAAAATTAACATGAGTAATAAAGGTAAAAGCATCATCAGCACCATGGGACTAAACAGGAAGTCGGTTATCTACAAATGTAAAAGATAATGGATTCGTAATTTAAAAGACAAATTTATTACTGCTCAAATGGGGTTTTAGAACCTTATACATATAAATTGCGATTTATAAAAAATTTTACTATCATTAACTTTTTAGCTGTTCATGTTAAGTATACTCGTCATGGGGGAAACTACATTTTTTACATGATATTGAAATAAAGAAAAAGAAAGCTTTTTTCAAAACAAAAGGAAGCAGTTATAAAGTTCGGAGCATAAAATCTTTTTTCATCAAAAACTACTACATATGTATGTATGTATTTAACTTTTCAATTTTGTCTTTATCAACTGCTTTAACCAAGAGATGCGAATCATGCTTAACATTGACATACTCATTTTCAAATAGTAAATGATCAACTTATTTTTTTTTCTTATGGAGACAGGCCGAATTCAAGAAATTTACAAGAGCTCTCTCAACATTAAGATTTAGAGTATCACAATAAGTTCTATGCATAAATCCACGTAAAACAGAACTTGGAATACTGCAGAAATAAAGCAGATACATATAAAGTTAGAAAGGTTTCAATGTCTTATGTGTATCTCTAGATCTGTTTGCTAGAAGTGAAATTTATAAAAAGCACTTCGATTAAAGGAGTCATTATTGTCTATTAGAACATCTTGGTTTTTATCGAAATTTTGAAAATTCGGTTCTATGAAAAATCGATCTTAAATCGGCAGGCTCACCGAAATATCATTTATTTGTGGTATGTCAGAACAAAAAATAATTTATAATTATTTTATTTAGCTTACTGTTCAATAAAGTGTGTTTCAACGCCCAAAAATGTATTGTTGTTGAGACTCAGCAAATGATTTAAAAATGTTGGTAGTGTTTTTGGCTAAAATTTGCCTTTGATTTCTTTTAAGAATAACAAGTGTTCTAATTTCAGTTTGAGATCGATACTGGGAGTAGAGTCTCTGTCTTCTGTGCCTCGCTAAAGCTTCAGATTTTTTGTTCCCACATATATTCGTAGCGATAAAATATATTTTAGCATTCCTGAGAAAGAAAATCTCATCAGAGGATATGGAATTTGTATGGAAATTATTTTGGTTTTTCCGACATTTAAGCTTATCCCAATCTCCTATCGTTACAGCTTTCTGGATTCATTTAAGTTTTTGTCTGCTACATAGATACCTCCGATATATGTATATGTCGATGCCAACAGCAAAGCCATAGTTTATCTACCACATTTCGAAATTCACGGTGGGCTTTAACCAAGTTTAAATGACAAGTTGAGTTACTATAAAAACTTGAATGGGGAATTGTTTGGGATGTTATTTATAGTCGATATACATCAAAAGGAAAAAAATCCTTACACCTTTTTTTTATCCCACATTTACTGTTTTTTAATGATATTACACAGGTATGAAATACGTATGACATCGTATGCAATTTTAAAAACATTCGATTTTCCTCAAACTTATACGTTAAAGAACTTTGAAAGATAGCCCCACAACACATATTTCAGATCCCTAGATAGTCAGAATCATGAGTACTGTTAAGTCAAAGTATGTCGAATATCTCTGAACCTGGCCAACCATTTTCACTGTGTGATATCTCATTTTGAAGTGTTTAAAAATGTTAACAATGTGAATCGCAATTTAAGTATTTTGAGTAAGACTAAAAATATTTTTGTGTATAGTATATGACATAACAAAAATAAAATGATATCCATGTTTAAACTTAGATTTGTGGGCTTTTAAAACTAAAATTTTTAAAACGGACTGAATTCAGCTATTTTTAGGCCGAAATACGGCTCTTTCTCATTACCACAACCACCTAGAGAGTTGAAATTTGGATATGAGATTTGTATTTAATTACTTTGACGTGTAAAAATTTTAACAAAATCGGAAAATTTTTAAATTTCATACGTATGTTTTACATATCGATCCCTGTGCGCGAAATTATCGTATGTGCCAAAAACCAAATTTTACAGGAGAGGGTTTTTTCTACTTACCTGTGCTTTAGCTAGCAGTACAAAACCAAAATTTCCATGTCAATTTTTGGCGTAACTATAAGAGTTTCAGCTACAATATTTTACCAGGTAAAGTGCGTAGTGAGGTATAGATTAAATTGGCATCAAAAAGTCAATTTCGAAAAAATGGCACATACGATCATTTCGCGCACAGGGGTCGATATGTAATATCATTGAAAAACAGTAAATATGGAATTAAAAAAAAAGCTCTAAGGATTTCTTTCAAATTATGTCCCAAATAATCCCCAATTAAAGTTTTTGTAATAGCTCACACTTTTATTAAAAGTTGGTTAAAGCCCACTGTGAATTGTAATGAGACTACACACCCCATGTAAAGCCCTTTTTTGTAGCAAAAACTTTGACAATTTAGTACACAAAGTTGATTTGACATTTTTATTCCTGATATTCTAGGAACCAAACAGTATTTCTTCGCAAGTTGGATCCAATAGTTTAGCTGAGCGAATGAAAATTTAAAATTTATTCTTTTCAGGGTGAGCATTAGGTCGTATTATTGGATATATAAATTTAAAATCGTGCCAGTATTTGAGCAGATTTTTTCTTAATCTAAATATACAAATTACCAAATGGTCTATAAAATTAAGTTATAGAATCTTCAACATTACCTTCCATTGTTCCCTGGTTTGGAAATACTTAAAACGTGTCAGCGCCTTAAGCTTCAACGGATAGGGTACTTGTATGATTTGCGCAGGTTGCACATAATTCACTTTTCGTGCGCGGAATTTTCCCTTAGGATTGATTTCAACGCGTACCTTAAGTTATAAGAACAAATTAATGAAGAGACTTTGGAAAATATGGAATTTATTGATATACTAACTGGCTCATAAAAGTAGTCTGCATTGTAGACTTCTAGTACGAAGCTACCCGATGGTATGCTGCTTATTACGAAAGTTCCATCCTCTTTAACAAATCCCCTGTATTCACCGTTATTGATGGATAGTATTGTTTCTGCTTGCCAATTTGAATCGAGTGAATTGTACATTTCTGGTGGATAGACTTTACCCTCAATTGTATACAGTCCGGAAATTTCATCGCTGATTTCATCCTGGCCAATGACCAACTCACAAGTAGACAGTGCGATTAGGAACGTTAGTATCAATAGCGATTTGTGAAGTTTTGCACACATTTTATCGTGATAATTGTTTTCTTTTTCCAATTTATTTGTAGTTTTTTAATCTTCACTAAAAATATACACGAGTAGTTTTTTTCTACGTCAAATTGATTCCTTATGACTGGTCAATGTTGCCAGATCGTTAGCTCTACTCCACTGAACGACCTGATTGAATTTCCCCCTAAGTTCAGGGTTTCTCTTTAAAACTTTCACAACACAATAAATTTTTTAATTTAAAAAGGATTGCTTTAAGTGGCGTTTTCATGTTATCTTTCTTTATCCCAAATCAGGGATATCAAATCAAATTCTTGTAAGAATAAAAAAGTATGCGAGCAGAACCTAAAGCTGCGTCTAATACACTTGACGAACGCGAGAGTAAATAGGTATACATTTGCTATTTTTATAGAATGATAAAATATGATATGGGATAGTGGAACGTCAAGAAAGATAACATGAAAACCAGGCATAGTGCACCGACATTTCTAAATTGCATACTCATAGCTAAATGCGCGCGTTGTCTGAATTTTTTTCTTCTGTTTCTTCTTGACAGCGAAGGCGCAATTTTTCACGGTTGCATAGTTTCAACTTGACGAGACAATTGTACCATGTCAAACAAGCAGAAAATTAATTTTTTTTGTTTTTCATCATACAATTTGAAAAAGCCCAATTTCCATGTGATCTTATCTTATTTTATCAAATATCAGGGAGGACATCACATGCTATTAAGATAGCAAATGTATGATATTCACTCTAGCATTCTCCAAGCGCATTAGGTTCTGTTCGCATGCTTTTTCTTTCTTACAAAAATTTGATTTGATATCCCTGATATGGGATAAAATAAGATAAGACAAGATCACATGGAAATTGGACTTAAGCATTCACTGTTCGAATCCTCATCAAATTTAATAAATTTTTTTGTTTGTCAAAACGTTTGGCAAACAGTTTGATAATCTGAACCCACGTAGAGAACTACGCTATTCGCACACACCGAATTTGTACGCCGGCGTATGACTTCGGAGTAGTTTTTAGTTGTGTGGATGCGAAATACATCGGTGGTGTAGTAATTTGAACCGTACAATTTTAGAGCCGAGGTCACATTAAACTTGTGTTACGGACGGAAACAAAATTGAAAATTTTGCTTTCACCACAAACGTACTACAAGTTTTGTAGGCAAGTGGACGAATATCATACAAATTCGGAAAGCTTTTACATTTGTATCATTTTTTCCTTAGACTACGATAAAAATATTTTCAAATTTGTCAGATTTTAATCCTTTTTTAAAGACCTTAAATATTGAAATAAAAATTAAGGAAAGTATAACTTTTCCTATTTTGTTTTTCCTTTTTCACAAGTTTAGACCTTCTACTTTTGAATGCTTTTCAACGCATAATGGGATCATCTATTTGGTATATTTCTGACTTGTGGTAACGGTTTCAGAATTTCTGGAAAATGTCCAGATGGTGGGACCATCGGAGAAGGAGGGTGGACGGGAAGAGGGAGGTCAGATGACTCCATTCTGACGATTGAAACGTGGAGTGGAGGCGAAGAGAAAAATTTTTCAATTATGGCCTTGGGCAGGTACATTGGAAGTCAATCCTATTAACTTCCAAAATATTTTATACACGCAAAAAATGTGTTTTTCTTTCCAAATTTTTTAATTGGAAAAATATTAAATTATTTATCTCCACCAGCCGCGCCTTCAATTTTAATATTTTCTTACTTTACGCATTTAATTGAAAGTATCGGTAATTTTAAACTAAATAACTTGTGCATTTCAGTAACAAATCTTGCTTAAAACTAACTCTCTTCAATGCGCAGCTCTAAATGAATATCAAAAACTACTCTAAAAAAATAGAATTCGTTTGAAAAATATATATGTATGTATGTATTTTTTCTTTCCCGACAAAATAAAGAAAAGTATTGTTGGTATTAATATAATTGAGCGTAAGCTATTTACTTGGTACATATAATCGAGGGCTTATAAAAACTTTCAAGGTGTGCTTTTAACTGAGGGTCCATATATTCAAGTGTAAATATAATAGAGAGTGTACTGTATTTGAAAATTTGGCTAAGCAAAAACTATGGGGTGTAGAATAAAAAAATTTTATAGTCGTTGGTATTAACATGCAATATAGTTCACATTTATGCGAATTAGAAAAACTAAGACTTAAGTGAAGATAGAGGCGCTACTTTTTAAATATATTGTTGAAGTTGTAACAAAAAACTCTATTAAGTTATTTTATCGCGTCTGCCTCTGATATAATGTGTTAAGGACATACTAAAGATAACGAAAATATAAAAGGCAGACGTTTACAGAATTGCATTTTATATAACAGAATTTCGTTGTCTTCAGTATTGCCCATAGAAGATGAAAATACAAAAGGCAGACGTGTAGGACGTGTGATATTTCAAAATGTATTGGGTTGTATACATACATCTGTACAGCTGTGATCAGAAAAATAGTAGTGCGATGTCATTTATGAATTGAAAGAAAATATTTCGAACAAATGGAGTTTTTTTTTTCTAATCTTTTAAAATACTTGATGAGTACACCAAATAAGCACATGACATTTTGTTTCAAAAAAATAACGGTACTTTTTAAGTTTGCTATTATATGGAATAATTTGTAAAATCGAGTGATCAGAAAAATAGTAGAGTTCAACTTCATTCCTCCTGAAGATTAGATATTTACTCTTATTAAAAAAATTTGTTAGTAAAAAGTAAGTTCTATTATTTTTGTATAATATTCCAATGATTTTTTCTAGTTTTTGCATTTTAGTGGGTCGTGGAAAGCATTCTACGACAGAGCAAAGTAAAATTATTAAAAATTCCATTTCGCAAGGTAAAACTTTTAAGAAAATTTAAAATTTTATCGGATGTTCTGCGAAAATGGTTTTGAATACGATAAAATACACAAATAAACCAAAAACACGAGGCCGAATACCTTCCATGTCCCCTCGTGACGTGAATTGTTCGATACGACTTTCGATACATAATTCGTTTTTGCCTTCTACTGAAATAAAGAAAGTGCTTAATATAGCAACGAGCGTGGAAACCATTAAAAGAAGACTCAGGGAAATCAAATTGAGTGCCCAGAATCTACGACGAGTTCCATTGTTAAAAAAAAACATATCACAAAGAGATCGGACTTTGCGCACGGGAACTTGGTATGGTCGCTTTCAAAGTAGAGTGGAGAGATAAAAGTGAGATAATTCCAGGGATCATATTATGCGTTTGGGCTACGCCTTCCACCAAAAAGACGATCTTACTCCCATTGCTCCACATAATGCTTCTCTACTTTGTAAGTGGCCATACCTAGTACATATGTCAAAATTAGAAATGCAAAACCAATATTGTGTCCGATTGGCGGGAAATGCCTCATATACACAACCAGAAAAGTAAAAAGAAAATAATGCAAATGACAAAAAAAAATAGAATATTAAGTTTTTGATAACGACATTTGCAGTTTATTATAGATATATCCTTATGCACCTCAAAAACGTCTGCCTTCAAAAAAGCAGCTCTGGAATCGTCTGCCTTCTATATATTTAAGTGTTTTATAAGTAAAAACTAATCAGTCAAGAGGCAGTGCGACAAAATGATTTGATATTTCTTTTAAATGTTTGTAATATTGGAATTTTTAAATGCGTCAATAACTAAGTGGCAGAGGTTGTTTCGCTCGTTTCTTATGACATAATCTTTATCATAATCTCAATCTGCCTGACGATAAAATTCCTTAAATTTGTATAGATCATACAATTTTGGAAAAATTCAATTGCACTTAAGAACAGCAACAAAAACATCTTTCATTTATCTGCTTTTGAGTATGAACACATTTTTTAATAAAAAAAGGCAGTCTGCAACGCATTAACAGAGATTGTTGGTTTATTTATATTACTTAGAACTTCAAGATTTTCAACCTCTGCCTTGGTATACTGTTTGGCAGTCCTCTGTGGTGTCCTGGTTCGTACGATCTGTGTGAAGATGAAGGACACAAAAAGAAGAAAAATATGAAGGGATCATAGATACACTGAGAAAACAATTTGATGAAATATGACAAATGCATACTTAATATAGAACAATCATATATTTGATTGAGTTAAACTTATTTTATTTGAAACAAACAGTGGCGAATCTTTGTTGAAGATTATATGTTTGACTCCAATAAATAATTTATTTGCTCTATGTTAAATATATTTTTTTATATGCATATTCAATCAAACAATTTTTTGAATAAAAGACAAAATATGCGCTCTAGATTACGTAAACATATTTAGTTCTACAATATTACCTTATTCAGACGAGGAAATGCCTCTTCAATGAGAATTTATGCACGACAATGATCCAGAACGTTCGTCGAAGTTGGTGAAATCTTGGATTTCTTAATCTGCTCTCTCCTTTTGCAACTGGTTTCAGAGCATTGGATATCACGTCCTTAGAGCACACCATTATACTGGCCATATCTCGAATTTTTGGCCTGAATTTCCCAATTTTTTAAAAGCATCTCTTTAAGCTTAGGAACAATGTTTTCCACGAACCATTTCCAATAAATATCGATTAAGACTAGCAAGTAAGTAAAAGGTCCACATATAAAGTATTTACTATATTATTCTAAAGTACAACTTACCACTTAAGATCATTTTTATTAACAGACTTTGTCCAAGAAACTCAAAATTATATTCTGTCCCTATTATTTTTTCCAGCTTAAAAATGAACTGTGCCCATTCAAGACGCTCCTATGCGAAATTTGTGCACTTTCATACTTGTTTGATTTTGCTAAATTGAGACCCATTATACAGGGTGTTTTTTTAGAGGTATAGAGCTTCGAATTGAAATAAAACACAAGAAAATCGTTTTGATGTCCATCAATTTGGCTTTATTGGAAGGATAATTTTATGCCATTAATGTTTAAATATGATTTCGGGCATGTGGCCGCCGCGGCTGGCTCGAATAAAGCCAATTCTACAGGTCCAATTTTGAACCACTTTTTCGAGCATATGGGGCCGTATGTCGGCAATAACGCCACGAATGTTGGCTTCCAAGTCCCCTAACGTTTCTGGTTTGTTGGCGTAGACGAGCGACTTCACATATCCCCAAAGAAAATAATCCAATGGTGTCAAATCACACGATCTTGGTGGCCAATTGACAGGTCCATTCCGCGAAATTATGCGCTCATCGAATGTTTCCTTCAATAAATTGATTGTGACGTGCGCTGTGTGGCATGTAGCGCCGTCTTGTTGGAACCACAACTCATCCACATTCATGCCATCCAATTCGGGAACAAAATAGTCGGTTATCATGGCTCTATACCGGTCTCCATTAACGGTAACTGACTCTCCAGCATTATTTCGGAAGAAGTATGGCCCAATGACTCCACCAGCCCATAGAGCACACCAAACAGTCAGTTTTTGTGGATGTAATGGCGTCTCAAGGGTCTCATGTGGATTCTCTTCACTCCAAATGCGGCAATTTTGCTTGTTGACGTAGCCATTCAACCAAAAATGAGCCTCATCACTGAACAAAATTTTGCGATGAAAATCAGCATCGAGATCAATCTCATTTTCGGCCCATACACCAAAATCACGACGCATTGCATGGTCTCGCGGCTTTAATTCTTGCACAAGCTGGATCTTGTAAGGTCGCAAGCCAAGATCTTTGCGCAAAATCTTCCATAAAGTTGATGGACAAAGCTCCAATTGCTGTGCACAGTGGCGAATCGATTCATTCGGGTCCTCTTCAACATTTTGCTCTACAGCGGCAATTGTTTCTTCGGTGCGCACTGTTCGACGTCTCTGCGGATGCGTATTATCACATAGAGTAAACGTAGTGCGAAAACGACCCATGGTTAACCGAATTAATTGCTCTGATGGACGATTATGTCGACCATAAAATGGACGGAGCTTGCGGTAAACTTCGCGAACTGAACCATTATTTTCGAAATAAATTTGCACGATTTGCAAGCGTTGTTCTTTTGTCAACCTGTTCATGATGAAATGGCAAACCAAACTGAACATAAATGACATTAGAGTTGCCAGATTTGACCATAAAATGCCAGTTTTATCTCTATTCGAAAAACAAACCTCTAAAAAAAACACCCAGTATAAGGTAACTTTACAGTCAATTCCATTAAAAACAGATTGTAGCATAAAAAATTATGCTATAATACATTTTTTTGCTGCGCTTGTCCCTATTATTTTTTCCAACACTGTACATACATATATATATATGTGTCCTTTTGCTTAGCATGTGTTCCATATACTCAACAATTGTTTCCAACGAGCTCTGCTCTCTGCTATTGGAAAATTTGTGGAATTGCTCAAAAATCAACAGTCAAAAACAGATTTTTAGAAATAATTGGCATTAGTATGTATTTCTGTGAATACCGTCAAATTGCGTATGTTTGTTGGGGTACAATATTATTCACCCCCGTCAAATGTCTCAAATCAATGTAACCTCACATACCATTTCAAGCAATTGCAATAAATAAAATCATTCGAAATGATCGGACCGTAACCGAAATACGTAATAACGTAAAAGTTAACAATTGGAGCAAAATGAATTTGTTACAATTTAACGATTCACCTGTCGCCGCCAATGTACCATCATGATACGAACGCAATAAGTCAAAGACAAGACAAACAGAGACAGATCCATCCGTAGAGCACTACTTGCAAAACCAGTGAACCGCAAAAGGAGCTAAAACTCAACTACAACATTACAGGAGCAAACGAGCGAGAGTGAGTAATTCACAAGAGAAAGAGAGAGTTTAAATGCGACTTAAAGTAAAAAGTTTCAGGTTAAAGACGGAGCCATCAGGTATCCAATATGAACAACAATAATAACAAGTATCAAGCAATACAACAGCAAAAATAACAGCAGCAACACAAAAAAAAAAAAGTCACCGCAATCAGACGTGTGGTGGACCCGACATAAGAGAAGTTTTGTCTTAACTCAAATGGATAAAGTTAGTTGTGTTTTGTGCTTCGTGCGGTTAAGTTTGGAAAATTTTTTTGAACGGTTGGTGGTCCGAACATAATCGTAGTTGTTGTGTTTTTGTTAGAGGCGCTTTCGTTTTTCACGGCATGATATTGTAGTGTGGACGAAAAAAATTAACATACAAGTATGAACACTTGTTTATCAGGAAAAATTTGAATATACTGGTACTACATTTGTACGATACAGCTGGTGCAAGTGAGAAGTGAAGTGCTCAATTTGAAATAATAAATGCTCTAACAAATTAAAGTGCAGAGCTAAAAAATCAAGAAAAATATATAATAACATACAATAATTAATATAGACCCATTAGACCTTAGTTAGCAACCCTCAGGATTAAAAACCATATTTTAAAAATAAAAGAAGGTGTGCAAACGTCATCGGTTCGGAAGACCCAGAGAAAACATCAACAAAATGTGAGTTTTTTTAAAAAATGTCCACTAACAAATCAACCGCACCCATAAAAAAAAACCATGAATCTGGTCAATAGCAACAAAAAAGAGAAAAAAATATTATTCCGAAATGAAAAATATAAAATAACACATAGTTAGCGATCTTAACACTTGGTTGTTGAGCGCTGATCTTGTTTAACCGCTTCTTGGACACATTCCAGTAGAGACATCGAATTAATTAAAAAGTATCGATACTACATTTAACAAGGTGTTAAAATGTTTTATTTTTTAAAAAGACAATCTAGTACAAGCGTTACTTTGCTGTACAAAAGGACGTAAGTCAATTTCTATAATTTTGAGACTATTTAAATTTTATTTTCAATGAAAAAATAACTTATTTCCGTTGCAAAATTGTACTAAAATATAATTTCAAAAACCTTATTCAGCGAATATAATCTCATAGTTTAAAAAGCTTGCTTAGTAGACATTCTTGGTATTTTTTAAACCGATTGCTTACATTGTAAATAGGAAAGTAGTCTGACTGCATACTGGCTGGTTACTTTGTTGGGAAGCAGCGTAATAGTTGCCCACATTTTACTAGTTTACAGGTTAACTGCCTTTATTGGGGCCATTACAAAATTCTTGCGATTTTTGAACGAAGTTTTTGGGACTTACCAACAATTCTATATTTGGAATTTACAAGAGAAGCGGATAAAATTGGCAATTAAACCATAATATCCTTAAAAAATCCTTAATAAAAGCCAGTTACAAAAGTAACTGAAACAACAATACAGTCCAAAAATAGTTATAGCAAATATTTTGATTTACATATACTTACATATATTTTATGGTAAAACTGGTCAAAATCTTTAATACAATGTTGCCCTAAAATAGAAAAAAAAACAAATTAAAAGGGATTCGAATAATTTTATTCATTGTCGTAACTACGATTTTTTCTTGACTTGGCCCGTCCAACACAAGAAACAACAAAAGTGTAAGACGTCGGAATTTGCAAATGCTCACTTCTTTTTCATATCATATTTTAGGTTCTATGGGGTTATACATGTGAAAAATTAATTTTTTGATTAGATTCATGAATTAAGTTTAGGGACCCTAGTTTTTAGAACATTTTCGACTATTTAATCGTAAACATTCAAACTTTATTTTCAAAACTTATTTATAAACGTCTCCGCACACTAGGTAGTTCATTGAATTATTGGATGATATATATTGAATGTCTTTAAAGAGATTTAGTTATCTTCATCTCCAGTAAAGAAGTCACACCAAGCCAATTATAATTGGGTTTTGAAGAAAAGTTCTAGTAATTTACGGTTATGTATATAATTAAAAATATTAGAAAAAATTCGCTTTCTGAGTCCCTAAAATAAACGCATGATGTTAGCCGACTTCCGACTTTTTCAACCTACATATATTCCTAACGAATATGATAATACCTTAACCAATAATTGATACTTTCCGAGCTATAAGCTTAACAATGTGCTCTCTATATAATAAAAGCTAAAACAAACAATAAGTTAAGAAGTCTTAATTTCAAACTATCTCCTATGTATTTTACCTCCGTACGAATCATAGGGCCTCCACAATTTTTCCAACGTACACGATCAATTTCGAGCTAAGCTGTGTTAAATGAAAAATATTTATTTTGGTCAACTGATATGTCATATCTAAGGGACATAATCCCTTAAGCTTTATCTCAGTTCTAGTTTCCAAGAATATTTCAGGAACTATGCGCATAGAAAATAGAACTGTCACTAATTGAAAAATAACCAGACATGACAGGGTAAAACAGACACTGGGTTTGTTTAGCTTTATCGACCTACTGTATATGGATGGAAATAGTTTTTTTTTTTTTGTTTGATTCAGGTGAGTTCCAGTGAAAAAAGTTCTCAGGTAATTTTGCTGAATCTCGTGTAGTTGGTATGTTAGGTATACATACATACTTCAAAATCACAGAACTTTCCTAAAAAATATTTTCACTTTCGAAAGCGTAGTTACCTTTCAAATAAAAATCTTAAGCTCCCCTGGAACAGAAACCCAGCGGCTAAATGAGTCCATCAGATTTTGTGTATGGACAGCCTAGTTTTCTAATCCGTCATTATTAGCGAAAGTAATTAGAAATATACATTCAGTTGAACTTTGGTTTTCGCGTTCGTCTCTACTGACGTTCTCAATGCAACTCCAAATACGCTAAAAACTAACTGCCACAATATTTATTAACTGTAAAAGTAAGCTTGCATATAAACGAAGGAAGGATATGATACATCAGCATAATTAATATTATAAACATCAGCATTATTTCTTATTTACTGTAATTTAGCCTTGAATTTTTACTTAAGCTTAACTTCCTCAGTGGATTTATATGAATACCAATTCTTTTCCAATTACTTGCCAATAAATCAGTTGTTTTTCGCCTCGAGTTGATATAAAAGGACAGACGGTCAAAGTTTCTGAATATCAAATGACACCAAAGACCAATTTATCACTACGAAAATATGCTCGATACATAAAGTAAGAACAAAACATCGTGTAATGATACTCTGGCTCCAGTATCAATCTTGAAAGCAATTAACATAACAATTTCAAGCAAGAGCTATAAACTGAAATCTTTAAAAATGCAAAAAAAAAAAAACAGTTTAATAATTTTGTTCCCAAAAAACTGGTTTCACTCACGACTTGTGACTTGGAACGATGCCGCGTAGTCAACTTGGCGGCAATGAGCCAATTGTGTAAAAATAGCAAAACAATAACATTCACTACGTTGAGTATAACTTAGTCTGGGAAAAAACCGAAAAATAATGAATTCTCTAAAAAAAATGCATTTATAAAGAGAAGAAAAAACAGCCGGAATTACATACTTGAAATTCAGTGTCGCGTTCAAGTTGTTGGATTGCATGCATATAGAGATTTCGCAATAGTCAATTAGTCTTAATTTGACGGTAAGCTACTCTCGTAATGAATGTGAGGGTTCATTCGATTTTGATGCTCGCAAACAAAGTGACAGCATCTTTTCGATTAATGGTAGTGTAGGTGTTGCCACTGTGAGTGAATCAATAGCCTTACACTGTGTAATAAGATTTCAATTTTACAAGTTTTAAACTGACTGATATTTATCACACCTTCCCTGTAGGGAACATATTTTTAAATGTTAATTTTTCGCTTAGCAAAATTTTGAGTATTTGCTCATAGATGCAGCCAATATAAGATAGAGCTAGAAGCAACTATTGCCAGTGCCCCGAGCCAGGGCTGGATTAAGAAATTTGCCGCCCGTAGGCAGTGGCAAAACCTCCGAAAATTGTTCATTTATTACAAAAAATTGTTTTTTTTTTCATTTTTGATGAGCAAAAAAAAAGGTCCTCCTTCCTCAACGAAAAACACTAGCAAAATGGAACCAAAATTTGAAATACACTTCAACATTCTCCATTCACAAAATATTTTACACGTTTATTTAGGCACGTGCCTACACTGCCTATAAGGTTAATCCAGGCCTGCCCCGAGCTAAGGAGGGCCTAATTATATTTTATGGACGGAAATGAGAACCTTTTTGAAGTGAAAGTTCTTTAGTACGAGTGTGATTTGAAATTAGATGTGTATAATGAAACGCAAAAAGTGATAGTATTTTTTTTTAGCCGTACTCGAAGGGAAGGCTTAGTTGACGAGATCTAGAATAGCTACAACAATAAATGATATATAGTATCAAACCAAAGTGCTCATCAAGTAGAGTGCCCAAAAATTACCAAAGCCTAGCCACAACGACGAGAATCTACTACTCTCTCTCATTGTAATTTGCTATTACTTTTGATATTTTAATAACAACAAAGCTTTATTGGGAAACAATAACAATTACAATGAGAGAGAGTTGTAGATTTTTTTTGGCGCTATGGCAAGGCTTTGGTAGTTAATCACTGCAATGCTTGAAAAAATCCGAAATCTTTCCACGCTCATATCTCGGGTTTTGTTTAAGCGATCCCGAAGTTGATAATTTTTGGGCACTCTGCTCGATTAATACTTTAATTTGATATATCATTTATTGCTGTAGCTATTCTAGAACCTGTCAACTTTTATCATTTTGATAAAAAATGTCCGCCTCATTCTATCACAGTTTAGTTATCTCAAGGTTTCACTTCTACCACTGCACACGTGTTTTTTTTTTGTCACACTGTCAATATACATACTATACATCACAAAAGAAGGTTATTGGGGGATTCTTTGAAACCGCCTAAAAATATAGACATATAAATATTTGCTAGCGATTTTTTAAAAAAATTTATATAGTACCTTATTTAAAGTTACCATACTCTTACCAAGTATACATTTATAAGGAAGTATTATTTGTTTTAATCAAAATACAATTTCTTGATTGTTACCAATATATGATTGATATGTATACCAATTTTTTTAAATACAATTTTTCTTAAATAACTTGTGTCAAACATTGATATATAACATGATCAAACTGTATCTCAGATTTATGCCAAAGTTTTTTATATTTAATATAAGCAACATTGATCTTTACCACAAATCTACTGATTACTTAAGATATTTCAGTGCCAAAGTTTCAGTAAACTTGCTAATATTAAATGTAATGTAATGAAAAATCCAAAACTTTTTCACAAAGTTATAAATATCAAAAGCAAATCCACTGTGTATCCTTACTGATGCTCTATAATGGTATGATATCTTCTGAACATAGCGAAATATATCCAATTTATTCACAAACTTTTTGTGTATACCTACTAATCTTCCATTTATGATTCAAGTATTTACTAACCGTATACAAATTCCCCAAATTAGTGCCGATACAGGAAAAAAATTCTTTTTTTTTTCTACTGGAGCAGATAAAATTCCATCAGCGCGTGCATAATTTGTATTACTCTTTCAAAAACTTTTAAAATGTCTCTAACATAATTCCGCTTCAGAAATCTGAGAGAAATAGGCATAGCTTGTTTAATTCAATAATTTGTTTTCTTTACACATAAATGTGTTGCTTAGGGCAGCCACCTAAGGCCATTACTGTTTATACCCTACACTCAGTGTATAATCACTTTCTTATTGCTTTTGTAAAGCATAGAAGAGATTGTGGCAGAGAAGTATACATATTCTTAATCAGTGTCACCACCTGAGTCGATATAGCCATGTCCGTCTGTCTGTGAAAATTACGATTACGGGAAATCCGAGTAAGATAATTGAATGTAATTTGATACACATGCTACACTTTCAAGCATAGCACGTGGGCATTATTAAGCGATATTTAACGATCCACAAGATAATACTATGCTGATATGCTGAAATCAGTACAGAAAGAATTTTTGTTGTTTGCACTACGAGGGTTTTTGTCCTCAATAAAAAAAATTATCAGGCTTATATCCCAAATAAAAATATGCAACGGTATACTAAAGTTAAGTCATAAAGGACTTGTTGAGATCTATTAAATAACCATTTTATGCTTTTAAGTGTAAATAAAGAAAGTTATCAATATACTGGTCCAGGAAAATTAGTCAAAAGTGTATATTTTATTTGTTAATACGTTTTTGAGATCGTGCATATGTTATGCATTTTATACTAAGGAAAACCATAGATATTTTCAAAATAATAAGACTGATTTTTATAAAACTTGAAGAGCTGAATATCATTTTACAAAATATATGTCAATAAGTTAGTTGAAATAGTTTAAATTTTGTAGAGACTTTCCTTAGGACACGTTTTATTTGCAGTGATAGCCGAGAGTTTTTCATATCTCAGAAACTATGAAGGCAAGGATATCATTCATTATATAATAAATTGGGGCAGTTGGACCAGTGGGTGCGGTATTTTCTGATAAGCAGTAAGGATTTGTACGTCAATAATAGTGTGGACGAGATGCATTCATATCGCGTGATTCTATAATAACCATTAAAAAATCTGTAACCAAATTTCATATTTACTTTCAAGTTTCTTCAAAATTAGTCGAGCTATTTTGAAAACAGATCTTGTATAAAATGTACGAGCATTAAATAGATTTTCGATTTGTACAAAATTGGTATATGAACATCTATACGGTATTTATGCACTCCCAAAAAAGTGAATCCTTTGATCAAAACTAAGCTAATTTTAAAAAGCTTTCATTGACTTTTGATCTCATATATCTTTATTATTCGACATAGGTCTTATTTGTATATACATTTATATATTGGATTATTTACCCTATTAGATGTTGTTTTTATTTTTTCTTACAAATTTATTTTTTAATTTTATTATTTATTTACTTATTTATTTAATGTACATATAAAATAACCCATAAAATGTTTTTGATTTTACCCAGTGATCAGACCAGATACATTTTTAAAAAAATTTGTGTAGGACGTGTAGAAAAAAAATTAAATTTAGTTTCGCACCCAAAAATCTTTCAAACCAACCTCCGAGAAAAAAATTTACTGGCTTGAGTTTTTATTATTAAATGCTTAAATATGTACATCAAGCCTTGTGAAATGTGATTTTTAATATTTTTTTGTAACGCAAACTTTTTGCACAGTAGCTCAATATCTTAACGACGACTTATGTATGTATGTACATATATATGTATGTACAGATATCGCTATATCTGCATATCTTACCATATATACTATATTCGTGCATATAACTAAAATGCTATTAAAAATATTGTTTGCAAATAATCAGCCACATAAATTACCATATTTTTATTCTTAACAAAACACACATTGTTTTTATACTCAGTTACTCAGTTATTAAAGCACCCACAATTTTAATTTAATTGCGCCTGTAATGGATTTTAATTAACATACCAACTGCATCGATATTTGCAGGTAACATCAAAATAAAGTTTTTTACTTGAGATCATAAACATTAAAATGAAAGGCTAGCAAATTAGAAGTTGTAATGCGAAGTGCTGGCATGTCATTCGGCGAATGTTTAAAAAACTACATACTTATGTGCAGGCCCGGATTAAAAAATTTACCGCACCTAGGCAGTTGCAAAAATTGCCGCCCTCCCTCCTCAAAACTTCTTCATAAAGAACAAAAATTGTATAATTTTTTTGATTTCCATAAAAATATTTTTGATGAGCAAAAAAAACGAAAGCACTAGCAAAATGAAAACAATATTGGCAATACACTTCAACATTCTCAATCAGAGCAATTTCTCAAAGTTTCCGCCAATATTTGCCGCCCTTTAAATCTCGCCGCCCTAGGCACGTGCCTACTCTGCCTGTAAGGTTAATTCAGGCCTGCTTATGTGTATGTATTATGCAATGTACTTGAAAATATAATAGACATTTAATTGCAATCATAACTTTGAGGCCAACGAACTTGTTCATGAAGATAAAAATGGTTTCTACTTAATACGATTACTAAAACCAGGTCTTATTGCAAATATTTGTCAAACAACCAAAACTGTGTCGGAAGTATTTTCAAGCAAATATTAAAAAAAGAAAATGAATTTGTAAAAAAATCTCAATGATTCAGCTTAACAACAAAAAAAGGTCTTCAAAACAAACAGCACAATGATGATGATGAGAACTAATTTTCTTCAAGTTTTTGCCTCAGCAGACGCTGTTAACCGCTTTTTACAGTGGGGAATTATGTATTTCCGTTAAGTCTTTCATATGTGTCATGTTGTGTTTTGGTTTTTTGTAAATAAAAGAAATTTATTAAAAGTGCCATGACAAAAGTCTGGGTTTTTACGCTTAATAAAGGTAGGTACATACTCATGAATCATTTGGCGTGCGGTTCTAAACGGAACGTATAGAGCATTTTTTTCCTTTTGCTAGAGCGCAGAGATGAATAAATAAAAATTTATGATGTCCTCGATTGGTTGTAAGCTTTATGTTATTTTTTCTCAAAAATTTTTAACCATTTTTTATACAAAAAAATTTTTTATAGGTTTATCATGTGAAAATTGCATTTATGAAAAACTTTATAAAATAAATTTTTTGGTATTTTAGTATTATAAATAGCTGCGTGAAATCTACATCATATTTAAATGAAAATTTTAAAAGCCTTCTTGTGAAAGTCATAAATCCCAAAGTTCGATTGGAGATTCACGATGCGCGCCCATTATAAAACCGCTGAAACATCATATTTTTCCCTACCAGTGATATACATAAGTGGCATTTAAGTAGTTTTGAGGAAATTGGAGTTTTACGCTATGACATCCCAAAAAAAACAGTGCTTTTTGTCAAAGTTTTGACACATTTGGCAAGACATATGTTCGAAATTTGATATGTTATAAAAAATACTATAGTTTTTGGAGGAGTAAGTAGCACAAATTATGCTTCGAATTACAATACCATTCTTCCAAGCTTTAATTTAATTTTTAAGAAATTTGCGAAAAAGTAGTATAAGTCAAAAAGTCTTACAACTTTTGCTTAAACGTTTTGGACTTTAAACACACAGCGCATCTTAACCACTTAGCTATTCATTCCATTTTTCTATTGGAAATGTTAAGTAAATTAATATTTTCATTTCATAATTAATTTTCAATTAAAGAAATATATGTTTTTGTTTTAGAAATGAAAGGCATTACGTGTAAAACATAATTTTCTTAAATTATTTAAATATAGAATAATTAATTCTAAATCGAAATAAGTAATAGTATGTTATATAAAAATAAATTTTTAGGTTCCTCGATTTCGGCCTATTGTCTTGAACGTAAAATTCGTGCTTGATACGTGTTAGTAATGCGTGTTTGTAAACGAATAATTTGAGTCGGTTTTTAGTTTTTTCTGCGAATGCAAACAATTAAAATTTTTTTAGTAGGCCTACCTACAAAAAGGCTTATCTCAAAAAAATTCATATTCGTGATTCTTATGGCATCGGATAGCTTATAGCCCAAGAGCCCACTTTAGAAAAGCCGAGTGTATAAGATTACATGATGGGATATACGGGAAAGATAGTAGTAATTTTCGTGAAACTAAGTAACAAACCAGGATTGCCTTGCCAAGACCTGTCCCGATGCCCACAAATGCCTGAATTTCAGCCAATTTTGTTGCTTAAATTGAAACTATATAATATTATGCCTCAAAATATATGTCAAATGATAGAACTCGAAGTGGCCTAAATATAATATCAATTTGTTGAACTCTGTCCCAAACATGGGTTGCTACCGGTTTTCTGAGTCAATTTTCATTAACGAAGACAACAGCTTGATATATGTGCCAAACGATAGAGCTCGAAGAGCCTAAATAGAATATATAGAGTTCCTTGTCGAATCTTGTCCCAAACATGTATTGCCACCCATTTAAGGAAAATGGGTGACAATCCATGTTTAAGACCGGATTCGATAAGGCAACCCTGTATATTTTATTTAGGCTTTTCGAGCTCTATCGTTTGGCACATATTTCAAGCATTAATATATATATTATTAAAAATTGGTTTTTCCTCAAAAAAAAAAACTTTTCTTTTACAAATTCTGGCAAAAAAATTTTTTATTTGTGGGAAGGCCGCGAATTGCTCTCTTCAACTTGGCAAGCCTGTTCTTTTAGCATTTTAAGTTTACATGCTTACTGAGTAAACGTTATAAAACAAAAGGCATGATTAAGTCCTTAATTGATATCAATATCTATATAAATAAAATGATAGCCGTTTTCGATGTTAACGCATCACGCAAAAATTACTGGACCAATTTTTATCAAATTTGTTTAGTTTTATTATTAAGACGCTTCTCAATCTCCAATTAAAATTACCACAGTATTCTTGTTGCAAATAAAAATTTTAAAACTTTTAGGGTATCAAGAGTAATTTGGCCCTCATATAACACGTTAAAAGCCTACAACCACCGCGATTTGCACTGGACGTTCAAAGCTTTTATTGCAGTTGCATGCGAATATAATATGTCGAACACTTCCTCTGCAACTGACCTTTCTTGGCGGAGACTAGATCTCGAAATTCGTTTTCTATAAAGAATAAACATTCGGCCAGTGCAATTGCAAAATAGTATAAAAATTATCGCTTAGATGCTTTTCCTTTAAAATCTTATTTTTGTATGAGAAACCGGCAAGCAAATTAGAATTGATTGTGTAGTTTGTAAGTTTTAATAATAGTGCTTCTTCAAACACTGTACGAGTACATATTTTGAATTTACCTTTCTTCCAACTTACACTTGATTTTAATACCTTCTCCGCTTTTGCATTTTAGCATAAAATTAATCGTATGTAAAAAGTGTGTGCTTATGGTAAATAAATAGAAAGAGCGTTTCTAAGAATTATTGTTTTCTTCTTATACGAGTATGTATTAGACTTGACTTGAACCACTTTCACAGCTAAAAGTATGCAATGGAATTTTTGTTTTCTTTTGACTTATTTTTATTATCTTTCATTTAGTTAATTTTTGAACAAAAAAAGCGTTAAGTCCAACGAAGAACGTAATCTTACTACAAAGCTGAGCACCTTGCCTCCCATTTTTGACCTACTTAATGACCAACTAAATAAATTTGTTCAATTAGCACGCATATGAACTTTCTGTGAGAAAATATCCTTCCGTGTCCCACATAAAGTGTTGTAGCCGTTTAGTTACCATGGGGACATTAAAATAAACAAGTTGGTCAAAAGAACTTTCACTTATTTGAATCAATTTGCGTATGTTAAAAGATTTGATGTAGTATCATGAATCATGATAATGCCAACATTATAAGTGCCTATTTAAACCCTATTTAAAAAGGTTCAATTAACCTTAGAAACTTTAGGAAATCCTACAATTGTTTGATGGCTTATCGGCCAACCTAATTAATGTGATAAATTATGTTGCGTGTTGTTTTACATTGTTTTTGAACCCAGCACCCTCAGGATGGAGCATATCAACAGTATTTTCTTTTTTAGAAATAAATGCACGGAAGATATTTGTTTTTATTACAGTTTTTGAAAAAGTGTAAAAAAAGTTTTTTTCCTCATCAGAATGATAACGGCAATTTGTCTAATTATCGATATAAAACGGACATTTAACTTTTTATAGTGAACTTTCATACAAAAATTTCTGCTCTAACTCACTCAAGATAAACATCTGGCGTAGAAAATACCACAAATTTCAATTTATAACATACCAGGGCATTTACAGAATCATCATTTCACTCCTTCTCTGGGGGTTACGCCTGTACTTTTCGTCTTCTTCTTCGTATATTCAAATAAAATTCTATAGATATCTTCCATTTTCGGGGAGGGGGGTTATGACCACCAAAGCATATTACCTGTTTATGTGGTTGGAAAAGACTCAACGAATTCATTTTAGGCAAAGGAAAAAGTTCATACAAATACTTTTGACTTCAAGTTATTAATTTGTGATTATTTCAACAAAATTTATTAGCACTTGAGTGATAAATATTTGACTTTGGTTGCCTATGGTTAGTTGGAAATTGAAATTTGAATAGCTATAATATATGCAAATAATGATACATCCAGTTTTTCTTTGAAGGAATACGTTATCGGCAAGCACTCAGATAAACTGTCAAGTAATATTTTATTCTAAGGTTTCAATATAGTCAATGCTCGCTAAGATAATTTTTTTCACTGGGTTGTAATGTTTCTCGCCATTTTACGAAAAATAAAATATTTCTCGAAACTCATTGAATTAGTCATGTAATGGACTAAAATTTTTAATTTTCAGTTAAAGGAAAGATTTTCGGAAAATTCAATTTCAATTAATTTCGAAATTTTTTTAATATTCAGAAAATCGAAAACTTGGAGGGGGAGGGGGTACAGCTTAAAAATACTGTTGCAAAGTTAGAAAACGCTTAAAAATGCTAAGCAAGTGAACAGCGTAATTATGTCAAATGTAGCGTGGCAAAACGCAATGAGTCATTAAAGAAAATCTAAGCAACTGTGCAAAATAAAATACTCCAAATGGACAATAAAACTTTTAACTTTTTTTCTTGTAATCTTTTAATAGTTTACGTATCACACGCGCTACGATTAGCCATAAATAACGCGATTATGTGGCGGTTCGTATAAAAATTATTAGTGATAAGCTTAATGATCATAATTGCCCATTTCGCCAGACATACGAGGACCTTTGGAACAGCAAACAAAAAATAAATCTGAAAAGTTCAAAAAGTGTTGAATAATACAGTGTACAGTGATAACAAATTTTCTTTCTAAATAGCGAACGCTCGCAATAAATTTGCTATCCTCGATATAATGAACCCAGGAATTACTGGCAGACGAACTCTTGAACGTATTCCCCCGATTTGGATGAAAACAATTTTTAGGAAATTATGAGCATTTTAATTTTAGGTGTCCTAGGGCATAATTTACAAAAACTTTTTTGATTATGAACTGAAATGAATCAAATTAAATTTCAAACAAAGATATCTACATACATATGTATATGTATAATATACAAACTCATTTTTCAACTAATATTGTAAAAACACTTTCAAAAAATCTTTCGTTATAGTGGACGACCTCAAACTTTATATCATTTCAGTCGTATACGTCCAGACGTGTTCTAGTTATTATTAACTGAACATATTAAAATAAGCCTTAGCGTGACCGTCAGCGGCAGCATGAGCAGAGTTAGATTATGGTGGAGCTAGAGGAGGCATTAGCCCCGAGCTCAACCAGCGCTGTATTTGTTCCTCTAGATATTTTCTAGCGCTATAAGTTGGGTAGCGACACAGACCCTGAACTCAAGGGGACCACCAACATAACCATATATTGTGTGGATTTGTGAATGTTTTGTGGGAAACAAAACAGGAGGACCTTGTTTTTTGGTCGCAAATTTAATATACATAAAATCCTATTAGGGACATTTGTGCGACTTGCAGTTGTAGAAACATTATTATTTCATGAATGATAATACATTTTTTTTTGTTATCAATATCAAATTTCATATTTTTATGAAATTTTTTGGAAAGAAAATGACCTTTCTTATTTGGAACTTTAATGCTTTTGTGTCAGCGCAAGCTTGTCTAATCTGTAAGCTTACTCCAGTATACGTTTTCTTTTGTACCCGCCGGTAAAGATATTCATTCGTCAAAAGTTAAAAAAAGTTGACGCTCGTTGAAATTAAATTAAATTATTAATCCAACTTAATTTTCCATGGTCCTTTGAAATCTGCAACCAAACTGAGAGCTCCAAAAAAGCTAAAAACGCAATTTCATTGGACATATAATTTAATTGTACTAAGATTCTGGTAGAACGTACAAAATCAGATCAGGAATGATTTTTTCTTTTAAAATTATTAAATCCTTAGGTCAGTAATGCTGAAAAAACGAAACAATTTTAAGTACTTAAAATTAATTATTGGTTAATTACAGTTGAATTATGTTACAATATTTGACCTCTACTCAAGTTGCAGTCATATGAACATAAGCTTTTTCAAGGACTTTCATAAAATTTCTATGGATTTTTTTTTGTATTAGCTACACCCAAAACAAAATTCAGGATAGTGATAATGCTGACGTCCGTATCAAATTATTTTATACAGATTATGAACTCATAAAATACCTAAACGAAAAACAACCACAACTCCTTAATAAATTTATTCCGAAGAAGATTAAAATGTTGATGGAATTTTTTGGAATCGATGTCAATCTGAAGCGGAAGAAGTATTGTCCTAACTGACCCCATAAAAAAAAGAAAAACTTGGATTAAATTATGCGTTATTGACACAAAATATTGTAGACACAGTGAACAAAAGCAATAATAAAAAAATCGAATTTATGAGGCAGCGTGGCGTAATGGTTAGGACTGTGGGCTATAAGTATATTTACTTTGTCCTTCCGTTTGTAACACATAGAAGGAGGCGTGGCAGGTATGGAAAAGTATATATATTCTTGATCAGCGTCACCACCTGAGTTGAGTTAGCGATGTCCGTCTGTTTCAAGTTTCCAAAGGATCGTACAGGGGCGTGGCACAGCCCTAAATTTTATAATTTATACTACCATATCTTGTAAGCCGTTCAAGATATTGCGATGAAATTCGGTAAATGGATACATTTCAAATATATGTTGAATTGTGATGAAAGTGGGCGGAATCGAAAAAGTGAGTGTGGCACTTTTCAACTGTTAACAATTTTGAATCCGTATATCTCAAAATTGGCACAAACGATTTTCATAAAAATTTTGGAGATGATGCCACTAAAAGCAGTCATCAATACAAGTTCAGCCACTTTACCTTTACCGGAAAAAACTCGTTCAAGGGCGTGGCACCGCCCACAATATTTATAAACGTTATATTAAGAGAACTAACAACGTAATCGTTGTGAAATTTAATGAGGCAGATATACTTGCTATAAGGTCTCTTGTTACAAAAATTTAGTCCAATAGTACCTGTGGGCGTGGCACCTCATATATAAGCGAAAATCGATTATTGTTACAGATAGTGTGCTATGAGAGTAATCTCCATAAAATTTGGTGTATAGATGTCAGCTACTACAGTGAAACCTGGATAACTGGGATCTCCAAGGGACCAAAATTTTTGTTTCAATTAAAGAGGTTCCCATTTATACAGTTTCCCAAATAACCAGGTTTAAAACTGGGTTGTCCCATTTAAAGAGGCTAACACTAAGAGAGATCAAAATGAACCTCTTTTATTTATTAAAACAACCATTTCACAGCCTACTCAGACCGATATAACAAATTATACACACATAAGTATATTTTCCACTTATACAGGTTATTTCTAAACGGTCCCAGTTATAGAGGGAAAAGCCCATGTTATAGAGGCGAAAGCGCATAGAAACTTCAAAGTCATATCCCAGATATAAAGGTTTAATAATCCCAGTAATAGAGGTATTTTGATGCAAAAGTGCTGGGACCTTGAAGTGAGTCTCACTAATAGAGGTTTCCCACCTATCCAGGTACCGCTTAACCAGGTTTCACTGTATAAGCTTTAAAAATATATGAATTTTGACGGGATTGCATCAATGGGGATCAGTAAGCGTTGTTTTAAGTGAACTAATGTAGCAATTGCTATGAAATTTAATGTAAGTGTTCCAGTTGCCATAGAGTATATCTGAATCAAAAGTGGCTGAAATAGCACCAGTGGGCGTTGCACCTCTCATACAAATAAAGTACGTTAAGTGGCATATTTATCGAAATATGTGAGTAATCATATTAAAATTTGGTGCAAGGGGTTTGCTTATGAATAGCTATTTCTGGATCAAAACCGGGCTGGATTGTACCGCCCTAAATTTAACATTTTACTGCGGCACATGTATATCGCAAACTATATAAGCTATTGTGCTAAAATTTAATATGAGGATGTCTTCTTTCAACTTTTTTAGTGTTTTTCAAAATCTCTCAACTTTTTTCAAATTTTGCATATATTTTCGACTTTTTCAACATTTTCAACCTTTGTCAACCTTTTTAAATTTGCGCTGCTATATGTTTATATTATAGAATCGGATTTGTAGAAAATTCTCCCAAAATTTCAGCTTCCTAGATCAAACCTGAAAACGGCGCAATCAGTTTCCTATTACAATTCATTACCAGGAGACCGACCATAGTTCGGTTTTTCGTTTCGAGGTTGAAAAAGTCGAAAAAATGTAATGCAATTGAATGAGAAGTCAGAAATATTTAAAAAATCTTGAATAGGGTTGAAAACCCGAAAACAAGTTTAAAAAATTTGAAAGAAGTTGATTATATATGAAAAATGTTGAAAAACGTTGAGAGAGTTTGAAGCAGGTGAAAAAGTTTGATAAACTCGATAGTATATTAAAGTGTTGAAAAAGTTGAAGGAGATTAAAAAGCTCGAAAAAAGTTGAAAGTCTCGGAAAAAGTTGAATGAGGTTGAAAAGCCGAAAAAAGTGGAATGTGGTTGAAAAAGTCCAAAAAAGATGGAACATGTTGAAAAAAGTTGAAAAATGTTGAAAGAGTTTGAATAACTCGAAAAAAGTTGAATAAGGTTAAAAAAGTTCAAAAAATATTGAACATGTTGAAAAACGTTGAAAGAGGTTGAAAAATGTTGAAACAGTTGAAAGAGGTTGAAAAACTCGAAAAAAGTTGAATGAGGTTGAAAAAGTCAAACAAATATTGAAAACGTTAAAAATATTTGAAAAAGGTAAAAAATCCAAAACCAATTGAAACCAAATTTTGAAAGGATCACTCCAATAGCACGCTAAATATGGCATTTTACGCTATAAGTTTGTATGGGAGGTGCCACGCCCACTAAATAAACCCCATCAAAATTCATATAATTTCAAAGCTTATAGTAACCGACACTTCTACACCAAATTTCAAGAATATTACTCAAATAGCACACTAAATATAACATTTAAAGTTCTTTGCTTATATGAGGGGTGCCACACCCACTTGTCGATTTTCGTTTAATTTCAAAGCTTATGGTAACCGACACCTCTACACCAAATTTTAATGAAATTACTCCAACAGCACACTTTATATAACTATTAACGTTTTTGCATGCATGGGAGGTGCCACGCCCACTGATTTAGTCACATCAATATACATATAATTTAAAAAGTTATAGTAACCTACATCTCTCTACCAAATTTTATTAGGATCACTCTTATAGTACGCTAAATATGGCATTTAGCGTTATAAGTTTGTATGGGAGGTGCCACACCCACTAAATAAATCCCATCAAAATTCATATAATTTCAAAGCTTATAGTAACCGACACTTCTACACAAAATTTAAAAAAATTGACTCCAAGAGCACACTAAATATAACATTTAACGCTTTTTGCTTGTATGGATGGTGCCATGCCCACTGATGCAATCCCATCGAAATCCAATTAGTTCAAAGCTTATAGCAACCGACATCTCTACACCAAATTTAAAAAATATTACTTTCATAGCACACTAATTATATCATTTTACTTTTTTCGCTTGTATGGAAGATACCACGCCTACAAGTGTCGTTGCGCCCACTTTTGGTTACAAGATACCCAAAAGCCTGTATATCTGTCATTATAAATTTCACAACGATTGCGTTGTTAGTTCTCTTATTATAACGTTTATAAATATTATGGGCTATGTCACGACTTTCAACGAGTTTTGCCAGTACGAGTATAGTGGCATAACTTGTTATGATAACTGCTTTTGTCGGTATTGTCAGCAAAATTCTTATGAAAATCGTAGGCGCCGTTTTCGAGTAATATTGAATCAAAATTTTCAATAATTGAAAGATGCCACTCCCACTTTTCCAATTCCGCCCCGTTTTGGTAAGGCTTAAGATATTTATGATTTGCATCAGTCTACCAAATTTCGTCAAAATGTCTTAAGTAGTTTGCGAGTTAACACTTTGTAAAAATCAAAGTTTAGGGCTGTGCCACGCCCCTGTTGGAGTCTTCAAAAACTTAAAACCTAGTCCAATCTTAATTTTGTTCACATATGCACGAAATCTCCAAGTTTTATCAAAATCGCTTTAGCCGTTTTCAAAATAAAGTTCAGCCATATATAAATATATAAACATACAATTTTAGCTCGCTTAATAATAGTAGATATGGAAGTAACTTTGTTTTACTAAAACGCAAAAAAAATCTGTCGTTTTTCTGCTTTTCGTTTAACTCCAATTAATAAGATCACATCACATATTTTGAAACCCTGTGACCGAGTTAATTGTTGGCATCCACTTTTCTAATAACATAATTGAAAGTATTTGTAAGGTTATCTTTAATTCGCCACTAATCACAAACTAATTCTAACAAAAGAATTATAATTTACAACATTGAACTACATAACCGCAACTTTAAATTCGCAAAATCCATGTCCGTTCAGATTAATATTCAAGGGGACAAATAGGTAGGTAGCATTCATGTGCGTACAACATTCCACTTACTGGCTTTTGGACAATTGTTGGAAAATATTCGTGGTTACTTACTTATGTGCAGTAACAGTGACAACAGCAACATTAGTAACAACGTTTTGGCCAATTGTGTCAAATGCTTTTGTCTCACGTCCAAAACGAAAAAAAATTCCGTCATGAACGCGCAGCAACACAATTAAAGTCAATGAAACAAAAGTTGCTTTTAAAGACTCGAATCTACATTAAAAAATATGGCAGCAAATTTAATTACGAATGCCATTAAGCATTCACAGTACTTCAAAGCCGTGTAAGTACGAGTTTATGGAGTTATGAGCTCTGTCTGGTGATATTCGACTTACAACTGAAAAAAGTTATAGAAATAGGGAGTGAAATCTAACATATTTTTAATAATTCACATGGCTTCATACTTAAGTTTGTATATGTAGTTATAAAGAAAGTTAAGAAATTAATTTAAAATTTCTTAAATCACTCTTAGTCAGTACATAAGTTATTAGGAATAGTGAAAAAAGGGAATAAGGCAAAACAAATATTTCCTTTTAGAAAAATGGTTAATTTATAACTTGCCAACAAGTCCAATTTAATCCACATCTAGGCAGGTCGAAATTACTGAAAAATAGGTAAGCAAAGTGGTTCAAGGTTGAAGTAGTTGAGGCACTTACTAAGTATGTTGTGGCAGGTCTTTTCGGCTTACAAAAATATTTAAAAATAATCAGTCCAATTAAGGGTTTAGAAATATGACACCTTAACACTTTTTCATAGGCCATTTCAAGCTATGTACATAATTAAAAAAATGCGTCAAGTTTTATTAATATAATCGGTATCTCATCTGCTTGCTATTTAAGTGTTGTAAAAATGAAACTTTGACCAATTATTAACCATATAATAATTTCATTCTGCACATATGACAACGAGTTTAAGTCTTCTGTGTCCGAATATGCAAACCATATCTGTAGATCGGCTCTGATTTAGAGCTATTTAATCCTAAAGTGTTAAAAATTAAATTTTTGCCCATTAACTGAAAACATTTACCTATCCACAACTTAAATGAAGTTATCATTTACTAAAGATTTTTTGCTGCTGAATCTCAATTTGGCCACAGAATCTCTTTAGCAAGTTAGGATTTTGAGATATTGCAACCTTAAAAATTCTGTGTAGCACAGGTACACTGTTAAAAAAGTTCTAGAACAGAAAAAATTTGGTGTTTTCAAGTTTGCTGTCTCCGATTATGCAACCCGTTTCTTTAAATTAGCTCTGAATTTTTAGATATTAGCCATTAAGTGGGTTCAATGACTTTAAATCCCGACGATTTTGAGGGGTTCTGCCAAATTGAGATTCATCAGTAAATATATTTTTTAAGAAATGATAACGTTTACTCTTAGATCACCAAACTTCAAATAATTTCAAAAATACACATGAATGGCCCGAGGTGACTTCCTCGATGTCGCGCTAAATAAAGAGAGCAAAACTTTCGGAAATCTTATTTGATGTGAACGATCAGATAAAAAAGATTCAATTCAGCCAAAAAAGCTTAAAGGAAGTCCCAGCTTCTTTAATTTAAACCAAATCAAATTAAGTTTATGTCAAATGCTTCACTGAAGTCGTACTCTCATATGAGTTTCAGGAGCTTAACGCGAAAGTACTGAATTCAAGGAAGTTAGGTACTCTAGATCTGTAATTTACAAAATCATGTCGATGTCATATTATGACTTCACTACAGCTCCCCTTAACATTCAAAAAGTGGTCTTGATGATAACTTGGGTACAGAACTGTAGTTTTTACACCCTTCCTTGAAAATTAAATGAAGCAGGTTGAGAATAAACAGTGTTACCAACATGGTTGACGTAATGAGAAGCAGAACCAAAAAATTCAGTTTTGCATTTTTATCAAAAGATATCTTTCCTTTTCTTGAAATTTTTAGTCCATTGGTGTTAGTCTCTGGAAGTACTGGAGAGTACAACTTTAAGCTACTGAGCCGATTTTGTCAACCAAAATGTAATTTTTGATGTTCACTCGTGTAGCGATTTATTTTAAGTAATCGGAATGTACTTACTTCATACCTGATAAAAACATCGGGGTAATCTAGTCCCTTAAAAAACATTAAAACACGTATATTACCAGTCCATTGCTCAGCCAGCAAAAGCATTATGAAGAAACTTTATTAAAGCTATTAATGACGTAGCTCAAGTTCAGTTACAAAATTAGCCAATTTTCGTAGAAGTTACCATGTACTATACTGTGTAAAAAGTATTTGGAATTGTTATTTAATTATTCATAAGAATTTATTTTGTCGCCTTCTAAGTACGCTCCGCCGCTTTTAACATAATTACGCCAGCGCTTGATCCAGTCCTCCATGCATTCTTCGTATGCTGATGTAGGAACAGCCTTCAACCCCTTCAGCGATTTTGCTGTTATGGGGCTTCAACCGACTCAAAGCGCACTTCCTCGAAGTGGTATCTTTAGCTTCGGGAACAGGAGATATTCATATCAGTTGAATATGACGCTTGGTCGATGACATTCTTTAAACGTTTGGCTAAAAATTCTTGCACAGTGATGGCTTTATACGATGTTGCAGTGCCGTGGTGCAAATCTGGCCATTTTTGGCGAACATTCTCACGCGAATAAATAACATTACTTTTTTACCGTTTGAAGGTGACAAAATAAATTTTGATGAATAAAACATTTTGTGTCGCTCCTGCCGATGGTTATGAAAGTACTCCCGTAAAATTTTTGCAAACATTTATATTTCTGTGTTTGTTTGTGGTAGTATAATTTTAAATTTAATTAAAACCTTAGAAACATTTGGCTGAGACAGCTTTAATAACCACTGACTGGCACATAAAAAACAAGTATTCTGAAATATATATTTAAGGTTTGCGTAGCATAAGGCCCCATAGTCCTGAGCTCCGAGCTTAAGGAAGCCTGGATTTGTAGATGTTCTGTGGTAAACGAAACAGGAGGACATTTTTTTTGGTCACACCGTCAATAAAATACGACTGCGGACCTCATTACGATTTTGCGACTGGCAGTGGGGAAAAAATTATTATTTTATTAATGAATGGCCATTTCTTTTGTTCATCAATTTAAATTTTTATATTTTTATTGCATATTTTGGAAAAAAGAATTATTTTTTTTATTTTCAAATTGAAATTTTTAATGTTAAGTTATAATGAGCAACTTTCCTGGTACTAGCCCTGGACCCCGCAAAGTCTTAATCCGATGTTGGTTTGGTTGCAAATAATTTGTAGGATAAACAAGTAAATTGTTTTTAAATTGACAAAATTTAATATTCCTTATTATGAAAATAGATTTAAAACTGCTTAAATAACAAAACAGTAACTTTTATAAATCAAAGCAATTGGGCAAATTCCAGCAAATCTTATTATGTATTAGCAATCTTATGAATGTCCTTCACTACTGCCAAATCATTGAATCAAATCGAACGCTAATCTAATCAAAGGTTAGAAATACAGCACATTAACCACAAAACTGAAGTTAATGGTACGTGATTTTAAAAAATCTAGTGAATGTACGCAATGTCAATTAACCAAATGTATTAACTTGCCATGGTCAAGGTTAATGGCACAATACAAATCACGTATTTCGTACTTTAACTCAGCGGCCTCCTCCCCATAACTAATTGTATCAACAGTATGCAGAGCTTTAGTAAAATACCTTAACTATTAAATATTTCTTACCTTTTGTTAAAGAAAACTCGTTATTGAATTTTTTCAAATTGTAAAAGTGAATTGCTTAATATTGAACAATTTCAATTACAATGTGAATCTTTTTGACTCATATTGTCTGTAAATTCTTTAATTTTTATAAGGAGAAAATTGATATCTAATTTTTTTGTTTTAATAAAAGCAGACCTCAGAATTCTGATACAATAACGTCAATTTTGTTTAGCATCATTAATAATTTCAAGGTTATAGCATTTACATTTAACTTCAATAATAAACATAAACAAGTGCATATACTATTTAGTAAATCTTGTTCTCGTACTCGGAATGTATACAACGTCATCTATTGTAATTGATTCACAGAAATTGTATTGCTGGTGAACTCACAATTAAATTTAAATTCGCATTTAATAAAAAATTCATTTTAAAACTTGATTGCATAGCCTTTGCAATGACGAATATTTTGTTTAAACTTATGCAGCTGTGGGACTTTAGAGGTATATTGTAGAAAAATCTGCTTCATAACTGAATTTCTCACGAACAATGTCAGTCACTTGCAGTAATGCTAATTTTTGTTTTATGTATTTAATATATGCTTTTATTCAATTTAAAGTTATTATTCTGTAGTAACATAACATTTTTATATTATCTGACTGTGTTTTTGACTACCCTGACATTAACCTTGTTATTGGTGCATGTATAAATCGACAGCAATACAATTAGTGTTCGAGAAAACTTCCACTCAAATTATTGAGTTATGAGTCATCTCTGAATTCCCAATTTTGATACATTCAAGTCATGTTTTGGAAGCAGAAATCGGTACGAGCCTGTATTTTTTAGGTAGGAAATATTTGTCAAAGTTCAAGTTGCAAGTTTTTAGTTTTATTTACTCAAGCAATAGATAATATGAATAAAAAAAAATTGTTACTGAATACAAAGTATTTTGAATTGTAAATAATATTACAATATGAAGTTAGTTAGCAATAGAATTAGATAGTGTTTTTTAAGAAAATGCAAATTACTAAAATATTCAGAACTCAACGCTTGAGTGGGAAGCTACAACAATAACCTAAAGCACACTATGGGACGACATGCCATTGGTACCTGAAATGAAAACTGCAAAGCTCCAACTCAGTTCTGCTGTGATACAAATGTTATAATTGGAGGAATATTGTTTCATCGAAAACTAGAATACAAAAATTTTTGGGGTGTCACCTGACTACCAGACATAAATCTAACCAGGCCATTTATGAGTTAGGAGAACTTGAAAAAAAAGCGTTCTTGACGTGATCTCCGATCACCATCTCGTTGTGGCTTTGCTTCGACTTAAGATGTTTTAGATACAACAGACATGTGCAGCAACCAGAAAGTTCATCCTATATAAACTCAAAGATGACTGTTTTCGGGAAAACTTCATCGACTATGTAAAAAGCTCAGTTACACTAACCTTCAGGGTTCAATCAAATCTCAATGGCAAGAAAAGAAATTCCTGATCGATCTACGTCCGGTTTACGAAATATCCTGAAACATTGCATGCAACAAGTTCATACAAAATCGGAACCTATTGGCTACTACAGATGACCAGCTAATCCGTTGGAAAGACATTTTTCGGAGACTATCAATCGTCGGAAGAATTAGTTGCAGAATTTGATCAACATAAATATAACTAAAAGCATATCCATTCGCCCAACCATTACCAATAATAGCTTCATGATAAGCGAATCCAGCATAGAAGAATCATCTAGAATCAACAAAGTGAAAAGTACATTCGTCTGGCAATCTTCGTTCTTGTCATCGACAACAAAGTTCAAAATCTTTGATTCAAATATGAATTTGATGAAACTGGGTACATGTGACCTGTGCCCAAGAAAGAAGGTTAGTGTCTTAAACCGGTTTTTGAGAAAAACGCGTTTAAAGTTATCGTAGCATGTGTTTCTCTTTGTTGTTTTCATTGTTGTTCAGGCTTAAAACGCCTATAACTCAAAAAGGAAGCTTGGGATCAACTTGAGACCACTTCCACGTGAAAGAGCACGAAATTTCCTGTTAGATGAAAGAAAAAAAAAACGATTTTCAGACACTAACCGTCTTTCTTGGGCACAGGTCACATATTGTCTTTGTCAAATTTTGAAAACTTGACGTCAAGATCCGATTTTCGTTTAAGTCAAACACCAGAAGTGAATTCAATACACATTACGGAAACCACAAACTGCAGTCTGCATTGGTATGGAACCAACAGGGTAGCAGAAATCGCGGATGTCCTAAATCTTAGCTAAAAATATAGCTTGGACCTAAAATAAGTGAATCGGGGAGATATTGTAGTTAGTTGAAGGTACTCGCTAATGAGGAAGCACGATAGTAGAGATTTGTGGATGTTCTATGAGCTGTGAGAGGATAGAGGGTATATAGAAGAAGAAACTGTTTAGTTGTACTTTTTTTTTGTTTCGTATCAATTGGTAATATTGTTTTTACCAAATAGGAGATATCGTAACTCTCACTAACGTTCGAGCGTTAGATGATGTTTTTGTTGAAATTCTTTTTTAAGTAATTTGTTATCTGTGTTTTGTTTTTTCCTAATTGATACTAACTGGAATAATTATTAAAAGTCCTTTTTAACCATACCAACCATACCAAATGTTTGATTTTATTGGAAAACTTTTTTTATATTATTTGAGCTATTTTTATTTTTATTATTATTTTTTTTTTGTATGCAGTATTTATAACAGCTTGGAAAAATTATTGTTAAAGATACGTATACACTATATACCATTATTAAATGATTATAAGAATTTTGTGTTATAAATTGTGCTTTGGTATATCTAATCTGCAAATACAAGTCAATCTGCTTATTTCATTAATTTAAAGATAATTGAGACTTCTGTTTTAAAATAATAGCTTAATTATATTGATAATGGTAGTTTAGTTAACCTGAAGCAATAAAACGCATTAAGATTACTTTGAAGTTTTTAATTATATGCGCATTTATATGATCACAATTAAATAGATATTTTCTAAGTTTTGTATGTAAACTTTCTTCACAGTTTATAGCAAAGTGATAGACAAACGAAAGGTTCAGCATTCATAAAAGTGAATTTAAGAATTATTCGTATACTTTCTCCAAAAAATAATTTAAGAATTTTCACCGCATAGTATTTTGTTAGAAATAATACTATTCAATTAAGTTATGAAATCTGCATGTAAAATAAAATAAATTAACCATGAATTTTATGAACAAATTTTTGTCACAGGCATTGCAATTTAATGTTTTATTGCGTTAAATCGTTTCGCAGGCGGCGGTTTCACAGTCAAATGAGTTCTTGCTGTCAAAAGATAAAATAACATATCGCATCGATGATATTTTGAATTGAATCGATGTAATGTAACTCCAGTAATTTCAGATACCTAGCCCTACCCAATTGACGCCTCTGCTCATTGAAATTTTTAGTTTTCCATAGAAATTATATGATAAAGAAATATTTATTTGACCGGTTCGCCTTTATCTCGTGAAAGTAAAATCTAACACGAACGGGGTCAAGCCCATTAGAAAAAGCATAAGATTTTTCAGAAAAAACAAAAATCGATATTTTTCTCAATCTTTGAAATATTCCTAAACTCTGAAAGTTAATTTATTTGACATGTTATGGTTACGAAAAAATATAATTTGAAACTTTCTTATAGAAAATTCTGTTCCAATGGGCTTAGTCTCGCATGTGTAAGATTTTTCTTCGCCAGATATATACAAAATAGTCTAGTAATGTATTCTATACCAATGTTGTTCCAATGGAAAACTAAAACGTTCAATGAGCTGCCAATTAATATTGATGTGATTAGTTCAATCACCCTAGTGTGCACACAAGGTTGCCAAGTTGAAAACAAGAAATTAACGGCCTTCCCAAAATAAAATAATTTTTCCTTAAAATGGTAAAAAATAAATTTTTTGTGTCGGTAAATAAACTTGAACTTTTTTTTTGGTCAGCAATATAAAAAATTTGATGACCTTTATTTTTGTTTTTGTTAAAGAAAATTAAGTACATATGTATAGCAAAAACTCTCCAATTAACAGCTTTTTCCGATATTTGTCAATATCTACGAGGCCTCCGGCTTTGACACGCAATTAACGGCTTGGCCGCGTCAAAAGCGGCCACTTGGCAACCCTGTGTGAACATTTCGTTTTTGATATCTCGGACATATTTCAAAGTTCCAAAGAGAAATCGGGATGATAGCCAACATCCCTAAAAATATGCCGATTCATCGATTCAGAGATATCATTGTCTTTGATTAGACGACGTAGGATAAAGCGACGCCGAACGAGATAAACTTGCACCCATTCATTCTATTTTCGACAAATAGCTTCAATGGATGCAAGCGTCTTGCGTTCCAGGACATTTTATCACAGGTGATGAGCAATTGCTTTCGTTTCGTTGACCATTCAAACAATACATTTCATCGAAATCAGTCGAATATAACATGAAGTTTTGGATTGCAACTGATGCTGAGACATACTTTGCATACAATTTACCAGTGTATGTTATGTTGGCGGCGCCAGAGCAGTGGCTTGGAATCACCTTCATAAGACATTTTTGCTAGGTTCCTCCTAGGCGCCTGCCGAACTACTTTGCTATGCTAGAATGCCTAAAATAAAGGATAACTTGTTGTTTCTTAGGTAAAAAGTTACCCAACGTTATTTGAGCGGAACATGATATCGTGGTAAATTTTTATAATTGGATGAGAATTGAATTGAAGTCAAAATTTCACGATATTAAGGTTATTTGCTTTACCAATTTTTATATTCAAGTGACTTTGGGCAATTTTTGTACCAGAAATGCCCCTAGGTATATAGGTATTGTTTTAGTACTGTCTCCGCAATCTCTTTTTTATTTCATTCTCTCTCCTGAATGATAGATATGTCACTTTTGAGGATTTTTTAAAATCGTATCATTTGACTCGTGGATTAAAAAAAGTATCAAATGACACTCGTTGGTACGATCGGGAAGAGGTTCCACCGTTATTGGTCAATAGATACAGGAAAGCATTGCAAGACATCGAATTCGCTTTTGACCACAATTTTCGTACATTCAGGCTGTCGATCCTTTCGAAGAAGTATTGATTTGTAACTTTTATTTCCACATATTATTCGACTGTTTAAGTCCAACGATCTTGTCAATGCTGAAAAAAAACTAAAAACTTAAACAAAGTTTTAACCGAATTTTTGCTGAATTTTTTGCTTTATTAAGAGAGCAGAAAAATTATTTAGAATAAATTATGATACACAAGTCAATATAATTAAAATGTCACTCAACAAAAGTTAACGCCATATTAAAGTAAGTTACCATGTTACCTAATGTAGGTATGTACATAGGTACGTTTTGTTAGCTATTTTAGTTTACATGCGAATGCTTGTAAGCAAGAAAATGTTCTGTCTATTATGTGTATCTTGAAAGTAACGCATTGATGAACGACTTCAGCGTGTTTCGCGAATCACCTATCTACAAAGATCTGAAAAGCCAAAAAAACAACACTCAAAACCAAGCGCACAAGCCACTTAAAAAAGCAAGATATCAACCCAACCGTCCTAACATATCAGCTACATCAATGTCAGGAACAAAATTTTGTATGTAAGTATGAACATACATATATTCTACATACATAAGAGTATACCCAGCAAACATTTTTAATCGCATAAGATTCACATATCTTTCGCCGAGACTGACATGCGACACTTTTTAATGTCAGGCGAGAAACTGTCCGCGGATAGTTCAAATTACCTGAATCTTTTGTTTTCGATAGGCTTAGCAACGAACTTCAAAATGTTTCTTTAAAAAAATTTTCAGATTCGCTAATAATTTAACGATTAAATGAAATGTTACTTATTGGTTCGAAAGTTTTTTCAACCTTTTATATTAGTCCAAGAATTAGCAAGGCACTGGCAGCTTATTTGCTGCTATGGAGATAAGCTCCTCGATTTATTAATTTCTATTAAGTTAAAGTCCTCCTTGCCACATTTTTTGTTTGTCAAATACATCACGGTCAGCTTTTTTTCTTGATATTTTGCTTGTTGGTTCCCCCGGGACTTACCAGTGCCCGTGGGCGTTATGGTAAGCTCAAACTGGTAGTGAAAAGCTAACTGTACTGTACTTGGCTCGTTCTGAGCCTTGTAGATAAGGGTACTTTTAGGAAACTACTAAGCTTGACCAGCAGGCCCGGATTAAGAAATTTGCCGCCCCTAGGCAGTTGCAAAAATTGCCAACTCACCGCCTCAAAACTTCTTTAGAAAAAATAATTTTTTTTTGTTCATTTATGTTAAGTCTTTTGATAAACAAAAAAAAAAGGTCCTTTGCGGAACGAAAAACACTAGCCAAATGAAAATAAAATTTGAAAAGTTGTTCAATCAATAAAATGCAACAATTTTTCAAAGTTTCCGCCAATATTTGCCGCCCTAGGCACGTGCCTACTCTGCCTGTAAGGTTAATCCAGGCCTGTTGACCAGAGGTGAAGGTCTGCACCAATCTGGTACCACGGGTTGTCAGGAGTCCCTAGGACTTCGGGCGGTAACACACCCTCTGGATTTTTATTCAGAAATAGCTTTTTATAAGCAACACTCTTTCACCAAATTTTAGTCTGATTGATCACATATTTCGAAAGATTTGCCACTCAAAGTATTTTACTTGTATGGGTGTGACACGCCCACTCGTGCCCACTTTTAGCAAGTAAACCACCTAAATTAAATTTCATACCAATTGTTGCAATAGTTCAATCAATATAGCGATTGCAACTTTATGGTAATATAGGAGGTGCCACGCCCACTACTGCAATCTCGTCAATTCTTATTTAATTTCAAAGCCGATAGCAGCCGACTCCTCTAAGCCAAATTTTATGAAGATTACTCTCATAGCACACTATCTATAACAGTAAACGTTTTTTGCTTGTATGGGAGATGCCACGCCCACATGCTCCATTGTTCCAAATTTTTGCAAAAGATACCTTCTAGCAAGTATATCTGTCTTATTAAATTTCATAACGATTACGTTACTAGTTCTCTTAATACAACGTTTATGAATATTGTGGGCTGTGCCACGCCCTTCAACGAGTTTTTTTAGTAGAGTGGCTGAGTTTGTGTGAATAACTGCTTTTAGTGGCATCATCTCTAAAATTTTTATGAAAATCGTTTAAGCCCCTATTGAGATATATGGAATCAAAATTTTTAACTGTTAAAAAGTGTCACGCCCACTTTTACGATTCCGCCAACTTTTGTCACAATTCAAGATATATTTCATATGCATCCGTTTACCAAATTTCATCACAATATCTTGCACGGCTTACGAGATATAACGGTATAAAGGTTAAAATTTAGGGCTGTGCCACGCCCCTGTAGGAAGCTTTCAAAACTTGAAACCTAGCTTATCCTAATCTTGTTCACATGTTCATCAAATCACCAATTTTCATCAAAATCGCTGCAACTTTTTTCAAAATGGGCCTGGGTAAATATACATAGAGTGTGGGCGGTAGGCGTGTCCGTTAACCGATTTCGCAGATTTTCAATAGCAAGATGCCTGCAAAAAGATGTGACCTGTGTGTTTCAAAAAGTTTCATTCAAGTAGCTTTCTTGGTTTTTCCGTAAATCTGATTTCAACAGACAGACCGACGGACAACGCTAAATCAACTCAGGTGATGACGCTGATAAAGAATATATATACTTTTCCATACCTGCCACGCCTCCTTCCATGTGTTACAAACGGAAGGACGAAGTGAATATACCCTCGGTGTAGGATATAAAAGCAACATTTTATAAAGATGCTCTATAATTTCTGGTACAAAATTGGACTCGATTTGAGCCCCATTCAAGAAAAATAGTTCATAGTTACAAAACGGTTAGAGATAATCGCTTACATTCTTCAGCAATGATTTGGGTACCTGCTAGATCCATGAACTCTAGATCGGAAAAACTTATCTACCTCTTTTGTTATTGAGCAAAAACCATTTTTCAACCTCTTCAGTCTAAGGGATGGTCCATAAAAGACGTCCGCAATAATTCTGAATTTTTAGCCACTGATTGCCTGATTGATTTCGTTATCCTCTCCCCCTTAAAGATGTCCCCCTCCTTTAATTTTTGTTTTCGTTTCTTATGGACAGAAAAAAAAACGAAAAAACTCAAGAATAGAGTTTCGAAAAGGCTTTGATCCCTCCCACTGCTTGTGAGTTTTAAGTTGGAACCGAGCGGATAAAATAAGATCGTAAATTCCCTTTTTTCTGAACTAATGCTTGTATCATAATGTATCATACGATCTAACATGACGCCAGTATTTTATAAAGTAGGAGTTTTTTTTTAAATTAAATTAGTTAGTATCATGTACGAAATAACATGAGTTCCCCTTTAACTCTAACTTTTGTCAATGTTGATTTAAGTTTATAATTAGATTATCTACAAAGGCTGTCTCAAATAGCAATTATGCTTTTGTCTTTATTAATTAACTTGGTATATTTTTTTCTACTTGCAGTTAGTTTAATTAAAGCTTCACAATGTCGTCGGCTCAAAGTAAAAAATACGTCTTACCAACATGGCTCTTGATGCTTCAACTAACTTTATGGATACCATCAATTGTTGTAAGTCTGCCTCATGGTGCACCGGAAACAGTGTGTGACACTATGTTGCCATTTCATGCTGGTGGTATATTACCATCAGATTCAGTGCCACCATTTCGAATAGAAACCTCATCGTCTGTAGTTGGGCAAGGTCAGACGATGCGTGTTGATATTGTAGGCGTTCCAGATGGTTTAAGTTTTGGCGGTTTCATGATTCAAGCGAGAAATCGTAATCCACCATATCAAATTGTAAGTAAATAGTTTTTAAATTTGTCCAAAGATAATACATATATAATAATAACATCAATAGCATACTGAGTACATGATATTTTTTAATATTTCTTAACAGATTGGTCAATTTAATCCAACGAGTGATGGCAGAGCCAGACTGATGAATTGCGACAATTCAGTTAATAACTCAGCAACGCATACCAATGCTGCACCTAAACCAGATATGAGTTTGGAATGGCAATCACCAGTTGATTTCCTAGGACAAGTAATATTTAAGTAAGTTTTCTCAAGTAGTTCAAACGGTCAAAGTAGATTTAGCTGAAGTCTATAAGTTTACGGGAGTGGGCATAGTTATCCAAAAAATTTTACAAACTGTCACCAACAGACAATTTCACACCATGAGCGCTGATATTATGATTTTCTTAGTTCATTGGTCTAAGATGAAGTGCGGCGAAAATTTTCATTGCGAATTGTAAATTATTCGTACGGCTAATTTCAGTTATTTTTTTTATATACAAATCGGGGCGAATTTCAAGAAGGATTCCAATGATGTACTCCTGGTCGTTAATTGCTATTTGCTTATTGCCATAGACCATAGGCTTAACGTTGCTCTATATAAAAATTCAAAGGACAGTCAGCTGCACGATCTTGGTTGCCAACATTTCAAAAGATCATGTGAGTTTTATCTTAAAATTCTTGTGAAATGAATTTTGTTGAAATGTTAACATCAATTAGCAATCAAGATTGTTCGATTGAATGCCCTTAGAACTTTAACTTTGGAGCATCGTTAAGCTTATAGTCAATGCCAATAAGCCTGTAACAATAAACGATCGGAGGATAACATCGTTAGATTTCTTCCAGAGCGTCATTTATTTCCAAAATCTCGGCTCTAATTACGGAAACTAAGCTGCAGAAGGTATTTGAACGACATGGTTTTAATGTTCTTCGCTTTGCACTAAATATTTACACCACACCTTACATTTATCTAATTCTTTTTAGTCAATTTCAAAGATACGTCATTCGCATCGGAATATACGAGTTTTATAAATCTCTCTCTTTCTTTTCACTTTAGCTCCACAGTTGCTCAAGCTTATGATAACTTTTGGGTTGGTATACCTTCAAATCCTGTGCAAATAGTACGACGTGAAGCTGCTCCACCGAGTGATGTAGGCGTACAAAATCCTCGTACACCATTTGGTACAACTCGTCCTCCTTATATACCGCAAGGTGAAACACAACGTCCAGCACCGAAAGCTGTAGATCCACTCTATGAGAATTGTGGACGTACAAAGACATGTTTTGGTGTTCCCAGTGGTTGTGTACAAACCCAATCATGCATCTCCTTATCGGTTATAACAGTGCGAGGTGACATTTATGAATTTGAACTTCGATCTGGAAATAGTAAGTTTTATATGCATGGTTCAATGTACAAAAATATTTTAATTTTGAAGTTTTTGTTAAAAATAGATAATGCCGCCTATGTTGCCTTGGGTCTTTCAGAAGACGCCAAAATGGGTGATGATTTGGTAACTGAATGCGTATCACAGAATGGACGCATTAGTTTGTATTCGTCATATACGACTGGACAACCAAATTTTGGTACATCACGTAGTGGAGTGGTAAGTTGGAGAAAATTTAAAGAAAGAAAGCATCTCAGGAGGCCTAGTTGGTTTAGATTGAGGCTTACAATAAACAGGCTTTATTCACAATGTTTTATAGAGACTGTGGGTTTGTTTGTTTATACGTAAGGGGTTACCTTTGGATCGCAGGGACCAATATTAAACAGTTTTGTACGATCGATGTAAGAAGTTTACTTGTAAATACATATATTTTTATCGATAGGTTTAACCCATATAGTACCAAAATATTAAGCATATATACTTTTTTTTAAAAAAAATTGTAAATTCAAGATTTTGAATTTTTTAACCGCTCAAACAATTTGACATCTTCAAATATAAAAATTTCCAAATAGTTATTCTGGGAAGTGGTCATTGATTCGTATACGCATCACCATAATTGAGTGCTATACATAACTCACCTATTTAATTTTTATCGTAGAGAATAACATTAGTCCATTTGAATCTATTCTGTGTAGGTTTTGTCCACATTTGATCAATTTTAATATTTTTAATTAATTTTCAAAAAAGTATCCAAAACAACTGTTTTTTTAAACTCCCTCTTAATTCTAAAAAGTGGGCGTGGAACGAGAAAGGAAATCTTTAAGGAAAAGCCAATGCATTCAACTTTAATATAAAAAATATAAACCTTCGAATTTTTTGTTACATTATAATGAAAAAAAATTTCCAAACATGAGCAATTTTCGTGATTCGTTAACGAATCAAAGGTACGATATGGGTTAAGAATTGGAGTTCGAAGACGAGAAAAGATATTGGAAAAAAGTGAGGTAAGCACAACTTAAAAATTAAATTATTTCCTTATGTTGACGCAATGCAGAACTGTGAGCAAGGAACTCAGCACCGGACAGTGGGTTGAGGACGTCTATGTAAACAAACCCTATTGACTGTTGTGTACAATTGTGCTTCTTAATGTTAATGTATATAATCAGTGTCTATGATAAAGTTGGTTTAAGAATTTTCTGCTACTCGAATGAAGTTAAACAGGAACATAATCCATATATGTATGCTGACATCTCTGGATAAGACTCATGTTATACAGTTTTTGCTGTAATTGAAAAGTTGACAGTTAGAACGTGACTTAAGACAAAAATAATTTGTTTGAGTCAAACAGAAAATGATTCAACTAACATACATACATATATCACTATTTAATCCAAATACAACATGTTTGACTTAAATAAATATGTATAAAATATATATTTATTACATTCAAACAAATCGTTTTCTCAGTGTGTGTATATCATATTCGATATGAATCAAAATGTGATCTGTAGAAATTATGTTTTAGCGTTTTTCGCTTTTTCATATCTGGTTGACGCATCTCGTTTTGATTGTTAACTCCTAATTAGTTTTTATAGGAATAATGTTATATTAAGTCTGTATGGCCAATTGTTTCTTACCATTGGTTTGCGAATGAGTAAAGTCAACGCTTTGATAACGCTATTAGCGTAAGTGCAGGGCTATTGGATTATTTGTCGATGACGATAGCAGTGATATCCTCCGTAGAATTTTTGACTCATCAGCCACAGAGACGTTTACTGCGTTATCCCTTGAATACTTTGCTGAATCTTAAATAAAGCAAATTTTCAACTTGCTTAATTATTTGGATACTAAGAGACTTCCCCGTCCCAATTCCAGTCCTCTCAATCACCTTCAGTACACTCCAGTCCTACGTAGGTATTACCGGGTTTTTCCGCTGCAGAAGTTTCAGTGCTGTTTCATGTTTTACGTTTGTTGACGAAGAAATCCTTCTTTTTCCAAGCTTTTATGGTCAGACAAAATCTTTAGGCGCCATAAAATTTATTTATTAACTGCTAGAAAAGTGATAGCACCGATGTGCCATTAAATGCGACTTGGAAAAAAGTTTTACAGAAAATATCTCGCAGATCAAGTGAGATATAGAAAAACTTAAAAATTCAATTCTACTAAAATCAGTAAAAATATAACTTTAGTTCTAATTGACTTTTTTCTTGTAGCCTCAAAATACTGCCAGACTTTTACAGTCTTCCTTGATTGATGGTGTTATTTACTGCAAAGTACAACGTGATCCTGTCACAAGAGTCGGTGACAAATCATTTGATTTGATCAATAATCAATATCATATATTAGTAGCTTCGGGTTCAAGTCTTAAAGGTATGTATCTACAAAATTATTTTGAATGGCTGTAACTCATTTCTTTTATGCTTTTAATAAAGAAAATGGTGCTGGTTACCATAACTTGGGTCGATTACCCACAGCTAATCCAATAAATTTGGCTTTGGTGCAAGATCTTAAGGCTGCCTCAACTTTGCTTTTACGTTTACATGGAGCTTTTATGATTACTGCCTGGATCGGTACCACTTCGTTGGGTATTTTATTGGCTCGCTATTTCAAACAGACATGGGTTGGTAGTCAAACGTGTGGCAAGGATCAATGGTTTGTCGTAAGTATTTTTACTATTCTTAATATTTTGTTTCAGACGAAATATGAGTGACTCCTAAAAAACGTCACTCTGATTTCATTTAAGTTGAAATATATTATCATAAAAACCTAAAATAAAAACATAATTCATTTCAGTGGCATCGTATTTGCATGGTTACAACTTGGTCCCTCACTATGGCTGCCTTTGTTATTATATTTGTGGAAATTGGTGCATGGTCTTCAGAACGTAATCCACATGCTATACTTGGTTTGATAACGACAATTTTATGCTTCATACAACCGTTTGGTGCTCTCTTCAGACCAGCTCCAAATTCAAAGAATCGCCCATATTTCAATTGGGCTCACTGGTTGGGTGGTAATTTAGCTCACATTTTGGCAAGTAAGTTATAAAAAAAATATTTGCGTGACAAGATTTTATTTAATTTAATCCTTCAGTTGTTACGATTTTCTTTGCTGTCAAATTGACCAAAGCTGAGCTGCCTGAATGGATGGATTGGATTTTAGTAGCATTTGTTATATTCCATGTGATTGTACATTTAATACTCTCTGTAAGTAATTGTATATGGTGGAGGAATTTGATACACAGTATTCTTTAAGCACCGAAAATTTGAGAGTAAACTAATTCGTGAACAGATTTTATCTAATGAAATACAAATGGAAAATATATTATTGGTACAGTCAATTGAGGTCTCAACAACGGAATCCGACCAAATGTGATGGGTTTCTTTTAAAAATGCTTACTACATATGTTAAATTATTTCAAATCAATCAAAATCAGAAGCAACAGTTGGGGTTACAGATTTTCTTTTGTAAATTTTGCTGAATTTCTTATTTTACTGACTGCGCTATTAATTAAATTATTCTTATTAAGATTTGTTCCATAAGTCGTTAAAAAGAGGGTATCCTTGTTGTTTTTTTTTCTTTGCATTACCAAGTTGACATTTTTTAAATTTTAAGAACCCTTTTTTATATCAAAACAAAATGTTTGACATAAAATATTTCAAATTTATATAAAATGACCAATTTGACACCGTCAAAAAGAAGGTGGATACATCATGTAAAAGACTTATTGGACAACACTTTAGCATATCAAAAAAAAAAACATCTCTCAAAAATTAAAACTCCAAATTCGGTGCTAAAAGATTGCTGTAGTTAGGAGTTAAAAGTTTTTTAAATGTTATGGCATGATCATGCATGACCGAAAGAACAGAATATGTTGTTTTTAGTTTGTGGCGAATTTTAGAATGTAGAGAATTTAGAAGTTGCTAGCGTAGTTAGTGTTTGAGGTTAAACCGTGAAAAAAAAAACATTTTTTTAGAAAGAAAATGTTTTTTAAAAACTTTCCTCATCTAACTAAGCGAAATTTCTCAATTTTCAATAGTCTTGATTATAAAGGAGGTATCAATAAGACTTTAAGATGCTAATTGTGAATGAAATTATTTTTTGTCGTTTTTTTTTACAATTTGTCTTGTTGAGTCTTTGGCATTTAATAACGAATTGATACATATATGTACATACTGTAAAACAGTACATAAATGTCATCGCAGTCTTTTATGAAAATTGGCATTTATGCACATAAAAATGCATTCCAATCACTTCGTTAATATGCGAAATTTCCGAATTCAGGCAGCTGAAAATTCAAGAGAGATTTTCGAGAAACCAATGCATTCTCAAATATTCTCTGTTTGTGTTGGGTTTGGAGCTGACGGAATCATTGAATAATTTTTTTTTCGACAATGAGTCTAAATTCTGTTAAGGGTAACTGTATGATATCAAACTGTTAATTGCCTCAAGTGTAGAAACTATGAGTGTGGACTATATGTGGTTACAACAGGTCGGTTTTGCATGTAACACAGCTAATGAAACAATGGCTTTGTTGAATACGCATTTGCCGCGTTGCGTCATATCTCGAAATAATGACATCCAAAATTAATCAAAATTAAGATCTATGTTAACATGATATCAACAATTCCAATGCTAAAGGCAAGATTAGGCATATGGATGGGATAAAGTACCAACTATACAAAAATGTCATCGAAAATTTAGACAACCGGGTGGAGTTGTGCCGCAGAAGCCGTGGTGAACAATTGGTCGATATAATTTTTAATAATATCAAAATCATAACATAATTCAATAAAAAACTTAAAAACTTTTCTCACAAAAAAGTATTAATTGGCATCGGCAAATATCCTCATAAGTGATTTTCAGTTGCCACTTCTCTTCGAAGCTTATGGGTAGGAGCTGAAGAAATTTTAAATCAAACCTATGGTTTTCAAAAATTGTGTTTTTAAATAACTTAATAAAAATTTGTGTTAAATATTTTTTTAATTTTAATTTCGGTATATTAAAAAAAGGGTAAGCTTTAGAAAACTCGTTCTAACATGAAAACAATTGGAACAATCTTAAAATTTTATAAAACAATGCAATCTACAACATTTTGTTCAATGGTTCCCAGCTTGTAAATAGAGAAAACGATTTATTTGTATGTATCGAGATTTAGTAATTATTAACAAATTATGTATTTGATATAGGCAACGTATTTAAGAAAAACACTACTCAATTATCTTCTGCCTGGTACGCAATTAAGATATTTATGATTGTGCAAATACCAACGAAATCTAATACATACCATATAAGGATGGAAAGATATTGGAAATATTGATTTATTTATGAATCGATATTTTAAAATATCGTTTTTGGTCATCGGTTCTTAGCACAAATCGATATCTATTAACAAATACATATATACATATGCAAAACAAAATATTTTTTCCGTCAGATACATGATTAGGTGATTATTAAGAAGTGAATGCTTACTACAAAAAAACATTTGTTTCAATCAAAATATTGTTTCGCAATTATTAGGAAATTTATGATTAATCTAATAACATTATTCGATTCGGTGGAATGTGTGACATGTTAGCTATCAGTTATATAAATTGTTAATTTTTATCAAATCTCGATATATACAAATAAATAATAATTTTTTTACTGACATCGAATGTTTCTCAGCAAACTGTTCGATTTTTGCAGGAAGTTGTTACTTTTGAACAGTACAGAGCTATGGAGTTAAACACATCTACTACGGAAATAGTGGTCGACATAATAACTTTAATTAATTGTAGTTAATCCCAATTGATTTTTTTATATTTTATACCTACTTAATAATTCTTGTTAAAGTCTTGTTTTGGGTTGTTTCAATTTCATCAATCCCGTTGGAATGGCTAATATTTACCTAGGCGATCATGTGGTCCTGTACATAGCGTGAATTAAATTCATTTTCATTTACTAATAATTTCATGCCCCATTTAAGCTTAAACAGTTTTTTCTATACCATCTAATGTGAAGATATTTTTGTGTATGCAGATCGCAGGTTGTGTATCCGATAGACAAACCGCACAGCGTGTTAACGCTTTCCAAATGGGTGAAATGTCACATCATGGCATGAGGAATGGTGTGAAAATCGAACGTAAAATGGATGCGCCTGTAAGTTAATTGAATATACATATACTATGTGCTCATATTTTTATTAAAAATGTTCCATTTTTTTTAGTATGCTGGCTTCCGCAAAGGACTTTTAGGAATCTACATAATAATTTTAATACTATTTGTGGTTGCATTAATATTAATCGTTGTGCTAGCACCAATTGAGGACACCTTCAAAAGCGTCAAATCAAAATTGAATGAATAATTTTTTGAAATTTTTTTTACTTTTCTTGTGTCTCTAAACCATTGCGCTCAAAGTATAGTGTTTAATTTAAATCGTTTTGTATAGTGGAGTTGTGACGTGTTACCAAAGGATAAGCAGGAAGGCAGATGGCCTCAAGAATCATTTGTATAACCCACATATTGTTCAGTGTTTTTCGATAATTTCAGAGACATAAAGCCACCAGGAAATTGGCTTAAACTTCGTAACAAAGGCAATTGGTTGGAAACGCCTGTGGGTATCATTTGAAAGATATGGAATTTAATAAATTTAACAATTACATGTAAATAACAATTTAAAAAAAAAAACTTAAGTCAGTTTCGTCGTTTTCGCGTTAATAGGAATTTGTTTGTTTTTTTTTTCTTCTAAGAACCATTTAATTTTTTCAAAAATATTATTTATTCTTTCAATATGATTTTTACAAACGAAATATTATTATGTTATATTTAATAAAACAATTTTTGGTTTGGATTAGCTTATTCAAATATTTTTTATATGATACCCATATGTCTAAATTCTATACGCGTCTTGATTGATATTTAAATGAAAGTAAAACTAATTTTACTGATCGATTCATCTCAAAAACTATTGAAAAGTGATGTAAAATAAAGACGTTATGCGGATACGCTTTGAGGTTCAATGCCTTTCTGTTTTCGCTTGGCACTTGATTTTGGGACATACTGTGTATTTATGTAGACTGCGGTGGACCTTAATATAGTTCAAAATACAAAAACAAACCATTTCGCTGAAAAAGATTTTATTGATTCATTACAGAAGACATACTTTCTAATGAATTTAAAAAAATAAGTTTCAGCGATATTATTCCATATTTTAACCTATTCTAAGTGGCACAAGTAATGAGATTCCAGAGCGACTTTGTTCAGGTTCACCCTAATGTACACATTTTTACCCAGCCATGGCTATTTAGCTCCACTGTACTATGTAACAATATTTAAGATTTTAATTTATTTTTTTTTTTTGCTGCATGTAATTTACATAAAAATCTGATTCCCTCCAACAAACAAAAATATTTAATAATGTACAGTTTTAAGAAAAGTTTAAATGTTTTGTTATCTGTATATAAGAAATAATTTACGTTTGTTTTTAATGTGTACCTCTAACGAAAAATTGTAATTTAGCTTTAAGAAAAAAAAGGAAAATAACTTATTACAAATAAAAAGATATTTTTACGAACATGCAGTATTTTTGGTACACAATTGAGTTGAAAATTATTTAAGTATTTTTATATTCAATATTTCGTTTTTCTCTTAAAACATCCTCAGGGAAGATTACCAAAAGTTACAAAAATATATCTTTTACTATAAAGCAACTTACAATTTGCGAGAAGTTAGCGCTTACCGAGAACTGGAAATGACATCTTTGCATTTTGAAACTGTTAACGTATTTTGAATTAACAGAATTTTAACATACATCTTTAAGTAAAACATTAATAGGTCTGTTCCAGAACTTTTTTGTTAAGAAATGTTACCAAAAAATCTAAGAGTAAGTACAGTGGAACTTCGATTATCCGTCAGGCACGGGACCAGCAGCCTGACGGATAATTGAATAGACGGATAATCGAATATATGGCAGAATTTTGTTTTGCTTCTGTATGGTGACGCTAGAATACAAGGTATTGAATATACATATCAAAGAAGTAGATAGGAAAGAACTAGACTCCGAGCTTTTTGCCTGTATTAAATTTTGGCGAGAAGAATGAAAGCTGGAACCAATGAGAATTACGAAGCAAAATCCAATTGGATTTATTTCTGATTTTGTTCGGCTTTTGCAACGAACCGAACGAATTCACAATGTTAAATTCAGACCATTTTGTATTTTTTAATTTATTTATTTTCTTAAATTCATAAAAAAGTTATTTGAATATTAGAAAATGAAAATAAATAAATTGAAATTCAAAAATAAGGAAAACTTGTTGAGAAAATTATTCAATTACGATGACTTACATTTAAACCTGCATTTGAGAAAATCAATTTTTATATTTACCAGGCAACCAGCAAATGCTATAACATGATTTTTATTTTGACTCCTTCAAGCTTGCAAATTCGCAAGTGATCCCGCGTAAATTTTGTTGTTGGTTTTTCTTCAGAAAAATTCAGTCGAAAAAATCCTAAAAAAACTGCGTGTATTATTTGTTGTTGCGTTTTTGTAGTTTACAACCGATGCCGTTAGTTTCAATTTTGTTGGTATTTTTTCGGCAGAAAAATTGAGTGGAAAACAACAAAAATTATATTCATGTTGTTTGCTTGTATGTGTGCTGAAATTATGCTATTTTTCGCAACTAGGATTTTTCCTTTGGGGGCTATAAATATATAGAAATTATGAAGTTATATTTTTCAATTTTCTTGTTTTACTTGAAACGAATCATTAGTTGAAACAAGTTAATAATAAATAAGTTCAATTAGAATAGCTTAGTCACTAGAACTGAATCTGCATTTAAAAAAACACGAAAATCATATTTTCAAAGATAAAAAATGGAGATTTCTTTAAAATTAACATGGAAACTAAGTCAATGTGTCAAAATACACTACTACTATCGAAGTGTTATCTTAATTTGGGCTTAAACCTTTCCGAATCCAAAAATATTCAAGTAAGGGGCTTAGCACCCTTGATCCCTTGATCAAGTACGTACATTTTTCGGTTCAAACTGAAAAATTAAAATGATATTCATGTTGTTTTATTTGTTGAGCGCCTGCTTCAAACAAAATTTCATTTATCTTACGTATTGAATTGAAATTATTTTATAAAACTCAAAATATTTCTATAATTTCTATATTTTTCAACATTATCATGGAAATAAAAATAAAGGTTATACTAAATTGTCACTTTAAAATTTGACAGCAAAATATGGCTTCGTAACTGTCAAAAAATTGTTCAACTCAATTTCTTTTGTTTACATTTTGCATTGGATTTTGACAACTATGAAACCACATTTTGCTGTCAAATTTTAATGTGACAGTTTAGTACAACCTTTATTTTTATTTCCATGATAATATTGAAAAATATAGAAATTATAGAAATATTTTGAGTTTTATAAAATAATTTCAATTCAATACGTAAGATAAATGAAATTTTGTTTGAAGCAGGCGCTCAGCAAATAAAACAACATGAATATCATTTTAATTTTTCAGTTTGAACCGAAAAATGTACGTACTTGATCAAGGGATCAAGGGTGCTAAGCCCCTTACTTGAATATTTTTGGATTCGGAAAGGTTTAAGCCCAAATTAAGATAACACTTCGATAGTAGTAGTGTATTTTGACACATTGACTTAGTTTCCATGTTAATTTTAAAGAAATCTCCATTTTTTATCTTTGAAAATATGATTTTCGTGTTTTTTTAAATGCAGATTCAGTTCTAGTGACTAAGCTATTCTAATTGAACTTATTTATTATTAACTTGTTTCAACTAATGATTCGTTTCAAGTAAAACAAGAAAATTGAAAAATATAACTTCATAATTTCTATATATTTATAGCCCCCAAAGGAAAAATCCTAGTTGCGAAAAATAGCATAATTTCAGCACACATACAAGCAAACAACATGAATATAATTTTTGTTGTTTTCCACTCAATTTTTCTGCCGAAAAAATACCAACAAAATTGAAACTAACGGCATCGGTTGTAAACTACAAAAACGCAACAACAAATAATACACGCAGTTTTTTTAGGATTTTTTCGACTGAATTTTTCTGAAGAAAAACCAACAACAAAATTTACGCGGGATCACTTGCGAATTTGCAAGCTTGAAGGAGTCAAAATAAAAATCATGTTATAGCATTTGCTGGTTGCCTGGTAAATATAAAAATTGATTTTCTCAAATGCAGGTTTAAATGTAAGTCATCGTAATTGAATAATTTTCTCAACAAGTTTTCCTTATTTTTGAATTTCAATTTATTTATTTTCATTTTCTAATATTCAAATAACTTTTTTATGAATTTAAGAAAATAAATAAATTAAAAAATACAAAATGGTCTGAATTTAACATTGTGAATTCGTTCGGTTCGTTGCAAAAGCCGAACAAAATCAGAAATAAATCCAATTGGATTTTGCTTCGTAATTCTCATTGGTTCCAGCTTTCATTCTTCTCGCCAAAATTTTATACAGGCAAAAAGCTCGGAGTCTAGTTCTTTCCTATCTACTTCTTTGTACATATACATAGGTATATGTATGTACTGTAACACAAAAACGCAAGAAAAAAGGAAATGTAACAAAAAATGTTGATTTGTCATTTTCGTATTTTACTATCGATGATTAACAATGTGATAGTTTACAATCGCATCAAGATGTTTTGGTGAAAAAATTCGTCAAAAATTTGTGTAATCCACTTGACTTGGCGTACAAAAAGAACTAGATTAATGAATTTCTGAGAAATTTTCATCTCCGAATTTCATAAGAAAAATTTCAGACAGAATCGTTTCTCGCATTGTGTGCATACATAAACAGAATCGAAACAAGACGAAACGCAAGTTTGCTGACAAAATGTGACGGTTAATCGGAGTGACGGTTGATCGGGAGACGGATAATCGAAGTTCCACTGTATAATATTTCCCTCACTACGACAAACAATTAAAAAATATGGAAACAAAAACAGCTTTTATTAAAAGAGATGTACATACATAGTTGTGTTTTAAATTAAATTTTTAACTTTTTCATTACAAATATTAACTGGGTTTTTTGAAGTGAAAACTTCTTATGGCACGTTGTGCGGCTGAGGAAAAAAGTATAATTTCGCGACACCGACCGTCATCGGGATTCCCCGTCATGAATGCGATAGTAAAATTTGAATGTTCTTTGAAGACTTGGGAAACGAACTCGATTTCGGAATTTTGAAGACTTGGGAAACGAACTCGATATCGGTATTTTGAAGACTTGGGAAACGAACTTGATTTTAGAATTTTGAAGACTTTGGAAACGAACTCGATTTCAGAAATTTGAAGACTTGGGAAACGAACTCGATTTCAAATTTGGAAGACTTGGGAAACGAACTTCATTTTGGAATTTTGAAGACTTGGGCAACGAACTCGATTTTAAAATTTTGAAGACTTGGAAAACGAACTCGATTTCAAAAAATTTATAAAACGTTGCCTACTTTTAGGTGCTATTAATAATTTGCCCCTAAAAGTAGGCAACACTTTCTGACAAATTTCAAAAAGAACGCCTAAAAGTAGGTAACGATTTTAAAAATTTCAGATAATGTGTCCTAATTTTAGGTGCTATTTTTGAAATTCGTCGGAAAGTGTTGCATACTTTTAAAGCGGCCCTCACACGATCAATACTACTGACAGTATAATTACTGACAGTATTTACATTACTGTCAGTGTACCACTCACACGGTCAGTATTGTTTATTGTCAGTAATCAGTTTTTTTGACATTCGACTGGTGAAGGTGCGAACTATGCTCCGGCTACGTGACCGACAGCCGAAAATGGCATGCCACTTTTTGGGGCAGAGTCCATCCAAACTTGCACCACGCCTCCAGCTAGGCATCGGACGACCATACCCTTAGACGCAATGTTCCATGCCACTGAATGAGGAACTTTTCCAAGTTTCTTTCAAGTTTCGCTGCCTCATCGTCTATCTGCCACAAAATGGGGCATGCCACGCCCCCTCCCAGGATTTTGCCGTCCCGTGCCTACTTGCACCCTCTGACCAACTTTCAGCCGGATCTGGCCACTTTTCTGTGCAAATAATACTGATGAACTGTCAGTATTCACCTCACACCATCAGTATTAAGCGGCCCTCACACGATCAGTATTACTGACAGTATTTTGCATACTGACAGTATTACTGATCGTATGAAGTGAGTAATGATGTACTGTCAGTATAGAAAAACGATACTGATGACTGATGAAAAAATCGGATATTACTGACGAAGTTTTTAAATACTGACAGTAATACTGATGGTGTGAGGTGAATACTGACAGTTCATTAGTATTATTTGCACAGAAAAGTGGCCAGATCCGGCTGAAAGTTGGTCAGAGGGTGCAAGTAGGCACGGGACGGCAAAATCCTGGGAGGGGACATGGCATGCCCCATTTTGTGGCAGATAGACGATGAGGCAGCGAAACTTGAAAGAAACTTGGAAAAGTTCCTCATTCAGTGGCATGGAACATTGCGTCCAAGGGTATGGTCGTCCGATGGCTAGCTGGAGGCGTGGTGCAAGTTTGGATGGAATCTGCCCCAAAAAGTGGCATGCCATTTTCGGCTGTCGGTCACGTAGCCGGAGCATAGTTCGCACCTTCACCAGTCGAATGCCAAAAAAACTGATTACTGACAATAAACAATACTGACCGTGTGAGCGGTACACTGACAGTAATGTAAATACTGTCAGTAATTATACTGTCAGTAATATTGATCGTGTGAGGGCCGCTTTACTGTCAGTATTTAAAAACTTCGTCAGTAATATCCGATTTTTTCATCAGTCATCAGTATCGTTTTTCTATACTGACAGTACATCAGTACTCACCTCATACGATCAGTAATACTGTCAGTATGCAAAATACTGTCAGTAATACTTATTGTGTGAGGGCCGCTTAAGGGTAAATTATTAATAGCGCCTAATAGTAGGCAACGTTTTTTGAAAAAATTGGCCCATGAAAGTATGCAATTTTTTGGAAAAATTTTTTAAATTTGTAGCATACATATGTTGACTTCCGGTTAGTTGTTGCTCAGTCAGCAAATTTTTCTCTGCTAGCGCAGCCGAAAGCAGAGCCAGCAGCCCAAAGCAGAGAAAAATCTGAAATACCAGGCCACCATGAACCAGCAGCAAGCAAATTTGGTTTTTTGAAAAACTTTAAAACGTTATATCTCGGCTATTACTAAACCGATTTAGACAAATGAGGTGTAATAGTTTTTTTAAAAACAAGCAGATTTTTTTGAAGTCATTTGTGTTTTGGTGAACTGTCGCTAGATGTCGTTTTAAGCAGTTTGAATATTCTAACAGCCATAACTCGGCAACGAATAAGCCGATTTTGATAAGTAAGGTGTCATAGTGTCTGTAGGAAGGAGCAGATTTTTAAGTTAAGTTTTAGAAAAATTATGTTTAAGCTATTTAGTCACAGGTCCAGGTACTTTCTTTACCTGATTTTTTCATATACTTACATAATTCGCAATGATGTTTCTTACTGCAATCAGAGTAAATTTTTGTTCTCAAACATTAGGAATACTTAGCTCAAATTTAATTATTCACAGTTGAGGCTACTGAGCCGAATATACTTCTTCCAGCAATTTTTGAAGTGAAAACTTCTTATGGCACGTTGTACGGCTGAGGAAAAAAGTATAAGCTCGCGACACCGACCGTCATCGGGATTCCCCGTTATGAATGCGATAGTAAAATTTGAATGTTCTATTGTTTCTTTTAAATAAATTTTCCAAGTGGAAGACAAAAAGCAAAGCAGACACACTAACTGACACATTCCATTCTCATTCAACGATTGTTATGCTTAGATGTTTGTTTCTTTCAAATTCCGCGTTGTTGCGTTGACAAATTGAGAATGAGAGCGAGAGTAAAATTTGAATACATATTCCGTTTTTGTCTTCCATTGCATTGCCATATAAAAAGAAAACGCACACATACCAACTAACACACTAACTTGCCATTAAACGATTTGTTTTCACTTCTGTCGGCACTCCCGGAGTGCAACCCGCCGTTTTTTTTTTAAAGAAAAACAAAATAGAAATTTAGAAATTTCAATTAATTAAAAACAAAATATATTTTTCCAACAAAAAAAAAAAAAAAATCTGCATAGCCGAACACAGAATTTTGGGCGTTTAAGTTCGAAATCCAGCACCTTACCCAATAACACACAACAGATGTGTGAAGAAAAACTACTTACCTGTATAGGGTTACCAGATGGCATACTTTAGTAGCAAAAGTGCTACTTTTGCAAGGCTTTGCTACTTTTCACTCGAAATGTACTACTTTTGGATGGTTTTGCTACTTTCGATGTTTGCATTGTAAAATAAAAGTTATTTGAAATATTCCTTTAATTTGCTGGGGTGTTGTTGTATAAAGTGAGTATGGAATTAAAAAAAATTTTGGTTGTCATTACAAAATTGGAATTTTTTGATATGTGCTACTTTTGTAGGCAGGCCATCTGGTAGCCCTATACCTGTATAATAAAAGACTTAAATAAAAAAGAAAATTTAGCAAAAAGTGTTTCTGAAAGCGAGTATCGAAACAACTTCAAAGGATTTCAAGGAAGTTAGAAGCTTTAAATTTGTCATTTACAAAATCCAACTGACGTACATATATAGGCGGAAAGCCCGCTGCAGGAAAGTCGAGTGTATAAGATTACAGGATGGAATACACGGGAAAGATAGAGATGCATTTTGGTGAAACTAACCAACCAGAGTTGGATTGCCCGAAAATGCCCGAATTTTGGTTATTTTATTTAAAATTGTATAAGATTACAGCTTAAAGTGTATACCAAATGGTAGCATTCGGAGAGTCTAAATAGAATATATAAGGTTGCATTGTTAAACCCTGTCTCAAATATGGGTTTCCACCCGTTTTTTGTGCCAATTTTTCTTAAACGGGTGGCAATCCATCGAAATATTATTATTAAAATAAATAAATAAGTCATGTAGTTGAACTTTTTTCCCGGGCGCCGAATGTCAACGGCACGGCACTGTGTAAGTGGCGATTTCGAATTTCGTCAACATAAATTTATTGACGTTGAGTTATTGGAAAAGATTCATAATAATATGTACCATCCTCCTAAGCAGTCCATTTTAGATAAGGCATATTAAACTCACCCAACAAAATGTCATTAGCGTTAAGATCATTAATAATGTATTCTACGGCCATCGAAGGACTTTCGTAGATATCTGCGCTACTATTTGGTGGAACATAAGGTATTCGGAGTGATTGCCACATTGAAGCTTGTCAAAAAGTTGCAAACTGTTATTCGACCATGTCTCGGTAAAAACGATCACATCGCCAGTGAATTTCTGAGTTGATAAAAAGATGTCCTGCGCCTTAGAACGCAAAATCTTTACATTTTGATAGTAAAGGGATAGCTTTCCCAGTTCTTTGAATTGGAACGAGTAGTATGTCGGACAGACTTATTATTTCTTTCGATTTAATCTCAGATATATAGATATTATTTACCCATATACATATTATAATAAGAAAAGGCCACCGAAATGAAGGCGGCGGCAGGAATAATATGAAAATTTTTAACATTGTCAGAAGTAAGTAGTATTATAATGTATTTGGGAAACAAAAACCAATTTAACCAAGACAATAACTGCAAGGACACATGTGTCATGGAACCAGAAATCGTATCAATAACTTGTGGATTAAGAAGAGCAGAGATAGAGGAGTAGAGTAGAGATGATGATGATGCTATGAAAATTCAGCACACACTCAAAAAAAGGATTGTTTAGAAAGCGTTTGTGGCAAATTATCGAATGCTTATTATTTCAAGCTAACACTTAACTTTCGCCTTAAACGATAAGTATTTGTAGACAATATAAGAAAAACCAATGTATTTGACAAAAGTAAAAGTTAAGTAGTGGCAAGTGATTCAATTACTTCTATGAAAAATTTAAATAAAATGTCATAAAATGTTGTTTTTAAATGATAAAATTATTTTTGACAAATCGTCAAAATACTTCAGTCAAACAATTCAATTTATGGAAAAGTTTTGACAAACACTTGTCTTTTGTCCCAAACACTTATTCACTTCATTTCATTTTTATTTTTTTAAATCATGTTCATATTTTTCAGTGCTATGATTCGATATTACTTTTTTGTTACTTACATTGTACATATACGATATCAAATGTTTACAGGTGTTTAGAAGCAAAGAACGATGGCGATGTTGCCAGGATGTAGTCCTATGTTATGTTAAGTTTTAATAGTAGTTTTGTATATAATAATTTTCAACTATCAAATTGTATATAAAATATCACGAAACGAAAAATAAAACAGCTGTTAAAATTAAAACTTTTGTACAGAAATCATTATAACTTGCAACAACAATTTCCAAGTAGTTTCAACTATCTAATTTTATTTGTCACAAATAGTAAAAATGTTCATGACAAATTTGTGAGTAAAATCAAAAGTTTTTGTGACAAAAATTTAATTAATTGCTACAAACTCTTTAAATGGTTTCCGCAAACACTTGAAGTAGTTCCATCTATGTATATCATGTTCATATAAAGTCTGTTCCAGAACTCAAAATTGTTAACATTTGTTAGCAAAAAAACGTTTCTGTACACATTTTTCCATTTAACAATTTTTAACAAAATTTCTTGAGGCGAAATTTGTTCAGGTGTCATAAAGCTGTAAAACTAAAATAAAATAATATGAAAACAAAAAAACTTGTTTGAAAAAAATTGTACGAAGACTTGCAAGATTCGTTTAATTTTAAAACGAATGTGTCGATTAGATATTTTTGCACAACAATTTTTTAGCTTCTGGAAAAAATAGGTTTTAATAAAATAAGAAGATTTACTGCAACAGCAAAGCGATGCTTTTAAATGGTGGATGCACTTTTGGAATTCTGTTCATTTGTACACAAAGAAATGAATGACAAAAAGAGTTGTGCTGCTCTTTTTGTCGATATTACGAAAGCTTTCGACATGGTGGACCGACATATCCTTTTCAATAAATTATATTGCGCTGGCTTTTGTGGGGTAATAAGTAAAAGTGGCTAATATTGTTAGCGACTCTGCATACATAAATCTAGGTGTTCCTCAAGGATTCGTCCTTGGACCTATACTTTTTTTAATTTATTTTATTTCTATTTTTTCCCTTCCATTTGTGGGTAAAGACACTGCGTTTGCAGACGATCTTGCCTTTGCCTATAGTGCGTCCAGTCCCCTCGATTTAGTTACTGGAGTTAATCATGATCTTCATGCTCTGAGGACATGGTTTGCTAGGCATAAGTTAATTGCTAGTAATAAAACGAAACTAATGTATTTCAGTCAGTATGAACAAGATTCACCATTTGCTGAAATCATATTTCACTCAACATGTTGTAAGCGTTTTTGGTTGCATAGCCAAGTATGCTCTGTGAATAATTCAAAAATCTGCTTTAACAGAAACATAAGCTGTAGTGATAGTTGTTTCGAAATTGAAACAGTAAAATTCTTTAGGTATCTTGGTGTACTCGTTGACCATCAATTGAGTTGGAATTAACATATCCTCCATTTAAAACAATACATGCTTTCCACCATCAGGTATTTCTATCGTTTACGCAAGTTTTGTTCTAACTCTACTCTAAAAAATTTATATTATGGCATTTGCCATTCTAAACTTCAGTATGGAATAAGTGGTTGGGGCGGTGCCTCAATTACTAGGGTTCGATCACTTTTAACTTTACAAAAGTGCGTCATAAGGAAAATATGTAATGTTGATCGTCGAGAAGCGACGATTGAATTGTTTAGGCTGCTAAGTATTCTTCCAATAAGGCAACTTTACTACCATAAAGTCTTGAAAATCTTTTACCTTAGATCAGGTTATTTGCATAGTCGCGTCTCTGCCAATTATAGCTTGCGTAGCAACTTTTCTCTGTTGTTGAAATTCCATTGCTCGGACAACTCTTTTTCGTAAATTCTACAACTTTGTGGCTTGTAAATTGCTTAATAGCCTTCCTTATTGCATTCGTGTTATAAGAAAATTGTCCGCTTTTTTAAAAAATGTTAAAGCTTTTCTGTTGAGTTTCAACCATTTAGAAATCGAGGTTTTGCTGAGGCCTACAATGTAATGTATGTATAATTTATATTTCAGTTCCCTTATATGATTCTCAAATTGTTTTGTTTCAATTCAATATTTTATGTGTAATTTTTTTTACTTTAGTATACACTTTTAAACTTATTATTTGTATTTGTATAGTATAAATATCTTAATGAATAGTTGTTTTCCAAATTTATAGATCAATTTCTGTTGTTACCCCACAACACATTATATATTTAATTTTGTAGAAAGGGCATTTTAACCTGTATTATTTACTTTTACATTAAATGTCATCTTCTTTTTTTTTAAGATACAATTGGTTTTATGAATATTTGAATTAGCTAATTGACTGAATTGTAAAATTTTTGTATAAAAAAAAATGCATTAATAAAAATCTAAAAAATCTAATGTTATAGTTATTAAAAAGTAATACTATTATTTCTGGACGTAGTTATCCGCAACGTAATAGACCCCTTTTTTAAATTAATATATGTACATAAAATCAATGAGAAAAACGTTTTTCAGTATAATACTTGCATAATCTAGGACTTAATTAAAGCTTTAAAATACGTAATAAGACTGTTGGCTGGATTCCATGTCCTCTACGGACCCATTTTCATGAAACACATAAAAACTGACGACGAGACATGGGTTTGCGAGTACGACATGCAAACCAACCAACAGTACTCTGAATGGCGCCTTAAAAACAAGCCTAAACCCAAAATTAGCTGAAGGAGCTGAAGATAATTCCTCAATCAGCTTACGAAAAATATATGAAGGACTGGATCAACCGCTGGCGTAGATGTATGGTAATTGGTAGGGCCTGCATTGAAGACGAAGAAATAAATTTTGATGAGTAAATATTTTTGTTCCACTTTTACATTTTCGGATACTTTTTACACAGTAAACGCAAACATTTTAAAGAAAAATTTCAAAATATTATTGAAGAGATAGAACTCGATGTCCTCTTCAATGCTGATGAAACTGCAATGTTTTGAAGAGTTCCTCCAAATACGACGTCGGTGCAAAAAAAAAAAGACCCTTTCACATTCATGCCTTGCTTAAATGCCAAAAGATCTCACAAATTGTCACTCTTAATAATACCAAAGTCAGCTAATCCACGAGCCTTCAAAAACCATAATCCACATATTTTATAAAAAGCTTCAAAAAAGGGATGGATGACGGCATTACTGAGCTTTCTGTATTCCGGACAAATCCGGACATACCCCGAAACTATATGTGTCCGGATTATCGCGACAGTACTGTATATGTTATGTTATTCATCATTTTCCATGGAAAAGAATTGAAACTTTTAAAAAAAAATTCTTTTAGACCTTAAAACAGGTGAAAAATAATTTAAATTATAATTTTGTTTGTGGACTTTTGAGGTGTTTTCGAGTAAAAAGCTCACAAAAAACAATAAATAAGAAAGATTTGTATTTGTTGTGTAATTCACCGTTTTTAGGACAAAAAAAAATTAAAAAAAAATAATTAAAAAACTCTTTTGGGCTTAAAAACTAATGAAAAATAATTTTTATTTATTTTTGTTTTATGGGTTTTGAAATTATTTTTAATTACAAAGCCCACAAAAAAAAAAAAAAATAAAAAAAATTAATTATTATGTGATAAAATCGTTATAAATTGAAATTCTTAGTTTTAAGAAACAGACGCCCTGAGGAAGAGGACAAACAATCCTCGAAACGTCGGCGCGACAGTAAAATAATATAAATTACATTATTGTTTCATTTCAATGTAAAAAAATTTAAATTTTCACAAGTTTTAAGGCCTAAAAGAATTTTTTTTTTTTAATTTTTTCAATTCTTTTCCATGGAAAATGATGAAGAACATAACATATTGTATGTATTTAAACCTTTTTTTTATTTTTTTCTTTTGTTGTCAAAAATACTTTTAAAACCTACAAAAGATAAAAAAAATTCTATTTTTAAATTTTTTTCGGCCGACAAAAAAAAATTTTTTTTGTATCGACATTTTTCATGAAAAATGGTGAATAACACAAAAACATATGCATATTTGCAAAAATTAGTGACTTCATCGTGATTAGCGACTCAATATACAGTGTGGCCCATAATACTTGTCACTAAAGCAAAGTGTTATAAAAATCAAAGTCGTCTACAGTATTTTTTTTTATTTATCACAAACGCTGAACAACATTCCAAAATTTATTAAATTAATGATGAAGTTCGAAACTATCACTCTTTTTTTTTTGCTTACAAGATGTAAGCGTTTGAAAAAGTATTCACAGGCGGCACGCACAATTTTCTGCCCCATTTCGTCCTAAATCCTTGTCAAACGCTGCTTGAACCCATCAATTGTTAAGCCTTTTGTTGACCTTACTTTACCTAGCATATGGCCTCATACTCAAAAATCCAATGTCTTGAGATCCGGCGATGATGCTGGCCAATCTTCCGCAGAGATGAAATCAGTCGAATTTATCGGCCCTCTTCCTATATGAGGTACTGCTCCATACACCTTGATTTTGGTCACGTTTTCATATCGCTAAGCAGTCAATTCATCTTTTGGAGCATTCGCAAAACTTCTTGCGTACAAACGGTTACTCTGTTGGTTGTGGCTGTCTTGCAGGAAGAACAGTTTTTCATCCGAAAAAATTATTTCATCTGCACCGTGCCAGTCAAATAGCTCCTTACTTTTTGTAACAGGTAATTGCTTTTGCTTATTTGTTAGCGTTAGCTTTTATAGGCCTTGAGTCGTAGATCATTCCTGATAAGAAGCTGCTTGGAAGTTTTTTATATTTTCATATCCTTTTCTATAAAACAGGCTGATTGAGCAGGATATCGTCCTCTCACTTGTTTTATGACGTCATTTGTTCCCACAGTCCGACTGCGTCCAACTTTTTTTTAATCTTCGAGCCTTCCGTATCCTTATATCGTTTTATTGTCTTATGTATGAATTTTTCTGCTATTCCGAGTGGTTTTAGTGTTTTTATGATGTCACAATTTCTGTAATTTTTTTTAAAAAAAATTTATAACTAAGTCACGTTTGCCTTCCATGGCGCTTCTGAGTTTGATATAAAGAATATATTTTTTGCCATGTAACATACTTTCGTTGTGTACAATTAAATTGTGAAAAGCAATGCATCTTTAGATTATAAAAAAAATCAGGTTTTCAATTTTTTTCGGAACAGCGAAATTTGGTGACAGTTATTATGGGCCACACTGTACATAAAAAACAGTTATCATAGCATATTTTGAAATTTCACTTGATCTTAAAGGCATCAAAACATGTACACGGTTCGCTTCATAATTATGTATATTAAAATTATCGGTAAAAGCGTTTACCTTAAAATGACCATAAAATGAGTAAATTACCAGGTACGATTTTACGGATCTTGTTTTTGGGATCTCCGAACACTAAATAATAACTGTGTATTGTCAGATTTGGTTGATAATTTTTACCGATCTTGATCTTGCTTGAAACGAACTGTGTCGGCCAAAGTGCTAAACTTAAAATGACCATAAAACGAGTAAATGAGAAGCTCCGATTTTGTGGATTATATATTTGGAGTCTCTGGACCCCATATAATAACTGTGCATTGTCAGATTTAGTTGACAATTTAATCGATCTTGCTTGAAGCGAACTGTGTACCAACGACGATAAAATCATATACCTAAAATTTGCACAGGCTCACACCATTAAGGTGTACGAGATTTTTAAATGCCAAATCGTATACAACAATTATTGACCACCAATCGAAACAACTAATTAGGTCGTTGCCTAATGTCCCCTTGATTTTTTCGAAAAGATTCGGATTTTATCAGCTTTCTCTATAGCTTTGGTCTGCTATCCTCTTTTTCTATATTTTTCGATCTTTCGGATGTTATTCAATGTTTTTCCGTGATTTTCGATGATTTTCAAAAATTATCGAATGTAGTTGAAAATTATCGAAAAACACCGAAAAGTCGTAAGGTATGAAAAAGTATTTAAAAAAAATTGAAACTTATCAAATAAAATGGAAAAATTTTAATGTTCGCAAACTATCGAAAAAATCAAAGAAAAAATAGCTTTCGAAAAAATCGATAAAAGTCAAAATTTATCAAAAAAACATCGAGTAAGCGATAGAAAAAATTAAAATCCAAAATTTCGGCTTTTTCAGATCTAAAAGAATAGAAATCTAAAATTACGATTAATTTTGACCTAAAATAAAAAATTCCAAAATAACGATTCGATTCGAAAATAATGCAAATCCATTTATAAGGATAATGCAGTAATTTCTATCATAAAATTCATAATCATTGCGGTTCCTAATTGCTTTTTATTTTGATAACTAGACCAATATGGTGCTCCTAAGTTGTCTGCATTAATATTAAAAAAGTTGTATTTTTTTTTTTTGGTTGGTTTTATTTTATAATTTATTTTTAGATTATAACTTAAATATTTTCTCCTCGTTTACAATTTTTTTTAGCTTTTTGCCAATTATGATTTTAATTAATATTATATTTGTAGATGTAATGTGATCTTAATGTGTGTTTATTGTTATTTTATAGATTCTGCATTTTTTGTTTCGTTCATTTAATATACGCAAATAATAAAGAGTTCTTTTCTAAGTAATTAAAATTTTATATATTACGCGAATTTTTTGTTTTCTTCTTTCCGTTTTTTCTTGTTGTAGCGATATATTAATTTTTTATTTATTGTAAAAACATACATACACAGACCTTTTATGTTCTGCAATAAAATGATTCAAATCATCGCTCTTCCAGTATAACAGTTTCTTGTGGGTACAATTTCAGACTTTGTAACGTTTGACTGCTATCAATAGAAGTTAAGTCTCTGCGTGGCCAGCTAGAAATCACTTTAAATTCATCAATTAAAAACCCATTTGCAGAAACGAAGTTTAGTAAATCCTATAAAAATGATAACACATTCAAATTAACTTTCAAATGCTAAAAAATTACCACAAGTTTCACCTGTAACGTATTTTTTATGTAGAATCTTCTTTCCAGAAAATCTCCAGTTGGTTTCCGTATGCGTATTTTTGAAATATCTGGTTCTGCTTCAGTGGGTTCTTTGGGCAAAGATTGTTCAGCCTGTTTTTTGTTTTTAACAAAAATATCAAAAGTCAAACAAGTGTCATCATTGTAAAAGTAAAGCTAAATTCTATTGAGCGAACTTACAACTACTCTTATGGATTCTCTTCTTTCCTCCTCTTCGGCTCGTTCTGATTCAACACGTTGGCGCTCTGCTGCGATTGCGGCTTCTTTTTGTCGTTTTGCTGCATCTTTAGCCATATCAGCTTGTAATGTTTCTTGATATGCCATATCCTGTTCAGCTTTCACTTGGTCTCTGGCTGCGCGTTCATCCTCTTCACGTATTTCCACTTGTATATGTTCGGAATACATTTCAACAGCTTCGATTAGACGTGAAAGCAAATCATCCAAGCCAACGTTGCCTAAATACATATAATTTTATTGTTTATTTCATTTACCAAGAATAAAATAAAATATGCTTACCATGAATCACAGATAAGACTTCACATGATGTTCTTCCTGATAACCGACTTTTGCCAATTATTAAAATAGCGGGAAGTTTATCTAATGGTATACTTCGTACAGTTAATGAGGCGGTATTGCCAATGCATGCCGTAACTGAAGATAAGAATCTGTAATTGAAATAATTAAAAAATTAAATAAATCTTAAATCAGAAAACAATTCAATCGACTCATACAAATGTTTGTTGCTCTCAAATGTTAAATCCCAACCATAAAGTAAGAAGTTCTGCGCCAATGTTTGCATAATACTTTCATGCTTCATTAATCGATCACAGAAAACATTTGTGAGTATACTGCCGCCGTGATGCAAATAAATTGCCAGCAACTTACGCTAAAAAGAAAAAACAAGAATATTTATTTATAAAATTTCAGCAAAATACTGATCTGTTCAAATTACATCTCTAGCAGGTTTGTGACAAGCTGCTTTAAGTGCATCATCTAAACTGCCTGTATAGAAGACAGGATGAGGTTCACCAAAACGACGTATATAATTATCAACAAATTGTATTGATCCCATTGCTTCATCGTCGGTATTATTTGGAACTACAATAAATAAGAAGTTTAAACATTATGACAATTGTGAAAAAATGTGTTTTAACGTTAGTATATTAACGCACTTAAGTGTCTACTCTGAGGCTGTACTGGTGGTGAATCAGTAAAAAATTCTTCACAGGCATTAAAGTCTGAAGCATCTTCAAATTCATCGGCTGAACTATCAGTGTCAAGGGCGACAGCGCTAAAATTAAGTCAATCAATTAAAACTAGTAGAAGTAAATTATTAGCAATGAACTAACTTATTAGCACGACTGCTTGTAGACTTTGTGTTGTTTTTTATTTTGTCTGCAACATTTGTAAGTATAAAATTGTGTGACATCTCAATACCAGATTGCTAAAATCAAACAAAATATTTGAGTTACATAAGAAATGCGCAAAGTTTTTCCATGTAACCAACCGCTAGCGTTGAGTTATTATCGCAACCGTTTGGCCAACCCGTCCACTCTTGATGTCTAACAGGAATATCTGTAATATAATAGACATTCGTTTTAACTTCCTGTATTGTTGTGCGGCCATTTAAATTTAGTGAAATCGGACGATTACTGGGATGCTCGACTATTGTCAATGTAAAAGTTTTGTCCAAGCGACGTGTTATTTCATCACTAAAATATAAGGTTAACAATACTAAACGTATGAATATATGTTTTAATAGCAAATTTTACTTTTCTACATCCATACAGCCTTCTTCAGTTAAATCAATTAAAATAAGTTCATTCTCTAAAGATAAACCTAAATTGCACAGTTGTGTTGTTGGCTTCTGTGCATCATGTAATTTAGCTGGGGGCCAACCTCTTATAGCCTGACGACAACTTGGTATTCTTGTTTGATCTGATATTTTGGATTTTAATTGCTCTGTGAAAGATAATAAAATATATTTATTTATTTCATTTATTTAATGTATTTTGTATAATAATAGATTACACTACTGAACATAATTAACAACATTATTAAAAATTTTCCTCACTCGTAGTTTTTGGAGATATAGACCCAAATGTTAACCCATTTTTAAAGAAAAAATCAAATTGGATGATACATTTTACGAGTTTCAAGGAGTTGATTGCATTAAATTGTATCTCAAACTTTTAAGTGCGCCCAATAATTTAGGAACAGTGAACTAATCAAAAACCATTTTGGATACTTTTTCTCTAAATAACAAAAAAATTTGTGTTTTACACAAAAACCAAAACAATACACAAAATTAAGAGCTTATGTAACTAAGGCGCGCCAGAAATGTGCTTAGGCCACTCCTTCACCTTAGAGATGTAAAATACAGCTGCAGAGGCGACAAAAGGGTTTGGGCAAATATTCTTACGGCAGAAGCAGAGGAAGCGGCTCGTAACTACAACTTAAGCGAGCTCTACAATACGAAAAAGTTTTCGTTAAAATATACCAACACATCACTTCCAAAAATAATGAAAAGTGGACAGATAAGATACTGCAACTAAAAAATCCAGAGCACCACCAGCAAAATGAAACATGTCGCCCATTTTTCGTTCGCTTTCACCCTTGAAGATATAACACAGGCCATCCAACAACTTAGAGTTAACAAATTAACAGATAACGACAACATTCCAGTCGATTCATTAAGAGTTAATCCCACTTTAATGGCGCAGCGACTTCTTCGTTCTTTCGAAGCCATTTGGAAAGAAGAGAGACTTCTTGACGAATGGTTTGAGGACTTACTTATTAAAATTACTTAAAAAGTGACATCACCGTTTGTAATAAAGACAGCAATATCAACGCTGCTACCAACATTTTAACATATAAGAGAACAACATAAACACGAATACTTTACTGTGCTACTTTGATAGCGTTCTCTCTACGTAAGGTGGTACCGTGGAAGACATAGAAGTAAGAATCGACGAAGCGAAAAGTGTCTTTGCACAGATCCATAAAATATGAAAGTCAAGCATAACCTCAGCACAGACCAAACTGCGAATATTTAAACGAATCATTGAATCAAATCTTCAATCACTATTGCCTTATGCCTGCGAATCATCGGCACTCACAATAACACTGACGAAACGAATGCAATCTTTTTAAATTCTTGATTGAGACGGATATTGAGGATAATCACGAATTACGAACTTCATTTGAATATCTCAACTGAGAATACGAAAAGACGCTGGCAATGAATTGGCCAAACGATCAGGAAAGACGCTAGGGAAACTTGTCGATCAGCGCTTTCGAGGGACCCACAGAGAGATAGATGTAGAGAAAGACACAGAATATCGGGCCACCAAATGATAAAAAGTGATGTGTCAAAAAATCGGAACAAACTGACACATCATAATACAACGGGCCAGGGATCGAAATATGTAGCTATAGAAAATTAAGGCTCTACGCTCCTAACGGAGTTGTAGGATAATAGTAGTCTGACATATTTTCAAAAAACTCGAAATCAACAAAGCTTTGAGAACAGGAAAGTGCAAATTTCGTTTTTAATCCCAATCATACACACTTCATTGGAAAAATCTTTTTCAGTACTACAGAGTTACCCATATTCGAAGCGCCCATCAGGCAACACTGTAACTTTTGACAGCGATGTTAAATCGTTTTGAAGCGACATTCCATGCAGATTTTTACCATGGAACAGTACACGCAACGCGAACGCTCTAAAATTGTTGAAATTTACATTCAACAAAACAAGTCAATTTTGGCACAAAATTATCATGACCGATGAAGCTCATTTCCAGTTGAACGGAACGGTAAACAAACAAAATTGCCGTATTCATGCAACTGAAAATCCACAAGAGATTCAAGAGGTACCTCTTCACGATGCAAAAGTCACTGTTTGGTGCGACGTTTGTGCTAAAATGGTCATTGGGCCGTTCTTTTTCGAAGATGATAATGGCCACACGGTTACTGTTAATCAGGTGCATTATCGCGATATGATAACCAATTTTTTCATGCCAATTACTGGTTTCAACAAGACGGCGCGCCACCACACACAAGCCGCACTACAATCGATTTTTTGAAGCAATTATTTAAAAATAAAATGGGCGCTTCGAATATGGGCAACCCTGTGTAACTTTTACTCAAAAATAAAAGTCATACGTCAAAAGTTCAGAAGCTGTACAGGTCAAAATTTTTTTCAAATTAGCCGATATCATAAGTAAATGTAAGCCAAGATTTCTAGATATTTCTTGTTGGCTACTAATAATATATATCATGTATTTTGGTTAAACGCTTGATATTCTTTCATATTAATTAGCTGATTTTATTTTGCACTAGGTTATTCTTTTTTTTATATTGTGATTGCTTAACCTGCAACATTTTGACTGTTCGGCCATGCCATTATACAATAATAGTTGAGGCACTATATAAATTGGTCTTCTTTACTCTACTTTATTAGAAAACTCGAGAATTAATACAGACTTTCCATTTAAAAAAAATGCATATTGGCCCAATTAAATGTATGCTTTGTCTTTTTTAAACTTTTTTGAACATTCATTGAAACGAAATATCTCAAAAACTTAAATTTTATATATAAAAAAAAATATTAAATAAATTTATTTTAATATTAAATTTTTTTATGGACCAAATCCATTTCAAGCCATGCAGAAGGATTATTTCATGTTATGGAATTGAATGCCGATTAAATATGTTGTTTTTCAAAGGATATAAGGAGATCCATATTTCCCTGATTTGATTAAAAAAAAATTTATACGAAGTTATGCCCATTTTAGGCTGAAAATTTTTTCAAAAAAGCGGCATTTCCATCCAAATCAAAAGAATTAACTTTTGTCTTTTGATTCTAATAGAACTTCTTCTCTGTCAGAATCTTTAAAAAAAATTCAAAATGGTTGAAAATTGGCAGTGTTATAGCCCTTTTTATGAGAAAAAAGCAAAGCCAATTTTCTGAATTCAGAAAATTCAGCCGGATTTTTTCTTTATGTTTATAAAATTTCGCATCAATTACCTATATGATTGATCAAAATCCGCAATGACGGTAAAACATTATGGCCATGTAATAATACATAATTTATTTTAACATATTTTCGGCCAATTAAATCCACGTCGACCGAGCTTATCTTGTTCGTCTAAGTGTAAACTATTTTTTTCACTAAAAATTTTCAAATCCGCGATCTCGGGGCTTTTAGTATTGCCGGCTCCTCGCCTATTATCTCACAAAAACAGTCTGTTATTTACCATTAATCTTTATATAAAAATATAATTAACACTGTATTCGGGCATTTACATAACTAACTAGTTTATTTGGCAATATTATCCAAATTGATTGAATAATATTGTAGCGAAATTTGGTTTATGCTAGAAAACTCTTGAAATAAATACCAACGAAAGAAAACTAAACGATACTAGCTAGCATAAACATACTAGCACCATCTAGCGGCAAAATAATAAACTGAACAGACGCTGCAGTACACTATAAATAAAAGTCAACAACCGAGAGAAATTATCGCCGTCGTACAACGTACAACGCCATCTAACATCTAGCATAATAGCTAGCTCAACGTCAGTGCGCCATGCGCACCATTCACCATTGTGGTGAATTGTGGATAGTAGTAGAATGCACGCTACAAAGTAGCACTGGTGGGTTGTAGAAAATGGTAGAATATACGCCACTTAGAAGGTACTGGATTATTCGAGAGAGTGATGACTGCAGTATAAAAAGGGTTGTCATCTGAGCTGAGCACACAGTAGAATTAAACCAGCGAAGCAGTAAGCAATAAAGTGAATACAGTGTGATCCATAGTAGAACAAAACAGTTTTCTATACAGTGTTAAATTAATATTAGAATTTGAACGTTAATAAAATAAACCATTTTATAACTAAATAAGTTTGTGTGTTTTTAATTGTTACACAATCCAGTGATCGAACTCAGAAAAGTGTGAGAGATCGAAATTATCGTCAAAGGGACAGAAATTTCGTAACAATTGGTGTCAGAAGTGGGATTGTGTAAAAGAATTAACAATCAATTTTAGAAAAAAAAAAAATAAAAATAAATAAATAAAAATGGTCAAGTTTGACGAACTAAAAGTGGATCAACTGAAGAAAGAGTTGCAGCAGCTGAATCTGCAATCTACTGGCGGAAAGGTGGAGTTACAGAAACGCTTACGGCAGGCTCTTGAGGCTCAAGGTGTAAACCTGGAAGAGCACGAATTTTATAGTGATGTATCAGAATCAGCAGCGAAAGTGGAAGAAGCTTCTGGATCAGCGGCAAGTGGTGAAGTTGTGGATATGTCAAAGTTCGAGAAAATGTTAATGGCGATGACGCAGACAATGAGTCAAAATGCACTACAGATGAATAAAATAGACCAGAAGTTAAGTCAGAACGCGCTGCAGATCCAGGCGGTTCGAGAAGAAATTGATCAGAGCTTAAGTCAAAATGCACTACAAATGAATAGCAATATCCAGGCGGTTCGGGAAGAAATTGATCAGAGCTTAAGTCAGAACGCGACGCAGATCCACGAAATGAATCAAAACATTGAGGCTGTTCGAACAGAGGTGGCCAAAATGGTAAATGGCTTCGATGCAAAAATTATTGAGTTACGTGATGACGTTGAATCATTCAAGGAAGAAGTTCAAAATAATTTTGAGGACGTTAACAAAAGGATTCAACAGTTGGAAATAAGCGAACCAACCACTCAAGTCATAAGAGAAATCAGCGCAGAGAGGCTTAAGGCACCCTCGTACGATGGAACAACGCCATTTAGTGTTTTCAAGCTCCAGTTCGAAACAACATCTGGTCACAATCGTTGGGATAACGAAAGCGCAGCTGCAGCGCTAATTGTGGCATTAAAAGGCGCAGCTGCAGAAGTATTGCAAACAGTTCCAGTGGCGGAGCAGAAAAATTACAAGGCGGTGATGGATGCCTTACAGCGAAAATATGGCAGTGACCACATGAAGCAGATTCACAGATTGGAGTTAAAAAGTCGTATCCAGAAATCTGGTGAGTCCTTGCAGGAGTATGCTGCGGATATTGAGCGATTGGCACACCTTTCCTATCCTGACGAGTTAAGTGTCGTAGCTGAAAAATTCAAAATAGAGGCGTTTATTGACGGCATACGTGACTCAGAAACAAAACGCGAGACAATGAGGAGCCCGAAGACGACATTTAATGAAACAGTAACGGTTGCCCTCACCCAGGAGACGATTGCGTTGACATGCCGCCCATCACTGAAAACTCGTCGGATGGAGGTGGAGGCTGAAAAGAAAAATTCATCGTTCGCCAGCGGTAGCTTCAGCGGAAAATGCTACAATTGTGGTAAGCAGGGACACATGGCACGTGACTGCAAATCACGTCGTAAACGATCTGCATCACGTTCACCAAAAAGAAGACTTGGAAATAGGGTGAACGATGGCGAAAATGTTAGCGAGCAGCAGTCGTTAAACTAAAGAGAGTCAGTACAGCGGGGCGTGAGCTGACTCTTACAGATGATTGCCCCATAGTCTTGGTTTCGAAGCTCTGCCGAAATTCCAACAGCCTTACCATCGGTGGAAAAATCAACGGAAGACCATGTGAGCTTACTTTGGATACAGGCGCATCGCATTCAATTGTGAGGAAAGACTTATTTGATAGACGACGAGTAACGCCATTAAATGGGATCCAATTGAGAACAGCGACAGGAGAAATTGCGCAAATAGTAGGAAAAGTTACAGCGAGTATTCTTATCGGCAACAAAACTGTGGAACATGATTTTATTGTTGCAAACATCACCGATGAGGTTATCATTGGCGTGGACTTCATGATTCGACACGGGTTCACTTTGGATCTTAAAAAAAAATCGTTAAGGTATGCCAATGTAGAGTTACCTTTAGACATTGGCTGTGGACAAAAATTAACAATTGCAAGAGTCTACATAAGTGAGCGCTGTCGAATCGAACCCAACACCGAAGAAATTATTTGGGCCACAACAAATGAAGACTGTGGGACAAGCCATCTGTGGGTAGTGGAAGCAGATAAGAAAAATTTTAAGAAAGACCTGATTATTGGAAAGACCCTAGTAAACACAAGAATAGACAGAAAAATACCGGTGCGAATTTTGAATCCAACAAATAAGCCGAAATGGATGCAAAAAGGTGAACTTATAGCGCAATGTGAGAAAGTTACGGCTGTGATAAATTGTGAAAATAACCAGCAGAACACACAAGGCCCAACTTTAACGAAATCGTCGGCCATGGAAGTATTGACGAAAGAATGGACGAAGGAGTTGTCTGCCCAGAACAAAAATAAAGCAAAAAGGTTTCTGCAAAAACATTGGCGGATATTTGCGTCCAAAGGAGAAAATAATGGCCGAACATCAGTTGTCAAACATCGTATTGATACAGGTGATTTTCAGCCGATTCGTCAACCTCCAAGGAGGCTAGCACTCGCTAAGAGAGAAGAAGTGACGGGCCTTATAGAAGATATGGCGCGAGAAAATGTCATTGCACCATCAGAAAGCCCATGGAGTTCACCGGTCGTACTTGTGAAGAAAAAGGATGGAAGTATGCGATTCTGTGTGGATTACAGAAAACTGAATGACGTCACCAAAAAAGACAGCTACCCGTTACCCAGAATCGATGATACACTGGATACATTATCTGGAGCAACATGGTTTTCCACCCTGGACTTACAAAGTGGATATTGGCAGGTGGAAATAGATGAAAAAGACAAAGAGAAAACTGCCTTTAGTATTGGGAATGGTCTATGGCAGTTCAACGTCATGCCGTTTGGTCTTTGTAACGCTCCAGCTACGTTTGAACGGTTAATGGAACGAGTTCTCAAAGGACTACATTGGAAGACTTGTCTAGTGTATCTCGATGACATAATCATCATGGGTAAAGATTTTGATGACCACTTGAAAAATCTGGAGGAAGTGTTTGAGCGCTTGGAGACAGCTGGACTAAAATTAAGTGCGAAAAAGTGCTCACTTTTCCAGCGTGAAGTCAAATATCTGGGGCACAAGGTTACGTCAGAAGGAATACACACAGATGAAGATAAAATAAAAGCTGTGAAAAATTGGCCACGTCCATCTAATCTTCATGAGTTGCGAAGTTTTCTGGGTCTATGCACTTATTACAGACGCTTTGTTCCTGGTTTCGCAAATGTTGCAGGCAGTCTACATGAGCTGACACAGAAAAATCGAAAATTCGAATGGAGTGGGGCACAGGAAACTGCATTCCAAAAACTGAAAGAATTACTGTCCACAGCGCCAATACTCGCGTACCCAATACCCGGCAAAGAATTTGTATTGGACACCGATGCGAGTGGCCATGGTATTGGAGGAGTTTTGTCCCAAATCATCAATGGTCAAGAAAAAGTCGTCGCATATTTCAGCAAAATTCTGTCGAAACCTGAGAGGAATTATTGCGTAACTCGGAGAGAGTTACTGGCAGTAATGGAATGCGTGAAACACTTCCATAAGTACTTATATGGACAGCACTTTCTCCTGAGGACAGACCATGCAGCATTAAGGTGGCTACTTCAATTCAACGATCCTGAAGGTCAAATCGCACGGTGGATAGAACGCTTGCAGAGCTATGATTTCACCATAGAGCATCGCAAAGGAAGCCAGCATGGAAATGCGGATGCACTTTCCCGTCGTCCATGTAAAATTGAATGCGGTCATTGTTCGCGAACAGAAAATAAAGCTGGAACAATTGATGTGCGCCTTTTGAACGTTTTGCCTGAAGAAAAGTGGACAAAAGAGGAGGTAAAACGGGACCAGCGCAATGATACAGATTTGGCAATTATAATTAAGTTTAAGGAGCTGGGTAGGAAACCGGCGTGGCAAGAAATTTCAAATGAAAGCCAAATCTGTAAAGCATACTGGGCGCAATGGCAAAGCTTGGAGTTGCATGATGGTTGTCTCTACCGAATCTGGGAAAGCGAGGATGGTAAAACTCGCTCAAAACTGCTGGTTATTCCAAAGGCTAAATTTAAGGAAATAATCGAGGATTATCACAATGGATCGAGTGGTGGACATCTGGGCATAACGAAAACCACAGAGAAAATAAAGAAACGGTTTTATTGGGTAGGATGCCAAGAATCAGTTGCTGACTGGATCCGCCGTTGTGACCAATGTGCAATTGCTAAAGGACCAAGGCAACGCACTCGGGGAAAAATGCATCAGTATAACGTTGGAGCTCCCTTTGAGAGGATAGCCATGGATATAGCGGGACCTTTTCCAATCAGCAATGCAGGAAATAAATACATCCTTGTGGTAATTGATTATTTCAGTAAGTGGCCAGAAGTATATCCCATTCCCAATCAAGAAGCAAAAACAGTGGCAGACATTTTCATCAAAAATTGGATTTGCCGATATGGAGCTCCACTTGAGTTGCATTCCGACCAAGGACGAAATTTTGAGTCGACACTTTTTAAGGAGGTTTGTGACATGCTTGGAATACAGAAGACACGCACCACAGCTTTGCATCCTCAGTCCGATGGCATGGTCGAAAGGTTCAACCGTACTCTAGAGGAACATTTAAAAAAGGTTGTCGATAAAGGGCAAAAAGATTGGGATGAGCATCTACCAATGTTTCTGATGGCTTATCGGTCGGCAATACACGATACCACTACAGTTACGCCAGCAAAAGCCATTTTTGGTACGGACTTAAGGCTTCCAGCAGATTTGAAGTACGGAGTAAGCGTTGTCCCAGAAACGACCCATGCTGACGATTACATGTCGCGGAAAAGAGAAGAATTAGCAGATATACACGAGCTTATTAGAAGACGTACTCAATTGGCTAGCGACAAGATGAAAGCTCGGTATGACCTGCGAGCAAATACTGAAGGGTTCAAAGAAGGTCAACTAGTGCTGCTACATAACCCACAACGAAAACGAGGCTTGTCTCCTAAATTACAGACTCATTGGGAGGGACCTTACCGGATCGTCACAAGGATTAATGATGTTGTGTATCGAATCCAAAAATACCCCGGGAACAAAAGTAAATTAAAGGTAGTCCACATCGAAAGGCTGGCACCTTATACTAGGGACGGAGAGACTCTTGTTCGGGACGAACAAGTTTAAGCGGAGGGCAGTGTAGCGAAATTTGGTTTATGCTAGAAAACTCTTGAAATAAATACCAACGAAAGAAAACTAAACGATACTAGCTAGCATAAACATACTAGCACCATCTAGCGGCAAAATAATAAACTGAACAGACGCTGCAGTACACTATAAATAAAAGTCAACAACCGAGAGAAATTATCGCCGTCGTACAACGTACAACGCCATCTAACATCTAGCATAATAGCTAGCTCAACGTCAGTGCGCCATGCGCACCATTCACCATTGTGGTGAATTGTGGATAGTAGTAGAATGCACGCTACAAAGTAGCACTGGTGGGTTGTAGAAAATGGTAGAATATACGCCACTTAGAAGGTACTGGATTATTCGAGAGAGTGATGACTGCAGTATAAAAAGGGTTGTCATCTGAGCTGAGCACACAGTAGAATTAAACCAGCGAAGCAGTAAGCAATAAAGTGAATACAGTGTGATCCATAGTAGAACAAAACAGTTTTCTATACAGTGTTAAATTAATATTAGAATTTGAACGTTAATAAAATAAACCATTTTATAACTAAATAAGTTTGTGTGTTTTTAATTGTTACACAATCCAGTGATCGAACTCAGAAAAGTGTGAGAGATCGAAATTATCGTCAAAGGGACAGAAATTTCGTAACAATATGTAGGATAATTTTAAAATTAAAATTAACGATGGATTTATATTTGACTAACTCACCAACAGTGGCAACAGACGGCAGTCTTATTGTATAAGTTTGTTGATTAAAATGTATATTGAATGTTAGAGTTTTAACATCTTTAGACTTTGTGGAATCTAAATCAATATCGGATGTGAGATCGATTATATCAGCATCTGCAGATGTTGAAGCAACTGTAAATGTAAGAATAATATAGTTATTAAGTTTCTTATATATTATAGTTATATAGTTATAAGTTTGAATTAATATACAAGTTAAGGAATTACTTCCGTTATTTAAAAATGTAAGCACTTCAACTTACCTGGAACAAATGCACTTTCAGCAGCGCTACTGGAATCCCATCTATTACAATTGGAAGACCCAGCAGCAGTGGAAAAATTATTTAATGTAGTGGCGCGATTCGAAGCAGCACTATAAGATGGCACTTCGTCCAATATAGGGCGTACTACTGGTGGTGGTGGAGGTGGACCTTCATCTTGCGGCATGACACGTTGTATGGCAGCCTTCAAATAAATAATGATTGTCAAATAATAAGTTTTACTTAAACATAAAGCATTTTGTGACGAACCATAAGATCCCAATCAGTTTCCTCCAAATGTGAGAAGGCTTCACCAATATCGTCGATACCAGAGATACTCTAAATATATTGTAAATAAATTAAACTGTTTCAAATCTCTATTATTAATATTATTATGAATATTCATACATGTAGGAATTGAGCCAGACAGACTGAAACAGTTAAGGAGCGGACGGGAATACTAAAAACAAGACAGATAGACAACACTGAAAACTGGACGAATAGTAACGTAGCGTGGGCAAGACTTAATGACAAAAAACAACGAAGCGTGGGATAATTTGAAAACGAACAAGGGGCAGAGTAAGTTGAAAACGAGCAAGCACACGACGGGGACAAAAATCAACAAAACCTACCGAGTTTCATTAAAAACTCTACATACAATATACGAGTGTTTTACAAAATAGATTTGGGAAGTTGACTTTTAAGCAGGGACCCAAAGGTGTTTACCTTAAATTTACATATGTTTCTGTTATGTTATGTTTAAAATAAATAAACTTTATTATGTTATGATTTACAAGGATTCAGTATATATTTTAATTACTAAAATTATTGGATAGAGGAAAATAAGTGTGTATAAACGAGTTTTTGTTTACTCTTCTTATTTTCTAATTCTCATTAGAGAATCATGTCACTGACTTAATTTTATGGACAAAAATATACAGGAAGAATATGATTTACAAAAACTTATTGCATCTATTCCAAGAAGGATACAAGTCGTGATTTATATTCGTGGTGGACACATCAAGTTTTTCTTATAAGTTTATTAGTTTCTTCATATGTCCCTTGCAGTTGCAAAGAATTAGTGTTTTTATTTTTGTTCCATAAACTTTTGTTTTTGATTATATCAAATAATTCTTTTGTTGTTTTCTAATGAGGAATTAGTAAGAGAATTGAGTACAAAAAAATTTCCAAAAAATTTATACATTTCTTATTTTTATTCAATATGAAAGTGGAAATTGTGTTTCATAATTTATTTTTGATAGACTGTATGTATATATATTACTTTTATGACATCACCAGAGGTGGTTCCCGGTTCCAAAAAGAGCACGATTTTAATCCATTTCCGATATTTTTTTGGCACCAATCAATGAAAAGATGTCGAAAATGAATTTTGATCATTACAATAGGTGTTCCCGAGTCCCAATAGAACCTGATTTTTGTCCATTTTTAAAATTTTCTTTTGTATTAATCATTACATTATAAAATGAAGACGAAAATGGATCATTTTGACCAAAGGTGATTCCGAGTCTAAACAGTGCCCGATTTTGGTTTATATTCGAACTTTTTTCTTTCGCACCAATCAATCTAAAAAGGTTGAAAATGGATTTTGACCATCACCAGAGCTGATCCCGAATTCAAAAAGTGTCTGATTTTGGTCCATTTTGGAAAACATTTTCATAGCTTGTTCGATAATTTCCGATAGTTTTCGACATACATATATTGATTTTTCGACAAGTTTCGATTTTTTTTTTCCAAAAATTTCTACTTTTTTAACATGTATTGACATTTATTTTTGCTCTTTTCGACATATTTCAACATACTTCAGCTTTTCAAATATCAATAATAACGATTATTTTGGATCGAAAAAAATAAAATCCAAAATTACGATTATTTCTGATCTAAAAACATAAAAATCCATGCATGAAATTATTTTTGATCTAAAAAAAATAGAAACCTAAAATATTAATTCGAAATTAATAAAAATCCAAATTAACGATCATAAAATTTATAATCGTTACGGTCCCTGTGGAAACATTCCTTTTGGTTAAATTTGATCAGAGATAGATTGAACCCTGAAAAAAATATTTCTTCATAGCTAAGCTTATGGAACGATTTTTATAAAATCTGATATGGAGATCTATCCTGCCCTGCCTTAGGGTTCAATAAATTGAACATGAGCAACATGAGACCATGATTTTTATTTTTGGGAGCGATCACATAACATAGCATCAAGTAAAATGGTACTAAATCGTTTTGTATTGTCACCATAATTTCAACCACTGGAAGAACTCTAGTAAATAAAATGATAACATTGTTGTTTGAGTCAAAAACTTTAATGTCCACATCAAAATAGTCTTCCGAGAAAATTAAATAAAACTCAGACACAAATGACGTCAATACAAAAAATGCCGGGCTTTGATGGCGATAGAGGTATAAAAAAGAATTGCAGATAGAAATTCTATCAGTAGTAGAGGTGCGGATAGAATTAGAAAGAAAGAGAAACAAAGGAATATACATATATACAGTGTCGGACAAAACATAAGCACGGAGTAATGACTACTTACATTTTGGTTCGTAAAAACTTAAAGAAGAAGTATTAATTAATTTTTTTTAATTTGTTTTCTTAAGTTACTAATATTTATTAAAAAAATCACATTTGTATTAAAAATTATTTGTTATTAAATAAATTACGATTTAAAAAGACCAGCGCCTTCAATATTGGTGCGACAAAACAAAAGCACATTTCTAATGAGTAATTTATGAATGTGGAGGATGGGGCTGCTTGTAGAAGTCCACGTAAGTGGGGAAAGTCCTGATCGCCACTCACTTGGGAGTGGCCAGAGATGATTCTTTTGCAAGCAGTTCAAGCAGCTCACAAACTTCCGGCCTTTTTTTGGCCAAGTATCCTCTGGAGATCCCTTGGACACCCGTCCGGGGTGAGCTAGTTGTGAGAAGGCGGGTCTCTCCTAGACTTAAAACTTGGAATGTGTGCGTAGGGTTTGGGTCCCACCACACATTATCATCATTTCCAATGAAAACCAAATCAGCCTCGGATAATAGCCCCCACTACGATGACGACCACTGCAAACGAAAAACGGACAATGATTTACGGATATGCACCTGGAATGTCCGGACCCTCCATAGGGAAGGTGCAACTATCCAACTGGCGGAAGCCCTCGTAAAAATAAAGGTTGACATCACCGCCATCCAGGAGATGCGATGGAAAGGACAAGGCTGCTCTAAACGGACGAACTGTGATATCTACTACAGCGGCCATGCGGAGAGGCGCGAATTTGGTTGCGGATTCGTTGTAAGTCGAAAATTACGCCACCTAGTTTCCCGGTTCACGCCAATAAACGAAAGGCTGGCTACGATCCGTATCAAGGCAAAATTCTTCAACATAAGCCTAATTTGCGCGCACGCCCCGACGGAGGAAAAGGACGATGCCACCAAGGATGATTTCTACGCGAGCCTAGAGGACGTGTATGACCGTTGTCCGACCCACGATGTAAAAATAGTCCTCGGCGATTTTAACGCGAAGGTCGGAAGAGAAGGCATCTTTGGCGCTACAGTCGGTCAGTTCAGTCTCCACGAGACCACTTCAAACAACGGTCTGAGACTGATCGACTTCGCCGCGGCGCGAAACATGGTAGTTAGTAGTACCAGATTTCAACACCTCGACATTCACAAGGCCACCTGGCTATCCCCGGATCAAAAAATGAAAAACCAAATTGATCATGTTGTGATCGACGGAAGGCACGCTTCAAGCATTCTGGATGTGCGTACATTTCGGGGGGTCAACATTGACTCCGACCACTATCTTGTTGCAGCTAAGATCCGCATGCGGCTATGCAATGCGAAGAATGTACGCACGGGCATGCAACGAAAGCTGGACGTCGCCAAGCTGCAATCACAACGGTCTGCCGAGGCGTACTCCGCTCAACTCTCGGTTAAGCTCAACCAACCAACCTCTGGAACCGACGACGCCGGTGGACTTTGGACACACATCTCCCACTCCATGCGTGCTGCTGCCGAGGAAGTCATTGGTTTTCGACGCCCACAACCTCGAAACCAATGGTATGACCAGGAGTGTCGCGATGCGACTGCTGAAAAAAAACGCCGCATACAAGAAGACGCTGCAGTTAGCCGCAACGCGAGCCGTGCGAGAAAACTACCGCGAAAAGAGGAAGGAAGAGAGGCGCATTTTTAGACGTAAAAAAAGGGAGCAGGAAAAGCGTGAGCGTGAGGAACTTGAGGTGTACCAGGGCAAGAAGGATGCACGAAAATTCTATCAACAAGTTAAGCGTCTAACTCAAGGTTTCAAGCCCGGAGCATCCACTTGTAGAGACGAAAATGGAAATCTGGTTACAGATACACAGAGTGTACTGAGGTTATGGAGGCAGCATTTCTCCAACTTGCTAACGGGCGATGATCCCACCAATTCCGCCCAGAGAGAATGCAGTACGATACCACCAATCGATGATAACGCAGTGGAAGTACCATCACCTAGCCATGAAGAGGTTCGAGTTGCTATCCAGCGACTCAAAAACAACAAAGCAGCGGGTGCTGACGGCCTGCCAGCTGAGTTGTTTAAAGCTGGTGGCGATGAATTGATAAGGTGCATGCATCAACTCATCAGCAAAATATGGCTAGCGGAAAGCATGCCCGACGATTGGAATCTCAGCGTGCTTTGTCCTGTAATAAAGAAAGGAGACCCGACAATCTGCGCCAACTACAGGGGTATCAGTCTTATTTCCATCGCATATAAGATCCTCTCGAGCGTATTGTGTGAAAGATTGAAGCCGTATACAGAAACGCTGATCGGATCCTATCAGTGTGGCTTTAGACCTGGTAAGTCCACCATAGACCAGATTTTTACACTACGCCAAATCCTGGAGAAAACCCATGAATATCAAATCGACACTCACCATCTCTTCGTCGATTATAAAGCTGCGTTCGATAGCCCAGTGCGGGATTGCCTATACGCAACAATGTCTGAGTTCGGTATACCTGCAAAGTTGATAAGGCTCTGCAGGATGACGTTGAGCAATACGTTTAGCTCCGTCAAGGTAGGGAATGACCTCTCCGGAACTTTTAATACCGAGCGAGGTTTCAGACAAGGCGACCCGCTCTCGTGCGATCCCTTCAATTTCATTATGGAGGGGATCGTACGAAAAGCCGGTGTGCATCATAATGGCACCATTTTCTTCAAAGGTGTTCAGCTCCTTGCGTACGCTGATGATATTGATATTATCGGTCGGAGTAAGAGAGATGTTACTGCTGCTTTCACTGCTATTGAAAAGGAATCAGCCAAAGTGGGTTTGACGGTAAACGAGGGCAAGACGAAATACATGATGTCTACTAACAACAACAAGATCTAGACTCTCATGTTACAGCGTGGTAACTGTAAATTAGAAGTTGTCAAGGAATTCATTTGCCTTGGCACTGCCGTAACCAGCAACAATGATGTCAGTCTGGAGATTAAGCGGAGAATAACAATTGCTAATAGGTGCTACTACGGTCTCAGTAAGCAATTACGTTGCAGAGCTCTCTCTCGATCGACAAAGCTAACACTCTACAAGACGCTCATTCTACCTGTGCTTCTTTATGGCGCTGAGGCATGGGTGGTTTCGACAACAGACGCAGCCGCTCTTGGGGTGTTCGAGAGGAAAGTTCTCCGCAAAATCTTTGGTCCTTTTCGAGTTGGCGACGACTATCGCATTCGAATGAACCACGAGCTGTATGAGCTCTACGCCGACATTGACATAGTTAAGCGTATAACAATACAGCGACTACGCTGGCTGGGTCATGTCCATCGTATGGATAAAGAAGCTCCAGCGAAAAAGGTATTCGAAGGGAAGGTCCCCGGTCAACGACGAAGAGGGAGACCATGCCTCCGGTGGATAGACCAAGCTGAGGAAGCCCTAACCGCGCTTGGCATTAACGATTGGAGAAGGCGCGCGCAAAACAGAGGCGCCTGGCGAGAGCTAATGAGGTCGGCCGTAACCTGACAACGGGTTGTTATGGCCATCTAAGTAAGTAATTTATGAAGTAGAAATAACGTTAATATTTTGTAGAAAATACATTTGATTTGATAACTGCTGTACATCTTCTTGGCATAGATTCTATTAGGTTGCTGATTATGTCGTTGAGAATATTATACCAGGCTATTTTTGTTTGCTCAAATAGGGAATCTGGATTTTTATAATTTTGTCTATTTATTTTTCTGACAAAAATTTCCCAAAGGTTCTCAATTGTGTTGAGGTCTGGGGATTGTGCAGGCCACTTCAAAACTTCGATATATTTACTTATCATATACTCTTTCACAACCATCGAGGTGTTTTTGGGTTCGTTGTTGTGAAGAAAGGTTTACTTTTAGGGCATTTACTCTTCTGTGTAAGGTAATATAACGTTCTGAAGGATGTCTTTATAAGCGATTCGTACCATTATGCCATTTATTTTATGAATTGGACCGATTCCAAAACTGGAAAAACATCCCCACACCATTACATATCCTCCGCCATAAATTACTCATTAGAAATGTGCTTTTGTTTTGTCGCACCAATATTGAAGGCGCTGGTCTTTTTAAAATCGTAATTTATTTAAGAGATTATGGAGGGAACACTTTTCCAAGCTGCTTGCTGGCGATGACTCCACCAATCCCGCCTTTGGAGAAATTAACCCGATACCACCAATCAACGACGATGGTGTGGACGTACCACCACCTAGCCATGACGCGGTACGAGTTGTGATCCAACGACTTAAGAACAACAAAGCGGCTGGTGCCGATGGCCTGCCAGCTGAATTGTTCAAGACCGGCGGCGATGAGCTGATAGGGTGTATGCATCAACTCATCTGCAAAATATGGCTAGTTGAAAGCATGCCGGACGATTGGAATCTCAGTGTCCTTTGTCCTGTACTGAAGCAAGGTGACCCAACAATCTGCGCTAACTACCGGGGAATCAGTCTTCTTGCCATCTCTTACAAGGTCCTGTCGACTGTACTGTGTGAAAGACTTAAGCCGTTTGCCAACACACTGATTGGGCCTTATCAGTGCGGCTTTAGACCTGGTAAGTCCACCATAGACCAGATCTTCACACTACGTCAAATCCTGGAAAAAACCCACGAAAAACTGATCGATACCCATCATCTCTTTATCGATTTTAAAGCAGCTTTCGATAGCCCGATACGGGATTGCCTGTATGCCACCATGTCTGAGTTCGGTATACCTGCGAAGCTGGTGCGGCTTTGCAGAATGACGTTGAGCAACACAGCCAGCTCCGTTAGAGTAGGAAGGGACCTCTCCGAACCATTTGATACCGAACGAGGTTTCAGACAGGGCGATCCATTATCCTGCAACCTCTTCAACTTTGTGATGGAAGGGGTGTTGCGAAGAGCCAGTGTACATCGTAATGGCACTATTTTCTACAAAAGTGTCCAGCTCCTTGCATATGCCGATGATATTGATATCATTGGACGTTGTAAGCGAGATGTTACTGCTGCGTTCTCTGCTATCGAAAAAGAGTCAGCGAAAGTGGGTTTGACGGTGAACGAGGGCAAAACAAAGTATATGCTGTCCACAAACAGGGAGACGCGGCGTATTGGATCCTTTGTTACTGCGAACAACTATACTTTCGAAGTTGTCAAGGAATTCACCTATCTTGGCACCGCCGTGAACACTCAAAACGATGTCAGCCTGGAGATAAAGCGAAGACTAACTCTTGCTAATAGGTGTTACTATGGTCTCAGTAAGCAATTGAGTAGTAGAGACCTCTCTCGCCCGACAAAACTGACACTCTACAAGACGCTCATCTTACCCGTGCTACTTTACGGCGCAGAAGCATGGGTTGTGTCGCAGACTGATGCAGCCACGCTTGGGGTGTTTGAGAGAAAAATTCTTCGCAAAATCTTCGGTCCTGTTCACGTCGGCGACGACTACCGTATTCGAATGAACCACGAACTGTACGAGCTCTACGCTGACATTGACATAGTCAAGCGCATCACTATTCAACGTCTGCGCTGGCTGGGACATGTTGTGCGTATGGACGAAGAAGCTCCGGCGAAAAAGGTGTTTGATGCGGAAGCCGCTGGGCGACGACGAAGAGGAAGACCATGCCTCCGATGGAAAGACCAAGCCGAGGAAACCCTATCCACGCTTGGTGTGAATGATTGGAGAAGGCGTGCGCAAAGCAGAGGCGCCTGGAGAGAGCTTTTGAGGTCGGCCGTAACCCGGTAACGGGTTGTTATGGCCACCCAAGTAAGTAAGTAAGTAATTTATTTAATGACAAATAATTTTTAATACAAATGTGATTTTTTTAATAAATATTAGTAACTTAAGAAAACAAATTAAAAAAAATTAATTAATACTTTTTCTTCAAATTTTTACGAACCAAAATGTAAGTAGTCATTACTCCGTGCTTATGTTTTCTCCGATACTGTAGTTATGAATCAAAATTTAAATATTGGAACCTTTGAATCAGGAAGCAGGCTACGTGTACAAAACTGCGGACAAAGTCTAGGATTTTATATAATCATTATGTATCCAAATAAAAAAGTGTATTGCATTAAGAATTTTAACGGGTGATTTTTTTAAAATTTATTTTTCAGTGTAAATTTTTTGACACATCACGCGTACTTCTTAACATGTGTCAAAAATGCTCAGTAAGGTTTGCCATTTCATCATGAATAGACAAATAAACGAACAGCACTTGCAAATAATTCAATTTTACTATCAAAATTCGTACTCTGTGAGAAATGGGTTTCTGTGTGTTCTTATCGAAAAATTTTCTTCAGCAACGAACCTCATTTTTGGCTCAATGGGTACGTCAACAAACAGAATTACCGAATTTGATCTGAAGAGCAGCCAGAGGCAATTCAAAAACTGCCAATGCACCCTGAAAAATGCAGTTTGGTGCGGTTTGTGGGCCGGCCGTTTTGGAGCAGTCCATTGGCCGCCAAAATCATGCGATTTGACCCCACTAGACTATTTTTTGTGGGGCTACGTGAAATCTCTCGTAAACAGGGACAACCCAGCCACAATAAAACCCCTGGAAGACAACATTACAGCTGTCATTGCTGAGATACCGGCAGAAATGCTGGAAAAAGTTTGCCAAAATTTGAGCTTACGGATGAACCACATCAGGCGTAGCCGCGGGCAATATTTACATCAAATAATCTATAAAAAGTAAATGGCAGGAATTGATTTATCGCTCCAAATAAATATTTTATTCACTAGTGCAAATTTTGTTCTTTTTGAATTTTCAAAAGACTTAAAAAATCACCCGTTATTTAACTTTAATGGGCTATTTTTTGTAGCTCTTAAATCAATAATTGGGAACGTGTTAAAAATTCCTAAAACAATATACGGGAAGGTACCAATATACACTCCCCAAAAAAAACTGCGTTAGAGTTTCCAAACGTATTCCTAAGGCAATGTTCAGTATGGTTTCCATTAAGGAAGGTTACCATATTGTCGCTCACTTGTACAACGGCCCTAATTGACATTTTTGATTTTGTTCAGGAGACACAAAAAACTGTATAAAAACCGACAATGCAGAATATAGAAATTTTTTTAAATGCAGTTTAGTTACAAAAACAATAACATAATTATTTTTAATGAAAACGCTAATTTTTTTTTATTGATACTTATTTTATTTCAATTAGGGCTTTTTGTGTATGCAAAAGTGCATTTCGGGCTTTTTGCAGTTACTTTGAAAACTAAAAGTGTAATTCATTTGCAACAAAATTAAAGAAAATATGCAAATATTGTACTTATTGATGTAATTTTCAGTAAATAATCTTTTCTTTCAAACATAATATTGCAAACGTTGGAAATTGTGTTTTCAGAAATATTCTAGAGACTGAGTACGCGCTGAGTTTTCGGACGAAATTCGTCTTCTGCTTACCGGATCAACAAGGCCTATTACATTTAACTTTTTTTGCTCTCATGTCATTTTCCAAAATGCATCAAAGATGGCTTTCCTTACATTTGTCCTAAAAAGCAAACAGTACCGGTTACGTCTTTGCTCGCAATATTTTGATGTACAAGGTGGTCCAAGCCGTCTTTCGGCCTCTTGACACAAACCATTTTCAATCGAAACGCCTATGTATTGAACTCCTCGCATTCGTATTTTCATATTTAAAATCCGATCACGTTATAATTGTTCCGGGATTGAATCAGAAGCATAGATCTCACACATAATATTTTCCTTAACACTCATTGCGAAAAATTAAAACGAAGGCCACATACGCGTTCTAACATAAGATATGAACTAATTGTTACATTTTAAAATTGGTAATTACACGGAAATTTTGAATTCAAAATTCTCTAGAAATTTTGAAAACTACTTCGCAAGAAAAAGCATTTAGGGCCTTTTAACATATAAAAAATGTTGAATGTAGTTAGGGCTTTTTAATATCACCTAATAAACTTGGTATTTTTTGTGTTACCGTTCCAATTTTTTGGGTGAACGTGCATTTGAGGTTGGTCTTCAGGAATATGTAATAAACTGGATTTTAAAAAAAATGTCAATTAGGGCCGTTGTACGAGTACAAGTGGGCGACGATATACATTCATAGTAAAGTTTCCACATACATTCTTAAAGCAATGAGCGGGAATGTTTCCTCAAAAATTGCTCAAAGAGTGAAGGGAGCGTTTCTATGAACATTCTTAAAGCAGCAAGGACATCGTGTATAAAAAAGAAATGGAATGTGATACGGAACGGAATGTTCTTTTAGAGAATGCTACAAGTATGAATATTGAAATCTATCCGTTTTCTTGTAAGATGATACAATAAGAAAAGAAAAATGAATTACAAAAGTTTAAATTATAGCAGTTTTTTTAGATAATGTAAAGTGCCCTATTGCCGTCCACCTTTGGTATAGTTAAGCAATACTAAGCTTTTTTTTTTTTTTAAATAAACAATTATTTTTTACTAACAAAAATATAACATCACATTAAAATTTTTTTTTTCCAAATTTCGTCCACAAAAATTTCAAGTTCCTAAAGCCAACCACTGACATAATTAATGCCGTCCACCTATATTTTCATTCAGATTTTGTATCTTTATAAAGATAAATCTAAAAAAAGGATTTAAAATTAAACTATTTTTATTTAAGTAATTATTTAATTACTTAAAAATAAATAAAAAGTGTTTAAAAAATTTAATAACACAGTCCTACAAATTCGTTCCCCTTTTTTGACTTCAGTGCTGATTTATTGGGTTTCGGGAAACCCTGAAATCAAAATTGCTCTTTCGCGTAATGCCGTGTTTTTATGTTATATTTCTTGATCTTCTACTATTAAATTTTTGTAAGAATGAAAAAACATTCTAGCAGAACCTAAAGCTGCGTCTAATGCATTTGACGAACGCGAGAGTGAATAGGCATACATTTGCTATTTTTATAGCATGTGGTATCCTCCCTGATATGGGATAGTAGAAGATCAAGAAAGATAACATGAAAACGTAGCTTAACGCCCAATTTCCATGTGATCTTATCTTATCTTGTTAAATCTTAAACATGCTATTAAGATAGCAAATGTATGCTATTCACTCTCGCATTCTCCAAGCGCTTTAGGTTCTGTTCGCATGCTTTTTCTTTCTTACAAATATTTGATTTGATATCCCTGATATGGGATAAGATAAGAGCACATGGAAATTGGGCTTAAGGTTTTTGAGATATTCTAATCTAAAAGTGCGAAAACACTGTTCTTTGACGTATTTAAGGTTATGTAGTACCGTGATTTTTTTTTTTTATTTATGTGTGGGATCTGAAAGTACAATTCTTTTTTCTTTCAAATGCTGTTGAGTTTTTTTTAAAATATCTTTGATTTCGCTAAGTTATCGCATTTTGAAATTTTGAAATCTTTTGATATGCAAATGTCCCTAATGAGTTTTCAGGTACAACGAAAATCACAAACATTAAAATGCGTTAGTTCGTCGAAAAAGAAAAGATATTTCAAGAAACTCAACGGCATTTGAAAGAAGAATAATTGTACTTTAAGATCCCACACATAGTTTTTTAAAAGAAAAAAATCACAATGCTACATAACCTCAAAAATGTCAAAACAGTGTTTTTCGACCTTTTAGATTAAAATATCTCAAAAATATTAAGTGATGAAATTTTTTGACAATTTTTCCCGTAATTAGCACACAAAAATCTAATAGAAACACTACTCTAACTTTAAAAAGGGAATTTGTTGTAGTTTTAAGATATATGTAACAGATTTGAAAAGCATAAGAGTTATTGAATTAAATTCGGTTATGAGTGTAACTAAAACATTTAAAATTACTGACATTCAAAAAATATTTTAAAAACTAACTAGTCTTCAAGTCATTTAGACTTTATTCTTTTCTAAAATTTAATATTTTTTTTTTTACAGATAACGTCTTCTAGTAGATAGTCACAAACATCGCCTTTGACTGACCATTTGCTGACACTGCATGCTATGGTCTTAAGTTTTAGGCCATATTTATTTACATACACTATTATTTCTGAAAAGAGTTCGCCTTCACATCGAATGATGACAAATTCTGTCTTACATGGCAAAAAAATAATAATAATTAGGTTTTTCTTGCTGGACTCGAAGGTCAAATCAGTGTTACGGTTTTCTTTATTTGCATTTTTTGTAGACCTATAATTTTCATTATGGGACTTTTTTTAATGCTATCTTTAATTTTGTTCTTCTTTACTCATATTTTCTGCATGTAAAGATTTTAAATGTTTCACGTATTTTTCATTAATTGCAACAGTAGGAATTACCCTACGTCGTTTTACCGCTTTTAAAGTTTTCATACTATTTTCAGTCCAAAAAAAAAAGAGCTTTTTTAAAAGATGTTGGCTACATACTTGTTTCTGTTCCTCTTTCTATGTAATATAAGCCTTTTACCATGCGGAGTTAGGAAACATTTCAAAAACAAGTGCCTAAGTGCCGACCGCTTTTAAATAATTAATATCTCGGAAACATCGCGAACATTTTCAAATATTTTTAAATAATATTAATATCTACATAATTCTTGAGACAAACTTCATTTAAAGTTTATTTTTTCAAATCTTATTTACTAAAATACTCTTAACAACCATAGTACTTTTCCTTAACAAAACAATTAGGAATTACAAATGTAATTTAATAATGAAAAAATCGACTTTTCACGTCACTTCGAGTTGAATGACAAATTGCTATTTTCCAAAAGTTAAAAATTGCTTAATTTGTTAACAATTTAAAAAAAGATGAGTACAGCTATATATTTTGAAAAGATATGGTTGGAAATTATTCGTTACAATTTAAATATTTAACAAAAAAGCTGCTGGACGGATATAGGTGACTTAACGTTAAATTGACAAAGGATGAATATGTTGTTTTTGAAGAGCTCGATAAGAATATGTATACGTTAATTAATAGCTAATTTATAAAATACGTATATGTTATCGGCCAAACTAGTTTAAAGGATAAACTAGATTTTCCAAGGCAAAACTAGTTGATTTGTATGAATGAAGGTATCCAATTTAAGTTTAATGCAAAGCCCTAGGGCCAGCGAAGCCGGTGTTAGACATACAATAAGATGAACCTATACCGCGAAGCTGGTGTGGGACATATTGGCGGATGCAAGTCCTGAGGCCGAACCTGGCATAATTTGAACTATTCTAAAGATTTTTCAACAATTTTCAAAATTTCAAATCATACCAGCTTTGTTAATTTGGAAAAATTTAGATATCTTGGTTTTGAAATAAGATAATGATATGCAGTTTACAACATTCTTTTAAATAAATAACATACATTAAAAATGATGCATCATGTGATTGGCGGCAAAATAATATGGGGTGATTTTGCAACTTTAAAGTACAAAATCGGAATTTTTCCATTTTTTTCCGGTCAATTTTCAATTTTTTTATAAGAAAAAAAAAGAAGAAGAAGAAAAACTAATCACGGATTCGAATTTTTCGATCAATAATAACTGTTTGAACAAAGAAAAAATTTGAATCACCTTAATATGTAAATTTGTCGACTCCGAATCGAAAAATATCAGGTCTGTTAATTTAGAAAAATGCAGATATCTTGGTTTTGAAATACGGTTTCGGCATTCTCTTAAGCAAATAACAGTACATTAAAAATGATGTACCACGGGATCGGCGGTAAAATAATATTTGAGGTGTTGCAACTAGGAAGTGAAAAATCGGTACTTTTTTGCTTTTGTCCGGTCAGTTTTCATTTTTTTTTATAAGAAAGAAAGAAGAAGAAAATCTAATCATGTATTCCCGATAGATAATTGCCCGAAAACCATATCCACTTTGTTGGAAAATTTTATAACCTCTGTAGCTTGCATCATTTTTTAAATCAATATGTTTGAAAATGGATTGTCTACTTAAAAAAGAGATAAAAAAGTTTTTATTTTGAACTGCTCTAATGTATATCGTCACTGAATTCTCTTTTGCTCCATAAGCATATGTTTTATCATGCGTATGGAGCAAAAGAGAAATCAGGCGACGATATATACAAGGTGTGATCAAAAAGTAAGGTGACTTTTTGAATTTGGCGGAATACCTACAATCGATTTTCTTTTTTTGTTTTTTTTTTCTTATGTTAGTACGCTTTTCCCGAGCATATGCTCACAGTTTCAGCTGCACAGCATTCATTATTGGTTTGTGAGAGGCATAAAGGTTAGAAGTGTTTTGCGTGTTTGGCGATTTTCGACTTTTTTCGGTTTTGGCTCTACTGGACTCTTCCATTGGGACGATTGTGCTTTGGTTTCAACAAGTCATATACCAATGATTCGTCACCTTTTTGAGCAAATCAAGATCATCATTGACGTCGTGCAACAGCTCTAAAATAAAATCATTCGTAAAAATTGCTTGGAACGAACCAGACGAAATGTCGAATTCATCAGCAACTTCTCTAATGGTGATTCGACGATTCCCCGACACTAATTTCTTCACTTCATCAACGTTTTCATCAATTATTGACGTGCTGGGGCGAGCTTCGTCATTAACATCTTCTCGGCCTTCTTGGAAGAACTTGCACCAATTATAAGCATTTTTTTTAATTAGTGTAGACTCACCGTATGCCACTGTGAGCATTTCAAGTGTTTTGGAACACTTAATTCCATTTTTTAAACAAAAAATTGATTATAAATCTTTGATCCATTTTTTTTTTCTATAGCAGAAAATTTCCGAACCTCTAAAACACTTCTTACCTTCATGCCTCTCACAAATCAACAATGAATGCTATGCAGCTGAAACTGTGAATTTATGCTCGGGAAAACTATACCAACATAAGACAAAAAAGATAAGCGACTGTAGGTATCCCGCGGAATTCAAAGTCACCTTACTTTTTGATCAAACCTCGTATATGTAAAAAGGTTATACACATTTTTTACCAACGAGCCGCTTTCGTAACATCCAAGGTCAATCGTTCTCGAGATATTTTAGTTTGTGCATAATTTAAAATTTATTTTAAAATTTGCTTTATTTAGACGACTTTTTAGATAGAAATTTCTTAGAGCAAATTATTACTCATCACCACTGTGATGATTATTTTTTGTTAAAGTTATAGCCCGGGTGGTAGCTTTTTTCATAGTCATTTCCACCCGCTTCATTTTTTTTTGCAATCGATAGTTTCAATATGGTTTGTAATTGAAGTAAGCGTCAGTCGCCAGAATCATGGTGGGGCTGGTAATGAGGCTGACAAAACAAATGTTGCTCAATAACTCAGAAAGTAAGCCATGCGTAGAAAAATATGTTAAGACCAATGTTGTAGAGGAGATAAAAGCACATCGTTTTCATGCCCGGAAAATCTCCACACGACAAGACTTGACCCACCTTTCACCTTTTTAAAGTTTCGAATAAATGTCGTAATTTTGGTCAAAATAGTTATTTTGGATTAAAAATGTGATTTGAACGAATAATTTCAATAAAAGACGTATTTTTTCGAAAATGGAGATGCGTCATTAATAATTTTAAAACAATGAAAAGTGGGTCAAGTCTTGTCATATGGAAATTTTTCGGGCACGAAATCGATGTGTTTTCATCTCCTCTACAACATTGGTCATAATATATTTTTCTACTTATGGATTAATTTTCCAGATATTAAGCGAATTTTTTTTTTGTCGGGCTCTCACAGCCAGTCCCATCACGCTTCTGGCGACTGACGATTACTTCGATTATCAGCCATAGACATACATAGATTAAGAGGGAGGAAATGACCATTAAAAATCCAACGACCTCCCGGACTATTACTAAAGATGGCTTTCGGCTTAGAAATTTGTTTGGCCACTCATTAACTTAGATCGCTATCACGAATTGCGTTGTTTTAATATGCTTTTGGTTATATTTACAGTTTGTAGTTACATTCATTTTATTTATTTATTTATTTAAAATTTTAGTTTTTTTACGTTTCACCGCCTTGAAAAAAACATAAGATACCGCTAAAACGCTAGGACCTACGAGACCGAATACACCCGAAATTCGGAAGAGATTGAAAAAATCTTGTCACGGAAAGTCGCACGTGAACATTGGAACAAAATCAAAGCAACACAGAACCAGCAGCCAGTAAAATACACAGCGCACCGACTGTCTATCCTACTTTGTGTTTTGCAACTCAGCTTTAACTTCAATTTTAATTACCTGAAAATTAGCCAAAATCTCTTCTTTGTTCTCTGACATTTTGTGTGTGTTGAAATTCAAAATTTGTTATTCAAGACTTGATTTTTTTCTTTTGTTTTACAAATTCGTATTGAAATTTTTTCCGTAAATTTTCCACAAACGCAGCGCACAGTACACAGTGAAAAAATTCGATAAACGTTCAGTAATCACACGTTCATTTAAAACCATTCAATTTCCACTCACGTAGCATTAGAACAAAAAACACAAAACGTGAATTTGCAAAATATTGAAGAATTGTTGAACGTATGTATAAAACTAAATTTTTTTTTTCTCTGCAAAATAGTCGACAGAAGTGTTCTACAATTTTTCTCCTTTCACCTCGCAACTGCTGCTTTTGTAATTTACAAGAAAAGTTTTGACAGTTTGAAGTTTTAGAGTGAGACGACAGGTGTTTAATTTGACATTAAGGAGCGCGTTCAAATCTATAGTTGCCTGGAGCTGTCAACCAAGAAGTTATGTAAATATTTATATTCAGCACTTTTGTGAAATGACTAGTGACGGTTTGATTCCTCTAAGTTAACGACCGAACACATAAAAAGCATGCATGCATCGATGCCTGCGTCGTATACTTTTCAACACACATAGAAAGTATGCATTAAATTGTGTCACTCTCTTTCCTATTCGATTCTCTCAGCAAAAAATTATTGTTTACCTATTCCATAGTCAACGCTTACACGAGGAAAGTCTGAGGGACAAATTCTTGTCCATTCTCTTATGTGATTTTCGTTTTGCGTTTGTGACATACGACACATTTTTTACCTCGTCCCTTTTGTTTTTCTCATCTTGAAAACAAACAAGGAAACTTTGCCGAAAAAGTTTTCTCGTGGAAACGCTGACATACAATCTATAGCCCAGTTCACATTATCACACATGCTGTCCAACATGGTGTGACAACATCAACGTACGATAATGTGAACGGTAGGATGGACCGCTTGACACACATGTTGGATGGATTTCAAAAATTTTTGATTTTTCTGCTGGTTTGTCGAACTATACAACTTGTGTGAACTGACTGTCAAGCCTAGTGAACATTTTTCATTTTAAAAAAAACTTCAGGCAGTTTACTTCGATGTGTACGCTAATAAATTGTTCTGCAATTGATGTTTGATAGCATGCTCGATAATGTGAACACAAAGCAATATTGACAGTCATTCATGTTATCAAGCAATGAAGGACAACACGTTTGATAATGTGAACCGCCCTAATGTGTCAATAGCCCATTTCACATTATCCCACATGCTGTCCAACATGGTGTGACAACATCAATGATCGATAATGTGAACTGTAGGTAGGACCGCTTGACACACAAAAAATTTTTGATTTCTCTGCTGGCTTGTCCAACCGTACAACTAGTGTGAAAGCTGGCTGTCGAGCCTATTGCAAATTTTCATTTCAAACAAGATTTCATGGAGTGAACTTCAATGGCGGCCATTAATAATAATCAGTTTTAGCAAGATGTTTTTGAACTTAATAAAATTTGTTCAGAAACTTGAAAAATAAAACACGACTTTTTTGAACTTTATTAAATTTTTTCAGAGCTTCGAAAATAAAAAGGGAAGTGTTCAAAAACTGAAATGCCTAAAATAAGGCATAAGAAGTGCTTTTAGTAAAATTGAAGGAAATCGAGCCAAATGCTTTGGTTGACGAGCTAAAAAAAGAGATTAACTCGATACGATTGTTACCACAGAGAACAATAATGTTTTCTCTTTAGAGGTTAAAGCCCAATTTCCATGTGATCTTATTTTATCTTATTTCATCCCATATCAGGGATATCAAATCAAATTTTTGTAAGAAAGAAAAAGCATACGAACAGAACCTAATGCGCTTGGAGAATGCGAGAGTGAATAGCATACATTTGCTATCTTAATAGCATGTGATGTCCTCCCTGATATTTGATAAAATAAGATAAGATAAGATAAGATAAGATCACATGGAAATTGGGCTTAATGCTGAAATCGCAATTCGGCGCTAGGTCGGTCGCGCTTTGAACAACTTTGAACGGCGTTTGAAAAATTTTACAAAAATATACGATATTGGCTGTCAAAACGCCTGACCTTACTTTTTGTAAGTCATAATGTTGCGAGCGTCTGTCATTTCAACATTGTCAATAAAAGGAATTCTATTTGTCAGTTTTTGCTTAATTTTGTCGTGTTTTTTAGTTTTGATTGTCATTTTCATAAAATAAATAGATTTCAACGAAATGGATAATTTAGTGGACTTTATTTTATCACTGCATGAAACGCTGGGTAAACGAGAAGTGTCAAAAGCACGTTCTAGTAGAAAGTAGCTCTACTCGAACTTCGAGTATGGCGTTGATCGTATTTACGATAAAACGCAACGCAACGCCTGAGGTCGCATTTAAGATTACAGCATAAGCATGCATTGTTTCTATTTCAGCTGTCAGAGTGCGACCGACCGAACGCAGCATTGTGATTTCAGCATAAATCAGAGCTAAAGTTTAGTGACATGTACGCATCAAAACTTTTCTGCAAATGATGTGTGACAAGCACACGATATTTGCTAAACTCGTATAGAGTTATGAACTTTCTTTTTTTTAATTCAATTCAATTCAATTCTTTATTTAACCCATTTTCACAATAATATAAAGATAGTATGGTTATTTATAATTAACAATTGGGAGTTCAGTTATACTTTTCAGCACTAAAGGTAATTCACAAGCCGACTGGCAATATAAAAATATAATTTTATGAATAAAGTAAATAGAGGAAAAAATTATGAACTTTCTTGATTTCGGGATATCACAGCGGATATCAAATGCTATAAAAGTAACACATACATGCCTATTCATTCTCGCATTCTGCAAGCGCATTAGGTTATGCTCGCATGCTTTTTCTTTCTAACAAAAATTTGATAAGATAAATTCAAGAAAGATAGCATGGAAACCAGGCATTAATCTCTTTTTTTAGCACGGCAATCGTAGCATTTGGCTCGATTTCCTTCAATTTTACTAAAAGCACTTCATATGCCTTACTTAATGCAATTCGGTTATTGTACATTTCCCTTTTTTTTCAAGTTTCTGAACAAATTTAATTAAGTTCAAAAACATCTTGCCAAAACTGATTATTATTAATGGCCGCCATTGAAGTTCACTCCATGAAATCTTATTTGAAATGAAAAATTTACACAAGGCTCCACAGCCAGCGTTCACACTAGTTGTATGGTTGAACAAGCCAGCAGAGAAATCAAAAATTTTTGAAATCCATCCAACATGTGTGTCAAGCGGTCCATCCTACAGTTCACACTATCGAACATTGATGTTGTCACACCATGTTGAACAGCATGTGTGATAATTACGGTGACCATCCGTTCTGTTTTTAGCAGAACAGTTCTGTTTTTGAGGCGCTTGTTCTGCGTATTTTTTTTTTAATGGATAGTTACAAAAGTGTTCTGTTTTTCGCAAATGTTCTGTTTTTTGTTCTGCTTTCATGCGCCACGCAAATCAACTATTTACTAATCTACATTATAAGTCTATTTCTACTAACGCCAACCCTTTGCTGATCGATATGTAAGTTGTTATCGGTATCAATTAGCAATCTCTATCAACAAGCTGATTGTGCAATGTAATTACCGTGACACTAAGTTTGTCGGTTTGGATTTGAACCCAAATATTTGCTGATTTTTCGCTGAATGCAGGATGAAATTTGTTTACCTTTCATGATCAAGAAAATAATTTCGGAGTTAGAAAAAACAGGAACTGAAAACCTAAGAAAATTCAAAGATTGTGTCAAAAGTTTTTATAAGAATTGCATTAAATTATCTACATCAGTGGGATTATGCATTTAAAGAGGTTGAAGTGATGGAATGGGTACTGTTGCGTACAATGCCATCTTCAAATAATGTTGAAATAAATTTGACATATATTATGGGAAAGAGGAGCCGAATTAAAATTAATTACAGCGAACTATTTGATGAGTTTACGTGTGTTAAAAGTTATGCGACTTGTGAGATACTAAAGGAATGGACAAATGGTGGAAAGCTAGTCGAGAATAAATGGGTTGAAATAGTTCAATATTTTTAAAAAAAATTCCATACCTTTTCAAAATATTTTAAACATAGTAGAATTTAATTTGTGTTTACCGGGTTCAAATGCCTCCACCAAAATGATATTTTCTATTTTAAGCAATATATGGACTGACGAAAAGTTCCATAAATAAAATAAAAAGTAAAATCTATTTTAATAACGAGGTGCAACTATGATCTTAACTGCTTAGAGCTTAAATAATATTTACAAAGTCAGGAAAACATTATTAAAAAAACTTATGCCCCAGAAAATTACCAATGATTTGCATTTGATGCATATATTTTTGTTACACTATTCTCTCATAAATTGTCTAATAAAATGCTCCAAATGCCGGAGTCTTAGTTCAAACATATAACAAATCTCGTAAGAAAATTTTCTCCATCCCAATTTTAAAGGTATTTCAATAAATTTACATAAGCAAAACATCAATTATTTCGAAACGAAATTTTTTGAGATAAGCCCTTTTCGCTTAGTTCGGCAGTATTGTTAATTAAAATCAAAGCGAATTAAATTTGATTTGTTTACTTATGTGAATTTTTGTTACTTTCAATATAAAAAAATACGTTTCTATAAACACAATTTTTGTTCTGTTTTTTCAATTTTAATTTATGGTCACCGTAGTGATAATAGCCCAGTTCACATTATCGCACATGCTGTCCAATAATTTAAAATTAAAAAGTTAAAATTTGACAAGTTTACCAAGAGAGCTTTTGTGTGGAGAATTCAGAAGCATTTATATTGTTAATGATTTTTTAGAATACCAATATTTATTTTTCATAACAATTAGATTAACAATAGCACCTTTATTATTCCTTGTTAAGTTAACAATCAGAATAGGACTGTTAATGGCTAAACAGAATTGGGACGATAGCGATGGTATCAAAAAATAATATGAGACAATATGATTTTCCCTATACGTTAGAGCAAGATACGACACAGAGTTTTTTTGATCAGAAATGTCAAACTTATGTCAAACTCTTGCGTGTGACACTACAAAATTTATCGCTGAGTAAATAGAGCAAGTTCTATTTTTCGTGCTATTGGTTGGTAATCAAGAGAAGACAGCATAAAAAATGAGAACTAGCAATATAAACAGCTTAAGAATTCATTGTAGTACAATTTTAAGCCTCATTAAATTACCTTTCATATGATATTCATGTTTTGGAAATCCATTCAGGGGTTCCCGATTTATATCGTTTTTTATAAAAGCTATATCCGCAACTTTCGATGGCTATATCTCCTAAGCCAGATCCGAGCGATAATTTTTTTTACAGATTTATTGTTTATTCATAGCACGCTACTTCCCCTAAAAAAATAAATAAAATCTGAGAGTTGTCCCTAAAGTAAACTTAAGCCAACAAAAAAAACTTATCGTTGTCATATTGAAACGCGCTGCACTATTTAAAGAGCCAAATAGACGTTCATGCGTGCATGATCAAATAAATGATGCCACCATCAAGATTTCAACACACACCATTCATGCGCGCATGGCAGTTATCATTTTTGGTTGAACTTTTAACGTATTGACATCGTAACGTCAAAAGCTTGTGCGGTAATTTAAATTGCATTTAGTGTTCAAACAAATTATGAAATAAATTTGATTTAAGCTCAGAAAATTCTTAAAAAATTAGTTTAAAAAAAAAATTCATACAAAAATTTAATTAATTGTTCTCAGTCCAGAATCTATCTAATTTCTTTCCCGAGCTCATTACCACCCACATCAAAAAATCACGGTAAACTGAGCTAAGTTCACCACACACCATTATGTATGCATTATCAAGCAAAAAAATATCCTACACAGTCAGTTTGCATGAACAATCACTTGATTGATCATGCAAGCATGAACTTCTATTTGGCTCTTAACTAGGGCTACCAGATGGCAAACTTTAGTAGCAAATGTGCTACTTTTGCAAGGCCTTGCTACTTTTCACTTGAAATGCATTACTTTTGGATGGTTTTGCTACTTTCGATGTTTGTATTATAAAATAAAAGTTATTTCAAATATTCTTTTAATTTTGCTGGGGTTTTTCGTAAGAAACGAGGACCTTTTTTTTTTGCTCATCAAAAATATTTCATTCCAAAATTGGAATTTTTTGACATACACTACTTTTGTAGGCAGGTCATCTGATAGCCCTACTCTTAACGTAATTTTTTGTTCGTATCAGAATTTTGAATCTTATCACAAATACATTTGGGTAAAAAGTTGATTAAGGCGTTTCATAAATGCTGAGGTTGCTGTACGAGCTAAGAAATCAAAACAATGTCAAAAAAAAAAAAAAAATAGAAAATACGAAACAAGACGAAATCGAACTGATATAAATTTCAATGTGAATGGAGGATGCGAATACGCAAGGTTTTGAGAAAATGTGTTGTTTATTACGCCATCTTTACTATTACACCATGGGCTTAACGCAATATTCTCAAGCAAGCTGTACAACAGGGGTGCACACGATGTTTTTGGGGATAGTCAATTTATCAATGAACAATTCTACTGCGGGCTAAAAACAAAACAAAATCGATCGATTTTCATAAACATTAAATTTTGATTTACGTTTTGTTTAACCGTTTTAGAAATGTTTGGAGTCAGTTGAGTTGTAGATAACCCTTCTAGGTTTACGTCCGTAATACGAAATCGTAGCTTGCTTTTATTCAAATTGATTATACCGGAGTTGTGCTCAAAATTACAGGTCGAACCAAAGAAAAATTTCTTATTCAAGCATTAAAAAAATTTATTCCTCCCATGAACATTGTATGTTTGTCTTAATATTTCACAGGAGTGCAGATTGATTTCAATTGCAGATGTGTTTAAAAATGGTATTTGGTGAGTTGCGAGCCGTAAGATACATCTCTGAGGGCCGCATACGGCCCGCGGGCTGCACTTTGTGTACCCCTGCTGTACAACATTTTGATCATGTGAACAGCCCTATTGACTTTTGCAACTTGGTCGTTAAAGTCGAAAAGAAATGCAGTAGTTTAGTTTTTTACGATTGTATGACTGCACAATTTTTCCATGTACGGTTTGAAAATAAATTTAGTCTTATTTTATTAAAAGTAAAACGTATCTTCTAAATATACTTTCGTGATTGAAAATTAATACATAAATGTATTAAAAAATTGGAAAATATTTTGCAACATTCACAAAGAAATCAATTTTTTAATAATATTTGCATCTCACTTTATTACGATACCGTATTCCAATTTGAATTTATAAATAAAGCAAATAGACCCTTTAATAAAAGAGAACAACTGTATGTTGATGAAAACGGTTCACTTACTGTCAGCTGTCAAACCATTGTACTTTTGTCTTATTCTTCTTCTTCGCTAGGTGTGTATTTGTTCCAACGACGTCTTCTCTGCGGTTGATGCTCGGTTGCACGACTAGTATCGAAGTGAAAATTTTCTTTTTTAACGATTTTTTTAATAAATAAAGAAAATTTACAACTTATATTTTTAAACAATAACTAGAAATTTTATAATACAAATTGCGTTATCTGTAGACGTCGGAAAAGTGAAATTCATTCCGTTTAACGTTTCATCCAAATTAAAGCTGAAAGCGAATTGCATGTGAGAATTTTTTTGCAGTTTGTGGGAGTCGCTCGACTTTCTTTCCATATTTTTTGTTACTGCTACTGGGCACAATAGTTCCTTGCTCAGTGTTGCTGGCGAAGATTTGACATTGACGCCGATATTCGTTTTCAGTGTTAATTCGTCATACTTAATTTTATTTGCAATCCACGGAAGGCGAAACAAAGTAAAGAAGTTAAAAAAAATCAGCGTTAAAGAAAATTTGCTTGCAGTAGAAAAGAAAAAAGTGTGTAAATTATTAAAGAAGCAGAGCAGATAAAGGCAACACAGCGCACCTCAGCTCGGCTAGTGGTGGTAATTCAATCGTTAGAGCCTTCAACATGTCGGCTGAACGTGAAATTCCAGCGGAGGACAGTATCAAAGTCGTATGTCGTTTTAGGCCTTTAAACGATAGCGAGGAAAAAGCTGGATCCAAATTCATTGTTAAATTTCCAAATACTCAAGAGGAAAATTGCATTTCTATTGCGGTAAGTTTTAAAAAGAACCGAAAAAGAAAAGTATAAAGATTTTCACATAATTTTCCTGCCACGGCATGTTTTGATGACGTCATTTTTTTGTATATTATTCTAAACCCTTGGGAGTTTTTCTTTGTTACATTAGGGATGTGGTGCTGCGGTTAAAACTTCGATGTATCGAATACCATTATTTTGGAATGCGATATGCCAAATATTTTTGGCACGAGTTTATTTTTGTAAGTAAGATTGCCCAATTTTTATATTCAGAGATACCGTTTTTAGGACAAAAGTTAAGGAACAAGCATAGCATAAAAAGTTGAAAGTTGCGGATATAAATGTTTCAAAAATAAATTATAAAGATTTTGTAAGTAAATGTTTCAAATCGTTCAAATAGTTTTCGAGATACCCATAACAAACTTTCGAAATGTTTGGTTTTTTAGGATTTTAGGTGCAAAATAATAAAAGAAATAATATCTATTCGAATTAGCGATGCCAATCCCGGGATCCCGGCCTTTTTCCAGTCCCGAAAATCCCGGGATTAGTTCCATTCCCGGAATTAACTAAATATATCTAAAACTTGCTTCGTTTATGAATTCAAAGTCTTAAAAGATGTAGTAAATGTAATTTAACCCAATAAAGCAACTATTAAAGCCATATGTGCTCGTGATATGGATCTATGTACATATATAAATGCGACATAGCATTCATGCCAGATGAAATCAAGTAACATAAATCCTCTTTTAGCAATCGTTTATTTAATAAAATTATAGAAAGAATCAAATAGAGAAGGGCAGTTTTATCTGATTTTTTTTTTATTTTTAATGAATTCTGACAGTATGTATAAGCTTAACCCAGATATGCTGAGCGTACCACATGTAGTACACCTAATTTCGCAAAACTGAAGACTACGATAAAAAAAAAAAATCCAAGCAATTACTTTAGACAAAACTTATCAACGCACGGTTTGTTGACCGCTATATTCTGTAGCACCATAACAAGTTGGTTAGAAAACTTAAAGCACATGTAACACAGAAACCTGGAAATATTAGGTGTACTATATAAAATACGCTCGGCATATCTGGGTTGAGTTTGACTTTTTTAAAGCCCCATCACTAACAATTATAAAAAAGCAGTTATATGATATTTTGTTCAAATTCGAAATCGAGACTATCTCCTATACCGATTAGAACGATAACACAGAAATAAGAAAATTAAATCCTCCCGCAAGCTTAAAAGAAAATTACGATTTGTTTTAAATAACACTTCGCAAAGTTCCTTTAATAGGACAAGTTATTCCTTAGTTGATGCTCTAAGTAACGAAATAGATATATTTTGTAATGGTGGAGACAGGGGCTTCTATCAACAAAAAGATTTTAACTTCCTGGCAACAATTCAACCGACAAGTGTTGAAGCAGAAAGCTGCTTCTCATCCTCCATGTTTGGAAAATGATACACTGAATGCTTTAATATTTTTAAAGTCATATTTTAAAAAAGAATAGGAAGTTTTTAAATGCAATTTAATTTTATAAAAATATTTCCCCATAAAGAAAAGGCTTGATTACTTTAACGTATAAATTTATAAAATTTATATTTTGAAATGTTAATTTGTTATTTTTTTTACTGTTATGAAGAAGTTTTCAGATTCTCTATTTAGTGTTTTAAATAAATAATATTGCCACGTTATAAATAGTTTAATTATTTTAGTTTTTTGCGACGTATAGGTAAATTTATATTAATAATTTTTAGAATTTTTAAATCCCGGGACTGTCGCGGGATCCCGGAATCGCATTTTCAAATCCCGAAATTGAAATTATTTTATTATAAGGACTATTTAACAAGCTTAGGGGCCGTTCATAAATTACGTAAGACAATTTCATGACATTTTTGACCACCCCCTCCCCCGAGTAAGATTTCGTAAGATTCTCACAAACCCTCCCCCCCCCTTCTGAAATCTTACGTAAGACTCATAATAAAGGTGAAACTACTCTAGTAACATCAGGGGCAGTTATGAAGACAAAAAATCTAGCTTACAAAACAGTGATGTCTTTTAAATAGATGTGTATCAAAATTAATAAGATACTTCGCCTGTGTAGTGAAATTTGCTTTTATGATATCTTGCTAGAACAAGATATAAAATCATGATAAAGAGACCGCATGACGTTTGATGTTTTTAGCGATGCACGAGATAGGGCACATTATTGCCCATTTTTTTTTTGTCACTTTACCATAACAAATGAAAGATATGATTCGCCTTTGACATGTAATATAATATATGACAGGTAGCCTAGTAGGTAGCGCGCAGGACTATGAATCGCTGAAAAATGGGTTCGAGACTGAATTTGCAAATTTGTAAATCGTAAGTAAAAATTAAATTTGATGATAAAATCAAATTAAGTATAATAAAGTTTCTAAAATTTGCATATTAATTAAATAATTTGATAATAAAATAATATTATATATGACAAAGTCTTACAAGACACGAATATTTTTTTTGAGATGTTTTTAAGGTGTCTTTTAAACAGCTCAGAGAGATACTTAACCGAGTTTCTTGAGAGATAAATTTGAGGGGAAAGTGTCTTTATACTTCATACGCCAAATGGCTCTTATAAGCCCCTATAAAGAATATATATATTTAATATGTTGTCTTTCTACTTGTCTTTAAAAGGCTTGTAAAAGAAGCTATAAGACCTTTTTATGCTACTATTAAAAAAATATACACATATGTTTTTCAAGATGAATAAAAAAAGTCATTGTAAGTCATCGTTAGTCCATGCGCTTTGCAACCAGTCTGATAGTGAACCTACAATTGGCACACCCAGTTCGTCTGTTGAATTTTCTGATTCACATTTAAACTCTGTAACATCAATATCCTCGTCGTCATGCCACTCTGCAACTTGACAAATCTTTGATTGTCTTAAAATACAAAGGCTTTTCCCCTGTCCGCGTTTCAAAATTGAAACTGGTGAATCTTGTGAGTACGACTACAGTCTTTTCCATGGAGTTTTTTGTGCATTACAGTAGCTTTTTTCGAGGCAAAGTACTGGCCACAAATATTACAAACTCGATCAGCTAGATGTACTTTTGACCAATCGTAATTTAACGCTAAGCGAAGAAAAAGAGGACAAAACTGATTGCTGTTTTGGTCCACTGTTGAAGAAGGAATCGAAAGCAAATCTTCTTGATGAAGAGGGCAAGGGGGTGGCGAAAAACCGCTTGGTAAAATCATACGCAAGTTGCTCCCATGTCTTGAACAGGATGATTCATCAGAACATTTACGTATCTGCAATAAATACTGCGATTCTTGCACGTGAGATCGAGTCATGTGAGTGATCAAATTTTTCACTGTCATCAAAGTTTTCGTCCGGATGAATGTATTCTGCAACGACGTGTTCGCCATCAATGACAAGAGTATTCTATTCTTGAAGCAAAAATCATTTACTTAAATCGATTGTAATCGATATTTCTGAATCTTTCGTGACTGTCGAAAATTCATATATATTTCATTACTGTCACAAATGACGATGCGTTAATACAACTTTTATGTATGAATACGCATTTTAAGTGTTACGTAAGATGATCATTGACCACCCCCCCTCTCATAAGATTTAGTAAGAATCTGCCAACCCCCCCCCCCCCCCCAGGTCTTACGTAATTTATGAACGGCCCCTTACAATAAAAAGGTAAGGATATATTTGAAATCGGCCAAAAAGTTTTCTAGGTATAGAAGACTCATTCCAAGATACATATGGATGTATTTTTTGGCTTTAAAAAAAACTCTATTTAGAAACTCGAAATTTGTGAATAAAAAAAGATAACATTTTGATAGCATCAACATGAATCTGACTAGAAACCTCAAACCAACAAAAACAGCAGTTTATTAGTAGTTACTTATATGTATGTATGTATATAGGTGTAGACATGTATATATGTACGTACATGTATGTACATTAGGGTGTTTATTTTGAAAATTTTGTAGATGTTTTTTTATTTTGATTTGCTTATGTTGCAGCATGCGACTTAAAAATATTTGTCACAAAATCAAATCTTCCTACCTCAAACCTGTAAACGGCTCGAACAGAGTTTGTGTCCGATTTCGTTGAAATTTTACGGAAAAACCGACTTAGTAAAACGTAGTAAAAGTCTGAATTAGTAGGTGCCAAGATAAAGCGTTTTTGGTATTTTAGCTGTATGTCAGGTGCCACCCAATGTTGTCAAACCACGTCCAAATTTTTCGTATGGCTGAAAAAGCGAAAAAATACACCCGAAGAGGTTTTTGATTTTTGTTGCGGTACCATAGGCTTATATTATAGAATCGGGTTTGAAAAAAGTTCTCACAGAACTTCAGCTTCCTAGATCAAACCTGTGCACGCCGCAAATGGTTTGTTTCCATTTACATTGATATGAATAAAACGACGTTTTTACTAAAACGTAGCGAAAATCTGCCATTCGTTTTTCTGCTTTTTCCATATGAATTACAATACGAAATAAGCTGTTTTCGTCGTTCACAGGTTTGATCTAGGAAGCTAAAGTTCTGGGAGAATTTTCTTCAAAACTGATTCTATAATGTAAGCCTATGGAACCGCCAAAAAAACCCCGTCGGGTGGCATTTTTATCCTTACAGTAGACTTCTCTGGATATTTTTCGTCAACTGAAAATATTTGTTGTTTAAATTTTTTATGTACACGGAATAAATTTTAATACAAGCGAATTATTACAAAGATTTTTAATACAATTTTGATTAAATTTAATAATACTTTTGAATATATTACAAAATTTTGTAATACATTTTGTATTAAATTCTAATGCAGTTCAAACATTAAAATGATATTTTATAACATTTGATGCTATCGCAAGTATTACATTTAGCCAACGTAAATATGATACTACCATGGCTGATTTCGTTAAAATGTTCATGCAACCCTTGTATTGAAAGGGAACCTGATTCGAATCCCAGTGGATACGACATATTTTTTTTTAAATTTTAATACAAACGAGTATTAAATTTTAATACGAATTTGTATTAAAATTGAATTTTAATATCTAGACAGTATTGAATTTTAATACAATTCTGGTGTAGTCATATATGTAAGCCCAAAAGTATTGAAATTTATTCAAAATTTCTAACCGTGTATGTATGGCTTCAATAAAATGTTTTGTTTCTATAATTTATTCATTATAAAGATTTTTAAAACTCATTTATTCGATATAAGTTCTCTTTAATGTGAAGCTTACTTCACAAAGAGTTTTCAGGATGCGTGCACTATTCCTTAAGTGTTGCTTTCATATAAATTTTTACATAATGTTGCGTTTTTATTATTACTGTAAAAAAAAAATTTTTGGATTTTTAAAAAACGTCGCAAAATTCGAACAATCCGTTCTGTACAAACGCTTGAATGCTCCTTTAATCTTATGAAATCACTGAAACAAATATGAAGGAGTCATTTCCGCTCCCAACACATATACTACATACATATATATTTTGATCAGCATGCCGAACTTTACAACATTCTAAAATTTCAAGAAAATCGGAAGTTTGGGGGTTAAAGTAAATAACTACTAACAACTATTTAAATTAAATCGATAAAGCAGTAACGTTTAATTTAATTTCAACTAAATACACACACCTAAAAAAAGCACAAATACATTATCTTATCCTATGATAATCTTCTTTTTATATTCTAAAACTAAAAAAAGAAACAACTCTATGCAACTATTAGAAAATTGATTTTTTTTTCAAAATTGAAGAGTTTGCGTTGCCATTAATAAATATCAAATGGGATATACCTAAAAATGTAGAAATTATCATTAAGTGAGTTCATGTCAATCTACATATAAAATGCCAATGAATGCATTTTTAATTTCTTTGATTATAAAATATATAATACAACAAAGTAAAAAAAACTAACGAAAATTAAAAACTACACAACAATATAAAATAAAAGCAAAATAAACTACAACAAAACGAAGCCAATGAGTCATGCACTATGTCTTCCAGTGTGGTATAGTATAACAAGCTGTGCGCTGGAGTGTGGCACAAGTAGAAGAAACAAGCAGCAATGGCGGTAGCATTCGTGGCAGGGGCTGCCAATCGCAATATGTAGACCGTGGCAGCAGCAGGGTTCTTCTCTCAGTTGATTTTTAATCGCAGTTTTTTATTTACTTGTACTATAAAGTTTTTGTTATTAACATTTTTCGTTTTCGCCAATTGTTTTAACTTTTTTTTTATTTTCAAACTACATAATGTATGTACGGTCTTTCAACTACCAAAATATTTATAGTTGTGTTCCTGTATCTTTTACTTTAGGTATTGCTTTTCCAACTTTATTTTACTATTTTGATTTTCCTCAGTATTGATATATAAAAAAAAACTTTAAGAAAATGGCTGAATTTAATTTTTTTTTATAAATCTCAATCCGTTAATTGCAAAATAACTTGGAGCTAACTTTTCTACCGCAACATTGCGCTGACAAACTTAATTAACTACCTTAGGTGTTGCTTAGTGCTATTTTTCACATATTGTATTGTTCTTTGTCTTTTATATTTTTACTGTTCTTTTTGTTTTAACAACTAACTTTATCTTCTCTGATTCATTTACTTGTCTTACCATTTTTCTAATAGTTAAACAGTTTCCTAAAAATAGATTATGCCAACATGTGCGTAATTCAAATTTTCCTTTCTTTTCTTATAGTTGTAATTCCTACGTTCTGATCTTCGCTGCTTTGCACAGTAAAACATCGATAACTGAAAGTCTCAGTTATTCATACATTTTGTTTATTCCCTTCATAAAGTACTCAAAACTTTATAACTTGAACTAACTATAAATTACTTAATGTTTTGGGAAAACAGCCTTTATAAGGTGGTTTTTTTAAATCATTAGATTTTTATTGTTTGTTTATTGTTTTTTTGTTTGATTTGTTATTTATTTTATCATAAATTCAATATTTACATATGTATAAATGTTACAAATTTTGAGATTTAATCCTATGGATTTCACAACAAATAAATTCTAATTTAACAATAAAGAATTATTTAAATACTAGTTAAACGAAAAAAAGGACTATGATTTAATGATATGCACCGGAAACATCCCGACCCTCATTAAGGAAGGTGCCTCTATCGAATTGGCGGATGCACTCAAAAAAATTAAGCTGATATCACAGCTATCTTGGTTGTTTGGTTAGACCAAGCAAGTTGCGGTATCTACTACAGTTGTCATGCGGAGATGTGCGAATTGGGATGCGGATTCGTAGTAAGCAAGAGACTTCGCCACCATATCTCCAGATTCACACCTTTAAGCGAAAAGTTTGCTACGATCCGCGTCAATGCGCGATTCTTTAATATCAGCTTTATTTGCGCGCACACCCCGACTGAGGAAAAGGACGATGCCGTTAAAGATGCCTTCTATGCGAGACTCGAGGAAGAATACAACAGCAGCTCGGTCCACGACGTTAAGATTGTACTTGGAGATTTCAACGAAAAACTTGGAAGAGAATTTATATTTGGCCCCACTATCATGGTAAGTAGCACCAGATTTCAACATCTCGACATCCACAAGGCTACCTGACTGTCCTCTGATCAAAAACAAACAGCATGCTAGATGTTCGTACGTTCCGGGGAGTCAATGTTGACTCCGATCATTATCTTATTGCAGCCAAGATACGCATGCGGCTGTGCAATGCTTTGGCACGCAACGAAAGCTGGACGTCGCTAAGGGAAAAAAGAAAAGAAGAGAGGCGCCTTTTCTGATGCAAGAAACGAGAGCAGGAAAGGCGCGAGCGTGAGAAACTTAAAGTGGAAGGAATGGTGCTCGAAAATTTTACCAACACGTCAAATTTTACCAACCTGTAAAAATTAAAACGGAAATCTGGTTACGTCTACGCAGTGTACACGGAAATAATGAGGGAACACTTATCTAAATTGCTTGCTGGCGATGACCCCACCATTCCCGAAATGAACCTGATTCCACCAATCAACGACGATGGCATGGACGTACCACCACCTAGCCCTGACGATTTACGAGTTGTGATACAACGACTTAAGGACAACAAAGCGATGTTGTTCAAGACCGCCGGCGATGAGCTGAAAGGGTGTATGCATCAACTCATCTGCAAAATATGGCTAGCAAAAAGCATGCCCGACGATCGGAATTTCAGTGTCTTTTGTCCTGCACAGAAGAAAGGTCTGCATCAACTACCTTGGAATCAGTCTTCTTGCCATCTCATACAAGGTGCTGTCGACCGTACTGTGCGAAAGACTCAAGGCCTGAACCCATAGAGTCCGTCAAGCCCGTTGCGTCAAAGTATACAACTGACAAAACGCAATGAAGGAAGAAGGCGATCCAATGAATACGTCTGCAACGCATCTAAAGTCAAACAAAAAATCAGCAAATAGATTTTTAAATGATAAATTTTGTAATTTTTTTGTACACTTATATATTTTTTTTATATGAAGAGAATTTTAATTTTCTTATTTTTCTTTGTTTTCTATGTTTCACACAAACTCGCAGTTGTCAAAGTATTCAACGTACGTCAAAAGTTGAAAATTGCTCAACTTCATCCGTTGCGTTGACGGATAGGTATTGATTTGGCCGCACTTAATACAAATGTATAGACTTCATCAGTTGTCAGTTATATACTTTGACGCAACGGACTTGACGGACTCTATGGGTTGAGGCTTTTAAGCCATTCGCCAACACACTGATTGGGATTTATCAGTGCGGCTTTAGACCTGGTAAGTCCAGTATAGACTATATGTTCACACTACGTCAAATCCTGAAAAAATCCACGAAAAACATCGATACCCATCATCCCTTTATCGATTATAAAGTTGCGAAGCTAGTGCGGCTTTGCAGAATGACATTGAGCATCACATTTAGTTCTGTCAGGGTAGGAAAGGACCGCCCTGAGCCATTAGCTACCGAACGAGGTTTCAGACAAGGCGATCGACTATCCTGCAACCTCTTCAACTTTGCGATGGAAGGGGTGTTGTGAAAAGCCAGTGTACATCGTAATGGCACTATTTTCTACAAAAGTGTCCAGCTCCTTGTATATGCCGATGATATTGATATTGATACTGCTGCGTTTACTGCTATCGCAAAAGAGTCAGCGAAGGTGGGTTTGACGTTCAACGAGAGTATATGTTGTCCAAAAAAAGGAGAGCGGCGTATTGGATCCTACGTTACTGCGGACAGCTATACTTTCGAAGTTGTCAAGAAATTCACTTGTCTTGGGACCGCCTTGAACACTCAAAACGATGTCAGCCTAGAGATAAAACGAAAACTCACTCTTGCTAATAGGTGTTACTATGGTCTCAGCAAGGAATTGAGCAGTAGAAGCCTCTTTCGCCCGACTTAGCTGACACTCCACAAGACGCTTATCTCACCCGTTCTACCCTACAGCGCAGAAGCATGAGTTGTGTCGCAGACTGTTGCAGCAACGCTTGGGGGTGTTTGAGAAAAAATTCTTTGCAAAATCTTCGGTCCTGTTCGTGTCGACGACGACTACCGTATTCGAATGAACCACGAACTGTACGAGTTCTACGCTGAAATTGACATAGTCAAGTGCATCACTATCCAACGTCTGCGCTGACTGGGATATGTTGTGCGTATGGACAAAGCTAATGTACTAGCTATGTGCTCGATAAATTTTGAGGGACTGACTTTTTGGTTTTTGCCCACTTCTTTTAAAATCAAGCTGATATCTCTGCGAGATAAGTCGTTTTGGGTGGCAACTACGAGACTTGTTTTCAATGCAATCAATATCCTCATAATTTTTTAACGATCATGTGAACTGTTGATCGACTTAAGTTCAATGTTCTTAAAATTTCATCACAGGATTAATTTTTTTTTCCAAATTTAACAACAAAATTTCTTTTATCATTTGAAATTTATTTTTGCGGAGTCGTTATATCAATCAAATATCACGTCCAAACCACAACTAAGTACATTATACCAAAGTATGACTCATATTATAGACATAAAAAATAAAAAAACGGTAAAAAAGTTTTTAAAAAAATTAATCATTAGCTCAAGGCATAAGTTTCGTAGTGTATGTAGACTTATTTCACTCGTTTTTTTGTGTTTTTTCAGATAACTTTTTAAATGTATATTGAAGGACTTTTTTTTTGCTCATTATCATTAAAAAAGAGCTAAGTATTTGATAAAATATGTTGCAATTTTTCTCTGAGTTTCACGAACTTTACTCGTTATTCAATATTGTTTTTTTTGTGTGTGCATGGAGCAGTTTCTTGTACCTTGTTTAATAATAAAATAGATAAAATACTCATATGAATTTCCTTTTTTATTTTTTGCAAGTACTACAAATTTAAGAGACATTTTACATGAAAAAGAAACTTTTAAAGTTTTTGAATGGTTAAAGAGAAATAAAACATAAATTAGATCATTGAGTAATAAATCAACCATTACCCCGAAAAAAATTTTGTTTTAAATTACAAATTTCCTAAAAAATTCCACAATATATTCACTATTAATAATGTTATAAAAAGATGTTTGTATTAGCAATACAACAAGCACACGTAATCGCGCGATTTGAAAGTCAACAGCTAGTTTAGAGACTCAACGTTTACCATACCCGACATTTGTCTTTGGGATTCATTTTTGTTCCTTCTGAGCAATTGTAAGCACCGGCGAACTCATTATAATTTGTTACTGCTCCTAACACGCGATATTTATCCATTGTGTGCTCATTAGCCAGCTCTTCCCAGAAATGTTCTTCTTCATATGAGGCGCACCATACCTGAGCAAAGCCAAGGAAAAACAATTGTTCCGGCGATAAATCTATACCGGGCATTTGTTCGCTCTTGAGTACGAAACCGTCATCTTTACTCTGTTCTTTCATAAAATTGCGATATGCATTAAGAGCTTCGCGCAAGCCACCACTATCTGCAACGTTTTCATCTATTGTCTGATTTCCATTCACATTACGATTGATTTCTGGTATTAAATAGCTGTTGAAATGATTAACGTAACAATCAAGGCGTTCTTGAAATTCTGTTCCTGATTTTTTCGACCACCAATGTCGCTCTTCTAAATTACCGTCATAGTTAGCACCAATCGAATCAAATCCATGAGTATATTCGTGGCCAATTAGGTAACCCAAGGTGCCGTATTTCAAAGAGTTGGGCCATGATTTGTGGTAGGCAGGTGGATAGAAAAGTCCTGCCATAACGTTAATCGAATTATCAATATTATAATAAAATGCATTTACTTGAGCAGCAATAAGAAGCTCCAACGGTTTTGTGCTGTTGTCAATTATCTCCGAATGTAGTCCATTGTAACGTTTCATATATGTTTTGAACTCATGTAAGTTAATGTTATTCTGATAATAATTTCCTTCAACGAATGTAAGATTATCCATTTCTCGTATAAGTCTTTCAGTCATATCATTGTCTTCAAAGTTCCCAATTCTAGTCGTTATAGTGGACTCTTTGAGCAGAGCTTCAGTTCGCGTGCTTTCATCTAACCAGTCAGCTTCTGTTAAGGCAGCAAGTAAGCTTTTCCGTAGTTCATTTAAGATAGTTGACACTTCTTCGTAGATTTCATTACTAAAATGTGCCTTTAAATAGAGTTTATCAATCAGATAAGGCATTGTACTTTTTATACTTCTGACACAATAATCTTTCTGATGATCCGGAGACTTAAGCTTTGCATCCATTTCAAACAAAAATTTCATTGACAAATAATTAGCAACAGCTCTTATGTGGTTTTGACACACTTTATCTAATTCAGTGTAAAAGAAATCACAAGGACAATCATCTTCAGTTAAATTGAAGTCTTTTCCCCACCATGCAATATCAAAGTAATTGTCCCATTCAGTAAAAATTGAGGCACTGCCTTTCAGCTGACACTTTATAGGATCTTCCTCGAACTGATCTGTGATGTTAAGTACAGCTTTCCAAAAATCAAAAATCTCTGAAACAACTTCAGTAATATTTGATTCTTCTACACCGTACGCCGTCAAATATTTCCGCATTTGTTCCTCGTTCATTGTGTAACTATTTGATGTGTTCGACGCAATGTTATCACTATGCACAATAAAACTAAAACCAAGATCCGGAAGCTTAAAATATGGAGGGAAGGGATACTGAGGTATAATAAATTCATTAATTAAGCCAGACGCTCCATAATTAGTTAAGTGAGCACTCATGTTAAACCAACTAAATTCTTCTGGATTCCAAGTCTCGTCCACGGCAGGGAATCCGCCAATGTTCTTGATAGCCTTTAAATATTCAGATGACATCTTTACCGTAGACAAATCAGCGCTCATACATGACTGGTAGAACTTTTGAGCTATTTTAAATTCAGACTCGTAATATGCGTTTAAATTATTGCTAGAATTTTGCAAAATCTCATAAATCTCATCTCCTATTTCGAAGTCAATATCAAGCAAATTACTGCGCTTATGTTGTGTCTGTTTTTTCTCTATGACATTCTTCCAATTTCCACATGCAAACTCATAAAAATCTTCACATGGATCTACACTCATATTCATGTAAGTTAACATTTTCTTCGCGTAATTGATGCGGTACAAGAGTTCTACATCATTTGAATGAATCTCGTTTTCTGTGGTGTCAATTTGTTCCTCTTGTTTTCTCTCCTCATCATTTTGCGTCGGCTTTGAAATAGTAGGATTGATGTAAATAAACATTAGTGTAAGTACTAGTGCTTTGATTTTTCTCTGTGAAACCATATTTGAGTATTTTATTGTAGCTAGCACGAGATTTTTAATATGACTATTTTTTAATGCTTTTTAAGACTCGCTATCGCTATTCCGCTGGAGATCTCATGTTGAACTGATAATTCGAAAACTTGTTGAATTGAAACTGTATGCAGTTTTGGAAGTTACATAATCTTACTGCATTCAATGTTTAAGAACAACATTCCCTTCTTACGTTTGTTCTCTTATTTACGTTTGTTATTGCCGGATATACCGTTGACATGATTGCTGCCTTTTGCGATTCTTTACGATTTGATGCATTTTAATTTTTAGTTTCTCTTATTCTATTTTACAGATTAATTAAAAAAAATTTGTTATTTGTTCTGTGCGAAATGGTTTTTTACGTCTCAAAAATGCAAAATAGTACGGTATTTGCAGTTGAATATACCATGCAAAATCATTTACTGAAGAATTCGATTTGAAATTAAACAAGCACACAAATTTTGAATCCTAACTAATTGTAAGATCAGTTTTAGTGTCTCCGCTCGAAGGCTGACTTACTTACTTACTTGGGTGGCCATAACAACCCGTTACCGGGTTACGGCCGACCTCAAAAGCTCTCTCCAGGCGCCTCTGCTTTGCGCACGCCTTATCCAATCATTCACACCAAGCGTGGATAGGGTTTCCTCGGCTTGGTCTTTCCATCGGAGGCATGGTCTTCCTCTTCGTCGTCGCCCAGCGGGTTCCGCATCAAACACCTTTTTCGCCGGAGCTTCTTCGTCCATACGCACAACATGTCCCAGCCAGCGCAGACGTTGAATAGTGATGCGCTTGACTATGTCAATGTCAGCGTAGAGCTCGTACAGTTCGTGGTTCATTCGAATACGGTAGTCGTCGCCGACGTGAACAGGACCGAAGATTTTGCGAAGAATTTTTCTCTCAAACACCCCAAGCGTGGCTGCATCAGTCTGCGACACAACCCATGCTTCTGCGCCGTAAAGTAGCACGGGTAAGATGAGCGTCTTGTAGAGTGTCAGTTTTGTCGGGCGAGAGAGGTCTCTACTACTCAATTGCTTACTGAGACCATAGTAACACCTATTAGCAAGAGTTAGTCTTCGCTTTATCTCCAGGCTGACATCGTTTTGAGTGTTCACGGCGCACAGTGTTATATTTTGAGAAAAAATGGACAAAATCAAATTCCCGTCGATAACAATGCCCAAAAAAAACGAGGTCGGTCTCATTCGAAAGGTGATTTCATGCTTTTTTTAGAAAAATTGTCCCGAATCGAGATCCCAGCTTTGGGCATTTCTCAGAAATGCCCAAAATATGGTCTTTTTCACTTTTAGACAGTTTTTCCCAATTTTAGTACAATTCTGACTCGTATACATATCCGATGATAATTTATTTTGAAAGTCGAGAGTATATATATATATATATATATATATATATCTTTTAAAACTAATTCGTTATAAAAAAAAATTTTTTTTCGTATTATAACTAAAAAAATGACAAAAATTGTCAAAAATTGTCATTTTTGTCATTTTTTTAGTTATAATACGAAAAAAAATTTTTTTTTATAACGAATTAGTTTTAAAAGATATATATATATATATATACTCTCGACTTTCAAAATAAATTATCATCGGATATGTATACGAGTCAGAATTGTACTAAAATTGGGAAAAACTGTCTAAAAGTGAAAAAGACCATATTTTGGGCATTTCTGAGAAATGCCCAAAGCTGGGATCTCGATTCGGGACAATTTTTCTAAAAAAAGCATGAAATCACCTTTCGAATGAGACCGACCTCGTTTTTTTTGGGCATTGTTATCGACGGGAATTTGATTTTGTCCATTTTTTCTCAAAATATAACACTGTGCGGCGGTGGCAAGATAGGTGAATTCCTTGACAACTTCGAAAGTATAGTTGTTCGCAGTAACAAAGGATCCAATACGCCGCGTCTCCCTGTTTGTGGACAGCATATACTTTGCTTCGAAGGCTGGCACTGCTTAAATAATCATTTGTGCCGGGACTACCTTAGCGGGAATGATGTTTATTTCCCAACCCAAATTTAACAGATCTAAAAGATTTATGTATGTTCAACATTAATTGGTTGTCAGTTTCTTTTTTATGAGATATGGACTTTGATTTTTTAAGTTTGCCTTAATGGCCCATGAGCACTTTTGTAGAGTTATTAAGAACATCTAAATAAAGATATTCAAGTTTTCTCAATTCAAACCTTAAATTTAAAGCCTTTATTATTATATACAAACATATACAATTAAGCAAACATTTATGCATTATTACTGCTTTTTAAACTAACCTAGATAGTTACTAATTTTTTTTTACGTTGGCTTCCCACAAACTCCCAAATCTACGACGCAATTAGAAAATGTATAATGAGATTACATAATGCAACAAAATTCCTGATAGGCAGTAAATCGAATTGCAACAGTTTAGTTTTTATTTGTTTTATATAATTTATACTTTAAAATGAAATAATGCGAAAAATCAATAATTTTAAATGCTGATAAAAAATCGCCGACAAACAAAATGCAGCAAAAAAAAAAAAGGGTGACTCGCAACGAAAAAACGAAATAAGAGAAACGCAACAACGTGAAACATATGTTTTGCATCTTTGAAACTAAAATGCCACAAATAGAACATTAAAATTAACATAAATAAAAATATGTAATAATAAAAATTAACTACTAAGAATCTGTGCAAGCATCACATCATCATGCAATGAGTAAAAAGGATAAAATATGGAAGCGTGCGATTTAATAAAAAATTAGAGAAAAACTGAAAGAACAAAAAAAAAAAGGCAGAGCACGACGTCAGTTCAATTTGACTTTGAAAAGAGTTTCGCGTTTAGCCTCCACTTCTTTTCTATTTGCTCTACTATTCTCATTGTATAGTTTTGTGTGATTGTTCGATGATGGTATCGAATGCATGAATAATTCGGAACGAAAATAATTTTCTTGAAAACAATTTTCTGTTGTTTTGTATGTCGAATTATTAACAATGGAACGAACATGGAGCTCGAAAAATTGGATCATTGAAGAGACAGTTTTAGAGCATGATAAATTAGCCCTAAGGTCTTTGAGCATTGAATAATATTAACAAAAACAAAAGTCAAAACAATTCGTGTATAAATTTATGATCTCATTTAATTGTATTTTGTTGCTGTTTTTTGTTACTAACCCTAATACGAGTATCTGTCATCAATTTGTGTTTTTACACTTGTGCTAAAAATTGGTAGTATTCGAATACCACATTTATGTATTCTGGATAAAGAAAAATGCGACAATGTATGTAGTATAAACTAAACATGAGTCAGTTGAAATTAAGCAACACTTGTCTTTTGTGAATTTATTTTGTGGCATTGATTTGTTTCACTATATAGTCAAAAAACAATTTTATTATTTATTTATTTATTACAGCCTTTTGGGCTTTAAAATAACATATTATTTGTGCCTTTTGGCACTGAATATGACAACTTTTATTTCTTTACTTAGGGGCTGTTCATATACTCGTATTACGTAATGCTGTTTTTCGACTTCTGTGGTTAAATTTCACAGGCTGTCACATTTCCCGATTCCCCCCTAAAGGCGTTACGTAGTACAGTGGAACCTCGATTATCCGTCTCCCGATCAACCGTCACTCCGATTAACCGCCACATTTTGTCAGCAAACTTTTTTTTTGACGCCAATCAAACTGATGCGATGATCTTACGAAGAATGAGAAATTTGGCCGTTGCAAAGTCTCAAGCTGTTGTAAAGCAAACAAAACTGACGAATTTTCTCACCAAAACATCTTGATTGTAAACTATCACATTGCTTTTTTATTCTATAATAAAATACGAAAATGACAAATCAACATTTTTTGTTACGTTTCCTTTTTTCTTGCGTTTTTGTATTACAGTATATTCAATACCTTGTATTCTAGCGTCACCATACAGAATCAAAACAAAATTCTGCCATATATTCGAATATCCGTCTAACCGGTTATCCGTCAGGCTGCTGGTCCCGTGCCTGACGGATAATCGAGGTTCCACTGTATATGAACAGCCCCTTATCGAAAAATAAACTTGCAATGAATTAGACCAAACACTATAAATTTGCAATCTTATAAATACATTTGCCGGAAAGTTCAGACCCGTTTCCACTTTCAGTGGGGTATAATGAACATTTTTATTGAGATTGCAAAGTTGCCTAAAATGATAGTCTCTGGCTGGACTTGATAATGTTGGATCATTAACATTAAAATAAAATGAAAGGAAACATTTTCTATAACCTTGAAAATAATAGCAGTGTGAGCTTGGAATTTTGAACCAAAATGTTTGAAAACAGTTCTTTCCTAGAGTACCTAAATCTATCTCAAAGGTGTACTATTTAAAAAACTATGTAATCTATTTTTAACTTAAAAGTAAAAATTTAAGTAATGAAGCAGTTGGTTAAATCTTGTGTTAGTATTAAGTGTCCAATAAGGACTGGAGAATTACTGCTACCCACCAATTGTGACCGATGGCAGGAAGTAGAATCGCCTTGAAAGATTACGTAGTCAACTTGTACAAAATTCCTTTTGAGCACTGAATTTTCTTCCAAGATCTTTTTGTAGTCTTCTTCAATAACAATGCCGTTTATTATTATTATTATGCTAGTACAAGGTGGCAACATTATTTTTTTTATATATTTCATAACACTAGTCAACAGTGGTTTTGTTGCCCTGGATGTCTCTGCGGATTTCTATAGTTTCAAGCTCACAGTTTACGAATATATTCATGAAAGTGCTGAGTTGGCTCTAGTTTTTATGATATTGAGGTATTTATCTCTCAAATATAAAAATCTCGTGTCACAGTGTTTGTTACCGAACTCCTCCGAAACGGTTTGACTAATTTTTACGAAATTTTGTGTATATATTTGATAGATCTGAGGATAGCTCGTAGGCTATAAACATTTTATTTAGGGAACATATTTAGGGTGGCTCTCATACAAAAATATTTTTAAGATAGCATTTTCACAAAGACCACTTCATCGATTCACATGGAATTTACACCCCGTGTCTTTTATATTTAGAGACATAGTTGAGTCTATAAAACTTTTATTTAGTGTGCATATTTAGGGTGTCCCTCAAACAAAAATATTTTTAAAACAGCATTTTTACGAAGACAGGTTAATCGATTCACATGGCCACGTGTCTTATATAATATAAACGACACGTGGGGTAAGTTCCATGTGAAACGATGTGGTGGTCTTTGTGAAAATGCTGTTTTAAAAATAATTTTGTATGAGGGCCACCCTTAATATGCACCCTAAATGAAATTTTTATAGCCTGTTTGCTATTCTTAAGCCTACCAAATATACACACAAAATTTCATAAAAATCAGTCAAGCGGTTTCGGAGGAGTTCGGTAACAAACACTGTGACACGAGATCTTTATATATGAGAGATAAATACCTAAATATCATAAAAACTAGAGCCAATCCAGCATTTTCATGAATGTATTCGTAAACTGTGAGCTTGAAACTATAGAAATCCGCAGAGACATACAGGGCAACAAAAAAAAAAGTTAATTTTGTTGAGTAGTGTAATCTTTCAATCATTTTCAGCAGCATAAATAAATATAGAAATTTTATTTTGTTTTAGTCGACTGAATATTATTAATTGATTGAAAATTATTTAATCGAATGTACAGTCATTTGCAGTAACCGATATTCATGTGAAATTTCACAAATCGGGTTATGCTTTTATAAACAAACATGACCAAGACAACAAATGGAACAATTTAACCTAGTAATTGGTGACATATGTTTCGGCTAGTACTACATATGTATATATATATATTTCATATACATAGCCTCATCAGACCAGTTAATTTGTAATGAGATTCGAACCCCGACCATTCCATGAATTAACCTCCATAGCTCTTAACTTTTGAGCTATGGAGGTTCTGCCAATGACATGTACAAAGTGCACTTTTATATGCACATTCGCGCCATCTGTTGTCCACTTTGTCATTTCTTGTTTGCTGCATAGCTTTGTTGAACCGTCGGATCAAAGACTTGCTATGATGTAGCTTTATATTTTCGAATTTCGGGCTTCCGCCACTTATTTTCGAAAATGGATGGACGTATTCTTCCGGTTGTAGAAATTTTTTATGGAAAACAAAAAAAGCGTATTTTGCTTAAAATTTTACTGTGGATTTGTAGTAATATGAGAAAGAAATGACAAGAGTTTAATGCAGGCCTGAAGAGATTTTAGGTCAGGATAATTTTTTTTCTCAAAATCAAATTTTAAATTTTTGTTTCAACATTGCCAAGCCATCTGTGGTATTATTTTCAGCTTATTTTCAATAATACCATCATTTAGTACCGTCCTTTCCCTTTAAAATTAACTTTCAAGGGATAATCTGTGATGTTTCCTCGCAAAGTTACACTACAAAATGTAGGTAAACTGCATACAAAGGCTAGAGTTGTGGGCAGCAGTTGTGGACAGCTTGCATTCCCATCAACAAACAAATTTTTGTTTTTATCAATTTTCCGATTTCATTTCAACTAATGGGTCAGAATACGTCTAATTTAAATCTCAATTTGTAATGTAATATATAATTTATAAGAAATGTACTTACATGGGTCGTTCCATCTATAATTTGCCTATTTTTACCCCGATGTGTTTTAATTTTTTGAGTGATTAAGCCATTATCTAATAGATAGAAAAAAATTATATCAAATTTGTTCTACCAATAGTTTTGATAAAAAAAAATAATTTCTTAACCCTGTTCAGAGCCGCTCGTAAATAACACAAAAAATTCATTGATGAATATAAACAAACACAATTCAAATTCGCTTTCATATTATTTTTAGGTAGCTGTGTACTATTAAATGAAAAAATACTGCAATTCTGGAAAAATTAACGCCTATGCTGAAAGAAAAAAAAAAAATACGTTTCAGGAAAACATCGATTTCTCAAATACTCCAAAATCGATTTCAGCTTTTTTAGGCTCAAAATGTTCAAAATATATAGGAGTACCATCCCTGAAAGTTTCATTCATGTTTTTGCACCCTATTTGATTTGACAAGCATTTTAGTAAAGATTTATGAAACTTAAAAATATAATTTGGACATTCCATTATATGTACTTTTGTTAATTTTAGGATGTTTTTTTGCAATTTTTATAATATTTTCAAAGTTACGAAATCTTCAGCTTTTTTCAGTTTTTAAAAGTTTTTCAATTTTTTTAAGTTTTCTATTTTTTTGAAAATTTCAAAAATTTATGAAATATTAATTTTGAAAATGGAAACATTTCAAAAATTGGCATAAAATGGAAAAAGTTAAGTTATTCATTAATAACTAAAACAAATTAAAAATTTCTAATAATAATAATAATAGAGTTTAGCTACCACAGCTATTAGCCTCCTTAGCAATTTAGCTTGAAGCTTTAAAACCAAGTAAAAAGCTTGTATAATAAGGAAAATGAAAAAATTATACATGCAATTAATTTGTTATATTTTTATAATTTTTTCTTAGCTTTTTCACACTTTCTCAACATACCCATTTAGATCATATGTATATATTGCATGAATGTAATTGTATAGATTAAATCATATGGTCTAAGGGATAAATGTTAGAAAAAATTTACCCATCATGCAGTGGGGCTCGGACAACACAAACATAAAGACCAACAACCATTAAGCTAAAAAAATAACTATAGTTATTTTTCAATCTAAGCTTGAGTCGACCTTTTGACAAGCTTATTTTATATACATCGCAATTGTTAATGAGAGTAGTCATTTGACTAAAAGGAGTTGTAGCCATATAATTAGTTCTACTGACTGGTTGATAAAATATCTGATATGAGTTACGATTACTCCTACGATTAGTGTTAAAATGAACATAATTAAGAAGCTCTGGTGCAGCAAGCGACCCAGTTACAAGCTGATGCAAGCAAAGTATACCCGCAATATTTCTACGGGTGCTCAAAGACTGCATATGTAATAACTTCAAACGATCCTAATAAGGAAGAAGGTTTAAGAGGTCAGTCCAATTTAAACCTTTGAAAGAGCAAACCGAACAAAATTTTTTTGAACTCTTTCTACTCTATCTATATGTATATTATAATACGGAGACCATACTTGGCTAGCGTGTTCTAAGTGAGGACACACAATTGTGTTATATAAAGTTACAGTTATTAAAGGGCTATTAAATTCTTTTTGCCGCTTTCCAAGTAAGTAATCAGTTTTCATATTTTAAACTGTTCTTCATTTTAAATACATATTACGATTGCGTGTTAGCAATAATTTTCTTACAACACTTGGTGAGCCACATAAACAACATGTTGATCCTCTTCTCTTTCACCCATACATAACTGATACATCTATAATTTACTTTGTATACATAACTACATATCTTTACGTAGCCTATGATCTACCAATCCTTTTATTGATTATAATTTTCGGCAAACAAAGCTTACTAATGGCTTTTTTTTGCCATTACATTATTACCTTGTTGTTTTTTTTTTCATATTCCCAAAACCAGTTTTCGAACATAAACTTAACGTTTATAAATAATTTCTTAGCTTTTATTTATCTGTTTTTCATTTTTGGTTCGGCGGCGAATATTTTTATTTTCTATGCTTAAGAAGCAATTTTATGCTGTCTATTATAAATGCCGCTCAGTTAGTCACGATATGTACGGTTTTTTCTTTATAAAATATTGATTTATTTTTCTGACTCGTCGCTACTTCGCTTTCCATAGTTAGTTGGAGCATTAAATTGCTTTTGGCAATAATCCAAATAACATTCGTCATACTTGTATATGCAAGGATTTTTTTAACTCTAAGAGCTAAAACAGCACACAGTGTCGCTTTTAGCAAAAAAGTGGAAACATTTCATTGTTCCTACATTACTTCTTTTCGTATTGTTGAGTTAAATAATAATGGGATGCTAAAGCTTCTGAAATTGGCTCAAAAATGACGCTGTGGGTAAAACAAATATTTTGCCATAACTTTGAGCTCAATAATTCGGTTTTGCTTTACATATTTTGATAACTTTATTTTTAATAAAATTTAAAGTTTTACATTTTTACAAATCTGATTTTCAAGGTTAATTATTAGGTGTACAAAATACATTAAATTGGAGGTTAACATTTTATAAACTGGTGTTTTATTTGTGTAAATATTACGTTGAAACAGTGACATTCTACATGGAAAATGATATCGGAAAAATGACCGCCACGAGCAGCATTGCAGACTTCCACCATTTTTCTTTCGATGAAATTTTTCATTACTTTTCCGTCTAAGTTCTTTGTGTGTCCATAAATAACGCAACGAATCTCGTTCTGCGACTGTGTAATCGTTTTGTGATCATTTGTATCCAAACTTTGCTTCACATAAGCTCCAAATAAATATTCAGTGGTGTAACATCGCACGATTTATGTTCTAAGCAACGCACGAGATGGACGGTTGTGGTTACCAAAATTATTTCGAAATGCACGAATTGTGTTGGTTAAACTCTCTCATATTCAAGAGAGATTTTAAAAATTAAAATGCATTCCAGCGCACTCCAAACAAAAATTTGTTATTTACTAGCCCTAAAGACCTGATTATGCGCTTGTTATGTGATGTCAAGTAAAAAATCTGTGATATGACAATACTGTCAGTGGAAGTCGTAACGTACCGTACCGTAAATTTCTTCTGAATAGAATTTTACGTACATTCTTTGACATTTCGAATTCAACATTTGAAAAAAAAAAATAAACTAAAATTACTAATGAAAATAAGTTGAACAAAGAAAAATAATAAAAAATGAGATATTTTAGCAAATGATTTATACGGTAAGATACGTGCAGAGAAATTGCAGCATTCTTGACTACGGTACGCTACTATCCGTCACACCAATTAATACGAGCGCACAGTCAGTCCTCTGCAGCCAACTTCACTTCGGAACGCACGTCAATATTGGAAATTCGAACAGCATTGCCTACGTACGGTTGGACAGAGAAATCACACATACACATTTGTTTAGGGTACGCTGTGCTTCTGTTGAATACAGCTCCATAATTTAAAATGTCAATAAGTATATACCTAATAATACCAGATGTCAAATGTCTGCTATTAATTGTTGACTGGGTTTCGGGATTTTCATGATCGAAATTTCCAATCCTGGGAACCCGGAATCAATCTGGGATTAATAGTTCCAATAGATGCATAAATAACTACAAATAAAACAAGAAGCTTTTATATATAAAATTAAAATTGTTATGTTTCACAGCATAACATGAAAGAATAACAAGTTATGGTGTTAACTTCGGCCAGGCCGAAACTCACATACCCTACACTGCACTGAAAGTTTCTTTTAAATAAATATTAAATGACGTTGAAGAGGTTGAATAAGTTGAAAAAAATGTGAAATGTAAAAAAGGTTGAAAGAGGTTGAAACAGCTGTAAAAGACTGAAAAAGTCGAAAAAATATGGAAACCATTGAAGAAAGTTGAAAGAAATTCAAGATGTCGAAAAAATATGGAAAATGTTGGAAAAAACTTTAAAATGTCGAAATAATATGAAAATGTTGAAAGCGGTTGAAAATCTCGAAAAAGTTGAAAGAGGTTGAGAAATTATGAAACAATTCAAAATCGCTGAAAAAGTTTTTAAAATGAAGAAAATAAAGAAAAATGAAAGAGGTTGAAAAAGTCGAACAAATACATATGGGATATACAGTGACTCACGAAATTGATCACGCTTTTGCTACGAATATGTATGCAAACTACTAATAATATCTCCGAAGAAGTTTTATATTTTACTTAATCTTTATTTTGTTCAAACTGGCTGAAGATAAAGGAAAAGAAACCAGGGCAAAATTTCAGAAAATTTTTTTTCTTAAAAAATAACAACAAAATCAATTTTGTGACTTTGCAAAATAAGACTTAAAAACTAATATTGATATTTTATATAGCCTCTTCGAGCACCAATTACAACTTTTATTCTACTAGGCATACTATCTGCAAGGTTTTAACAAGTTTTGGGAGCAATAGCATCCCATGCATTTTGCACCTTAGGCCACAATTCATCTAAAGTACTGAATTCGCCAACTATTTATTTTTTTAGTATCACCCATAGATGCTCAATTGGATTGAGGTCTGGGGATTGTGGTAGCCAACTTAACTTTGGAATTCCAATATCCAGAAGCCATTTTCATGTCATTCTTGCTGTGTGCTTTGGATAATTGTGCTGTTGAAAGACAATATCCGAAGCACTTATAGTCCAGTAGAATTAGTCGAAAAAATTAGAAAAAAAAAATAATTCATTACAGAAATCTGACAGCGGAATATTGTTGAACAAGCTCATGTAAAAGAGGACAAAAAAATCGAACCGACAGCAGCTATCCGGGGTGGAATGGGGTGCATTTTTAGAGATCGAACACGGTTTTTCACGATTTCTGGCTAAACTATGCATCATATCAAAAAAAGTTTAATGCAAGAGTTGTAGGAAATAATAAGATCTACAACTTTTGTACTGATCATTTTCACCTTAACCTCAAAATTTTTCGAAAAAATGGTTGAAAACCGGTTTTTTGGTTTTTAATTTTTTTCTTTGACAAAAAAGTATCTATGAAGCTGAAACTTGGGCATAAGATACTTTTCAGTGTTACACAAAGGCAGTATTTTTTTCAGGCGGAAATATTTAGAGGTTGTTGTTAAATTTAATTTTTAAGCTAAAAAAACTGAAATTTTTAGCTGCGATTCCTCTTAAAAATACACCTCTTAAGAAGTTATGTTTTGGCTCATTTACTCGTTGTTATGTCTTCTTTAGATAAATGGTAAAAAAAAGGTATACTGTATTGGAAACAATTACCGAAAAATTGAAAATCTGTGGTCTCTCCGACGAGTAGAGCTATGATGTTTCTTGTGTAGCAGCTCAAATCCCTTGTTGTTTTCACTGTATTTATTTTGATAATTCTTGGACCAAAAATTAAAAATTTTTTTTTCTTATTTATTTTTTTAATGGAAATTTATGTAGTGGCACTGACAATTTCAAATTGTAGTGTATTAAGGTAAATACAGTGAAAACAACAAGAGATTTGAGCTGCTACACAAGAAACATCATAGCTCTACTCGTCGGAGAGACCACAGATTTTCAATTTTTTGGTAATTGTTTCCATTACAGTATACCTTTTTTTTACCATTTATCTAAAGAAGACATAACAACGAGTAAATGAGCCAAAACATAACTTCTTAAGAGGTGTATTTTTAAGAGGAATCGCAGCTAAAAATTTCAGTTTTTTTAGCTTAAAAATTAAATTTAACAACAACTTCTAAATATTTCCGCCTGAAAAAAATACTGCCTTTGTGTAACACTGAAAAGTATCTTATGCCCAAGTTTCAGCTTCATAGATACTTTTTTGTCAAAAAAAAAAAAATAAAAACCAAAAAACCAGTTCAGCCATTTTTTCGAAAAATTTTGAGGTTAAGGTGAAAATGATCAGTACAAAAGTTGTAGATCTTATTATTTCCTACAACTCTTGCATTAAACTTTTTTTGATATGATGCACAGTTTACGGAGCGTTCAAGTATTACGTAACGCAATTTGGGGGGTCTTGTAAAACGATACGATGCCGCACAGGGGCGGGAGGAGGTGTCGGACAACGGGTGATTTGAAATTAGGTGTGCATAATGAAACGCTTTCTAGATTAGCTACAGCAATATATATTATATTTATTATATAAGTAAATAACAGCGCGTTACTTTGAACGATATTTAAAAATTGCGTTACGTAATACTTGAACACCCCCTTAGCCAGAAATCGTGAAAAACCGTGTTCGACCTCTAAAAATGCACCCCATTCCACCCCGGATAGCTGCTGTCGGTTCGATTTTTTTGTCCGCTTTTATAAGAGCTTGTTCAACAATATTCCGTTGTCAGATTGCTGTAACGAATTATTTTGTTGTTCAAACCCTATTTCTCCTGGACTATTACTTCCAAATCATCTACAGTGCCAAGCAAATGACTTCGTAGAATTCCAATGTAGGACTCCGTTGTCATTCGACCTTCGATTTCGCTCAGTCTGCCAACACTTTTGGTGGTCATACACCCCCACACCATTATTGTCATGTCCCCATAAGGTATTTTACTTGTATATTTCGCCCACTTTTGATTCAGGTATACCTTAAAGCAAGTAAACCACCTAAATTAAATTTCATACCAATTGTTACAATAGTTCAATTAATATAGCGATTACAACTTTATGGTAATATAGGAAGTGCCACGCTAACTACTGCAATCACGTCAATTTTCATTTACTTTCAAAGCCCATAGCTGCCGACACCTCTCAGCCAAATTTTATGAAGATTACTCTCATAGCACACTATCTATAACATTAAACATTTTTCCTTGTATGGGAGGTGCCACGCCCACATGCTCCATTGCACCAAATTTTTGCAAAACATACCTTCTCGCAAGTATATCTGCCTTACTAAATTTCATAACGATTACGTTGTTAGTTCACTTAATAAAACCCTTAAACCCCTTCAACGAGTTTTTTCAGTAAGGTGGCAGAGCTTGTATTGATGAATGCTTTTAGCGGCATCATCTCTGAAATTTTTATGAAAATCGTTTGTGTCAATTTTGAGATATATGGAATTAAAATGTTTAACTGTTGGAAATACCCACGCCTCACAGTGCGGCCAAAATTCGAAAATTCACTCCAAAATGTACACTCGGGGGTTTTGGGGTCGCTGATTATGAATCTGATGTCAGAATTACGAAATTCAAAATGTCCCTACTCTTTTACATACATATATTATTATTTTTGTATGAGAGCCACCCTAAATAAAAGTTTTATGGGTTTAACTTTGCCTCTTAACATAAAAGATACGCGGTGTAAATTCCATGTGAATCGATGCAATGGTCTTTGTGAAAATGGTATTTTAAAAATATTTTTGTATGAGGGCCACCCTAAATAAAAGTTTTATGGCCTACAACCTATTCTCAGACCTACGAAATATACACAGAAAATTTCATAAGAATCGGTCAAGCCGTTTGGGAGGGGTGCGGTAACAAACACTGTGACACAAGAATTTTATATATAAGATTGTTACTTAATTATCGAATATTTTATTGCATTAAAAAACTCATTAAAATTCAAGTACCAGATAGTAGCAGCTGAAATTTGTTTTATTCAGTAGCTAATACTTTTCAAAGTAACCTCCAACAGGTTTAAAGGCAGCATCCGACAGCATGTTATTACTGTATCATTTAACTACTGAAATTTTGTTAAAAAATAAAACGAAAAAATACCTTTCCTTTATTTTGTTTCTTATAATTTTCTGTTACAGTTTTGATATTCAAACAATTTTTAACGTATTTTACTAACCTTCAGACGTAGGTTCCATTTGGTTTTGTTGGATTTCCTTTACTCGAAACACTTTCACATGTTTATAACTTTTCCCTTTGGATCTATAATAATGTTGTGCTAGGGCAAGGGCCAAATTCCGATTGACAGCATAGAGGGGACTTAGGGTACAGAACGTTACTGTGAACGGTTTTCACTTCTTATAGGATCCCTTTAGCCAACTCAATGATAAAAATTCCTATTTAGAAACGTTTTTTCGAATATCGGCCGCACTGTGCGCTTTTACGATTCCGCTTATTTTTATCAAAATTGAGTTGCTATGTTTACATAGCAAGTTGCTTAAATACCAGGACTACCCAGCAGTTTGTGATTTATCTATTTTGCGGAAAAACAATTGTTTAAATTGTCAGGCGGCAAAATGAAGCAATTTGAATCAAAAATAAATAGAAAGAACAACAAAAGAGTACCGTATAAATAACGAGTAGGAAACTTAGCAACTTGTTCGTTTTTTTCGCACATAGATAGCTTCTTGGCGAATACAACACAGCTATTGTTTATGTCAAATTGAGATATTAATAACAGACATATTGGCTAGAGAATAATTGTTTTGAACGCTATGAACTAATTTTAAAGCATTAATCTCAATAATACAGAATGAGTGATATTCCATTTGTTAAAATCGGTTCAGCTGCTTAGCAGCTCTGTGCGTCTCCTATAAAAAATATTTTGAAACTTGAGTGTCCTAATATTAATCGTCTTGCAATAGAAAAAAGAATGACACTATTTGTAGAAATCATTCAGTCGTTGTAAGCTATGAATTGTTTCCTGTTATCTTGCTATTGACCACACTGTGCAGCGTCTTTTGTTTGTTGCTAGTAAAACATTTACCTAAATAATTAATGAGCAATATAGCTGTATATGTACGTATGGATGTAGGTACTTACTTAATATATATATTGTTAGCTATAGAGTATTGAAAAAAATGACGTCCTTATCTTCTGCTGAGGTGCATGCTTTTCAAGTTCAGTGTATATCGCATAAGTTTTGCAAAGAAGTTGATATTTTACAGAGAGCACCACAACTTAACACTCTAACCGGCAAGAGTGCCTCGAGGTACTCATAGAAAACTCAATTTTTTTGTCAATAATTCTCTTGTTTTTTGTTTATACTAATGATAGTGCCTCCAGAAACATATCTGGGTATGTTTTTCAAGGCACCGTCATTTTGGTGTAATAAAAACGAATCTGGGGTCAGAATTTCCCACCACCCTTAGACTTTCTTTTTAATGTATTTTAAAGTGTGATTTTGGGGTTATGTCAAAATTTAATGGTGATGGATAAATTCTGACCCCGGATTCGTTTTAAGCACACCAAAATACAAACCGTATGGTACCTCAACTTTCAACTACAAAAAGACTTTTTTTTTGTGGTCCTGTGTTATCATTACAGTTATGATCAAAATGATTACATTATCGAAAGATATAAATAAACCATTTAAGAAAAAAACAAATATTTAAGAAAAGCTTCGAAAGCAAATTTTGCTAGATGTTGTGAAAAATTACAAAAAACATTACCTGTCATGTTTTTATTCTAATTTTATTTTTTTATTCAACGATTCATACTCTTATGCCATATCTTTCCTCAAACACTCAAACATTCAAACACTCCACTCCCAATGCTCAGCCCTTATTTTATTTATGTATGCAACTTCATCTGCAATAGAATGCTAAAAAAACATTTTTATTTTTTATCTCTCATGTTTTGTTTTTTCGAATGCATTCACTTTTAAAATTTGGGTCAACTGGAAACCATTTCTACAGTGTGTTTTGCAATTATAAATTAAAATCACTGTTTTCTTAAGCAAATTTAATTGAGTGCTGGCAAGATTTTAGTCGAGAGTTTAACTTTAAAGCGTAAGAAATGGCATTGTCACCGAACATATCGATCATTGGACACGCTTAGAAAAAGCGAAATTTCAGTTATAATTTAAAAAACAAAAATTTCTGTAATTTTTGATTGAATACAAAATCAGTCTTGACTTGTTCATATTAAAACAAAAAATCGTTGTTTTAGATCGTCTGGTTTTTTGATTGAAATTAACCTGCCAAACCACATAGTAGCTGAAAATTGAGTTGTACATATAGAAGTCTTTCGAGTTAGGGATTTTGTTTGAAATTTTGGAGAAACAAAAATGATGGTGGATATATATTAGAGAATATAATTTATTTCAGGGATATGTTGCAAAGCAACATCTTTGGCGCTTAAGCACTTTCATGTTACTCCATCGATTAAATAAAACAAACCTATATATATAACCTTTTTCACAACGCCCAGTTATACTTATCCGGAACTTTAACTATCAGGTTTTGAAAAATTTGTATGGCAAACTGTCAAGTAAGTTTGAGTGTAATGAAAAACAAAAATGTGACGTAGTAGAAGTATAAATGTAATTTTCAAATTTCGATAATTACAATAGTAAAGCATCTTTTTATATTTGATGTTGATATACATACATATCTTCAAAAATAACACTTATGTAAGTATCATTCAGATGAGATAATGATAGCTGGATTTATAAAAACTGATCTCATTTTTTCTGAACTTAAATTTCGGATATCGTTAATTGAAACATCGAAACATTTTTAGAACCAAAAAGACCTTCTCCATAACATATGTTGAGATCAAGAAATTTGAAAAATCTATATTCATACCAGTAGTACAAAGTTTGAAGATACATTACATGAAAACGTAAGCGTTTACAAAAAAAAGCTCTATTTCTATAGGACATTTTTCAATGTACAAGAACTTCCTAGACATGTTTCCGTAAGCCGCATGGATTAGGAGTTCGTGGCGAAATACCAAGCCGCTTTCTGCGACTATTTTGGGGTGATTTACAAATATCTTTCTCAATAAATATAACATAACAGCTTGTTAACAAGATACAAATAAACCAATTTGGAAAAAAAGAATACAACTATTTTGACCTATTTTTTTTTTTTACTTTTTTATGACTAGTCTTATTATACGAGTAACAATTTTTATTACAGGGAAAAGTTTATCTTTTTGATAAAGTTTTCAAACCGAATGCAACTCAGGAGAAAGTTTACAATGAAGCAGCTAAATCTATTGTCAGCGATGTATTGGCCGGTTATAACGGCACAATATTTGCCTATGGTCAAACTTCATCGGGTAAAACTCATACAATGGAGGGTGTCATAGGTGATCCTAACAAACAAGGCATAATTCCGCGTATTGTAAGCGATATATTCAACCACATATACGCGATGGAAGTTAATTTGGAGTTTCACATTAAAGTTTCATACTATGAAATTTACATGGACAAAATTCGTGATCTACTCGATGTATCTAAAGTCAACCTGAGCGTGCACGAAGATAAAAATCGTGTGCCGTATGTTAAAGGTGCAACAGAACGTTTTGTTTCGTCACCAGAAGACGTCTTTGAAGTAATCGAAGACGGTAAATCGAATCGACATATTGCAGTGACAAGTAAGTTAATCTCGTCTAAGTTATTTTATTTAATAATTAAAATTTTTGTTTATTTTAAGACATGAACGAGCATTCATCACGGTCCCATTCAGTATTTCTTATTAATGTGAAACAAGAGAACTTGGAAAATCAAAAGAAACTCTCGGGCAAATTGTATTTAGTTGATTTGGCTGGTTCTGAGAAGGTTTCAAAAACAGGCGCTGAAGGTACTGTCTTGGACGAGGCCAAAAACATCAATAAATCTCTGTCCGCCTTGGGTAATGTCATTTCCGCCCTGGCTGATGGCAATAAGACACACATACCCTACCGTGATTCTAAGCTAACACGTATTCTGCAAGAATCTCTTGGTGGTAATGCACGCACAACCATTGTCATCTGTTGTTCTCCGGCCAGCTTTAACGAATCCGAAACAAAATCTACACTTGAATTTGGACGTCGCGCCAAGACCGTGAAGAACGTTGTCTGTGTGAATGAAGAACTTACGGCCGAAGAATGGAAACGTCGCTACGAAAAAGAAAAAGAGAAAAATGCTCGTTTAAAGGGTAAAGTGGAAAAACTTGAATTGGAATTGGCGCGTTGGCGTGCTGGCGAAACTGTTAACGCCGAAGAGCAAATCAACATTAATGATCTTATGGAGGCAAGCACACCAAATCTTGAAATTGAAGCTGTAAGTACTACTAATGGTGCCGGCCCGATGCCAGCTACACCTGCTGCCAATTTAACAGCAATGGTTGGTTCGATTAGTGGTGATGAACGTGCACGCCTTGAGGCGGAGCGTGAACGGCTTTATCAACAGTTAGACGATAAGGATGAAGAGATAAACCAACAGAGCCAATATGTGGAAAATCTCAAAGATCAGATAGTGGAACAAGAAGAACTCATTGCAAACGCAAGACGTGAATATGAGGCATTGCAATCCGAAATGGCACGCATACAGCAAGAAAACGAATCGGCCAAGGAAGAAGTCAAAGAAGTATTGCAGGCGCTTGAAGAGTTAGCTGTAAATTATGATCAGAAATCACAAGAAATTGACACGAAGAATAAAGACATTGACTCACTGAACGAGGAACTGCAACAAAAGCAGACTTTGCTAAGCAGTACTACGTCCGAATTGCAGCAGTTGAAGGATATGTCATCGCACCAAAAGAAACGCATCAACGAAATGCTCACGAACCTTTTGCGTGATCTTGCCGAAGTTGGACAAGCGTTGTCCACTGACTCCACCATTGATATGAAAATGAATGCTGGCGCTGGTGATACAGGCAAGGTGGAAGAAGATTTCACTATGGCACGTTTGTACATAAGTAAAATGAAGACAGAAGCCAAGAATATTGCCCAACGTTGTTCCAATATGGAAACGCAACAAGTTGATTCTAACAAAAAGATATTCGAGTACGAGAAAGATCTAAGTGAATATCGCTTGCTAATTTCTCAGCATGAGGCACGCATGAAGTCATTGCAGGAATCAATGCGTGAAGCTGAGAACAAAAAGCGTTCACTGGAGGAACAGATCGATTCGCTTCGCGAAGAATGTGCTAAGCTAAAGGCAGCTGAACATGTTTCTGCTGTTAATGCTGAGGAGAAACAAAAGGCTGAGCAGCTGCGTTCCATGTTTGATTCACAAATGGATGAGCTACGTGATGCACATACTAAGCAGGTTTCCGAATTGCGCGATGAAATACTCGCGAAACAACACGAAATGAACGAAATGAAGGATGTTTACCAGAAACTCATACTTGCTCATCAGCAGATGAATGCAGACTATGAGAAATTGAAGCAAGAAGAGGCTGATAAGTCAAACAAATTGCAAGACATTATACTGACCAACGAGCGACGCGAACAAGCGCGCAAGGACCTTAAAGGATTGGAAGACACGGTATCAAAAGAGTTGCAGACATTACATAATTTGCGAAAACTTTTTGTGCAGGATTTACAAGTAAGAATTTTGAAAACATTTTGTTTAATTTTTTGCGCATGTGATTTGAAAAACAATTAACTAAAAACTAATGGTTGTTTTATATATTTTTGAATATATATTCTGATTAAGAATAAATTCAAAATTAAGAAAGTTGAAAAAACTGAGAAAATCTGTTGAGTCAAGTGGTTCTTGCCTCTGCTAAGCTCACTACTCTATATTAACATCCTTAATTACACTGTAAGTAAATTCTAACTTTTGAAAAGACACACAAAAACGCCGAAGCACGTCAACTTATTTTTCGGTCGTAAAATGTAGTGGCATACTCAGTTTTTCCCAATCAGATCAAAATCTCGAGATATATGCGATTGAAATTTAGTCATTTTTTTTTTGGCTATATTTTTCTTATTTTTTGGAAAAAAAGACCAGTCTCAGTCCGAAGGCCAGTTTTGCAACTGGACGCCTCATATGTTTTGAAACTAAATTATTTATTCTTTGTTAATCGAAACATAACTCTTACAATTATTTATATTTATATACAGTTTCGTCAGAATTCGTCATAAATGGAGCGTTAATTTCAAATGTTTGTAATATGTGGAAAATTAGAGTAAAATCAACCATTTAAATTAACGGTACTTCATCATCTTGTTGTAAGCAACACTCAAGAAAAAATATTAGCTTACAATTCTTGGACTATAATATTATTATGTTCAATATGAAGTTACCACTGCAGTGTGTGTTAAATTCGTGGCCACCACTGTATATAAGACCCATTATGTATTGTGTTTTCACTATTGTTGGAGATATGGGAAGTAGGCGTTATTATGGGCGTATGCCAATAAAATTCAGTAGGTCTATTCCTTGCGTTCATATGAACGTATGTACTGATTTTCATTCGATTTCGATGTCTTTTTCTAAATATATAAGAAAAATATAGCCAAAACAAGGGCTTAAAAGTGACACAATATCAATTGCGAATATCTCGAGAATTTGATCTAATCGAAAAAACTGAGTACGCCACTGTATTCTACGACCAAAAATCAAGTTAGGATGTCTCGGCGTTTTTGTGTGTGCTTTTTTTTAGATCCGCACAGTGTTATAGGGGGTAAAACACACGAAAACGCCACCTGAAAAAATTTTTGGCTCCGATTTGGGTGAAATTTGGCATGATTGTAGTATTGATGTCTGGTAATAAAAGTGTGTTTAAGATTTTGCCCTAAAATTATTTGTTGCTCAGATACGCGGGTATGAAATTCACGATTTTCGTACTTTTTCAGAATAAGTGTTTTTTTTCGAAAATTCATAGCTTATAGCAAACTTTATCAATTAATAATTGGTGAACGTACATTTTTAGGTTTTAACTTGTACTTTTCAAAAAAAAAATATTGATTTTGAAAAAAAAAAATTTTCACAAAAATTTTGCGAATTGAAAAATATTTTTGCATTTTTTTTAAAAAAACCATATTTTAAAATTTTTTTTTTCTTTTTTGAAAAAAACTTTGATTTATTCTGCGTTTAATGCCGTAAAAATTTTCGTGGGAAAAAAATTATTTATATTTTTTTTTAATTTTAAAAAAAAAATTAAAGAGCTAAAATTCTGTAAATTGAAACGAATTTTTCAATTTTTTTTTGAAAAATCCATTTCTGAATATATTTTTTGTTTTTTTAATTTTAGGTTTTTATTTGTACTTTTCAAAAAAAAATACTGATTTTGAAAAAAAAAAATTTTTCGCAAAAATTTTGAGAATTGAAAAATATTTTTGCATTTTTTCAAAAAAACCCATATTTTAAAAATTTTTTTTTTTATTTTTAAAAAAACTTTGATTTATTCTGCGCTTAATGCCGTAAAACGTTTTGTGGGAAAAAAATTATTTATATTTTTTTTTTAGTTTTAAAAAAAATTAAAAAGCTAAAATTTTGTAAATTGAAATGAATTTTTGAAGTTTTTTTGAAAAATCCGTTTCTGAATATTTTTTCGGTGAGCTTCAGATTACAGCTTGATACGCAAGCTTTAAAATGATATGCCATAACATGAGGGCAAGTAGTAAATTAAAATGTTTGAGCCGCTAAGTGCGCGCTGTACTACGCGATGAAAGGCTACTGCACTGATTTTAAATTTCAGTTTTAGTTTTCAGGTTAACGGCTAGATGGATTGATGGATTGTTCAATGGCAATGCATTTTTAAATAAGACTTTCTTCTAACTTTTGTTTAAACTTTGTACATTAAAAAAATAATTTCTTAAATACGTTATTTATTTTATACAGGCACGCATCAAGAAAAATGTCAACAACGAAGACAACGAAGATGACGGCGGCTCATTAGCACAAAAACAGAAAATTTCTTTCCTCGAGAATAATCTCGATCAACTGACAAAGGTGCACAAGCAATTGGTGCGAGATAACGCAGATTTGCGTTGTGAGTTGCCGAAATTAGAAAAACGTCTGCGTACTACAATGGAGCGTGTGAAGGCGCTCGAGACTGCTCTGAAAGAGGCCAAAGAAGGTGCAATGCGCGATCGCAAACGCTATCAATATGAAGTGGATCGCATTAAGGAAGCCGTACGACAAAAGCATCTCGGCAGACGTGGCCCACAGGCACAAATTGCCAAACCCATACGTGCTGGTCAGGGCGCTATTGCTATACGAGGCGGCGGTGCAGGCGCTGTTGGCGGGCAAATGTCACACGCAAATGCAGTTAGTTCGTAAAGCGTTTGATTTCTTTTATTATAGTTATGCATAATATTTTTTTTTTTAATTTTATAATTAACTTTTTTTTAACTAAAGAACAGAACGAGAAGAAATTAAGAAAAGCATGTAGAGAAGATAAGGAAGTAGTAGAAGAGATGATAATTATTGTAATTTTTTTTTGTTTTTATTTTAATTTTTAGAAAGAAGCAGGTCTAGCAAAGCAAAACCACAATTATAAAAAAAAAACATTTTAATTATTTATTTTACATAAAAAGCAAAAAAATCAGAATTAATAATAATTGCAAGAAAATTAACTAATAACGATATATATTATATTTAAATAAAATAAAATAATGAAAGAAATATTAAAATGGAAAAACTTAAAAGTACGTGTATTTTAAAACTCAATCAAATCAATAGATAACGTTTCTTGCGAAACTAAGCTTTGACGAACATAAAGAGGGTCAAAAATGTCAGCTCACATGGTAAAGGAAATATGTTTGTATTGCTGAGGTGTTTGCTACAATTTTTAAATATCAGATTAAATTTTGTTTAAATAGCATACTTTTTTTATTTTTAAAAATTTCAACTTTTTTGTGCTAAATTATCATTTTTTGATTAAAAGTTGTTTTTTTTTTCTTACACAAGTATTGGAACCTTTAGGAAATATCTGATCTTTTTTCGGAAAATCAGTACAAAAAATGTACTTTCAACGGTTTGCACTGAGAAAACAAAAAATCTTATAACTATGAAATAAAGTTGCTTTATGTTTTCAATTTAATTTAAATGTGCAAAGCTATTGTTTTTATATGCCTTACAATGACATGAAGAGCTAGTACTACTAATACTTATTGGAGATATTAAAACCTACCAAAAATGTGATGATGTGATGTGTGATTTTTTGTTATCTTTTAAGTCATAGTCGTTACGGTCCTTAGTGTTCAATGGACACATAATCTTCCACAAAAGTCATGGTACAGTAAAATGAACACAATGGTTAACCCTTAAATTTTCTACTTTAATATAATAATTGATAATTACCACACTTTAACTAGTTTTTTTTTGAAAATACACAATTATGATGACAATGAATCGACAACACTATCGTTTCACATTAAAATACTTAAAATTTTTAATATCGGGTAATTGGATTCTGTATTGCTCAAAAGTTCATTAATATCAGAAAGCTATTCATATTGGCTTAAAAAGCGGTAAAGTATTTAAAAAAAAAGACAAAGCGTTTTGATGTTAATATACATAGTGTTGAAATGGGGGACTATTAAATTAAAGAAACAGGACAATCTTTTACTTCAAAAAAAAATTATCATAACGTTCATATTTGTGTACTCAGAAATGCTCCAAAGCAATTGATGTTCTTAAAATGGTAAAAATTGACATTTTTCTCAAATAAAATATAAATAAAATTTTACTGACCTTCGGTCTGAACAGCCATAAAGTTTCGAGCTGATCAGTGACAATAGGAGAAATCATTTGTTTTTGTATAACTCGGTTGAATTTAATAACTCATTAAAAATACAAACTTTTCGCGTAAAACAGCAAAAACTATTTTTCGACCTCTTAATGGGCTATATCAGTGTAACCCATGAAAAATTAGGCGATTTTCGCGAATTTTTTTAAAAGAAAGTACTCGATAGAATGTTTTGAAGTTTTTTGGACATAATATAATAACTTCGGGTATTGCGATATGGGTATTTTTGTATCTTAAATTACACGTAACTTTTATAGCATAGCTTCTATTTCTTTATGTATTATGGTTTGTTGATGCATTGTGCAGTATATTACAACTTCGGAGCTCTATAGCGTATGCCAATCTGAAGCTATTTCAACGAGATGGAAAAAAGCCAAGTGACACCTCTAAATTAAATTGGCGGGTAATGTGATATATGTTATAGCGTTCGGATAATGTGATATACCATCATGAAATGTATAGCAAGTATAAAACAGTAGGAACTAATAATACAATAACATTGCATCTTCCAATAGAATTTCCATAAAAAAGAAAAATAGACTTAAACTGAATCAATAAGCGAAAAGCAGAACATATTAAAGTAAGATGGATGATAAAAATTGCTTGTCGGCTTGGAAGACAATCATTGTGAGCCCAAATTAAATCGCATAGCAGGCATTGAACTCAGGTCTGAATCTTTGTATCCCTTTGGAAGGATTTGTTGTAAAAAGCACAGATAATGTCCTTGCTGGGTGGACCAAATTGGACTATATCACATTACCCGAATTTCAGTTTAAATATACTCGGGCTATTTTTATTAAAACACTTTTCAGCAAATAAAGAATTCACATTATTTATGACAAAGTATATTCATCTACTAACAAATTTTAGTACTTCGGCTAAAATTCTTACTTTATTTTGGGCTTAATTCACTCATGAAATGCACACAAATAAAATCTCGAGTTTTGGCTAGATCAATTTCACCGCACTGAAAGCAAAAACAGTGAATGCGAACGCACAAAACCTTGCAGCACATATCTTTTTCCGTTACTGCTATGTTGACAAAAAAAAAATTTTGTCGAGACTTGCTTGTTTAAGGAAATATAATGGCATATCACATTACATGACCATATCACAATACCCGAAGTTACTCTAAGCTATATTTTATTTTTTTTTTTCTTCAGAAAAATATTGAAAAATAACGGAGTTAAGTTCCGTCTTCGGAGGTGCCAAAAAAAAAGTTCCCCAACTGTTGACATGATTCCGGCCGAATGAGTAGTTGAAACAAAAAAATTCAAAAAGGTTATTAAAGTTGAAGGTATTTCCTATACAATCACCTACGATTTTTAAAAAAATATCAAAAATTAACAAAATGGCGTAGTTCTGAAAAAAAAGGGTCGTTCTTTAATGCCAAACCGACAATTTTCAACCAATCAAAACGATCGTAGGTCATTATATAGTAAATATATTCAAGAATACTCAGTTTCAATTTGAAGTCGATCGGTCAATTTCTCTTTGAGTTATGATGTCAACAATTTGGAAAATTGTCGTTTCGAGAAAAACGCGTTTAAAGTTTCAACGGAGTGGTTTATACCTGCGACCTGTCGCTATTTAGAACGCTGCCATTCAAAAACTATTTAAGATACGACGCTTGCTTGACGCTTTCACAGGATATTTTTGAAAGTATAAACTATCGAATTAACCCAAAAAAAATCGAGTTTTTGAAAGTGTTACACTGGTGTAGCCCCTTAATGCGGCTACCATAAGGGAAAGCGTTTTTCGGTTTAAAAGAATTTTGTCATGTAGTTACATCGACTCGAAATTTTTGGGGCAGCTCTTGCTATATATTTTTTAATGATATTAAATGTAATGGTGTATGTTAGATTGTTTCATTTTGTGCTTTTATTTCATCAGTTTTGTGGAAGACTGCATGCTGATCAAATTTATATTGTGACTTGGTATCTCGTATCGTACCTTTAAATTATAACTCAAAGTAAAGTTATGAAGTTATGAAAACGTTTAGAATTTGAATCAGTTTTTTCTATTTGCATTTTGCGAACTAGAATTTATAGTTTAGTTAATGGTTAAATAATTGATGTTTTTTATCATGAAAAATTACATCCATTTGCGAAAAAAATTTTAAAAATTCAATGAAGTTCATTATATGCCAAAACGCGAGTTTTATTAAATTGGTTTTACTTACGAATTCGTTGAAAAGTATGTATAAGCAAGTGTGCATCTGAAAAATTCTCAATTTTAAAGTCCAACGTAAACCTAGTGTACTTTGTCCTTGCACATTTTACATTACCATCAATTTTGCTTAACTACTACAACTGCGATTGAGCGTCGTGAATAGCTGTAATACACTATTATGTTAATTGGGTGGCGACCAATAATAAACATTTTAAATTGCTAGCGACGCTATGAACTTGACGAACTAAAAACCTTAATCTTTTTTTTTATTCCGTGTAACAATAACAAACTTAAAGAATAATAAAAGGGACCACCTTATTCAAAGCTTGCAAATTTGGTCTTAAACAAAATATGGCTTAAATTTTCCAAATTTTGCCGGCCAAAATTATCGATAAAATTTTTGTCACTATTTTGAAAACTTTTAATAAAAAAAAACATCAATATTTTCAAAATTGCAAGATATTAAAGAAAACTGTGCCTTCTTTGAATTTAATACGCTAAAGGTTGTTCAAAACTCTTGACTATTTAAAAATTTTATTTTGGAACGGTCCCTTTTGTTTATTTTTTTATCCTATTTTTCACTATTTTACGTTTTTAATATTTTCTGCTTTTTAATTTATATCATTTATGTATTTTGACTAAGCAAAAAAAAAAAATATATATATATTAAATAAGGAGCTAAAATAACCACTAGCCACAGTAGAAAATTAAACATAGCTCCAAAATTTTTATGATGTAAATAAAATTGCTTTTTGCTTACTATTTCGCATATGCATAATATAAAAATGAATATAATATCCAATGTCGCAAGTTATAAGGAAAACGATGTATCAAAATTACTAACAAAACTTAAATATTAATGTAAAAAAGAGTTTCAAATGATAAGGTTTTGTGCAACGTTTGCCTTTGATTTTGAAAAAAGTTTACCTTCCTCAGTTTATATTATTTATTTTCGCTTACAGGAACTTGTGCATTTTAATTCAGCGCGGCTTTCATGTTTTTACGCTCATGTGTATAACGAAAGCTCTTAGTCGATGCATAGTTTCTTTTAAGAGACGAGAGTACTTTTTTTTTTTGCGCGCAAGCAATTATATGCATAGCTGTAACTCTGGTCTGGATGATACTTATTTCAGTTTGAAATATCGATACTGATATTGGCATTTAAGTCTCGTGCTACTCGTACTGATATGGTACGATTACTTAAGGGGCCGTTCAAGTATTACGTAACGCAATTTTCGAAGATTTTTGACCCCCCTCCCCCCTATGTAACGCGCCGTAACGTTTTCCTCTACCCCCCCCCCCCCCCCCCTAAACGTTACGTAACACCCAAGTGACCATATTTACCTAAAAGTCACAATTATGTTGCGAAAAGTACCGGAAATACATGCGTATGTTGTTTATTTTCTTTATTAAAAAATGCAGCGATTTTGATGAAACTTGGTGATTAGGTGTACATTTGAACTAAATTAAGATTAGGCTAGGTTTCAAGTTTCCAAAGATTCGCGTGGCACGGTCCTAAATTTTAGCCTCTATACCACCATGTCTCGTAAACCGTGCAAGATATTGTGATGAAATTTCTTTATTTTTTCGACTTTTTCATCGATTTTAAATTGCTTAGACTTTTTCAACCTCTCTCAACCTTAACATTTTGCATATATTTACGACTTTTTCAACAGTTTTCAACCTCTTAAACATTTCACACTTTTTTCGAATTATTTAACCTCTTCAACGTCTTTTTTTACTGAAATATATGTACCTACTTTGAGTGCAGTGTAGGGTATGTGAGTTTCGGCCTGACTGAAGATAACACCTTAACTTGTTCATATTGTTATTTAATAAAAATCACACATAATGTAATAAACATTTGCTTAAGCTTAAAATATGTTAAAATGGCGAAAAATGAGACGAACATATTTTATTAAAATGATAAAAGTTGATGGGATCTAGAACAGCTACAGCAATAAATGAGAAAAATAGGAAATCTTTCCACGCTTACATCTCTGGTTTTGGTTAACCAATCTCGAAGACGATAGTTTTAGGACATTCTGCTTGATAAGTGCTTTAATTTAACATATCATTTATTGCTGTAAATTATCTAGATCCCATCAACTTTTATCATTTTAATAAAATGTTTTGGCTGTAGGTATTCAATAAACATACACATTAAGAAAGAGTAGAGTTTCATTTCATTATACACACCTAATTTCAAATAACCACCCGCTAAAGTATATAGTTTCACTTCAAAAACAATGTTACGTAACGCGTTGTTCGAACCCCCCCCCCCCTCCCCTGTAACGCATCGTAACGTTTCACAAGACCCCCCCTCCCCCCTAATTGCGTTACGTAATACTTGAACGGCCCCTAAGTACTGATACTTCAGGTACTGGTATCAAATTTTTCAAGTTGCTGTGTCTTCGTATTTTAGTAAAAGTGCCAGTCTCGGTACTAGTTATCGTGCCTGACTTAATACCTGAAATACTTCAGTACTTAAGACAGGTTTTGAAATTTAGTTTCAAATATAAATTGTTTTCAAAATTTATCAAAAGAAGATCAAGCGTAAATATTGCATATTTTATTGAAAGCTTGTTTATAACAAATTAATATTAAATACATGTCGCATTAAGTAAATGAGATTAAATTCATAAAAACAAAAATCTTGATACATGAAAACGCCTTCACTAAACACATAGACAATTACTTACATTGAAAATCACGCTGCTTATAAAATAAATAAATATTTATTTACACACATGCCGCCGCAGTATATGAAAAAAGGGATGAATGAAAAAGAAAAGTTGAAAATTTCATAGAACTTAAAATTTATTACACTTCAATAAAAAATAAAAGTTTTGCTTATTACACAAAATTCAATATTACAACAAAAAATAACACGATAAATAAAAGTATAAATAAAAAAAATAATTTCGTCTTTTTAATACAAATATATATGTACTTTAAAACTATTCGCAAATATTATGATTAATAACAGTAAAACCAGAAACAACGGCTGATACTTTTATATATTCTTTAAGCTAACGCCATGGGGACGACTCCTTTAAATTCAATGCGCCGTTTGGTTTAAAAGAACAAGATGTTGGCTAGAGGGAGCAGGAGTAGTGTCATAAACATACTTTTGAATTCACCGATGTTATGGTTTTCGCGAGAGATTGTTTCACAGCTTAATCGTGTAAAAAAGAACTATTTATCACGATAATGCGATGTTCTGTTAAGGATCGGTGCTACGAAACAGGAATGCGCTGGATGCTACTAATTTGCGTATTCCTCTGGATAGGGCTACCAGATGGCCTACTAAAGTAGCAAAAGTGCTACTTTTGCAAGGCTTTGCTACTTTTCACTTGAAATGTGCTACTTTTGCTCGAAATGCGCTACTTTCCACTACTTTCGAAGTTACAAATTTTTTTTTTTTTTTTTTTTCTTTTGATGTTTGCATTGGAAAATAAAATTTATTTTAAATATTTATTCAATTTCCTAGGGTTTTTGTCGTAGGACCGTAGTGAGGACTTTTTTTTTTTTTTTTTTTTTGGTTATCAAAAATATTTGTATGGAATTAAAAAAAATTTGGATTTCATTACAACACTGCAATAATATTTTTGGTTTTCATTACTAAATTCATCTAACATTGCGGCGGAGCTCAAGAGAATTAATAATGGAGGCAATATCCACATCTCCTTTAAGCTTCATCGCACGTCGCTTAATTCAAACTAACAGCTTCAAAACAGTTTTTCAAGCCACGGTTCAGATGTGTTAATTGTACAACATACTTAAGGTCTAATATAGGTGATTATTTGATTTGACTTAAAATAAAATGCTAGGTAGCTTAGTCTGGTGTTGGATATGAGTACTTACTCATGTTAAATAACTGCTTGGAAATGGGGGCTATCACATCGTACTATTTACTGGCTGTAGACAGCAGTTGTTCAACCGGTTCTATTGCATTACATGAGATTGTGGTTTGCTTTGTATTACAAACAATTGCACAAGGTACAAAGGGCCGTTACTATGTGCATCAGTGTAGCTTTCAGCTTTAATCTCGTTCCTTTGAATTTCTCGAATAACAGATGACAGCTTATTCCGCCAGTAGATTTATGGAAACTTTTCGACTATCTAAGGGAGGAACAGGGCATTTAGCTATCCGGCATTCTCATCAACTAGGGATTACAAGACTCAAATTGAATCTGGAGGTGACTGGAAAGGTGCAATTCCAGTGAGAAGGGCTTGTCTTAATTTTTGCACGGAGATATTTTTCCCAATGGGCTATGGTATTTACTATAATGAACTGAAGCATTGTTGCTAGGTTTCCAGACCATTTGAGTAGTTTCCATAGAAGTAGTACCCTGTCTGAGTACAGCTGCTGCATCCAAGAGTTACAAACATTTACTCAGACAGTCAGAAAGTTATAAAACTTCTAGAATCGTTCTGCCTAAACTGACTCTTGGTCCGGAAGTGCTTCACATTTTGACCTTCTCTACATATGGGTGCCTGAGAATATTGACATTGTTGGTAATTGCTAGGCGGAAGATAATTCACAAATTCTTTAAGATGAGAGATAGTGACATGCCACTTGGATATTTCACAGAAAAAGCTAGCACAAGGTGGGTGCAAGGATCAACATGCACTATATCTAAGAAAATTTGCCCGGAATGGCATTGCAAACGTTCTTTAGCACTGATATCTTGCACTAGACATAGTATTTCGTCAGTCGTAGCTGTGATATATTTCAGTTTTCGTAAATGTCGTCCTCACAAGAACAAGTGCGCGAAAGAATAGTGTATATTTTATCTAAATAATAAAGAAGCGTCATACAAAACTATTGCAAAACAAGCTAAATGTAGCTACGCGACCGTTCGCAGAACCGTTAGACGTCTTTTAAAAAAACACTGTCTTGAGAAAGAAATAAACAGGCAAAAATAAAAGAAGTTGATATGAAGTTTAAAACGAAACCCTAACCTCTCATTGCGAGATTAGTCCCAAATATATGGTACTACCCGGTTAGAGTCTTAAGAATTAAAAGAAGACATGGAATGAAGTCATATAAAAAAAATTGTGCCTAGAAGAGATCATAAGAAAATAACTATTCAACGAAGTCAAAAATTGTACAAACACTTCCTGAATAATAGAAACGCGTGTATTGGGATGGAGGATGAAACATATATCAAAAAGATTTCAGATCACTACCTGTCAAAGAATATTTTTCTGCGATTAAAATATCCGAAATCTCTGAAAAATTTATGGAGGAAAAGTTACCTCCAACATTTTTGGTATCGCAGGTGCTTTGCTAATGCGGCAAGCGCAGTACACCCTTTATACCAACTGGTTTTTACTGCTAATAAGGAAGGAAGGAAGGAACTACCTGCCATTATATATCTGTTGTGAAAAATTGTTACAAAAGCCAAAATATCAATTTTATTGAGAAAAATATCAACCCACTAAATTCCCCAAAGTTAAGGCCCATTGAAAGATATTGGGCAATAGCGAAAACAAAAACATTTTTGTCATGCTAAAATAAAAACATCGATGAATTCAAAAATAAATTAAATTAAATTCAACTGTGCAAACTCTAATGAAGCGCATCAAAACTAAGCTAAGGTTATTCCAACGCTAGCGAATAAAGAACACATTGTCAATATATGAAAAAAAAATTTTGTTTCGTTAAATAATCTTCGAAAAAAAAAATAACTATCATGAGGTAAGCGGCGAGTGCGCTAGCGCTTCAGGACGAAAAGCGGGTCGCGCTGCGTCAGAAAAAAATCTATCTTTCTTAATATTATAGTGTGCAAATTTTTTATTTTTGAAATGCAATCAGTAATTTTTAGCGCATCTAGGACAAGATAAATAATTTTTCAACTAGCCCCAGAACATAGTATAATTGACAATTGTTTAAACAAATTGTTGATAAATTGTATAAATCGCTCTCGAACAAGTAAATAATTTTTTTCGAAAAATATAGCTTCTTTAGAATTATTGAAAAAACAGCATTTATTTCTTTTCGTTAACGAGATATTAATATTATATCTGAATATTCAATTCGCGATTTTTTGCAGTATCAAAATTTTGCAAAAAAAACTTCACAGGTCAATTTTACATTTGTTCCACTACATATAAACGTGTACATCGAGGAAATCGTAGGAAAAAAGTTTTTTGGGTGGCCCGCTACACTTATTTTGACTCAGTTGCAAAAAGCTATGACCAACAATATTTCACATATTATTCTGATGGTTCGTTTTCGCGAATTATAATTGACATAACTTCAAAAGAATGCAACTGCTCTGAGCATCATTTAGTTGAAAAAAGTATTTTGCATTGCTGCATTTAATTTAATTCTGATAAAAAACAAAATTATTGGCATCTGGGGAATACGACAAAGAAGTAATATACAGTATATAATTAACTTTAATTCTAGAAACGAAGGTTTTTGTACATGCATGTACAAAATTTGTAAGATTTCTTAAAAGACTAATTTGTTTAATATTAAACTATCATATAGCTTTCGTCTAATAATATTAACTTATGTACAATAAATAGGACAGGAACGTCCGCCATGATTATGAATGTGGGTGGACAAAGGTGACGACAAACTCCATTCATACCAAATTTTCTGCTTAGAGACACAGCGCCAGAAATTTATTTCAATAGTTTGTCCTTTCTTTACTTGAAGTGGTTCCTACAAAATTTAAAAATATTAAATTTATATGTAATTAGAATTTGTTGAGAATATCAGTTTTAGGCTCACTGAGAATGGAAAATACATGGGAAACCACGAAGGCATACTCGGTGTATGCGTAGGTGGATTTATACTCAGCAATATATTTTTATAAAGAACAGAATCAAAATAACCAGCGACTCCATTCAGTACACAATCAAGTTCTGCTTCGAAGCGCAGTATTTTATAGCGACTGTTATCGATGGGTTGTTCAGGATTCGGATGTACAAATTCGAATAGCGCCTGCGGAACGCCAATATGATAGACGTTCTTTAAAAGTACAACAAAACCACTTTCGGCATGAGTGTGATATGTTGCCTGTTTGTCACGTCCAAATGGTTCGTGGCGCATTACTGCCCGTACAGCATTAAAAAGTTTCGATGACATGACGGGATTTATGTATGATGTTGATTTACATGGAATGCTTATGCCATCGGGCTTGAGGAGTTTTTGTGCGCAATCTAAGCATTCTGGCGAAAGTTCATTGTCACCAAAAGAACCCAACAATTCAGAAACTAGTATATCGGCCTTTTCAGGAGGTGAAAACTCACGCATGTCTTTGGAAAAGATTTGTACATCTGTAATAATTAAAAAAACATTTATTAATTATTTAAAAGTTGATTTGGTTTTAAGCTTACCTTTATTATACCATAATTTTTTGGCTATGGCCGTTAAAGTACGAATTGCATTTGGATTTTTCTCAATGATATAAACGCGTATTTGACGTTTTGTATTTTCAGCAGCATTTAAAGCAGCGCGTACCAACGGACCGCGACCAGCTCCCAAAACCATAACCACCGTCTATTGAGATAAGAAAATTATTTGATTATAAGCCTTAGGCAGATAAATTAAATTTAAATTGAAGAAATTATTCCATATAATTTAACCCAACGCTAAGAATATATCCAGTAAGTAATATATCCGACGGCCATTAGTCTTAAAAAAGGGTAAACAGGATCGCGAAATGAGGTTGAGTGCTGTTGGTGTGAGGATAGTGGATTTCCGAGAGCACGCAAAAGATGTAACATATTGTAAGGGTCTTATTTTGGACAGAGGTTGACAATGTTTGAGTCTAAGGGCGATATGTAGCGATTGAGCATCCGGCTCTAGTGTGCATTTTGTATACTACTTGGTGGCAGTTATATTTTTCACTGCTCCTTGCAGGAAACCAAGTTTCAATTTCTTACAGGGTGACGAACATTGAGATTTTCAAGTATTCTCCTAACTGTTTTTGTCCGCTTAAATTGTTTTGGACAATTTGTCTATACCTTTCTCTTAAGAAACAGTAATGCACAAATTCAAATTTCAATAAAAAGATATCAATTTTTAGAGATTATTCTTTTTTTTATCGGGAATTTTTTTTCCTTGACTTTGTGCGACATTTTTATTTAAACCAATTTTTTGTTCAAACGATCGTGTCTCGATGCAATCTTTCGATATACTTTTTACATGAATCTGACTAAAATTTTGCAAGTCTAATTAAACGAGAAGTATTTTTTTTTGGCTTAATGTAAACTCTTTTAGCAGATATGAAAGTCCTCCTCAATAAAACTAATTTTTTTAAAATTGCTTAGTCGATCTAGTATTACCAAGCATTGCATGAACAAACATTTTTGACGATGTCAATGAACTGCATTTTTCAATGCCGAAGAATCGTGAATGTTTGAGCGGGAGTCCGCACGATCATCGGAATTGTATCATAACTGTGAACTTCTCCTTTGAGTACACAGTCCTTAAAAACTAAAACCAATAATTGTTTAAAAATCCGCTAGATTTCGCTATGGTCTTAAGTCTGGCCCACCTTTTGGTGTATTGCTTATTTTGCAACAAGACAACGAGTGAGAAATTACATATGTAGGTCTCTGAAGTTATGAGATTTTACTTATGTGTGCTTCATTACATTATTGCACATTATATATTTACACATGGTAAATATTTTTAAGCTTAGACATATTTTTTTTTATTACATGATGTTTAGTGTGCAGATGAAAATTTTATTTCTAACTATAGTTCATGATAACGAGTATAGAGTAATTACAATTCAATAGTTCAACTAGTTCTGCTTGGATACACTGCTTGACATCAAATGATTTTCAGTCTGCAAAGTGCAAATTGAGCTCGGCCCTAATTAAAACAAGTGGACGATCTACTAAAAGTTTACATACATGTCTCAATAGACATTCTCATATATAAATAGGGAAAAACCTCTCTTCATCATCTCTGTCGAATACGATGTCAACTGTCGATGCACATTTTTCATAAGAACACAAAATATCTGATCATTTTAAAAAGGAAAATAGTGAAGATAGTTTAGAAACAAGTTGTGTGGATGCTATTCGAAGACTAACACCTTTTCAGTGTATTTTCAACGTCAAGAAATTTTAGAGAGCTTTTTAAATATTGGGACATAAATTGCCAATTTCTGCTAGTTCTACACTACTACCTCACGTTGGGCGCCAGTAGTGCTCTTTGTGAGTTTTAAAAATAGAGTGAATGTTTTATTTAGAAATAATATTAAAGTTACAATTCAAAGCTATATTGATAGTTAAAAAATATTGGAAGATACTACTGTAAAAGGTTCTTTGCTATAATTCGAATTATGGTCATGAAGTATGGAGCAACTCTACATATGTATAAGGATTTTCCTTGAGTTATAATGAATGGACATCATCTCGCAATCGATGCTACTTGAATACTAATGCTAACACTTTTATAACAGGTTCTTGGAACTTAGGTTTGTTTTTTTCTTTTGGGTAGTATGAATGCAACTGTTTCTATAGATATGAAACAAAAGCTTTAAAAATTTGATTTGGATTTGATAAAGATATTGTTGCTATTGCTACAGATAGATGTCGACTTATTAAATCGTTTCAACAACTACTAGGAATATATCAAGTGAAGGCCAAAAAGGCACTAACAAATTTTATACTTGGATACAATATCAAGATATGTAAGATACCACTACAATTTTACCAATCGTTCAACGATTTCTTTTTCTGGTACACGATCAACTAGAGCGGCTGCAATTGCATTCTGATATAATTTGTATTTAACAGGATCTTTTTCAAAGATTTCATAAGTGTAACAATCAAGATTATCGTATAATGGCTGCAAAGGAATTTCCAGAACATCTTCAAAACTAAAATGAAAATAGAAATTAAAAAAAACAAATATGCCAGCTAACCGTTCTACTTACGATTGTAGTTCGTGTGCATCCCTATTCATCTCACGGAAATTTACCAAGTACTCAGCATAAAGCTTCAAACTATTATCATGCGTTCCTGCGGAAACTATGATGTTAATATGACTGCGTATAAAATGCATCAAAATCATTTGCCATGAACGTGGCAAAACGGGATAGTTATGACGATTACGTATAAACATTGACGAAGGTAAAATTATCGCTTCCACTGGTTCACCAAGCCAACGGCGCACCACATCTTCAGATGGACGATCATCTTCATTGAATTCTAGTACCACTTTAAGTTTTGGATTGAAATCGGCAGCCCAGCGAAAGCTATTCCACCAGTGCCAGGTGTCTAGTTCTTGTAAACGCTCAAGCGTTTCCATATCAACGTCACTGCGCCAGGTTGAATGGGCCACTGCAGAGTTGTAGAGTGGAACTTGTACGAGAAGTATACCTGGAAATGTAGACGACTTGCGAATTTATATTTATAGTTTGATGTCAAGTTGCTCCCTACCTTTGATGCGATTTGTTGCCACACGAGCCAAATTTACATTGCGACCAGATTTTAGTTGTAATAGCGTGTAGCCACCATATTGCAAATGCTCCGACCATGAGATATCACGTTGTAGCACTTGCTCCGAATTAAGGCGCACTGTTGTATCTTTTGAATCGCAATCGATTTGGTTCGAAAGAATTGTTATCACTTTTCCGTTCCACTGTTCGGAGTTAAGCAGCAAATCCGGATATGTAAATTCTGTTTGCTTGTCAATTAGTGGTTCGCGTTGGAACTCCTGCGGTATTTCGGCAGAGTTGATTGGCGTCGCAATAACTGTGAAATTATTTTGTTGCGCTTTTTCGATTAAACGCGGCAGGCTTACCTCGCCTTCTTGCAGCAAGCAAAGGTACGGCATTTTACTTCCTAGAACAAAGAACGCTAAGTTGTGGTGGTTATTTTCGATTCAAACTATTACTTAAGTTTTTACACAACGTGCGGCAAGACTCTGACGTGCAACACTTGGATAAAAAATTAAATTTTGTTTATAATTTAAGAAACATGGTCGTGTATAACCTATAAAATACAGAAGAATCAACGCCGGCGATTGACAGCAGTGTAAGTCTTTTATACATACATATAAGCTATTCACACACACCGAATTTGAGCGCCGACGTATGACTTCGGAGTATGTTTTTAGTGTATGAATGGAAGATACGTCGGAGTAGTAGTTCGGCATTGCTACGTCGGCATAATTCGTCGGTGCACAAATTCGCTGTCATGTGAATGGAGATTTGTACGTCAGCGTTCAAATGTCAAAAATGATTCGAATAATATTTTACCCTTAAGGCCGCGGTTACACTGGATGCGGATTTTTGTTCGTACGAATTCGTACGTATTCGTAAGAATTGCAAAAATTGAACAAATGCATGTGTGTATATGAATGCGGTTACAGTGGCTACGCATGCTTCGTGCGTATTCGTACGAATCTGTACGACTGCTTTGATGCGAACAAAAAATTTTGTTTTTCATCAGAACAGTCGCACGAAAACAAGGAGAAAAACAGCTGATGGATTGCACTTCAACTGAAAGTATGAACGAAGTCGCGTCTAATGTAACCACTCTGTTCATATATATTCGCACGAACAAATTATTAAGAATTCGTACGAACAAATTTCCGCATCCAGTGTAACCGCGGCCTAAATGCATTTTGTAGCCAAACGGCAACATACCATTCAAACCGCCTCGAAGGTTTTCACGTTAACGGACATCTATCGAGTGGCGACACTTTTTTTTTGGCGCGAAGTTAAAATATGGTTATACTTTGACAAAGAGAAAATTCGCGGAAGTTCGTTGGATGTCAGAATTACAGTTTTTTTTGATATGTAAAAAGTGATTTTCTAAGCTAAGTACATACATTATATAATTTTTTTTTGTAAAAGCTCTTCTATTGTTCAATACAAGTACTAGTTTTGAAAAATTTTCTTAAGTCCTTTATATTAATACATACTAAAAGGCATATCCTCAATAGGTTGTTTTTTTAAATATTAAAAAAAAAAAAAAAATTTATTTTTTCCTGCATTAACATGATCACGTCTACCAAATATATTTTTTTCACCAAAAAAAAAAACAAATCGTGCATTTAAGGGTTAAGTTAAATGAATATTTAAAATAGCATTAAGCTAAAACTAATGCTAAAATTTGAAATAAATAAATTTTAAAATGAGAATACAAAAGAAAAATGAGAGACAACTATCATTAATTTTAGGCTGCGTCATAGCAAACATTTTTTTTTTGTGTTTTGACAAGAACAACAACATTTCAGCGCTAGCATATGTGCGCATAAATGCCTGAATAACAGCGGACTTGTGAATTGGTGTTGCAGCTTCTATATCAAAGTGAACTGCATGAAATCCTATTTAAAATTAAAAAATTTTACTCGGCTTGGCAGTCAGTTCACACAAGTTGTATGGTTCGACAGGCCAAATCAAAAATTTTGAAATCCAAACAACACATGTGTCCCTACTCCGGACCCTGGAAAGGACCGTTTTCGACCATTTTGGTCCTTTTCAAGTTCCGGAGCAATTCTAAGTGCTATCCAAAATCCATTTTCGACCTTTCATTATCGATTAGGAAATTATTGAAAATTTTCTGAAAATGGGACAAAAACGGTTCTTCCAGGGCTTTGAGTCACCCTAAATGAAGTCCAAAATCTATTTTAAACTTTTCCCCATTATTTACAGAAAAAAATATGTCCAAAAATGGGTCAAAAACGGTCTTTTCTAAGGTCCGGACACAGGAGCTACCCTAAATGATGTTCAAAATCCATTTTCAACCTTTCCCAATTAATTTCATAAAAAAAAATTTCGAATATGAGTCAAAAACGGTCCCTACAGGGTCCGGAACCACCCTAAATGATGTCCAAAATCCAGCTTCGACCATTTTCCATTAATTGCAAGAAAAAAATATTTATTTTCGAAAATGGGTCAAAAACGGTAATTTCCAGGGTCCAAAGCCACCCTGAGTGATGGCAAAAATCCACTTTTGACATATCCCGAAAACTATATACCATTTTAAAGAGAATAAATTAAGATTTCTTAACATGCTGAACAAGTGTTAGGTCATTAAACCATTTTTTGGAAAAAATAAAGTTTTTTCAAAAAAACAATTAATCCAAATTTCTGAAAAATCGTAATAGCTTCAAATTTATAGGTCAAATTTTAAAATTTTGCTTCCTATTATTGGAAGCCATTAATATATCTATCTAATGACACCCATATTTTTTATTTTCCTTTCAGGGGTTTCCAACATATAATCATTTTCCAAAAGCTATATCCGCGACTTCCAATGTCTATATCTCCGAAACTAGATCCGAGCGACTTTTTTTTATATATTTTTATTTTTAACCCTAAGAAAAAGAATTAATTTGGAGACCCTGGTAGCATCAGGGGAAGATACTTCGACTTTTTATTGAAATTTGCTTTTATAATGTCTTGCTAGAGCAAGATATAAAATCATGATAAAGAGACCGCATGTCTCTTAAGCCCAATTTCCATGTGATCTTATCTTATCTTATCAAATATCAGGGAGGACATCTCATGCTATTAAAATAGCAAATGTATGCTATTATCTCTCGCATTCTCCAAGCGCATTAACACCAATTTCCATATCAGGGATATCAAATCAAATTTTTTTAAGAAAGAAAAAGCATGCGAACAGAACCTAATAATAGCATACATTTGCTATCTTTATAGCATGTGATGTCCTCCCTGAGATTTGATAAGATAAGATAAGATAAGATAAGATAAGATAAGATAAGATAAGATAAGATAAGATAAGATAAGATAAGATAAGATAAGATAAGATAAGATAAGATAAGATAAGATAAGATAAGATAAGATAAGATAAGATAAGATAAGATAAGATAAGATAAGATAAGATAAGATAAGATAAGATAAGATAAGATAAGATAAGATAAGATAAGATAAGATAAGATAAGATAAGATAAGATAAGATAAGATAAGATAAGATAAGATAAGATAAGATAAGATAAGATAAGATAAGATAAGATAAGATAAGATAAGATAAGATAAGATAAGATAAGATAAGATAAGATAAGATAAGATAAGATAAGATAAGATAAGATAAGATAAGATAAGATAAGATCACATGGAAATTGGGATTTAGGTTCTGTTCGCATGCTTTTTCTTTCTTACAAAAATTTGATTTGATATCCCTGATATGGGATAAGATAAGATAAGATCACATGGAAATTGGGCTTTATGTCTTAATGCTGTAGCCATATAAGTCACTTGAAAAACATGTCTTTAGAGATACACGAGATAGGGCACATTACTGTCCATTTTTTGTCGCTTTACCAAAACAAATGAGAGAAAAATATGATTCGCCTTTGACATAATATAATATATGTCAGGCAGCCTAGTACGTAACGCGCAGGACTATGAATCGCTGGGGCATAGGTTCGAGACTGACTTTGCAAATTTGTAAATCGTAAGTAAAAATTAAATTTGATAATAAAATTATATATAATAAAGTTTTACAATTTGCATATTAAATAATTTGATAATAAAATAAAATTATATATAACAAATTTCTACAGATATTGTTTTTAAGTGTTTTTAATGTGTATTTTAAGCAGCTTAAAAAGGTACTTACCAAGTCTGTTGATAGATAACAATGAGGGGAAAGTGTCTTTATACTTCATACGCCAAATGGCTCTTACATATAAGCCCTTATAAAGAATTTAGAAATATAATATATTGTCTTTCTACTTGTCTTTAAAAGGTCTGTAAAAGAAGCTATGAGACCTTTTTATGCTACTAGAGAAATGTCAGCTTAAGTAAACTCAAGCCAAATAACTTGATAATAAAAATAATTATATATATCAAATTTCTAAAAGATACAGAATTTCGGAAGATACGGATATTGAAAAAAGTTACATAACAACTTTTAACGCTAATTCTTGATAGAAATTTCATGCGTTTGATGACGATGCCACTTATTCCCACATATGCTTTGATACATATACTGTGCTGCCAAAATAAAAAGATGGAGTTCCCGGCCTTCCCAAAATAAAATAATTTTTCCTTAAAATGGTAATATATGTAGAATTTTTTCTGGAATAAAGGTGATAACCTCTTGTTTTGGTCAACTAACCTACAAGAACACTGTCAATCAGACGATAGGTCATCTGATAGACAGCTCTGATGGAAATTTCGGTCAGAAGTTTCTATCAGTTTCTGAATAGCAGTGTGAAAAATTTGATGGAAACTTTTGTATACATGTGATTTGACATCTTTTTCTATCACATCAAGTTTTAGGTTTCATCGAACATTCAGTTGTCTCGATTATTTTAATCAGTCATGATCATTAGCGTGACCAGTGGGGGTGCCGCGATCAAGAAAGATAGCATAGAAATTAGGCTTTAAGGCCAATTTCCATGTGATCTTATCTTATCCCATATCAGGGATATCAAATCAAATTTTTGTAAGAAAGAAAAAGCATGCGAACAGAACCTAATGCGCTTGGAGAATGCGAGAGTGAATAGCATACATTTGCTATCTTCATAGCATATGATGTCCTCCCTGATATTTGATAAGATAAGATCACATGGAAATTGGGCTTTAATGTCGATTTCTTGCACAATCTCTACGTTTATTGTGGAGGAATTACCGCCTCCTGGCTTTAATATGATGTTCGAAAAGAAAGTTATTTTTTGTGCCTGTGTAGAAGCACTTGGTCTCAAAGGTTTTGGTAAACTACGACCATGTACATCAATACGTAAGTAGCAACACCAAATGTTTGAGAAAATTCTTGATAGGCAATGCGGCAAATGCTTTTAAGTTTCATCAATAGTTCCAAATATGACCGAATAAGGCTATGTTGTCTGGATGTGATTGCGCATTAAGTAAGCACGTATTATGCTAAAAAAGTTAAATGTCAATAATATTTATTTTTATTATTTGATTTAAACTTATCTTTTGATTTGAATTATTTCTAATTGCGTTGTTATTTCTAGTTTTTCCTTTTTCAACGCCAAACAAATTTTTTCTATTAAATGTCAAATTTATTATCTATCTATCTCTTTCCCTCTACCCCTTCTTATGGCATTAATGTGCGCAGTGGAACAGTCTCTTTTTCTCTGCTTTGATTTAATAGCAAAAGTATTTATTTAGGTGTTAGTAAAAATGAAAATCATTATCAATGTGTTGGAGTTTCGGTCAGTCATTTCTTGTAGGGTATATCATGGTGTAATAACCAAGGTGGCGTACTTAAAAACGAAATTCTCAAAAGTTTGGGTTTCTTGTCCTTCATTGTCTTGTTTCGTAATTTTTTTTGACACTTCTGTGTTTTGATTAATTGGCCCGTTCAGCAACTTCAGTATTTTTGAAGCGCTTTAAACAACTTTTGACTGAGAGGTATTTGTGTTGAGTTTCAAAATTCTGATGCGAACAAAAAACTACGCTAAATAATGTAGCAGGCTTTAATATGATAGCAATAAGTCTTTTTTGTTTTTGCAATAACAACCACATCGACTAAATTTTTAAGATTTAATGTAGTTTGCAGCTATCGTTTAGAAACTGTTCAAGACCTTACACCTAATCGCTGCAATTTATCAAAGCGCTTAAGTTTTCTGAATGGGCAATCGAAATGTTATGAATGTCAAAACTACAGTAAATAGGATGACAGATGATTGAAAATCGAGGCTCTCCCTAATTACTCCACCTTGGTTATTACACCATGGGGTATATTAAAAAATTATTAATAGCCGTGTTTTTTTGACGCGGGTATAAGATAGTTATCTCAGTGGCAAAAAAAAAAACGGCTATCGCCGCTTAATTTTTTCGTAAGTCAAACTTGGTAGCATTGCCGTAGAGCAACTGTCAAACAAAAACTGACAACTACCATTTTGCAGATCAACTACCCCTGGCATTAACTTCCGTTTGCCAGACAGGAGTGGTATCCGCTAAGGTGATAGTTGACTGTCGTTTTTTTGATTGTCGTTTTTGATAATCAACTTTACTTTCCTCTCTGTAAGATGATCAAAAAAATTGTTTGTTTATTGGCAGCACTTACAGTTTTCAAATGTCATTTAATTATAAGCTCTGTTTCTTTTGAATAATATTTAATATTTTGCGTAAATGTGAAATTTATTAAGTTGCTGAGTTTAAAACGATTTGTTTCTTCTCTTGTAGGAGTTATGCAAATAAGGAATAGGTCAAAACGCTCTGCTCATTTGTGGAGCAGGACCCGGAGCTGGCCTGATCGTATAATACGTGATATAAAATCTGTTTCCAATACATTTCTTTCATGAATTTGGCGCCAAACAAAGCTATCATGAGCACTTCCACCATACCTCACATTTATGGCCAAAATTTCTGTGCTCTCATTGCAAATCTAGAATAATTTATAAATCGTTTTGCTAATGATATTTTATAATAAACCTATGTACAACCATGGCATTTATACTATGTCGTTCTTTTCGATTAAAGAACATATTCTTATTTTCCGTTGGCGTAAGAATCATAATATGACTACCATCAATGCACCCTATAACTGCAATAGAACCTTAGGATTATTGACTTTTAATTTTACTAAAATAACTTTCGTTATTTCTGCCATAAAATATTTCCAATGAAGTAAACATGGTTTTTATAAACTTCAAATAAATTTATTTTATTATTATAGAATAAAAAAACTACACAGAATAAAAAAACGACACCTAAATATCTATCACATAAAGCCCAATTTCCATGTGATCTTATTTTATCTTATTTCATCCCATATCAGGGATATCAAATCAAATTTTTGTAAGAAAGAAAAAGCATGCGAACGGAACCTAATGCGCTTGGAGAATGCGAGAGTGAATAGCATACATTTGCTATCTTAATAACATGTGATGTCCTCCCTGATATTTGATAAAATAAGATAAGATCACATGGAAATTGGGCTTAAAACAATCGCAAAAAAGCGATAATCAAATTGACAATCACCTTACAGAGAGCAAAAGTGCGATAGTTGATAATCAATTGTCGACTATCACCTTAGCGGATTCCACTCCAGCTTTGTCTTTTACAGTTGTTTTCAATTAGGGTTGCCAACACGGACTGATGTCTGACCCGGTGATTCAATAAGTGGGGTGGGTGAAATTGAATTAAAGTTTTTATATGAATTTTTTTAAAAACATAAGTAAAATTATTTAATATTTACACTAGATTTCATTGAATCCGACACTTCGTTTTTCTCTCGGATTTCTTTTTATTACATAAAAGTTATCTTGAAAACTAAACTAGATATCGATTTTTTTTATTTAAGATTTTCAATATCTGTTCTATCGAAAATCATCGTCAGATTACCGCCAATTTGTGTATATGTTTATAGATATATATTTTTGTAAATACATACATATGTATGTATATATGTCGGATCTCGTTTCGGAGATGTGTATAGTAGATCGGGAAAACGTCATCGAAGGGTATGACAGGAAAATATTCTACTGACAATTCTGAACAACTTTGATGCAGAAACTGTAGGTCTAAAATCAATTTTGAGCTTCCGAATATTTACAAATAGGTTTTGTACAGTACTTACATACATACTTACTTATATTGCACTTTTATGGGAACAATGCCAATGTATTTCCTATTATCAGCTAAATTGAGCTAAATCGGCCATTTTGATGTCGTTGGAAAGGTTTTTTGCATCCTTTCGGGCATTTTCAGCCATCGGGGCAGGCCTTGGCAAGGCAACCCAAGATATTCTATTTAGGCTCATCAAGCTCTATCCTTTGGCATACATCTCATCCTGTAATCTCATACACTCGACTTTTCTACAGCCAGTTAAACAGCAACCATCAGAAATAGCGGTGGTCATCCACTTACGCGTGGATCTGTCATAAGTGGAGGCATTTTTCCAGTGCTGCATACAAACGACGAAAAGGCAACTCATTGAAATGCATTAGACATACAAACCAATGCAAGGGTTTACCCTTGTTATGCCGGTATTAGTTGTTTCGCCGTCACAGCATATGCCAAATAATTCATCCATAGAAATACTGTGCTATCAAAAAAGGTTTTCAGCTCTCGAGTTTTATTTTCAGTGTCTTCAGCATCAACTTTAACGTATCGCACAACATGGCAAAGCTATAGGCTCTGTAGTTTTTGTTATATTGTCTCTTTGGAATAAACACTTCATCTACATGTTCGATAGATTGGTTGAATTCGCCAACGACCAGATTCAATTGCTCAGGTATGGTATTGGATCGTGACTAGCTGACGCCACTGTTGGTTCTTGCTCAGTCATTTCAGTAATTGGCTCTGGTATCGTCAGCTTTCTGTCATTATGTTGATCAAACTTGAAATTTTGTAAACGGTTAGGTATTAATCCACAAGAACATTTACTATGTTTTAAGTCGCATGTGCACTTTCCAATAAAAATATATTTTTAGTCCAATCTAAAAATGCTTGAAATCTATTTTTAGATTTGAACCTTGTTTCTTTTTGATAATAGTCGACCAAAGAGTTTAACTTTTTAGCAAAACTTCTACATTAATAATTTCGATATTTCATTTTTCCAAATTTCAAATAATTTTTTTAGTACTTGAGGTGTAAAACTTTTATACGAAAACATTCTGCTTTCAGCTTTAGCTCCATTTAAATCACTTGCCAAGGCAAAGGTATATTTTGAGATGGCATATGCAACAGGCTGGATCCGGAGGATGTGGGTGTCGATGGTAGCTCCATAATTGGAAAAAAACGAAGAAAATCACGATTTACGCTCGAAAGTTTCACCGACTTTTTTTGCCGATTTACCCCAATATTTGCTGAAAATATGAAATACTTTGTAATTGTTCCCATAAAAGGGTATGTATGTAAGTAGTGTACAAAACCTATTTGTAAAAATGCGGAGGCTCGAAATTGATTTTAGACCCAAGTCTGGCATTTGCTCAGAATTATCAGTAGAACCCTTTCCTACTATACCCTTTTAAAAAAAAAATCGACCCGCCCTTATGTATAGCCAACATAAGTTGCTGATATAGCTTTTGTAAAACTGATTATAAGTTGGGAACCCCTGAGTGGATATCTAAAATATGGATGCCATAAGAAAGATAATTTAATGGCCTGTAATTTTGACCAATTATTTTTTTAACAAAACGTTATTTTTTCAAAAAAATGTGTTAAAAATTGATACTTTTTTAGCATGATAGGAATGCTTGATTATTTTGCTTCAAGATTATGTACAATTTGCATAGTTTTTTTTTAATTTTACCAATTTTTTTTAAAAATTTTATTCGTGAAAATTTCAGGAAAATTATCATATATCCAAAATTATTGGCTAAATTTCAAAACTAATCTTACCATTATAGAAGGCCATTAAATTATCTTTCTTATGACATCCATGTTTTTGATATCCATTCAGAGGTTCCCAACTTATACCGCTTTTTATGAAAGCTTTACTCTTCCTCTTCAAAACACAATTGAAATCATAATATCTTTTTTTCTAATTTTTCATACAAATTTACATACAAAAGTTTGTATGGAGACTAGAGCGGTTCAAAATAAAAACATTTTGATTTTTCACGATGTGTCAGCGGATTACAGTAGCCTTATATGTCTGGACAAAGCCTATTACTAGGACAGATAAGGCAACTGAAATCCGCTTACACATCATGAAAAAATCAAAATGTTTTTATTTTGAACCGCTCTAATGGAGACCTATATCATAATTTTCAATTTAGGATACTTTGAAAAGCAAAAAAATTATCGATATAATTCTAAGTGAGTATTGAGATCATAACCCATAACAGATTGAAACCCATTAATGGTTTCATAAAAAAAAATTATATTTCTATATAAATTTTCCCTAAATATCTCGAAAAATCGTGATTTTCGCACTTTTAGGTTAGAATATCTCGAAAACCGGAGCCATTTGAGAAATTCTAAGCTTGGATTCGAATTCAGCGCGTCAAAACCTTCGGAAAAGTAAGTCAACAAAATCAAAATTTTAACCATTGCGGTCGACAAAAATGATATTCAACCCGGAGGGTTTGACTTTGAACCCGGAGACCCGGAAATCATACTCAAAGCCCTGAGTCTCCGGGCGAAACCCTGAGTGTTGGCATCCCTATTTTCAATTGATGCACCAGCTAACAGCGCGTATCTGCACAATAAATAAAAATTTAACTAGAGTAAATCAAAATTTTAAATAAACTACCTTTTTAAACGGCAAAATTCGATAGCAAATAAATATTTCATATTTAGTCTGTGTCTTTTCAAAATATTGTTTAAATATTAATATTTACTTTTTCCTATTTGACGTCTAGAGATGAAATATTTTCGATTAAAAATTGGAAACTTTGTGAAACTGTGCTGCCAAATCGCACATTTACCACCCAATTGTGAATACTCCAACGCTTATTTGCACGACTAATATTTAAGCGGCGATTATATCGCCGACTAATTTCTCATACAAAAAATATTTTTAGCGGGTAACCGTGTCAAAAAAAACACGGCTTATATACATATTCCTAAAATAGCAAATGATACAGTCTGGCAGCTCGATTTTTTTGTTTTCAGCCCTATATTTATCGATAGCCAGTAAACCGGCTTTTCGATATTACAGCTTGACATTTGTGTAACACTGTCAACAAAATCAGCTGCAGTTGACTGAAAACAGAAAAAATTGCATATTGCAAAAACTATAGGTGCATTTATGTTTTGTGTTAAATTTTAGTTTATTTTTATTAGCCGCCAAAATTAGTGTTGTTTGTATTGAAAATGTCGAATCGTGATATATTCTCCAAACACTTGCCAAATGTGAAATTGGCCACGCGATATGATGCTGATGGCAAAGAAATACAGGTAATAATGGACACTTTCAAAATGAATTGATTTATCATCGGAATTGTCTTGAAAAACATTTACAGGTAGAGCGTCGTGAAGATGTTGATGCAACGGCACGCGAACAGGAAACTTTTGACATGTTAGTAGCGGCTGGTTATTATAGAGCTAAAATAAAAGGACTCTCAGCCTTCGATAAGGTCGTTGGTGGCATGACTTGGTGCATTGAATGTTGTGACTATGATGTTGATGTAGATTTGCTCTTTCACGAAAATCTCACAATTGGTCAGAAAATGTAAGTCGCTGTTAGTAGTTGAATTTCGCAAACCTTAATTCAATTTGGTGCTTTACAGTGCTCTAGTTGAGAAAATCGTTTCAGTGTTGCCAAAAATGAAGTGTCCTTTTTTAATTGAACCGCATCAAATTCAGGGACTTGAGTTCATTAGTATACATCCAGTCATACAGTGGCTCGTGAAAAAATCTGTAGGTGGCTTTGTTGTCAATAGTTTTGTATGACTTTTTTAATTAATTTAGAAAATATTTTCTCAACGACAGGTTGAAAATCGCACGGAACGCTCACAAAAATTAAAACACTTTGCCGTTGGTCAATTTCACAATCATTACCAATATAAAACAGACAAAGAAAACCTGCAAAAAATACGAAATGCCTCAGCGCATATAAAACGCATACAAGCAAGTACAATTTGAGAAAATAATATTTGTGCTACTAAGTTTATATTTTTCCAGGAATTGTATAGTCCATGTCGTCAGTACAAACGAAAAGATACAGCCAGCGAAGATGAACGTACTCGTGTACATATGACCCTATTAGAGTATGGTAATAGAGGGACAAATGCAATACTTAGTAGTAATAAAACTAAAGCCAAGGAGCCGAATAATGATTGCACAGAACACGAGGTGAAGGCAATAAAAACTAAAAACTATATTGGTCCTAGCATATTTTTCGTAATAGCTTTTGTTGGTTGTTGCTTATGTTAAGCGTTTTTGTTTTCATTATTTTAATTAACGTTTTAAGTTAATGCTTTTAAAACAAGTTCGTTTTCTCGTTACTCCTTAACAACGCTCATTAAAAATTTCAAAAAGTACCTTTCAGTGGGGTAGAAAACCTCTTAAAACTAAATTTTTTAGAGTTGAGGTTAGATTCTTAGACACTTTCTCTTAGAGTTCTTTACTTTGCATTAGTTTAGATACAATATATCTTTACAGTAAACATTTTAAATCTAATAAATTTTTAGGCTATTATTGCTGTGACCTTTAACAAAATTTCAGAAGTGCATGTTTTACAGCAAGATAAAAAAAGGAATAGGCAAAAATAAATAGGAACTGTTACCATCAACAACAGTAGTAAAAATGTTGTCGTTATATTGACTTAGTAGTAGATTATGCGCCAAAATACATCCCATAGACAAAAATGCAGTCATACAAACATACTAAATTTGCATTCTATTTTAGTACGAAAAGATAAATATTCTGATAGTAACAGTTAATCTTTAATCTACAGAACAGTAGCTTTCCGTTACAATAAAAGTTACATTAAGGTATAAAATAAGATAAAAAGTAGTTCAAAACCCGAACTGAAAATCGCTTAAAATATATAATTTTAGGACAACAAAAAAAAAAAGAAGTCAGATTCTGAAATTAGTTAACATTCGGCCTAATTGTACTTCTAGATTATGTGAATGTAAACAAACATTTTTTTTGTAAGAGGCTTAGTTGTCAAGTTATGGACTTCTAAAGAATTGAAGTAATATGAAGTACGACTTTTTCGGAAGCAGTTTTTCGAATTAAACAAATATACAACAATTGAAAATAATTTAATCGAGTTTTACAGTCATTTTGCAGAAGTCAATATTCATGTGAAATTTCATAAATCGGCTTATGCTCTATAAACAAACATGACAAAGATAACAAATGGAACAATTTAACCTGGTAATTGGTGACATATGTTTCGGCTATCACCACATATATACATATTCATACATATATATATATACATAGCTTTATCAGACCAGTTTTGGTTAATTTGTAATGAGATTCGAACCCCGACCATTTCATGAATTATGTGTGGACAGCCGCTCTTAACACTTGAGCCATGGAGGTTCTGCTAATGACATGTACAAAGTGCACTCTTATATGCGATTTGTGAAATTTTACATGAATATTGACTTCTGCAAAATGACTGTAAAATTCGATTAAATAATTTTCAATTGATCAATAACATTCAGTCGACCAAAAACAAAATTAAATTTCAACAACCGGAAGAATATGTCTATCCATTTTTCAAAAATAAATGGCGGAAGTCACGAAATTCGAAAGATAAAGCTACGTCATAGCAAGTCTTTAAACTGACGGCTCAACAAGCAAACAAGGAAAAATGACAAGATAGATGACAGATGGCGCTAAATGTGCACTAAAATTAAACTGAAAAATATGAGTTTTAAAAAAAAATCACTGCAACCCGCTATAAAAATAGTTTTTAAATACTTTCCTACAATCTTTTTAATTCAAATAAAAGAAAATACAACACTGAATAAAACAAATTTTGAATCGATTTAATAGGTACTTTAGTTTTTTTTCGAAAAAAACTATAGAAAAACTTTTCAATACGTAGTAGAAGATCTGTAGCGAGACACACGCTCGACTCCGGTCGAAATACTTTGTATTGATTTCTGTAATTCTTATTGATTTAAGCAATAAAAAATTCTACGAGACGAACATATGGACTTTAATTCATCTATTATCTCCTAAACTAATGTAGATCTCATCTCATTTTTAAATGTTTAGTTTTTTATCTACATACAGCATCAACCAAAAATATACTGATAAGGATTTATGAATCGAAACATATGTCTTTATTCTACAGTTGTTGTTTTTTCCTTTGTTGTAAAATGCATTGTATCAACTTGTAAAATTTTACTTGAATGTTGATCGCTGCTAACTGGCTGTAAGTTCAATTATCATATCATTATTATTTTTATTAAAAACTGCCAATACAACAAATAACTAAAAGATTATTATCTACCATATACTTTTTTAAAATTAAAATTTAAATTAAAACGATTTAAAAAAAATTGACAGAAATTATTATGAAGGAGAGGACAAAAAATCCTCGAAACGTCGGCGCTTCAAGAAATTTTCAAATTATTTTTCTTGTTTTAACTCGAACTAAAAATCGAAAAAGATCGAACTAAGCCTTTTTTAAATAAGTGAAAAATTTATAAATATAACGCGATCTAAACTTAAATAAAAATAACAAATTATTAAAGTTCTGTTTTAAAAGGTTTCCTTCCGATTTTCTAGAATAAAAAAATTTAAATTCGAACATGATTTCATAATTGAAAAGAAAAGTAAATTTCCTATAAAAACCACTAGGTATGTTTAATATTTTATTGTAAATTTGTTTAATTCGAATAAACGCTTCCAAAATATCCATACTTCATATTACTCAGACATGGGGGTAATGCATTACTTTCAATTCTCCAAACCTTCAATGATAGTTGAAAAGTTTCCATTACCATTAAAATCATTTAATGGTAATGGAAATTTTTCAATTATCATTAAAAATTAATGGTAATGGAAATTTTTCAATGATAAGAAAGTGCATTAAATATATAAATTAAATTAAATATAAATAAATTAAATATAGAATTCTTTAGAAGTTCATTACTTGAAAACTAAGCCTCATTCCAAAAAATAATTTGTGTTTACATTATGAAGGTGAACGAATTTAAGAATCTAAAATTTTTTTCGTTGTCCGGTTCACATGAATTGCTCGATAGTTTAAGCTGTTCTTTAGGGAAAATGAAACAACTTTACATGAAGAAATACTCACTGAATGAAATGAATGAATAAATTTTCAACCTACAAAGGTTTTTATAAGACCACTATGCCTTTGACTTTAATGGTTGGTTGAAAACTTTAATGTTTATTAAAAATAACTTTTAAAAGAGTATTCTAATGTTTCTAAGTGCTTCTTTCTGAAATCCATCATAATCGGAATTTCCCTACGAATGTGTGTTTTTTTTAACGCCTATTAGAATTTGTATAGGAAACATTTTGACTGTTAATTTCCGAATCTGCATTGAAAAAAGTTTGATTTTACGATTCGTAAGAAAATTAGAATTATGAAGAGCTTCAAAGTAATGCCCAAACTTAAAAAAAAACATAACCATATATATTATTCTACTTAGTAGTTCTTGAGCATTATTTTCCTTTTACATATATTTGCTTGGTTAATTGTTATTAGTTGCTTTTTTTCTCATTCTGGAGATTTTTTTAACACTTTCTTCTTTCATTTCACTCAAATATTTTTTTAAGTCAGTTTCTCAGTTCTTTGGCGACTTCATAAAGAAATTTATGTAAATAACTTGTAATTTTTATATTAAAAATAATCGAGACCGCACATATCGTCGTTGCGACTAGAGGACAGTTATGTGCTTTTGTGCAAAAAGCAGAAAACATTTTTAATTTTATAATTTTACAATATTATAAATTATTATTAATACATACCTACATATGTATATTCCATATATTTCATATATCATTTCTTCTTGAAAGAATTTTATGAAAAAAACAAGAAACACTAACTTTTTAAAAAGTTATCATTGTTAAATTTGAGCTCATGAATGTATTTTTCTTAATATCTCCAAATAAATTTTCAAGCAATTAAAAAACATATCTATTTGAATCTTCAAAATTTGAAAAATTGAAATAAGATCAAAGCACAAAAGAATTTGCATTTTTTATACTCGTAACTGCTTTTTTAAAAAATTTTAGTTTAGCCTTTAAACCGAAAAAACAAGTTGGGTAAGCAAAAAGAAATAAAATAATAACAATTTAAATTTTTGCACATGACTAGTCGCATCGACGATATGTTACTCGTATTGTTTAAAGCTTTATTGTGTCCTTTTTACTGGCCTATTAAAAAATATCGATGTAGGTGGTGCAAACAGCAACTTTTTATTTATTATGCCATATTTTTATTTTATAAGCTATTTGTTATTTATTTATATCTATTTTTTTTACTTATTTTTGTTTATATTGGGCCTGTTCAATTTTGTTTTTCTTTGTTAAAAACTACCTTTTCAGATCGATGTTGACCAGTTGCTTAAAAATCTTTACATTGCTAAAGAGGTAAAATTTTCATTTTAGTGTGCTGAAATAATCAATGTTTGTATGTAATTATATATGCTTGCCTTTCATGTACATTAAATGGCCTTTTCTGTTTGGAGTTCATATTTGTGTTTCGGATGTATCAGCTGCATCAAAATATGCCCACCTAAGAACGATTCTAGCTCAAGTTCCAGTTTGTCATCTTTCGTACATCACTGGTGGGATGCAATCGCAATTACGCTATTTTTCAAAGAACATTTGAAAGGATTTCAAAAAAATTATTAAAAATATTTTCACTGATATTTCATTCTTAAAGAACGTTGTAAATTTTTTAAAATTTATTTTCTACATTTTTCATAATAATTCCTCAAATCTACTAAAAGGACTGTTCAAAAATTAAATTTATCAGCAGTGTATGCGAAACACGATGTCAACATTTACATGTTGTTGTTATTCCTCTGTTGTATTGTTTATTAAATAAAAAGCATTAAATCTGCTTACAAACTAAAATAAATATCGATCGTTGCTAACTGGCAGCAAGGTCAAAGATTCTGTCGAAAATCGCGTTTCCGCATTGAGCCCATGTTGTGTGAATGATATCAAGCTGGAACTTGCGCTGAAGTGGTTTTCAGGGGGGTAGGTTTCAGATTTCAGTCTCAAAAATAAGATTTTACATATCTGTGACATTTTTACAGAGTTGTGATGTTTTTTTTTTATAAATGAACAAATTTTAATTACTCATCGTGAAATAATTTGTAAGATGGTTAAAATAAAAATCTTAAGAAAATTTAACGCAGTAATTCTATGCAAAAGTATGAATAATCTTTAAATTTTTTGCTCTTTACATAAACTACTCTGTCTAAACGCTGCATATATGTATGTAGGTAAACTATACACAAAGTCTGCCCACAAAAAAAAAAAAAAAAAAATAAAAAACTAAACTTTTATCTTTTGTTCAAAGTCTTTTATTCAAATGCTTTATTTTCATAGTGAGCAAAACTTAAAATCTGATTTTCATTTATATTTTTGAATGCTAAAAAATGTGTTCCAATAATTTTGAATTTTGTACAGTATAAAGACTGATTTACAAACGCTTTAACGACACAGGAAGACACTACTAAAGTTATAACACAGAAACAAATACGGTCCACCAACGAAATGACAAAATGTTATATTAAAATGTTTTTTTATAATGTTGTTCTGTGCCTTTAAGTGTGAATTAACCTTGATAAAAATTAAATTTAATTTTATTTTTTTTTTAATAGCTTCTGTGACTTAAAGCTCTTGATAAATCAACGAGTGCCTCAAAATATGCAATTAAATTAGTAACGTTGTCACTATAGCTATGTAGCAAGTATCAAATCATTAGCATTGCATAGTCTTAGGCACTCGCGTCAACTTTGTTTCTAAAGCATTGGCTCCATAGGGCCTATAAATAATAAAAATATTTGATATTTCTTATATTAGATATATGCATGAAAACTTCTACAAAAATAAAATTTATTTTTGCATACAATATTTAATACTTCACTACGATACTCCAAATTATGTACAATTTCTACAGGATCAAGCTATAACAACCGGAACTACCAAAAGGCTGGATGTTGATGAGCGAACTGCACTACACAAGCACTATACAGACTTTAAAGAAGAAATGGAAACCGATACAAAATCGCTGTCCGAACAGAGCCAATTAAAAATTCTCGAAGCTACTAAAGTGGCGCTAGAAAAGAAATTAAAACGTACTAGGAAAGAAAATGAGGAATTGGAGTTAGAAGTGCAAAAACAACAACAATTGCAACAAAAAGAAGAACAAACAGAGCAAGAATTGTTGCTTGAAATTGAAGAATACAAGAAAATGGAGGCGCAGGCGCAACCACAGTAAGTTTCATTGCTATGGTAACGATAATTTAGAAATTAAAAAAAAAAAATGTTCCTCAAATTAATACAGACTTCTCAGCAAAGTGCAAAACTTACTTAAGAAACATGATGAACTGAAAAAACAGGAAACCGAGTTCAAGGAAGAATGTCGACAAGATCTAGCAAAATTGCAGCAAGAATTAGAGTAAATTTGTTTATTTTGCTTAATTCTTTTTGAACTGCATTAAACGTTCAATTTTCGTTTTATAGTGAATTGGAAGCTTTAGCTGCCCTAGATCCTGTTGAACAAGCTGCTGCTGTAGCCACAGAAAAATTACGTGTTCAGTCATTAAAATTACAACTGGCTAAGAGAAATCGTGGTATTGTTGCAATACAACGCCAATTAGATAGCATACCGGATCGCACTGAGTTGGCACAATATCAGCGACGCTTTCATGAGCTCTACAATGATAGTAGGTTGAAGCAATTGCATTATATCTTAATTTTCAGCAAATGATGGTACAAGTAAGACATTAATAAATTTGTCTTTCCTTGAACCGGATTAAGTCTTGGTTTTGGACTTCGAGTCTCAAAATCTGCTTCCAGTGACTGTTTTCCTCGATTTAGTAATTTTTCTTAAATTTCTCTTTTTGTTTAGAGAAACCGCCCATCAACTTTTAAACAAAATCTTCCAAAACCATTTCATATCGTTGAAAAATCCACAATTTTTCATGAGAAAACTGACCTGAATATATATTGAATTGTTTTGAGCGATTTGGAAGATTTTTAGCCAAAATTGCGTGCATATTTAGGTCGAACTGTTTATAAAAAATGGCCAAAATGTTTGGCAATCATTTAATTTAGACAGTTAACAATATACATAGAGGTAAAGTCACCCAATGAATAATCGCTAAAAAATATTCCACGCTAAAATAAAAATCGTCATAAGCGAAGAATTAAATTTCGCCCAAATCACCCAAAAATATTAATAAAAATTGTGGAAAGCATCTTTCTGCAGAAGATCTTTTCTAAGAAAGAATAGCACCGAAAATCCTGAAAAGTCTTAGACCATTTTTCTTCCCAAGTAAGGACCAAAATTGCATGAGTGTTTTTGGGAAACTTCTAACTTTTCAAATTTTTCCATTATATTTGAAATTATGAGCAATGTTTCTTCAGGATATAATGTCAAAAATCTAATGGCTGCCTTAAATTAAAATTCAGTTGTAGTTTTCTGAAAAACATTTTTTTTTGTGTATTTTTGTTTTTTAGATTTTTGAAACTCCAGTGAAAAATATCTACCTACAAAAATTTTTTAAAAAATTATAAAATTTTTAGAACTTAAGAAGAATAGTTTTCTAGTGCGTTTCTTACAAATCAACGTTTCCTCTGCTCTGCTCTGGAAAATTATTAATAGATAAACTTTCTAAATAAACAATGTTCAGGTCAAAGTTAAAAAAAATAAAAGGTTAGTTTTGTAAGAAAATAATGCCCAAAATATAATATTTATTTTAAAGAAGATTGGTTTGGCGATGGTTTCTACGAAATTTGGAAATTATCCTTTCTGTATTTGAGCTATTTCTTTGAAAGAATTTTCCTAAAATTTGTGGGTGTTTATTTTTTTAGGCGATCAGTTTTAGGGATGCTTCCACATTCCTGATGCAGTAACTTTTAATTTCACTTCCTCTAAATCAATAAGGGACATTTTCTCATAAAGTGGAACCTAAACGTTAAATACGTGTAACTTGAAGCTGTTAAGGTTTTTTTTTTTATTTAAAATATTAAAATCAAGTAAATAAAGTAAATAATTTCTCCCTTCTAGTGAGTGCCAAGCACTTGGAGACAAAGCAATATTACACGCTGTACAATACACTCAACGATAAAAAACGCTATCTCGAAAAAGAGTTGTCACTGCTGAATTCCATTTGTGATGCCTACGCTGAGGGTATGCAGAGTGCGCAGGGTCGCGAAGAATTTATACAACAATTTGAGACAATTGTTGATGGTGTCAAGCAGACACGTGAAAAAGTGCAACGGAAGTACAACGAAGAAAAAACGAAACGTGATGCACTGAACGAAGAATTACAAGCTCTGTTGGAACTACAACGTCAGTATGCGGTGGCCGTTAAACAGCTGACAAAAGAATGTCAACGCTGTGAACAACTGCAACAGCATTTAAAGTCAATTCAGCATTAACGCGGGGTGGTGCACCGCTAGCAAAAGCAATTCACCTTGTCATACGAACCATAATTATTATTATTTTTACAGTGTAATAGTAGTAGTCCTAAGCTGTTTTCTATTTTATTTTTTAAATAAATTTTATCCATTATTGTATTATTTCTGTTTGATAAGCAAAAAAATAAAGAATGCCTGTAGCTCAGATTAATTGCAAAATAAAATCATATTTATATACTTTAAAGCAAAAAATAAAAACTAACTAATCAATCAATTCAGTGCGATCAGATAATGAAATAAAAATATTCCATTTTTGCAATTATTAGAATGTATTAGCTCTAATTACAACTTAAAAAATATATATAAATAGCATGATAAAAAAATCCTATATATAATACAAGTAATTAAAGCGCGTAGGTGCACGCTAAATAAAGTCACACAAATTTAGTAGCAAATCAATTTTAAAAAAATGTTGTTTTAATTTCAAATGTTTGATTAAAAATACGAAAGTAACGTTACTGCTTATGGCTGAAAGCACCACATCCTACACAAACGAAAAATTGCTTAAGGTTTTAGTTGCTGACATTGATAGGCGGAGAGCCGGCTGTAGAAAAGTCGAGTGTATAAGATTACAGGATGAGATGCAAGCCAAATGATAGAGCTCGACGAGCCTAAAGGGAATATCTAGGGTTGCCTTGCCAAAGCTTGTCCCGATGGCCGAAAATGCCCGAATTTCAGCCAATTTTGTTGTAATCTTCCTGTAATCTTATAAACTCGTATTTTCTACAGACGGCTCTTGGACTATCACGTTGATGAATAAATTAATAGAAATTGATTACTCAAACAGATATAAATAAACTAGTGCACACCACCTATATGTTATGAAACGTTCCCAGTAGGAAAGTTGTGGGATGAATTTTTTATATCTGGCAGTTTTCCAAAACCAAAACACAATAGTACAAACTTTCACTACTACAACCAAAAGTTACCCTTAACTAATGGTTTGACTCCACCATTCATGCCAGCAGCTACAATGCGATTGAAAAAGACAAGTCTTACAATGTGTTATTCGAATAATTTTTTTATTATTCGGTAAAAATTATTCGTTATTCGATAAAGAAAATCTATAAATATAAATTAGTATGGAAATAATTTTCCTATCACTTTTTAAATTTAGAAAGAGCTAGATTATTGCAAGAAGGAAAAATTTGCATTCCTATAAACTTTTTTGTAATCATTTTTTTTTTGTTTTGAAATTTATAAATGTAATAAGCTTTGAGGCGCATTTTACATACATATATCTAAGAGTTTCAGAAGAAACTAGTCGAAAAATATATTCCCACACAGTTTGTAGATCTGGGAGATTGCTTTTTCGAAATTCATTTAATTAATATATGTATTAACCGCAGTATTATGTAAGGCGAAACAAGTGAGTGACTGAAATTGACACATCCACCACAGCCGTTTGAAACTTACAATTAATGACTTGCTCCGACTTTTATGTTAACTTCATCTTAAAGACCATAATTTGGAAAAAGTAGTTTAGATTCAGGCTTACACATTAAAGATATAGGCAGACGAAAAGCTTTCACTCTCTTGCGTCGCCTTACATAATACGGGGGTAAAACTTTCTCATATTTTTCTAGAAAATAAAAGGGAAACAGTAAATAATTACAAACCCATTCATATAAATGCCAAAAAATGTCACTAACCTAAATATTTTTTATACATATTTATATAATTAACAAATACAATCATAATGCATAATACCAATACAAATACTTTGGCAAAAAATAGCGCTTTAGTAATACTTCAAAAACATTTTAATAACTAAATTCTTGCACTTTTTGTAAAAAAGTGACAATTCGAGGTATAGCAATGGGGCTATTTTTTACATTTTTGCTACTGCTAAATTCTGATTCCCAAAAATGCATTATAAGCTATATAACAGTGCATTCCTGATCAATCCCTAGTAGCAAGAAAAGCAATGCAGCAATGATTTTTGCTAGAAAAGTGCTGTATTAGCCAAAAACTTGCAACGTGTGCTACTTGCGACGTCTGTAATGCTCGAGGATCTAGACAGTGTGGAATATCATAATCACATACATCTAGGGCTACCAGATGGCATACTAAAGTAGCAAAAGTGCTACTTTTGCAAGGCTGTGCTACTTTTCACTCGAAATGTGCTACTTTTGGTTGAAATGCGCTACTTTTCACTACTTTTGCATTTGAAATATTCTTGTAATTTGCTGGGGTTTTCTCGTATTTTTTTTTTTTTTTGCTCATCAAAAATATTGGTATGGAATTAAAAAAATTTTTGCTTTTCATTGCAAAATTGGATATTTTTTGATATGTGCTACTTTTGTAGGCACGCCATCTGGTAGCCCTACATACATCGTGTATATTGCATCTGATGAAATCATGGGTTTTACTCTTAGATTCATGCATCCGAAATGAACCAATATTTGTAAGATCTACAGTCCAATTTTCACTTAAGGAAGAAAAAAAAAAAAACATTTCAGTACCAGACCCTGTGTATCTTGCCATTTTCTAGCATATTTTGTTAATCCCACACGTAACTAAGTTCAAAGAACATGTGAGGAGGGATGGGGCCGTCCACAAGTTATGCTTAATCAAAGGACACTTAATTCCCTTTTTATGCGGTAGATACGGATAGAAAATAACAGCCCTATTCTGCTTGTTGACTTAACAAGAAATAATAAAGGTGCTGGTGTTAATCTAATTGTTATGAAATGTAAATATTGGTATTCTAAAAAATCATTAACAACATAAAAGCTTTTGAATTTCCCACACAAAAGCTTTCGTGGTAAACTTGTCAAATTTTGACTTTTTAAATTTAAATTAATAAAATAGCAAATAGAGTAATAAAAAACTTTAATATACAAGGCAACGTGGCGAAGTAGTTAGGACTTTGAACTCATAGCTCGCCTGCGTGGGTTCGATACTCGTAAATCCAAAATTTTTTTCTATTGCTATCAATGAAAATAAATGTTTTTTTAAGATATGGTTGAAAATATTTAAAGACACTTTCTGACATTAACAAAATAGTATAGAAAAGAGCTTTTAAATTTTTGCCAGAATACGGAACATTAACAACGTGTTAATATTAAATATTTTGTTAATGTGGTGAGCTTTGTTAAGCTGCCAGAATAGGGCTGTAAGACATGATTTACTTACTTACTTTACTTAGATGGCCATAACAACCCGTTGTCAGGTTACGGCCGACCTCATTAGCTCTCGCCAGGCGCCTCTGTTTTGCGCGCGCCTTCTCCAATCGTTAATGCCAAGCGCGGTTAGGGCTTCCTCAGCTTGGTCTATCCACCGGAGGCATGGTCTCCCTCTTCGTCGTTGACCGGGGACCTTCCCTTCGAATACCTTTTTCGCTGGAGCTTCTTTATCCATACGATGGACATGACCCAGCCAGCGTAGTCGCTGTATTGTTATACGCTTAACTATGTCAATGTCGGCGTAGAGCTCATACAGCTCGTGGTTCATTCGAATGCGATAGTCGTCGCCAACTCGAACAGGACCAAAGATTTTGCGGAGAACTTTCCTCTCGAACACCCCAAGAGCGGCTGCGTCTGTTGTCGAAACCACCCATGCCTCAGCGCCATAAAGAGGCACAGGTAGAATGAACGTCTTGTAGAGTGTTAGCTTTGTCGATCGAGAGAGAGCTCTGCAACGTAATTTCTTACTGAGACCGTAGTAGCACCTATTAGCAATTGTTATTCTCCGCTTAATCTCCAGACTGACATCGTTATTGCTGGTTACGGCAGTGCCAAGGTAAATGAATTCCTTGACAACTTCTAATTTACCGTTGCCCGCTGTAACATGAGAGTCTAGATCCCGTGCTCTCTTGTTGTTGTTAGTAGACATCATGTATTTCGTCTTGCCCTCGTTTACCGTCAAACCCACTTTGGCTGATTCCTTTTCAATAGCAGTGAAAGCAGCAGTAACATCTCTCTTACTCCGACCGATAATATCAATATCATCAGCGTACGCAAGGAGCTGAACACCTTTGAAGAAAATGGTGCCATTATGATGCACACCGGCTTTTCGTACGATCCCCTCCATAATGAAATTGAAGATATCGCACGAGAGCGGGTCGCCTTGTCTGAAACCTCGCTCGGTATTAAAAGTTCCGGAGAGGTCATTCCCTACCTTGACGGAGCTAAACGTATTGCTCAACGTCATCCTGCAGAGCCTTATCAACTTTGCAGATATACCGAACTCAGACATTGTTGCGTATAGGCAATCCCGCACTGGGCTATCGAACGCAGCTTTATAATCGACGAAGAGATGGTGAGTGTCGATTTGATATTCATGGGTTTTCTCCAGGATTTGGCGTAGTGTAAAAATCTGGTCTATGGTTGACTTACCAGGTCTAAAGCCACACTGATAGGATCCGATCAGCGTTTCTGTATACGGCTTCAATCTTTCACACAATACGCTCGAGAGGATCTTATATGCGATGGAAATAAGACTGATACCCCTGTAGTTGGCGCAGATTGTCGGGTCTCCTTTCTTTATTACAGGAGAAAGCACACTGAGATTCCAATCGTCGGGCATGCTTTCCGCTAGCCATATTTTGCTGATGAGTTGATGCATGCACCTTATCAATTCATCGCCACCAGCTTTAAACAACTCAGCTGGCAGGCCGTCAGCACCCGCTGCTTTGTTGTTTTTGAGTCGCTGGATAGCAACTCGAACCTCTTCATGGCTAGGTGATGGTACTTCCACTGCGTTATCATCGATTGGTGGTATCGTACTGCATTCTCTCTGGGCGGAATTGGTGGGATCATCGCCCGTAAGCAAGTTGGAGAAATGCTGCCTCCATAACCTCAGTACACTCTGTGTATCTGTAACCAGATTTCCATTTTCGTCTCTACAAGTGGATGCTCCGGGCTTGAAACCTTGAGTTAGTTTTCTTTAACAAGAAAATCAGTTGTTAAACTTTGCGACTTTTTTTGTAATTTTTTGTAAAGTTCTTGGAACCCAGAAATGCAAAAGCTTATGTTGGAATTTGAATACCCTTTCCGAGTTCGGGTCATTAGTAAGAAAATGTGCACTGGGCAATTCAACAAAATAAATAAAAATAACTTACAAATTCCATAAAAAAATCTCTTACAGAAAAAAAGCATAACTTTGAAATCGCATAAAAAAATTCGCATAAAAAGAGAATTCAGTTCTGTGCCCTTAATATGTTTAGTAGTAACCGAAAAAAATATATGTATACCCAATGTGCACAAAAACGGACGCGAATTCATTTGTGCGCATTCCGTTTTTTGTAAGTAAAACGAATTCGTTTCGAATTCGTAACGGACTTCAAATACGAATTCGTTTTTTGGTCATAAAACGAATTCGTTCGAATTGTGCATAAAACGAAATCGTTGCGAATTTCGTTTTTTGTAAGTAAAACGAATTCGTTTCGAATTCGTAACGGACTTTAAATACGAATCCGTTTCGAATTCGTTTGTTGTTCATAAAACGAATCCGTTTCGAATTCGTTTTTTTGTTCATAAAACGAATCCGTTTCGAATTCGTTTTTTGTTCATAAAACAGATAAAATTTTTTTGGAAAATTTTTCGAAGTCCCGAAAAAATTTTCAAAGAAAAATTTTCAAAAATAATTTTGTGTCTTAATCGAATTAGAAATGTTTAAAAAGTCGAAAAAAAACACATATATTTTTTTTAACACTGAAATTAACAATCCGTTTCGGATTCGTTTTTTTCGACTTTTTAAACATTTCTAATTCGATTAAGACACAGAATATGCGCGCTATGTAGCGCGCATGACTATGAAACGCTGGGACATGGGTTCGAGCCTGACTTTGGAAATTTGTAAATCGAAAGTAAATTTTAAATTGATAATAAAATAAATTTATATGCAATAAAGTCTTACAATTTGCATGTTAAATAATAAAATTTTTTTTTTTAAATAAAATTAATTTTTTTATAAACAAAAAAAATTCGTTTTATGAACAAAAAACGAACAAAAAACGAATTCGAAACGAATTCGCATTTGAAGTCCGTTACGAATTCGAAACGAATTCGTTAATGCGGACGATCCTTCCGTTTTTTCGAGAGGAATTTCATACAAAAACGAGTTCGAGACGAATTCGTAACGGAATCCGAAACGGATGAATAGTACGAAGAAACGAATTCGTTTAACACACTGGGTATATAAAAAAAAGTTTTGCTTGTGAGCGTTATAGTACTAGTATTAATATCTTACACTACATAAGGAGCGTACGTGAACAAAATTTCTATAGACATGTGTATATAGATATCTACTGCCAACGTCTTTTCAATAAATGAGAAAATAAGTTTTATTTGCAAATTTGTGTGTGTTTATATGTTGATTTTATTATCTTAATGGAATATTATAATAAATAAAAAATACTTACTAGACCTAGATTCAATTATTTGCTCAAAAAAATGATTCAAACTAGAAAATGCAAAAATATGAGTACAGTCCCCAATAATTTGGCCACCTAATGTATATATGTATGTAAATTTGTACTCTGTACAACACTCAAAATAATTTTTGGTGCAATGCCTAATAAAATATTTTTGATTAAATTTCAATTTCTTAAATTTTTTAAAAGCAAACCTTTAAATTACCCTTGGAGCTGGCACCAAAATGAATTTATGTAGTTTTTGTTCAAATTTCTTTTGAATTAGAAGCCTTAGGAAATATTTTAACTTCCTTCAAAATTGATATTTATGTAAATCAATTCAAAATTTCTCTTATGTTAAAATAAAAGAAAAGGAACTAACAAACAAAAAAAAAAAAATGATTTGGTTTAAGTAATTTACTTACCAATTTTATTTAAATTTTACAAAAATGTAAAAAAAATTAACTTGTGCAAAAATATTCTCGCGATTACTGTACAAAATTACAAATTTTACTTTTCAATATCTAACTGGATGACTGGTGTTATCACGATGCTGGTTAAAATCGGAAAGATCTGAAAATTTTTGTCAGCCTCTTTGCAGAGTTCGCATAATTCGTGGCGTGATATGCCAAATTGAAGGAATGACAACATATTTCCAATACAAAGTAAGAAGTGATAAATGCATCAAAGAAAAATAATTATTTTACAGCGGTTAACAGTGGTTTTATCGCTTACACTGACAAAATATTTGTAGTAATAAAAAAAAGAAATAATTACAAATTTAAATTTCATTGAAAGACCTACAAGCTTTGGTGTTCCTTGTGTAACAGCTTAAGTCCTTTGTTATTTTCACTGCATTCACCTTACTACATTATAATTTGAAATTATTAATGCCACTAAATGAATTTCCATTAAATGAATTTGAGCAACCGAGAACCGAGTTGGCAACTCTTACAGCAGAGTCCCGACTACTGAGAGAAATCCATGGCATTAATCCAGCTGTCAAGGACGCAACAGGTTGGAAATATTTCTTTTTTTTTTTAAATTACTCACATAGTAAACTTCGGAAGTTCTCATAATGCCGCTCAAAGCTCATGCATTCATTGATAAAACTTACGAGTGAGCCAACAAATGCGTGAATCAGGCATAGCAAACGAACAAATGAATGAATGAAGCAAATGCAAAAGCACTCCAAGTAAATTCATCCCTCGAGATATATGGACTCGACGGTGACAAAAGCATAATTTCCGCAAGCTAAATGAGCGTCTGCACAAGCTACACGTACGATTGTTGCTTGGCGACGGCGTATAACAGTTTGCTGCTTATCACACAACAACGACGACGACGACGACGACGACAATAGATGACGATGCTCTCGCATGGATGCTAACGATAACCAAATGCTCCCACAGGCTGTCACTTGTATGTGGCAGAATCATTTCGCCGACAACCGGTCTTGTTGACGAACGCAAAACGCGCTGATTTTCATCTGGAAATTTGATTTAATTTTGAGAAGCGAACTTTTTCAATTAGAATATAAAATGTACCGTTAAAAAGTAGTAAAGAAGTAGTTCTTCACTACTAATTCTTTACGTTGCGCTTCAAATTACGTTCTTTGATTGTTCGGTATTATTTTTGTGCTTGTTGTTGCTGAGGGTGCATTTTAACGTGAGTGCGCGCGACGACTTCACTCATTCAAATTAACTTTTATTTGATATTTCATTATAACTGTTCTTATTTGCTTTGGTATTGTTGTTGTTGAACTTACAACCCTGCCCACTTTTCTGCTTAAAATCCAAGTAACCGTTTAATGTGAAGTGAAAAAGAAATAGAAAATTTTGTTTCGAATTTGAATTTTGTTTGCATAAAAAAGTGCTCACTTGAATGTTAATTCCTCCATTTGCCATGTGCGTTTATTTACATTTCAATGAATATTTAAAAAAAAATATCAAATGATTGAAATTATTATAATTTTTATTACAGAAGCAGAAAAAATAACACAGTAAAGATTGCCATTTTGTATGCACAAAATAGTAGTGAAATGGCAATAAAAGTGTTTAGTAAAATATTAAAATTCATTAGAAAAAATTGTGCTATAAAATAAACCTATGAGTTTGAAATGAAAAAAGGAATCATCTTTATAAGTAAATATGCAAACGGTGGAGCACTGAATGGATTATATTTGCAAGAAAGGGGTTATTGAAGTCAAACATTAAATAAGTAAGGTAAGATACTGTTCTCTATATACGCATATGCAATATTGGTATACATGTCGTATGAGTAACGTTTAATTGTGATGTCTTGTAGTTCGGGATCGATAATAATTAAAATGGTATCCTGTAGGATATTGAAAAATTTGTAGAAATATTAGCCACGTCCATAAAAAATGTGTTTACCGTGCTCTAAAATGATTATCTTTTGAAATCTGCTCCATTGCCAAATTCAAACGAACTTTTCTTATTGATAAATGGCTTATCCAGTGCCACTCAGTCATTATATTTATTTTTCCGGAAAACTATTCGAACTGCTACGGTATAAGCTTCTTTTTGAAAATTATTTTTTACCATTACAGTAAGTTTTGGAGTATATATAAATGAATTTTCAAGAAATTCGCGGATAGTCCACTCTTCATTCCTCGAGATAAATGTTTTTTTTTTGTCCCCGTACGTTATTTATTTGTAATTCGTTTGTCTGCTTTATATATTTTAATAATATCATGATATATACTTGTTTTTACAAAATTTACTATAACGCGTTTGGATTTGACTTTTAAATGATTATTAGTAACGATTTTTCGTTTATCTAACGTTCAATTGCTTAATTAACTTAAGCCATGGCAAACCAAAACTAAAGTACTTATCATAATTATAAGACATTTGAATAACTTATCTTCAAACCTCGCTAAAGTTGTGTTGTTTATGTTTTTACAAAAACTAAAAATATCAAATGAATTTACAAAGAATAAGCTTTAAAAAACTTTACACATATGTATTTTCTATTTTTTAAACACAGCATTGAAAAGAGTCGTTACTTTTGATAAGAATGCACATATTTTTTTTACTGGCAACCGTATCAAAATTATAAAACCTCCTTACTTTTATGGTTAAAACAAAGAAAACAAGTCCGGGAATGTGATCATTCTTTAAATTACTGAAAGTTAGTAGCCAATATACAGCCATCATGGTTTTTTTCGACATCAAAAATGCGATTTTTCATCGAATTTATTAGGTTAATGAATAATTTTGGTTCGAATTTGTTCCGTTCACTTAAAATTACTCTTTTAAGATCGGAAACATTTTGACATATCTTTTTTTCAGCATACATATACTCGTCGTGCTAACACTCCCCAAACATTTTCTATGGGGCTTATAACCGTCGCGCATACATGTCAGTTCATGATCTCAAAACTTGTAAAAAGGCCATTGCACGGCGACTTGTATGAATTCGTTCATTGTCCTGCTTGAAAATATAGAGTTTTTCCTTTTTTTAACCAAAAAAAGACTACTTTCCAGCACATTAATGTACAATGCACTATTCGTTCTTGAGCATGAGAGTGGTAACACGAGCGGACCACTTTTGTTGGTTGCGTTCCAGACCATGACTGAGCAATGACAATGTGAATTCTCAAAGTAGGTTATTTCTTTCGATGAAAAAAAGTTTAATTTAGAAAAACCATATGGATTTTGTCACTATTGGCGTGATATAAGAAAGAAAGCTTTTGTTTTCTCTAAGAGAAACTTTGGCCGCGGTTCAGTTATGGTATCGTTGCCAAAATTTAACGGTAAATGCACTGGTACTTTGATCGATTATTTCGATGTCTAATTTTCAGAGTGAGTACATTTGTAAGAAATTTCGACTTTATGGCTAGATTGTACCGTTATATCAAAATTTTGTAAATTTATTTTAGTTTCATTTTCTTCTGCATTAAGGAATAAATTCAATACACAAAAAGTTTTTTCAAAAAATATTTTTGGTAAAATGTACTTAAAATCGCATGGTAACTTTTTCCGAACACTTGCGCGACTTTCGAAGTGAGCCACTGTATGTTTTCTTGACTTCACCTTAGTGACCCCATTTTGAATTCTTAATGATTTCAGGAAAGAAAGAAAAGTCAAAAAGAGTTTAAAAGAAGATGAAGAATAAGAGGACGACATGAATAAAGAGAAGAATCACAAGCTAACGAAAAAAAAAAACGGCGGGTTGCACTCCGGGAGTGCCGACAGAAGTGAAAACAAATCGTTTAATGGCAAGTTAGTGCGTTAATTGGTATGTGTGCGTTTTCTTTTTATATGGCAATGCAATGGAAGACAAACACGGAATATGTACTCAAATTTTACTCTCGCTCTCATTCTCAATTTGTCAACGCAACAACGCGGACATTGAAAGAAACAAACATTTTTATTTAAAAGAAACAATAGAACATTAAAATTTTACCATCGCATTCATGACGGGGAATCCCGATGACGGTCGGTGTCACGAGTTTATACTTTTTTACTCAGCCGCACAACGTGCCATAAGAAGTTTTCACTTCAAAAATTGCTGGAAGAAGTATATTCGGCTCAGTAGCCTCAACTGTGAATAATTAAATTTGAGCTAAGTACTCCTTATGTTTAAAAACAAAAATTTATTCTGATTGCAGTAAGACACATCATTGCGAATTATGTAAGTATAAGAAAAAATCAGGTAAAAAAAGTACCTGGACCTGTGACTAAATAGCTTAAACATAATTTTTCTTAAACTTAAGATAAAAATCTGCTTCTTCTAACAGACACTATGACACCACATTTATCAAAATCGGCTTATTCGTTGCCGAGTTCTGGCTGTTAGAATATTCAAACTGCTTAAAACGCCATCTTGTGACAGTTAATCATAATACAAATGACTTCAAAAAAATCTGCTTGTTCTTAAAAAAAACTATTGCACCTCATTTGTCTAAATCGGTTTAGTAATAGCCGAGATATAACGTTTTAAAGTTTTTCAAAAAACCAAATTTGCTTGCTGCTGGTTCAAGGTGGCCTGGTATTTCAGATTTTTCTCTGCTTTGGGCTGCTGGCTCTGCTTTCGGCTGCGCTAGCAGAGAAAAATTTGCTTACTGAGCAACAACTAACCGGAAGTCAACATATGTATGCTACAAATTTAAAAACTTTTTCCACAAAATTACATACTTTCATGGGCCAATTTTTTCAAAAAACGTTGCCTACTTTTAGGCGCTATTAATAATTTACCCTTAAGCGGCCCTCACACGATCAGTATTACTGACAGGATTTTGCATACTGACAGTATTACTGATCGTATGAGGTGAGTACTGATGTACTGTCAGTATAGAAAAACGATACTGATGACTGATGAAAAAATCGGATATTACTGACGAAATTTTTAAATACTGACAGTAAAGCGGCCCTCACACGATCAATATTACTGACAGTATAATTACTGACAGTATTTACATTACTGTCAGTGTACCACTCACACGGTCAGTATTGTTTATTGTCAGTAATCAGTTTTTTTGACATTCGACTGGTGAAGGTGCGAACTATGCTCCGGCTACGTGACCGACAGCCGAAAATGGCATGCCACTTTTTGGGGCAGATTCCATCCAAACTTGCACCACGCCTCCAGCTAGGCATCGGACGACCATACCCTTGGACGCAATGTTCCATGCCACTGAATGAGGAACTTTTCCAAGTTTCTTTCAAGTTTCGCTGCCTCATCGTCTATCTGCCACAAAATGGGGCATGCCACGCCCCCTCCCAGGATTTTTCCGTCCCGTGCCTACTTGCACCCTCTGACCAACTTTCAGCCGGATCTGCCCCAAAAAGTGGCATGCCACTTTTTAGCCACTTTTCTGTGCAAATAATACTGATGAACTGTCAGTATTCACCTCACACCATCAGTATTAAGCGGCCCTCACACGATCAATATTACTGACAGTATTTTGCATACTGAAACGTATTTTGTATAGAAAAACGATACTGATGACTGATGAAAAAATCGGATATTACTGACGAAGTTTTTAAATACTGACAGTAATACTGATGGTGTCAGGTGAATACTGACAGTTCATCAGTATTATTTGCACAGAAAAGTGGCATGCCACTTTTTGGGGCAGATCCGGCTGAAAGTTGGTCAGAGGGTGCAAGTAGGCACGGGACGGCAAAGTCCTGGGAGGGGGCGTGGCATGCCCCATTTTGTGGCAGATAGACGATGAGGCAGCGAAACTTGAAAGAAACTTGAAAAAGTTCCTCATTCAGTGGCATGGAACATTGCGTCCAAGGGTATGGTCGTCCGATGCCTAGCTGGAGGCGTGGTGCAAGTTTGGATGGAATCTGCCCCAAAAAGTGGCATGCCATTTTCGGCTGTCGGTCACGTAGCCGGAGCATAGTTCGCACCTTCACCAGTCGAATGTCAAAAAAACTGATTACTGGCAATAAACAATACTGACCGTGTGAGTGGTACACTGACAGTAATGTAAATATTGTCAGTAATATTGATCGTGTGAAAGCCGCTTTAAAAGTATGCAACACTTTCCGACGAATTTCAAAAATAGCACCTAAAATTAGGACACATTATCTGAAATTTTTAAAATCGTTACCTACTTTTAGGCGTTCTTTTTGAAATTTGTCAGAAAGTGTTGCCTACTTTTAGGGGCAAATTATTAATAGCACCTAAAAGTAGGCAACGTTTTATAAATTTCCCAAGTTTTATAGTTTCCCAAGTCTTCAAAATTCCAAAATCAAGTTCGTTTCCCAAGTCTTCCAAATTTGAAATCGAGTTCGTTTCCCAAGTCTTCAAATTTCTGAAATCGAATTCGTTTCCAAAGTCTTCGAAATTCTAAAATCGAGTTCGTTTCCCAAGTCTTCAAAATTCCAAAATCAAGTTCGTTTCCCAATTCTTCCAAATTTGAAATCGAGTTCGTTTCCCAAGTCTTCAAATTTCTGAAATCGAGTTCGTTTCAAAAGTCTTCAAAATTCCAATATCGAGTTCGTTTCCCAAGTCTTCAAAATATCAAAATCGAGTTCGTTTCCCAAGTCTTCCCGATGACGGTGGGTGTCGCGAAATTATACTTTTTTCCTCAGCCGCACAACGTGCCATAAGAAGTTTTCACTTCAAAAATATAAGATGAAGATCACGCTATCACCGGCATGAACAAATCAACAACATCAGCACAAATAAAAATAGCACCAGTTCCATCCCCGACAGCAACATTTTTACTTCATCTGTAAACTGTAAAACGAAAGTGAACTTTGTATTGAAAATATTCACAACCTCAAAACCGACCAACTGTACTTCCATGGCTTGCTCATTTTGCTGCAGTTTATGCGAGGGTTTCTTCATAGTTGCATGAACATCCAGCGTAAAGCAACAATGCAACAACAAACTGCATGAATGTGTAAAAACGCATAAGTAAGTGCGTGTGTTGATATCGTTTATGTCCTTGAGAACAATGCCATAAAAAATTGTACGAGTTTTAAGAGTGGAAAACTACAAAAAAACCAAGCAATTTAAGAAATTATTTTTAAAATAATAAACAAAATAAAACAATAAATAAATCCGACCGAAGGCAAACAGCACTCGTATATCCCTATATCCTTGTGTATTTTCAACTACATAACGTGTCTCCCTATATTTGTTTTGCACTTCTTCGTCATTGTTGCGTTGCTTTGTTTAAGTTTCGCTGTTCTTGCTGAATTTGATTCATATTTTGCAGTTATCGTTTTGCTCACATACTTGTGTGCGTTATCCTTATAAATTTGATCCTTGCTGCTTAAGCTTACAAAGAAAATGGATAAGCAAAATGTAATTTGTGAAGCTCGCAGCTCAATGCACGGTCGTTATTGCCATTGCATTTTCACGGTTCCTGTTTGTTTTCTATCAGGCTTAAGTTTTCGCTTGTTCATTGTTGTTAGTATTTACTAGTGTTCTGGTTCCTGTGATACTTAACCCATTCCATAACACATGGATTTTTTCATGTCTAATTTTTTTTAATGGCCGTTATAACTTTTTCGACCTCACTTATTACATGTCACTATATTTTGTAAGGTTTATCTTTCAAGAACTATGAGTACGCTCTTTGCCATTTTGTTCGAAGTAGACATTAGACTGTGAAAGTTTTCAGAAATTTCTTATATTTTAGTGATGAATTTTTAAAGATATGACCTGCGTATTATCAGAAGCAAAATGTACATAATAACTCAAAGTAAGTAAATCCTTAGTCATACAAAGCTTCAACTAAAGATAGTTTGTACCTTGATCTGAAGTTTGAAACCTTATCCTCTCATTAACGCATTCAAGTATCTTAATTGACAGAGTTTATTCCTGCCGCTTACTATTTAGTCAAAAGTTTGAATTTGTGCATAAATTGTGAATGCATAGTTGTCACTCACACAGGCTATATTTGATTTCATATACTTATTACAATAAGTAATTCATTCGTCAATAAACTTCTTTTAATGGACACTTTTTGGGTTTTATATGCGGTTTCAATCAATATTGGGTCTTAACCTTAAGGAACCTTCCATTTTCCACTCAAGCTCGAGTGAACTTATGTTGACGACCATTTGGTCTTGAAAATAAGACTCAGTTACCTTTTCTTCATCAACCTGTCAGTTGTGAATGCTGTTTTTATGGTTTTTATTTATCAATTGATTCATTGTACAAATAAGATTTCTCTATTTAGTATGTACAAGCAAACATAATTCAAAACTTAAAATAAAATAAAATAAAAACATAAATTAAATTAAAATTAAGACTAAAATTTAAAAATACTTACTGATATATGTATAAATTCAATGGAAAAATACTTAATTAAATTAATGATATTAAGTTCTTATAGGAATAGGAGGAATGAAAAAAAAGGGAAGAAGGAAAAATGAGTTGGTAGCATATTCCATTGAACTATCGAATGCACGAAAAATTGCAGGGAGGTTGTCAGATATTTGTGCCGTGTGGTGGTACAAGTTTCACAGTCCTTTGAGTTCTAGCAAATCTTAAAATTTCAAAAAGATAATCTGGCTCCTTACTATACATTATTTTATGAAGCAACAAAACAGTTTAGTTTAACAACTCGTGCAATGAGCAACCAAAATTTTTTTTGTGTAATTTGAAATGTGTTGATGACTACATATTTATGTTAAATATAAATCTCGCGCAGTTATTAAAGGCTACCGATAGTTTTCTGAACGAAAACTGATTCAGATATGAAAATAATATAATATTTTTAATATATTGTTACGAAATTTCTGTCCCTTTGACGATAATTTCGATCTCTCACACTTTTCTGAGTTCGATCACTGGATTGTGTAACAATTAAAAACACACAAACTTATTTAGTTATAAAATGGTTTATTTTATTAACGTTCAAATTCTAATATTAATTTAACACTGTATAGAAAACTGTTTTGTTCTACTACGGATCACACTGTATTCACTTTATTGCTTCCTGCTTCGCTGGTTTAATTCTACTGTGTGTTCAGCTCAGATGACAACCCTTTTTATACTGCAGTCATCACTCTCTCGAATAATCCAGTACCTTCTAAGTGGCGTATATTCTACCATTATCTACAACCCACCAGTGCTACTTTGTAGCGTGCATTCTACTACTATCCACAATTCACCACGTTGACGTTGAGCTAGCTACTATGCTAGATGTTAGATGGCGTTGTACGTTGTACGACGGCGATAATTTCTCACGGTTGTTGACTTTTTATTGTTTACTGCAGCGTCTGTTCGGTTTAATATTTTTAGCATTTTGCGCTAGATGGTGCTAATATCGTTTAGTTTCTTTCGTTGGTATTTATTTCAAGAGTCTTCTAGCATAAACCAAATTTCGCTACAATATAAAATTCTTGTGTCACAGTGTTTGTTACCGTACTCCTCCCAAAAGGCTTGACCGATTCTTATGAAATTTTTTGTGTATATTTGGTAGGTCTGAGAATAGGGGGTAAACTAAAAAAATTCTATTTAGGGTGGCCCTCATACAAATTTTTTTTTATAATAGCATTTTCACAAACACCACTCCATCGTTTCTGATGAAATTTACACCACGTGTCTTTTATATTAAGAGACTTTTATTTAAGCTGCATATTTAGGGTGACCCTCATACAAAAATATTTTTAAAATAGCATTTTCCCAAAGACTACTGCATCGATTCACATGGAACTTGCACCACGTAACTTTTATATTAAGAGACATGGCTTAGTCTATAACACTTCTATTTAGGATGCATATTTAGGGTGGCCCTCATACAATTTTTTTTTATAATAGCATTTTCACAAACACCCCTCCATCGATTCACATGAAATTTACACCACGTGTCTATTATATTAAGAGACATAGTTAAGTCTATAACACTTTTATTAAGGCTGCATATTTAGGGTGGCCGTCACAAAAGAATATTTTTAAAATAGCATTTTCCCAAAGACCACTGCATCGATTCGCATGGAACTTAAACCATGTGTTATTTTATATTAAGAGAAGACAAACCTAGCTATGTTTATGAATCCTTTATTTCGGGTACATACTTAGGGTGGCCCTTATTCAAAAATATTTTTAAAATAACATTTTCACAAAGATCAGTCCATCGATTGACATAGAGTTTGCACCACGTGTCTTTTATATTAAGGGACACTGTTTGATCCATAAGACTTTTATTTAGGGTGGCCCTCATTCAAAAATATTTTTAAAAAAATCATTTTCACCAAGACCGGTTAATCGATTCACACCGAATTTACGCCAAATAGCTTTAATATTAAGAGGCCCATTTAATCCTACAAAACTTTAATTTAGGGTAACTCTCATACAAAAATATTTTTAAAATAGCATTTTCACATGGAATTTACATCACGGTCTCTTATATTAAGAGACATCGTTTGGTCTAGAAAACTATAATTTAGGGTGGTCCTCAAGCATAACTTTTTTAAAAAAATTAATTTTCACGAAGACCGGTAAATCGATTCACGCCAAATTTACACCCCGTAACTTTTATATTAAGAGGCTTAGTTAAGCCTACAAAACTTTTATTTAGGGTGGCCCTCATACAAAAATATTTTTAAAATAGCATTTTTACAAAGACCTCTGCATCGATTCACATGGAATTTACACCACGTATCTGTTATATTAAGAGGCACAGATATGACCGTGCAGTACCACGTCTTCCATATAATAAAAGACCAAAGTTTGTGATGCAGATGAATGAGACTAGATACATATGTATATAAAAAGTACGGGCGGTGGGTGGTGCCACACCTTCCATATGCGAATAAAACAAAATTTTGTATTTATCAGCAATTACTTGATGCAGATGATTGAAACTTCGTAATTATGTAAAACACAAAAGCTATAATAAATTAAACTCATCGCACCACCTAGCAGTAAGGCCAGAACAATGTCTGCCAAGTCTGCTATACTATACCATACTATATGTAAAAGAGTAGGGACAGAATTTGATTTCACTTTAAAAATGGGCTGATTCGCTTTAACATTCCATAGCATGAGTTCATACAGCTTTGCGCCACCTACCGGAAAGGGCAGAACAACGTCTGCCGGGGCAGCTAGTAATAATATAATCTGACTTAATAGTAGCTCGTAAAAGTCCTGAGGTCTTATTAAAGTGTATTTATCCAAATTTTTTTGGAGAAGCGCAGTGCTTTATGCGGTGTATTTACAAATTTTTGCTACTTGTTTGCAATGCCGTATTTTATTTTATTTTATAACTAACCGTATGGTAATAGTTCTTCGGATATATAGTCTTAGTAATTTTCTTGCATGTGTAAAAGTGCCACGTATTTAGTTCCGAAAATTCTCACTTTCGTGAAGTTGTGAGTTCAGAACGAAAAATTTTAACCATAAGAGAAAGTCTAAGCAATAAAAGCTCATAATGCTGAATCGAAAGGAATACATTTTAGCTATCCAGCTTAGACAAAAGCGTGTTCACGTTTTAATTTTATACATTATATATTTCTATACAATAATATCTGAATCGTTAGAATTTTAAGGTTTTTGTTTGTTTCACGTCCATTTGTACAAACTAGCCTACGCTATGTCCTGTTCTTGCTTAGTTCACCAATAGTTTCCTATTTCTTTATCAATTTTCGTTTTTGACCTGTGGATAATTTATTAATTTTTAAACTGGATTACGTACGGGGCGTATGAGTAATATTCCATTCATTCATAATTGAATATAGCGTTTATGCCACTTTGACAATGCTTACAAATTATTTATTCAAAACCGCAAAACTAGACGCATAATTTTAATGGAATAAATTAACTAATAAATAAACTAAATATTTAATTAAGTTATTTTAATATTAATGCATAATGACAAGTCAAAGCAAAATACATTAGATAAAAAGCGCTGTGTTAGATATTAACGCGATATTGTGATAAAAAACAGTATCACTTATCATTAGGAAAACATTGTTGAAATAAGAAATTTACACTCTCAAGAAAATTATAGGCACTCACACCGGTGTCGTCAGTTTGATAATTCGATAGTTGGTAATTCGGTAAAGCTTTTAACTGTGCAGACCCTGTTCTTGTTTTATTTCGTTAACCTGGCATAAACTGCTGATGTTTTGTTTTTAATCTGAAAAATACATTGAAATCATAAATAAAAACAAGAAAATGCAACTAAAATTAGTTTATTAATCAACAGTTGACTGCAAATGCTGTAAACCTAGTTACTTTATTACTGGTTAGCCAGATAGTTTGACAATTTTACAATAAAAAAATTCACATAAAAAACTAAAGAATTATGACTAAAGAATTGACAAGGCTAGTTGTCTAAAGATACATTTAAAATTCCTTTATAATTAAAAAAAAAAAAAAACAATATTTTGTTTGAATAAAATACAAAAATGAAACATAGAATTGGTTTTGAAATGTATGTAAATAGGTTTATGTACATTTTTGTTTTGAGCGCAGAGTTATTTTGTCTGATTTTACTTATGCTGGATCATAATACAAGTAATTCTTTCACGTGGGTATGGCACCTTCTATAAACGCTTGAAACTCATTTCATTGATTAAACTATCAAAGCGAATGAAATGAAACTACGTGGAAAGACACATTGACCTCGAATAAATAGTGAAATCGAGTGGCCAAGAAACAACAAATTTTATCATCCTATCAAGAAAGTTAGCCAAAAATTTAACCTAGTTGGGAAAATATTTGCAAAAAGCAGAAGCTTTGTTTACAACTCGAGCATTGTTTTGAGTTTTGGCGTATGCATAACCGACTTACATATTGCACTTAAAATGGGCTCGAAGCTGTTCGATTAAAAAAATTTGTATACTTGAGTGTTTCTTATCTCCTTGAAATTATTTAAAAGTTCAAATTAAAAATTTCTGAGGTAAAATGCTTGCCCTTACGGTCTGCTCTAAATAAAATTATTAAAGACGAGAGTAGTAGAATTTTCTCCAATAAAATAAGGACTGTCTCAGAATAAACTTTCGGTTTTATTTTCAGTTATAAAAAAATACCCAATAAGCTTTATGGTCTGTTTTCTTTTTTTATTGATAATGGATAGTGTTAAGAATATAAATAACTAAAAACTAATTTACAATTTTTTTTACGACTATACGGTACGATCTTTTTCACCTAAGTCTTTTAAATTTTTTGCAGTCCTACTACTCTTTCGAAGATATCTTTTCATTAGAGCTCAATATCTGGGCAGTTGGGTGGATTTGATGTTTTTGATACAAAATTGATCTTTTTACTTTGATACCAATCCATCGTAGCTTTGGAGTAATGAGAGGTTGCTAAATCGGGCCAGAACATCACTGTACCCTCATGTGTACGAATAAATGGTAGAATACGTTTTTCGAGGCACTCGTCTATATAAACTTTGGAATTGATTGTGCCTTGCGTAACAAAGAAGCTTCTTCTGAGGCCACATGTACATATGACCCTTTTTTCGTGAAACAGGTAGACCCTTCTTATAATTAGAAGTAACTGTCAAAACAGTTCTATCTGATGCACCAACTATTTTTGCTATAGCTGAATATTTTAACTCTGGATTTTGCAGGTATGTGGACAAAATGAGTTCGCGGACTTTTTGTTGCTTGCTAGACTTTGTCGTTAAAAGTACTGTCACCAAGTGTTACACATCACATTAAACGTCACTTTATATAAAACAGATATTGTGTCTTTTTAGACCTATAAAATTATCAGGTAGAATATAATCAAACAAAATAAACCGAAAGTTTTTTCTGGGATATTTCATAAGATTAAAACATTCAAGCAAATGAATCAATCGGTTAAAAAATTACCGTGTCATGAATTTTGAGTCGTTTTAATTTTGTAGTAGAAATGTGAGCTATGACTGTATTTTTATCAAACTTAAAATTAAAAAATATTTTGCAAATTAGAGCACTCGGCCGTGCATGTTCTCAGTTTAGTCAATGCTTGTATTTCTGCGTGTATTTTTGTCTGTATTTGTGCATGCTTTTGTCAATGTATTTGCGTGCGAGTGGATGGCTTTCAGTTGCTGGCTTAACGCACATCGCAGTTGAAATTTCTTGTAATGTACAAGTCAGTATTCCAACAGACAGGAAGACAGACAAAAGAAGAAGCAGACACACTAAATTTCAATGAGACGCCCACCGTCAAATAACCGCCCGGTAAGCAGCTTGACTTTGATTATGTGTTGTGTGGCATTTACAACACCAACTAATTTACTGTTTGTAGTTGTAAATCGTAGCGAAAATTCACTCTGTTTTCACTTTGATTGTATGTAAGTATGTATGTGTACTTTTTGACTTTATTTTGATTGTGTAAACGCCTGCAAAAAAACAATAATTAGGAATTTGTTTTTTGTTAAATGTTATACAAATAATATTGTTACGAAATTTCTGTCTCTATGACGATAATTTCGATCTCTCACACTTTTCTGAGTTCGATCACTGGATTGTGTAACAATTAAAAACACACAAACTTATTTAGTTATAAAATGGTTTATTTTATTAACGTTCAAATTCTAATATTAATTTAACACTGTATAGAAAACTGTTTTGTTCTACTACGGATCACACTGTATTCACTTTATTGCTTATTGCTTCGCTGTTCTAACTCAACTGTTCTGCTTCGCTGGTTTAATTCTACTGTGTACTCAGCTCAGATGACAACCCTTTTTATACTGCAGTCATCACTCTCTCGAATAATCCAGTACCTTCTAAGTGGCGTATATTCTACCATTATCTACAACCCACCAGTGCTACTTTGTAGCGTGCATTCTACTACTATCCACAATTCACCACAATACACCAGCATGGCGCACTGACGTTGAGCTAGCTATTATGCTAGATGTTAGATGGCGTTGTACGTTGTACGACGGCGATAATTTCTCTCGGTTGTTGACTTTTTATTGTTTACTGCAGCGTCTGTTCGGTTTATTATTTTTAGCATTTTGCGCTAGATGGTGCTAATATCGTTTAGTTTCTTTCGTTGGTATTTATTTCAAGAGTCTTCTAGCATAAACCAAATTTCGCTACAATATGAAATCGGTAACATTTGTCCGGACTTATTTATATGGAAATTTTAAGGATGTTCAAAAATATTAAAAAATAAAAGGTAAAATTCGCAGAAAAAAATGTAACTTTAGCACACTCAGGTCACATCTTCTTGCAGGCAAAAGTGGGTGAAATAGCACCAGTGGGCGTGGCACTCCCCACACAAGTAAAATACCTTAAGTGGCATATCTATCGAAATATGTGATCAATCATACTTAAATTTGGTAAGAGAGTATTGCTTATAGAAAGCTATTTCTGGATAAAAATCGGACCATATTACACCAGTGGGTGTGTTACCGCCCTAAATTTAAAGACTAATTACAGCATATATCGCAAACTATTCAACCTATTGGACTAAGATTCGGTATGCGGATGTCACTGACGAATATAATTTAGTTACCCAAAAATAGGCGAAATATTAGAAGTGGGCGTGGCACACTTAAATTTCTTGGTTTTTATTCGATTTGTTTCAATATTTTTCATATTCTTTTGACATTAACTTTTTCCAATATATTCCATATGTATTTGTCTGACTTTTTCAACCTCTTTAATTTTTCTTCATTATTTTCTTTATTTTTAAGACTTTTTCAGCGATTTTGAATTGTTTCATAACTTCTTAACCTCATTCAACTTTTTTGAACATTTGCATATTATTTCAACATTTTTAACTTTTTTCATATATATTTGACATGTTGAATTTCTTTCAACTTTCTTCAATGGTTTCCATATTTTTTCGACTTTTTCAGTATTTAACAATTGTTTCAACATTTTTCAACCTCTTTTTTACCTTTTTCACATTTCACATTTTTTTCGGCTTATTCAACCTCTTCAACGTCTTTTAACATTTATTTAGGAGGGACTTTCAGTGCAGTGTAGGATATGTGAGTTTCGGCCTAGCCGAAGATAACACCTTAACTTGTTTTTTATTATAGAAGGTTAGAATATGTTTTGGCATGTGTAATTCAATGAGCAAGTTTTGCTTTCGCTGTTGTTAACAACTAGAAAAATCTCTTTTATTTTCGAAAAATTACGAGTCAAAACCACTTAATTTCAGGTTTTTTTTTATAAATATTTGTGCCATATGCTTTGAAGGTAGAAATAAAAAGATCGAATATTTTTGATTGCAATTTCGTAAAAAGTGTTGCGAAATAATATATAATAAGAAAACATGATACATCTTTTTATAGATTTTCAAATGTAGGACATATTTAATTTTAAGTGAGGTTTCATATTCAACCCAGTACAATCTGACAAAAAAAAAAAAAAATGAGAGAAGTAAAATTTTGTGTTTTTAGAGGTACTACGGAAATAAATTCATTCTTTTTATTTGCGAGTGATTATAACTCTTTCCAAAAGACAATTCTGCATGAGATACGGGCTGTTGGCATTGATTCTCTTATTTTCGGGTCTGCTGAACACGATGGTGATAGTTGTTTTGCTATACATTGGCTGGGTATTTTGGTAGCATCGAAAAACTCTCAGAAAACAGCGAAAAAACAGCGCAAATTAGGTTTTTATATGGAATTTTGCAGTTTTTCTGTAATAACTTGAAAACTATAAGAGATATTGAAAAACTTATAACACTTTTGAAATTAGCATTGCCGAGTTAATGAAAAATGATACCAAAAAAAGAATGAATTTATTTCCTAAATTGGACACTTGCGACCTCTAAATATCAATATTTTTTAATGAAATTTTTTCAGGGCTTAATTTTTTTACATAACACTAACTACTTTTCATAAAAGCAACGTATAAATCAAAAACTCGACTTTTTTTGGTCACCCTAATGTAGATAAATCAAAAAACATTTTAAAATTAGTTTTAATAGCTTTTTTTTAGCATCAAAAATTAACCCTTATATGCACGATTTGTTTTTTTTTGGTGGAAAAAATATATTTGGTAGACGTGATCATGTTAATGCAGGAAAAAATAAAAAAAATTTATTTTTTTAATATTTAATATCTTTTTATTTAAAAAAACAACCTATTGAGGATATGCAACACCATGCCTTTTAGTATATATTAATATAAAGGGCTTGAGAAAATTTCTCATAACTAGTAACTGTATTGAACAATAGAAGAGCTTTTACAAAAAAAAGTTATATAATGTATGTACTTAGCTTAGAAAATCACTTTTTACTTATCAAAAAAAAAAACTGTAATTCTGACATCCAACGAACTTCCGCGAATTTTCTCTTTGTCAAAGTATAACTCATATTTTAAATTCGCGCCAAAAAAAAAAGTGTCGCCACTCGATAGAACACATGTCCGTTAACGTGAAAACCTTACAAGAGCACGGATTGATTACATACCGAAGACTTCGAGGCGGTTTGAATGGTATGTTGCCGTTTGGCTACAAAATGCATTTAAGGGTTAATATTTTTTAAAAAAACAAAAATTTTTCTTAAACTACATGAGATACTCTATTAAATAAGATAACGGGAACAAATTTATCTTCTTCGAATATTTAATGGGGACCGTTTAAAAAAAAAATTTAAAAATTGTTCATACAATTAGTGTTTAACACCATTTAAGACCATGAACGCACACATATAGATCCAAATAGAGTATGAAAGATGTATTAGCCATTTAATTTTACATAGAAATGTCCTGGGTCGTTATCACCAAAAATCTTTTGTCTTAGTGCGATGTCATACGACAGGCATTTGAGTGCGGGCAAACAATAATTTTTTATTCTCATTCACTTTTTGAGTGGAGGCCAGTCACACAAAATTAAAATGAGTGCCGGTCAACTTGTGACGTTTATAATTATTTATAAATTTTTCTACTCCATTTTTAAATGCGTTTTTGAAGAAGGAGTTGTGTTTCACTCGTTTTCTTGATGCTTTTCAAAATAAGTATTTTTATATGTACTTTTTTCGCTCCTTAACACAATACTTTTTTTATTTTCTACCTCGCAACACTATTTTGAGTGGTAACTGCTGTCATGTTCGCCACTCAAAAATGAACATCGCACTTACAGTTGTAGATCGATAAATAAAAAAACTCATTTTAAGCTCATTTTTCAGCCTTTGGGTCAAAAGCGACTGGCCTGTTTCCAATAGAAACACTAAATTTTTATACAGATCTTCTTTTTTAACCCCATTCTATTAGAAAAGACGTGAGGAGCGAAACATTTAACACTTTTTCACATTTCATACATTTCATGGGTGCTCTAACATACCTAAATCATATGTGTGTGCACATGCGTCCGCAGAAACATAAACTGAAATTCGAAACGAATTTGTAGGCAATTTAGTGGAAAATGCTTATAAAATATAAAAGCAAATATAATTTAGGGAGGTCCGCTTAGAAAAAATAATAAAACTGTAAAATAATAATAAGTACGTGTAAAAATTCTTGGAGTATCGCTTAGTCGAAACTATGAAATAGGATTGAGTAGTATCGAGTATTATCGAAAGTGGAAAATTATGAAAATAACAAAATTATAATTTTATAGTATAGTATTGCATAGAAAAGTGTAATAAAAATTAGTTTTGAAAAAATTATCCTTTTAACCTCTTTAATCTTCTATGACGTCTTTAATACTCAAATGCAGATAAAATAACATGGCCTCCTGAGCTATACATTTTTTCGGCTAAATTGATCAGCGCAATGTCTTATTTTAGGATCACTTTGTCATAACAAAATGCTTTAAATTTGTTAGATTGTGCTATTATCTTAACAAGACTTATCGCATTTACTTCCATCGCTATCTCAATATTGCATTTTTTAGTTTTTAACGCTTTAGACTGCCGCGCCAATTCGTTCAGTTTTTTCCAATGGTTTCTGAGCTTACGATACGCTCCCATATTGAGTTCGCAAAATTAACTCAACAGCTCCCACTACAAGGACTTAAAGCTTTTGTTTACCCCTCTCAGTATAGAGCTTTGAATATTTTGTTTGGTTGGGAGACGCCACCTCTTTTTGTCAAAGTTCAGCCAATTTTTGTGCAAATCTTGGCCGAACCGTTTCTATTATTTGTTGTAAGTTCAGTTGTATTCACTTAAGTTACTCTATCAGCGTAGCAAGTTAAGGCATTTGCTACCAGGGAAGGTGCCACGTCTCTATTGTTAAAATTGGTACAATTTTCGTTTATATTTTTTTGGGGCAATTTATAATATTCATGTGAGGTTTGATTGGATTACCTTGAGTAACTCTCATTACAGCGTTTTAAAAGTTTTTTTCTCCCTCTTGTAAAAATCCACACTGTTTTTGCCCGGAGCTACATGGGACCATGCATTAAATTATCTCTTTTCGTTTTACTTCAACCGTGATTTTGGATAGACAGATTTCCTGGTGAGGTGAAATTTAATTTCCAGTTTTTTGTCTATTAAAGAGCTAAAAAAGTACTTACAAAAAACAATGGAAATATTACCTAGATCTTATGGAAAATCGGCTTTAACTGCATTGGTCTTACGTCGACTTGAGCTGCTATTCCATTTAACCACAGACATAATTATAATTTTAATGTATCCTATTCAGATCATAATATCTCTTAACATGATTGCGAAGTTAAAGTTTTTGACTCCACTCAGAAGATTATACTTAATTCTTGCACAAAACGAACCACCCTAGTCTCTGTATATAAGTAATAAATAAACACACAAATTAGAACATTATCCACTTTCGTTGTTATAAGGAAAGTAAGAAAAAAAATATAACCCCAGAAGTCAACTAAAATTTTACACTCGATTAAATTGAGCAAATTTGTTTTCGATTTGCTGCGTGTTGTTGTGTGCAAACAAATACAAAAACAGAGACACAGATACCTGCACACATCTACCAAATGAAAAGTCAACATTCTCTAGTGTGTGTTAGCTTTAGCGCTGTCTTTAAGACATCATCATAGGTAAGTGCGATGTGCAGATTGTCGAGGTCGGTAGGTATGAAAAGTTTGTGGACGTGGATAGTTGTGACACCGGAAGTTGCTGTTTAAAAGTTTGAAACAGCACACACACATTTTCCATACATATCATATGACTATGTATGGAATGGAACAACCCAAGCTGCTGCTGCCACCTGTCGCTATCTCCGCATAAGTTGTTTTCCTTTTAATTTCAAGTTCACACAATTTTTCCTTTACTAAGCAACAAAGAGTAGAGTAGAAAGAGTAGATAAAATATTTCCTTAAATTTTGTTGCCAAAAAGCATTTACTTCTTTTGCTTTTATGGAATTTTGTTGTACGCATTTTAATTAAGGAAGCACTCAATGTGATGAGGTACTCCGTAATGATTCCTTGTAATATGTTAAGCAACTGAGGGTGAACATCATGGAAATATGAGACATTCTTTATCATAGAGTTAGTTGGGATAATACATTACAATTATACAAACATCGGATAGAAGGAGCCATAAAGAAGAAAACTTAATCTACAGATGTGCGTTGTATTCAATTTGAATATTTTACGATGTCTCACTTAGGGAAAAATCGAACCACAAGACTAATTTCTCGCTGCAAGTCTTACTGCAAGACTTTTCTATATAGTCCCTTCTTAAAAAAACTTGGCTTGAAAATAACCTCAGATCAATTAATTATCATGCTGACTGAACTTACAGTGAACAGCATAAGGAGTTGGAATCTTAGGATTTGTTTTAAATAAGCCACTAGCAATATAATGGCAATGAAAGCTATGAGGAATGGTGTAATTTGGCAATATATTCACATTAATGTCAAAACAAAAATACCTAACCTATTAGAAAAATTAGAAAAAATCGGTTCAAAGCTTTAACGCCTGTGGAGATTTCTAATGTCCTGGCTTAAAATCGTATTTGCCTTGACCAAAATTTCATTTCCTTGAGTTAGAGAAATAAAATTTTTTTCAAACGGCAGATATCATATAAAAAACTTTGAAGTTGCTACAATTTTGACTCAAAAGATTAAGTTCAGTGGGTAACCTACGAAAAAAAAATAACAAAACGGGTTCTGTCAAGGTAGGTAAGTAGAATATTTAACTGATGGTAATAAGCATATATGTACATAGTTAATTTACCAACAATTTGGGGAAAATGACTTTTTTAAAATTTAATTTAAAAATGGTAAAGATTGGATGACCGAACAAAAGTGTGAAGATTTTACCTTTAGCTAGCTTGAAATCTCTCTTGCGTCTACTTCCAGACAACTGCAACGTTTTCATGATGAAATTTTCCTTAACCATTTTGCATCATGGCTAAAAAGAAACATAGATTCTAATCAGCCACTCACAATCAACCGTTTTGCGAATATGGCCAACCACTGGGTCTTGCAGTATCACTGAGTACCTTTTTTTTTCATTATTGATCTTGATCTCCGTAGATTTCGCCTACATGTTGAGGGCGATGCTGATGTTCCAGAAGAGATTGAATTTTAATAAAATTCTCACGAGAATAGCCATATCGATGTTTGTTCTATTCCTTTGATACTTTTCAACCTTCATATTTCATTTCAATTATTTTCAGCTTTTGATAGGTACACATATCGACTTTATGTCGATATTATCTTAAAAAATGATAATTTGCATCTTTAATTTTTCAACGTTGTTGATGTTTGATCACATTCGACACCTTTCGGATATTATAATTTTTTCGACAATACTTTTTGAGGTTTCTTGACTTCTTCTCTGTTTTCGATATAATTTATTGTTTTCATATTTATCGACTTTTCCAATGTTTTTGAATTATATGTATAGTCGAAGTCTCCAAATTACATTGATTTTTTGATATTTTTGGATACCATTCTACTGTTGTGACATTTCTTTTAATATTGTTTACAAGTTTGCGATGCTATTTCGATTTTACTGACGATTTTCTGTACTTTCGACTATCAATACTTCTCGACTACCTCCATGTTGCTCTATACTATTAGACATTTACGATGTTTTTCAATTCAGCTCAGTATTTTTCAACTCTTCTCAATTTTTCCCAAGAATTTTATACTATTTGTAAGCCAAAGAATTTTTTTTTTCTTTAGTCATTTGTTTCAGCTCCAGATAAAGTTTCACTTCAGGTGTGTATTTGAACTGTATACTTTTTTTATTGCTTAACTAGCTGTCCCGGCAGACGTTGTTCTGCCCTTTTCGATATATAGCGCGATGTTGTATAAACACATGCGATGGAATGCAAAAGCGAAACAGCTCATTTTCCCAGTGAAACTAACTTTTGTCCCTACTCTTTTACAAATACATATATAGCAGGCCTGGCAGACGTTTTGTGGGGCGATAATTTTTTCCTTTGAAACTTGCTTTTGCCCGTACCTTTTATATACATGTTTATGTACCAAGTCCCATTCATCTGCGTCCAGTAGTTGGTGATATGTGATGAATTTGATTTTGAAGGGCGTGTCATCGCCCATTTTTCTAAACCAAACTTTGTAAAAACCTTTCATAGACCATAAGAAGCATTTAGAAAACAATTATGAAATCTTCACGTAAATTCTATTTAAAAAGTTATTTTGTATAAGGGCCTAAATAAAATGTGGACGGCCTAAGTTGTGCCTCTTAATATAAAAGCCACAGCCTTCCTACAAAATAAAAAAACTAAGCGATTATAGTTATGGCTGTTTACCAACTGCCTATTTACACATAGATATCTATATGTAGGCGCCGTTTTATGGTCGCCATTTCCTTAAAAAAAAAAAATTCGAAAACACCCGTTCTCATATGAAAGCTCTTGAGCATGCGAACATTTTGACACCTTACAAACGTTTTTCCGCTGCGCTCAATTTTGGGCAGACCACTGTCCCGGTTGACATGGAACGTCCCATATGTATGTATAACATAATTAAAATGTCCACACAATTTCAATGTCAAACACTCGAGTTGGCAATTCAATATTTCAACAGTATCTTAATAGGGCTATTAATACACTGCTCTGAATACCCATACATTCATACGCCGCAGGTGCCAGAATTCAATTCAATCAGGGAGCAACAGCAGCAGCAGTTGCTGAAAGCTCATGACACTCATGTGTACTGAATTGCAAATGAAGTGACAGCGGTTGCATTCAATTTGAATTGAATTTGAATTGCGTTTGGTCGGATGAAATGTGAAACGAATTCAACAAATTGACATTAAGTGTCCGCTGAGCAAAATAAACCCCATAAAGAAGAAATGGTTAATTAAAAATATGTACCATACAATTCACCAAGTGCCACTAGCAAAATAAACTACAGCACCAGCAAAAATTCAATACTAAAGCAGCAATTTCTGTTTGCATGTCGCACCTGTGGTCCACATTTAAATCGCCAGAAATGTGATGCTTTGAAGGCGCGTCTGCTTCTACGAAGCTATCTAACCTTGCCATTAGTAATGTCATGGGCAAGTATCAGCCTGCAATGGCATTACCTTGCAGCGCTTACTCTAATTGCTATCACCGTTCCATCGGATGCTGCTGCTGCCTCCATTGTACTTGAATGTTATGCTGCAGTGAATGCAACTTAATTGGATATAAAACACGCAGACTGCATACGTAATGAATATCAATCCAGACAGTTGACATTGAAAAATCTCTACTGGAATTTATAGGATTTGTAGTTGTTTTGCCCTCATTCAATTTGGGTACTGTGTTCTATTATATTAAATTTTTTCGCTTTTTTTCCTGTGGAGAAATTAAAAACTCTTTTGCTCTTAAAAGTTTTTATCTTTAAGTTCTAGCCAGCATTTGCAAGCAAGCAAAGCATACGTGCTTATGTATGTGTATGTATTTGAGTATCAGGATTCATGTTCATGTTTCTAAGCACGTTATAATTTTATGTAGCTTAAAAACTTTGATAGCAAATTGTAATAGCTGTTTGATACATAACATTTTTGTAAATACTTACTTACTTACTTAGATGGCCATAACAACCCGTTGTCAGGCCACGGCCGACCTCATTAGCTCTCGCCAGGCGCCTCTGTTTTGCGCGCGCCTTCTCCAATCGTTAATGCCAAGCGCGGTTAGGGCTTCCTCAGCTTGGTCTATCCACCGGAGGCATGGTCTCCCTCTTCGTCGTTGACCGGGTACCTCCCTCGAACACCCTTTTCGCTGGAGCTTCTTTATCCATACGATGGACATTGTTATATGCTTAACTATGTCAATGTCGGCGTAGAGCTCATACAGCTCGTGGTTCATTCGAATGCGATAGTCGTCGCCAACTCGAACAGGACCAAAGATTTTGCGTCTGTTGTCGAAACCACCCATGCCTCAGCGCCATAAAGAAGCACAGGTAGAATTAGCGTCTTGTAGAGTGTTAGCTTTGTCGATCGAGAGAGAGCTCTGCAACGTAATTGCTTACTGAGACCGTAGTAGCACCTATTAGCAATTGTTATTCTCCGCTTAATCTCCAGACTGACATCATTATTACTGGTTACGGCAGTGCCAAGGTAAATGAATTCCTTGACAACTTCTAATTTACAGTTGCCCGCTGTAACATGAGAGTCTAGTTCCCGTGCTCTCTTGTTGTTGTTAGTAGACATCATGTATTTCGTCTTGCCCTCGTTTACCGTCAAACCCACTTTGGCTGACTCCTTTTCAATAGCAGTGAAAGCAGCAGTAACATCTCTCTTACTCCGACCGATAATATCAATATCATCAGCGTACGCAAGGAGCTGAACACCTTTGAAGAAAATGGTGCCATTATGATGCACACCGGCTTTTCGTACGATCCCCTCCATAATGAAATTGAAGAGATCGCACGAGAGCGGGTCGCCTTGTCTGAAACCTCGCTCGGTATTAAAAGTTCCGAAGAGGTCATTCCCTACCTTGTCGGAGCTACACGTATTGCTCAACATCATCCTGCAGAGCCTTATCAACTTTGCAGGTATACCGAACTCAGACATGGTTGCGTATAGGCAATCCCGCACTGGGCTATCGAACGCAGCTTTATAATCGACGAAGAGATGGTGAGTGTCGATTTGATATTCATAGGTTTTCTCCAGGATTTGGCGTAGTGTAAAAATCTGGTCTATGGTGGACTTACCAGGTCTAAAGCCACACTGATAGGATCCAATCAGCGTTTCTGTATACGGCTTCAATCTTTCACACAATACGCTCGAGAGGATCTTATATGCGATGGAAATAAGTCTGATACCCCTGTAGTTGGCGCAGATTGTCGGGTCTCCTTTCTTTATTACAGGACAAAGCACGCTGAGATTCCAATCGTCGGGCATGCTTTCCGCTAGCCATATTTTGCTAATGAGTTGATGCATGCACCTTATCAATTCATCGCCACCAGCTTTAAACAACTCAGCTGGCAGGCCGTCAGCACCCGCTGCTTTGTTGTTTTTGAGTCGCTGGATAGCAACTCGAACCTCTTCATGGCTAGGTGATGGTACTTCCACTGCGTTGTCATCGATTGGTGGTATCGTACTGCATTCTCTCTGGGCGTAATTAGTGGAATCATCGCCCGTAAGCAAGTTGGAGAAATGCTGCCTCCATGACCTCGGTACACTCTGTGTATCTGTAACCAGATTTCCATTTTCGTCTCTACAAGTGGATGCTCCGGGCTTAAAACCTTGAGTTAGACGCTTAACTTGTTGATAGAATTTTCGTGCATCCTTCTTGCCCTGGTACACCTCAAGTTCCTCACGCTCACGCTTTTCCTGCTCCCTTTTGTTACGTCTGAAAATGCGCCTCTCTCCCTTCCTCTTTTCGCGGTAGTTTTCTCGCACGGCTCGCGTTGCGGCCATTGACTTATTTTGTCAAATAAGAACGGAAAATTGAGGAAAATATTCTTACTTCCGCTCTAATGTACTTCCTTATCTCTCCAGAGAATCAGTCTGGCAATATTACCACCGTTTTTCATTACAATGCACTTATTAAAAAAGTAATATCGAATCATAATGTTTTGAAATAAAAGAAATGACTCATATGACCTATGTAACACTTCTATATGAGTTATAACTTCATTGCCTAAAAGAAGGAATTAAATAAATTTGAAGCAGAATTAGTAAAGTTTTCTGTTATTAACTTCCTGAAGAATGCTAACAGATTCGCTTATACTTGCGCAAAAGTTTGATGGTCATAAACTTTAAAGATTTAAAAATTTTCCAAACATTTGCTGTGCAACAACGCAAAGAACACACAAATACATGCACTCAGAAAAACATATTGTTTACCACGTATGATATAGATGGAACTATTTGGGAAATAATAACATTTTTGCACCAAAAACATTTAATTTTACTCGCATGTGAGTACACTTGAAATAGGTCCATCTACCTATGCGGTAAACAATATATCTTAACTTAAGAGTGTTCGCTTATTAATTGTGCAAAAATGTGTTCGCCATAAATGTGAAAGATATAAAAGTCTGTCAAGTGTTTGCTGGGTAAACACGCAAAAACACACATTTTCTGTGGAGCTACGTCGTCGTATTTATTTTATTGCACTATTCGTCAGATAAATGTTTTATATATTGAAATTTATCATAAGTGATGTCAGAATAATAAATTATAACAAATTATCTGCGCCTTAATTTTGCAAATGCAAAAGGAGAACAAAACTTGTAGCATAATTTTCTGCGCAATGAAACAATTTAATTGCTCTGGCTTTAAGCCGTAAGCTATTAACGTGAATTTTTTTTATGGCTTTTGCACAATTAAGTTAGACAACTATTTTTTCAATGGAAAAGCAGGTTTAAGAATTTTTTAAATTGATTTAAATTCTAATTTAAATCTAATTTAGCAATTGATTTTTTGTAACTTTCTACTTCTATTTATGGCGCAACAAGAAAACAAATGTATATACCTCAACGCACTATAATTTAACGTTATATTTAGAAATTTGAGTAAAATACAAAGTTTATGTCTTATTCTGTCGCAGAAGCAGCTGCCATAAAACTTTTTATCCTCAAATTAGTATCAAACTTTTAGTCTGTGTTCTTAATAACAGACTTTGGTCTTTTCGAATTTTCTTCTACCAATACTTTTATATAGTATTTCAGACCCATTACTGTGGATGTATATTGTTGTAAAAAGTTTTCTGTAATAAACAAAAAACAATATAAGAGTCACTAAATGCAGTCAGTCAATGGAAAGTTTTCTCTTTTGTTTTAAATTAAAAGTTTGTCTTGTCTATTAAATTACTATCAATGCAACTCTAAAGTTATCCTGCATAAAAGGCAAGTGATTGGGATTAGTCAATGGAAAATTTGAGACATAGCGATAATGTAATTTTTTTTGATCAATAGTTCAGTCAATCAATTTCGCTGCATTTGCGACAAAAAATCAAATATTGAAGTTTGGTATGGAAAATTTGAATTTAATGTATTAAAATTATCTTGCCACTTTGCGAGAAATCGAAAAATATTACAAGAATCGATGTGATTCGCAAGATTTCAAACGCTTTTAGAAAAGACGTGAAATGATGACAAAGTCGAATAATGCTGAAAAGTCAAAAAAAATTTGAAAAACTCGTTAGAAGTTGATAGATTCGAAAAATGTTGGAAAGATAGCAAAATATTGAAAAAGTCGAACAATATTGAATAAGTCATAAAATGTTGAAGCGGTTGCTAAAAGTCGAAAGCATCGATAATGAAGTTGTAAGTAAGCAATTTTACAAAAACGTTATCTTTAATTTACTTCAGTATACTTATACTTTCTTTCATACCCGTCAGTAAAGATGTTCACACATCAAAAGTTCCAACAAAATTGTATTATTATTTTTAGGTTCCGAGTTAAGGCTTTCGTTTGATTGACTTGAGTTGTGAAATCTAGATATCGTCTACGTTGAATGGTTAGTAAAAATGTTTTTATTTTGAAAAAAAAGCAAGAATTGTTTCAAGATTTTAATTTGGTTCTCCACTCGAAAGTTCAGAAAGTTTTAATTTGGATAGAGGCTTGTGATCTGCATAGTGATTTAACTTTTCTACCCTCATAGTTTACTCGTAACACTAAGAAAACCATTGGTAGATGTTAATCTCAGTTAAAATCTGTTTGCAAAATAAACTTTTTCTTTCTCAAACTTCTCTATTACTTTGAGGTGATATTGATGGATAGTACAATGTTTTCTGAGAACAAAATCGATGGTTTGGTATTATTCCTAGTTGCTTTATTATGAGAGAAAAATTTGTTTACATAAAAGCTTCTCCTGTCCATCTCTATCCCTACGTCCAAGATTAATTTTATATGGTGCACTCTAAATAACATTGTGAACAATCCGATCTTTATCGTTTTGTGTAATGAAAATTTCTACGAAAAAATTATTGAGAATGTTTTTTTAGTGCCAACGGGACACCAATATCAAATCAAATCAGTAAAACTTTTACTGTATGCAAGTCACTTCTTGAAGGGAGGGCGGCGACCTAGAATAAGCTTTGAGCTTAAGTCTGATATTTCATAAATTTTTTTTGTCGATTTTCTTAACGTTTTGGTCATTTTAAGCTCTCATTTTTTTAATTATCTTTAATTTTTTTTTATTTTGGTTTCAAATTTCTCTTTAACTTTTGCTACAACTTAAGAAATTTCTTTATCATATCTTTGAAAAATTTTTGATTATTTTCTTACTTGAAATATTTTCTAGTTTATTTTCTTAAAATATACTTCATATATTTTTGCCCGTCTTTATTATTTTTTGACAATTTGTTTTTTGCTCATTATCATGATTTCTTGGTGTTTTGTTTTTTAGTTTTTCGTCATTTTGTCTCTGTCTCTAAAGCTATTTTCATTATTTTTTTGTATCATTTCAAACTTTTTATTAAATATTTTTTTTTTGTCCAGCTTTTTATATAAGCCGTGTTTTATTCGCTTTGGTTTAACCAAAATCTCATACAAGGTGTTTTTTTTAGAAGTATAGAGCTTCGAATTGAAATAAAACACAAGAAAATCGTTTTAATGTCCATCAATTTGGCTTTATTGGAAGTATAATTTTATGCCATTAATGTTTAAATATGATTTCGGGCATGTGGCCGCCGCGGCTGCCTCGAATAAAGCCAATTCTACAGGTCCAACTTTGAACCACTTTTTCGAGCGTATGGGGCCGTATGTCGGCAATAACGCCACGAATGTTGGCTTCCAAGTCCCCTAACGTTTCTGGTTTGTTGGCGTAGACGAGCGACTTCACGTATCCCCAAAGAAAATAATCCAATGGTGTCAAATCACACGATCTTGGTGGCCAATTGACAGGTCCATTCCGCGAAATTATGCGCTCATCGAATGTTTCCTTCAATAAATTGATTGTGACGTGCGCTGTGTGGCATGTAGCGCCCTCTTGTTGGAACCACAACTCATCCACATTCATGCCATCCAATTCGGGAACAAAATAGTCGGTTATAATGGCTCTATACCGGTCTCCATTAACGGTAACTGACTCTCCAGCATTATTTCGGAAGAAGTATGGCCCAATGACTCCACCAGCACATAGAGCACACCAAACAGTCAGTTTTTGTGGATGTAATGGCGTCTCAAGGGTCTCATGTGGATTCTCTTCACTCCAAATGCGGCAATTTTGCTTGTTGACGTAGCCATTCAACCAAAAATGAGCCTCATCACTGAAAAAAATTTTGCGATGAAAATCAGCATCGAGATCAATCTCATTTTCGGCCCATACACCAAAATCACGACGCATTGCATGGTCTCGCGGCTTTAATTCTTGCACAAGCTGGATCTTGTAAGGTCGCAAGCCAAGATCTTTGCGCAAAATCTTCCATAAAGTTGATGGACAAAGCTCCAATTGCTGTGCACGGTGGCGAATCGATTCATTCGGGTCCTCTTCAACATTTGGCTCTACAGCGGCAATTGTTTCTTCGGTGCGCACTGTTCGACGTCTCTGCGGATGCGTATTATCACATAGAGTAAACGTAGTGCGAAAACGATCCATGGTTAACCGAATTAATTGCTCTGATGGACGATTATGTCGACCATAAAATGGACGGAGCTTGCGGTAAACTTCGCGAACTGAACCATTATTTTCGAAATAAATTTGCACGATTTGCAAGCGTTGTTCTTTTGTCAACCTGTTCATGATGAAATGGCAAACCAAACTGAACATAAATGACATTAGAGTTGCCAGATTTGACCATAAAATGCCAGTTTTATCTCTATTCGAAAAACAATCCTCTAAAAAAAACACCCAGTACAAATGTGTGAACCAGCTCAATTTCTAATTCAATTGATTGAATTTGTTTTGTCTTTGCTAAAGTTTGAAGCATCATAGACACAAACCTAAAATAATAGAAAATATATGGCAACTTTGCTGGAATTTCGAAAAAGCGTTCTTAGGTCACGCAAGTCCTTGGGCACCCAGTCAGTGCTAGGCCCAAATATTAAAATAGAAACACATAATAAAAATAAAAACAGGGACGAAACAACAGAAAATGAAAAGAAAACTTTGGTATTAGCGTCTGCGATACTATAAAAACAATTTGAATTTATTTAAAAGCAATAATTTAAAAAAAAAAAAATATGTACTGATAAAACGCGGCTAGAGATATTTTACCCATTTTTCATGACTAATTTGTCGTTCTATAATTAATTTTCCATTTATTTTGTCTACGATTTAGTGTCGTTTTATTTTTAATTTTCAGCTATTTTTGTGCTTATATTTTAAGTTTTTCATCCTGCTTTCGTAAAGCTTTTGTAATATACAGAATTCTTCCGAATACACTAAGAATCTTATTGTGATCATTTTTATCAAATTGTTTGGCTCACTTTTGGTATATTTCATATTTTGTTTCCAGTTATGTTTTTTTTTATATTTTTAAGCCATTCCTTTAAAAATGTCCTAAGCAATTTATATAATTTTTTAGCACGTTTTTAGTTCAGTTTTACGCCAATTTTTCAATATTTTCTATTTCTCACATTCTGTTATTATTCTTTTTTTCAATGTTTGCCTATTTTTTCTACTAAGGAATTGACGAGTCACTCAATTTTTTCAGAGAGAGTTTTCTGTCATTATAATTACATATGTGGTTTGAGGAGTTTCTGCTTAAAACAAAAACTCAGTTTTTACTTTGGTCAGATGTATGTAGCTCTTATATGAAATCGCTTACATCCACACACATCCGCAACTGCAAACAAGAAAGTTTCTTGATTTGAAACGGCGTTCACAGCTAATTGCTAAGTGCAAAAAAGCTTTATATCCGGCATGGAGCTTTTAACGCTCATTCAAGCGCTTGTGTGCGCTACTTATCTATATAACTTACAAATTGAGATATCCTTTTAATAGTCTTCGAAGTGCTATAAATTTACTTCCACACGGTTGAAAAAATCAGTATAAATTTTTATACGAATATCAGTTTAAGGGTCGTTTTGTATGAATTTAGGTATAAATTTAATAACTTTTCAACATATAAAAACCAGCTATGCGGCCAGTTGTTTATGCTCAATTTTGTCTAATAAGTCATCAACATTCCGTAGTCGAGCTAGCTAACGAACGGGGTCGAATTCAAACTATTCTAGAAATGAAGCAGGTTCAAATCTCTACCCATTCATGTTCTGTTATTCAAATCATTTTATAAATACAAATTGTAAATAAAATTAAATTAAAAAGAAGTATCTGTTCCCGGACTCGAACCCATGAATTCTCCGTCCCAGTCAAACGGTCTAACAACCGACATAAATATACATTTTTTTTTTACTGTTGTTAAAATTAAATATAAACTCTTATTATAAAATAGAATTTATACGTCAACCTATTCTATACTTTTTAATACAGAAACATATATGATATTCATATAAAATTTTATAACTGCGGAACTTATAAAATCTATACGATTTTTTTATGGATTCATATGAATAACTAAAAGTTATTAATTTTATACTGATATTTTCAACCGTGCAGGCTTTCCCACCATTTTGTTTGTTACACGTTCAATTCGATGATTCTTTTCTTCATGAACGGAAGTCACCCTGTTGAATTGACATCAGCTCAAATTGGGTCGTATAAGGTCAGGCTAAACCATTTTGTTGGGTTTATGCGTTAATGCTTGATTTCATTGACCTTTCAGCAGCAAATTGACTGGATTTCAGTGCAAGTAACAGAAAAACATTCGAACTTATTTGTAAGCATTTTTATCTTGTAGCCATAATCCCTTGTTTACTTTATTCTTTAATCAAATCAAATCGCACGGAAAGTTTTGCAGACTCAATTTATTGCTATACCTACTATATGGGTGGGTTAATATATGTATGTGTGTAAGTTGGCAGTTGTGTTTGTTGTGTCTGAATAGTTATATATTTTAATTTCTTTATTTGAAAAGCTGAGATGCAAATCCCGCCAAGTTCAAAAAAATGAAATTGTGTGATATTGTTGGAGGGGACAGAAAAAACGTTTGTCTACAAGCCTACACGCACTAAATTGTAAAAAAAAAATGTTTCCCTTCACAAACTTTTGATTGGAAAAATTCCTGATAAATTCTTTTCATCAAACCCCACCAAGTTCACATTTCTGAAAATCAAAGTTCAATTTTATTTCTTATTTGGAGCGAAACATTCATTTGTGAAAAAATTATCGGTATTTCAAAAGCAGTAAATAATCCTTATTAATATGATATGAGAGAATTTGAAACATAAAACCACCGTAAGAATATTAAAATCACAAAATGCAGAAATATTGTAAGAATAAACGTTGTTTTGAAATGAATTTCAGCTTAGTCAGTTTTAAAAAAGTGATTTCGAAATCTTTTATTATTATTATTTTTCAAAATCCGCCAAGTCACGAAGTTTCACTTTCAAAACCAGCCAAGTCCACGTTTTCAATTTCAAAACCAGCCAAGTCCAAACGTTTTTTTATTATAGTCCTTATAGATTAGGTCATAAAATGTAATGAAAAATCAGGATTTTAATAACTTTTGACAACTATGGACCAATCTACTTTTTTACTATGGCTAAATTTCAGTGGAATACAGTTTATTTTGTTTTTCTCAAAACCCTTTAGGGGTAAATGGGGGTGCTGGAGGAAAAGTGGGAAGCTAAAACTCATTTTTATTGTAAGATATTATTTTGGCACACCTAGATACGTAATATAAGTAAGGTCTACTTTCTGGATTCTGATTCTTTTATTTTTGAAGAACTTTCTTTTTAACGTATTTTAAAGTGTAATTTTGAGGTTATGTCAAAATCTGAGGATGATGTAAAAATTCTGACCTCGGATTCATGTTTAGAACGCCAAAATACATACCGTATGATACCTCATATTCCAATTACAAGATCTGTTTTTTTTGTGGTCCTGTGTTATCGTAACTGACATCTCAACACCAAAATTCATCAGGATTACCATATTGCCATAGTACACTAAAAATTACAATAAACAGTTTTTTGGGAGGTGTCTCGCGCATAGGTACTGTGTATCCCCTTTTGTTTGTATTTTACCACGTACGGTATTAGCCAAAATTTAAGCACCCTCTTAGTACATTTTTTTTAAATCATAATTTTTTTATGAAAACGAGTTTTTGGATCCATGTTGTGTATCTATTTTTTTATTTATACCTTTGTTATTGACAAAAAGAAACTTCCACGTCGCACAAATAAAAAGTTAATGTCAAAAGAATATTTTGAGCCAGGAAACTAAGCAAACAAAACTAAAGCACTCCCTATTTTATAGTAAATAAAAACTTTTAAAGTAAGTACTTACTTGCACTCATGTCATGGCATATCATTTTGAAGCTTGCAGATCAAGCTGTAATCTGAAGTTCATCAAAAAGATATTCAGAAATGGATTTTTCAAAAAAAGTTCAAAAATTCATTTCAATTTACAAAATTTTAGCTGTTTAATTTTTGTTAAAATTAAAAAAAAAATATAAATACTTTTTTCCCCGCAAAAATTTTTACGTCATTCAACGCAGAATAAATCAAAGTTTTTTTAAAAAAAAAAAAATTTTAAGTATGGGTTTTTAAAAAAAAATGCAAAAATATTTTTCAATTCACAAAATTTTTGAGAAAAAATTTTTTTTTTCAAAAACAGAATTTTTTTTCGAAAAGTACAAGTAAAAACCTAAAAATGTAAAAACAAAAAAATATTCAGAAATGCATTTTTCAAAAAAAATTCAAAAATTCATTTCAATTTTCAAAATCTTAGCTCTTTAATTTTTTTTAAAATTAAAAAAAAAATATAAATAATTTTTTCCCATAAAAATTTTTACGGCATTAAGCGCAGAATAAATCAAAGTTTTTTTTAAAAATAAAAAAAAAATTTTTAAAAAATGATTTTTTTAAAAAAAATGCAAAAATAATTTTAAATTCGAAAAATTTTTGCGAAAATTTTTTTTTTTTCAAAAACAATATTTTTTTTCGAAAAGTACAAGGAAAAACCTAAAATCGTAGGTATACCAATTATTAATTGATAGAGTTTGCTGTAAGCTATGAATTTTCGAAAAAAACACTTATTCTGAAAAAGTACAAAAATCGTGAATTTCATACCCGCGTATCTCAACAACAAATAATACTAGGGCAAATTCCTGAACGCAGTTTTATTGCTGGACATCGATATAACAATAAAGCCAAATTTAAGCCAAATCGGAGCCAAAAAATTTTTTCGCTGGCGTTTTCGCGTGTTTTACCCCGTATATGGTAGAGATATGCCATTATATGAAATTGTGATATGTAACTTATTCTAAAAGACTTTCATTTATTATTACAACACATTTTACTCAGCAACAAAGTTTACACGAATTCTCTATAAGTAATGTCTGGTGTGTTTATTTCATAAGATCTATAGTTATTGCGCTGCAGCGTTGCGAACCCCCAAATTCTTTCATTGAACTATCATCAGGTTAATAAAAGGGATCATATCTTCAATTCTATTAATCAGATCTACAAGTATTTTAGTCAGAAATGATTGAAATAAATTAAGAAACCATAAAGCGTATCCCGATTTGCTGCAGACCAATTTTTTGTTAAAGGTCACCCTAATATACACTCAAATATATTTTCTCAATGAATATTGATTACAATATTTTCTAGATTTCAATAAGTAATTGTTTGTTTCCTCACATTCAGTTTTATTAAGATTAAAAAACATATAAAATATCTTTTTATAACCATTCAAAGGCCCAGCGGTGTCGATGACTTGTTCAACCCAATGCTAGAGCATGTTACTTTTAAAAACTTAATCAAATTATATATAAGAAGCACTTGGATATGTGTACGTTTTTTAAGTTTAATGTTAATGTTTTTAACTTATAAAATAAATTAAATTGCGTACCAATCCATAATATTTTCACTGAGGCTGAGTGATATTATATGGCACAAACAGCAACCACGCGTGTCACATAAAAAATGTTTTACTTATGAAATTTTTTTTACCCACTACATGCTATCGCTATGTGTATGCGTGTGTGCATTAATCTGTATGCGTTTGTACATTTTATTCTGATTTTGATACTTGAGACTTACAATATCAACAGCCAACTCAAATACAATCACACATCCTGTGCTTGTGGCTCCACAGGAATCTGATTTTCATTTCCGTTCCATTGAAATCTTCGCATTTTCACCTGAAATGTTACCAAAAATAAACGTTTTCAATGGAAAAGTTCAAGCAAAAATACTCATACGCAAAATCGTTAACAATGATATTTGATAACATGCCGCGAGGGCACATTAGGAGCAAAAGCAGCAGACAAAATATGAACAACACAAAGGACAAAGACCTTACATGTATTATATATTATATGGTGTGTGTATGTATGAAGAGAGATTTAATTTTAAGAAATTTTTTTTGGAGCAGTAGATTACAATGAGTTAATTTGGCGTTTTGTTAGAACTCATACAGAGTGATTCATTTTGAGAAAACAATTTTTACCGATATATATATAAAATAAAATGCTGTCCGTGCGAGTGCACTTAAAACACGAATGACATGACGGATTTGATTGTTTTTTTGTTCGTTGTTGTCTGTAGAAGGATCTGAGAAACAAAATTTTAAAAAAATTTAAGAGAAATCACAAAGTCGCGAATATCGATGTGGAACCTCTGTAAGTCGAACCTCGATAAGTCGAAAACCTCTTAAATTCGAAAAAATCTTGTGTTCACTTCCTTTTAAGCCCCAAAACCTCCATTTCTCGAAATCTGACCCCTCTATAAGTCAAAATAATTAGTAAGTCCACACAAGTAAATTCAGTACATATTTTCCCCCTATAACTCGAAAAAATAAATTTTATCTCTGCATCCCTATGTTTGATTTTACAACCTGTACAACTCGATTATTTGAAACGAATTACCTATATAGCTTGAAAAAAATTAAGATATCGATCAAGGTAAAAACCTGCTTATACAATAAACCACTTCTATGAAATGATAAAGGATTTCATGACTGACGTTAACACGTGATTTCATATAAACTTTAGCGAAGTTAATTAATTGTTGTCTATTGAAAAATTATCAGAAATAGTTTGATCCTACTACAATGCACACAAATGTTTAATACCCCTATAACTAGGAGTTTTATTTATTTCACCTCTCTAACTCAAAATTAGTTAAAATAAATCTTAACCTCTACAAGTTGAACATTTCCTGACAAAGTTCGCTTAAGTCGAAAACTCTATAACTCGAATTTTTCGGCGTCTCCCTTTAAGTTCGACTTACAGAGGTTTTACTGTATATAGTTTTATATGGTATTTTTGTATGGAGAATGCACACCATAACTCGCAATTGAATTGATTCTAGGGATGATAACGTCTGCGAATTTTCGCCATCGATTGCATTTATTTTCCACTGAGCAAACGCTTAAGTAATATGCCAGTTGCTTCAAGTAGCTCACGTAATTTAACTCTACTATCACTCAATTCATGTCGTGGATTTTGTCACCCAATTGCTACTCTGATGCGGATATAGCATGAACTTGATCAAAATCGGCGACAGTACGTATGAGTAACATTAAACTGAATTTTTGATGAAGGTGCAATTTTGCGGTTCCTTAAAACATAGTTTTGTATAAAATATAAAAGTATCCCTTTGTTTGGTTCATTATTTTTCAAAGGAATCTTGACACAAATAATCTTTTGGTGTTACACAACTTTTTTCGCTTTGAGTTTACAGTGTGGCTCATAATACCATTTTCTGCTCCATTTCATCCCAAATCCTTGTCAAACGCTGCTGGAACCCATCAATTGTTAAGCCTTTTGTTGACCTTACTTTACTCAGCATATGGCCCCCTAGCAAATGCTGGTCATTCTTCCGCAGAGATGAATTCAGTCAAATTTTTCGGCCCTTTCCCTATTTGTGATACTGCTCCCCTAACCTTGATTTTGGTCACGTTTTTATATCGCTCAGCAGTCAATTTATCTTTTGGAGCATTCGCAAAACTTTTTGCGTACACACGGTTATTCTGTTGGTTGTGGCTGTCTTGCAGGAAGAACACTTTTTCATCCAAATAGATTATTTCATTTCCACAGTGCCAGTCAAGTAGCTCCTTACTTTTTGTAACAGGTAATTGCTTTAGCTTAATTGTTAGCCCATGAAGGCGTTAGCTTTTATAGGCCTTGAGTCGTATATCATTCCTGATAAGAAGCTTCTTGAAAGTTTTGGATATTTTCATATCCTTTGCTACAGAACATGCTAATTGAGCAGTATATCGTCCTCTCATTTGTTTTATGACGTCATTTGTTCACACAGTCCGACTGCGTCCAATTTTTTTTTAATTTTCGAGCCTCCTGTATCCTTATATCGTTTTATTGTCTTATGTATGGATTTTTCTGCTATTCCGAGTGGTTTTAGTGTTTTTATGAACTTTAAAAAAAGGTCAGTGCTCAATAAGGTTACAATGATTTTCTTAAGTTGAGACTATAATATCAAAATAAGTCATGTATACTTCATTAAGTTATTTCAGCAAAAGAAGGTAATGAGAATATTTTAATTTTTTTCGAATGAGCAGCATTTGAGGAAGCTTCGAAATATTCAAAGCTATTATTCTTTATTTTAAAATGAAGATTTTAAAGAAAAGAATTTTTCTTTTTTCTGAAAATCAAACATTCCAAAAATTTGTTAACAGTTTTTTGCAATTTGTAAAAATTGGTTTGTATTGTATGGGCATACCTTTGAGCAAGACTAAAATACCTGTATTGAAGTTTTGTCCAGAGATGTTGAGACGAAAAATCGAAAAATTATTTTAAAAATTAATAGGTGATAGATAATGAACCTTATGCAAGATTTTTAGCCTGAAACTAAGATCTTAACATGGAACAATTAAAACCTGCAACCAAACGAGTTAGGAAATATATTAAAACTTTACAATGACTTCTTCTTCGATTATATAGATAAATTTAGCTTTTAATGACGCCAACGTGGATACTCCAGAATATATGTGTAAGTTCTAAAGGTTTCTTAAAAAATAGTCACCTCATGGTAGCTTAAGTTTTTTGTGTTTTTCACGGCTCTTAAGCACGGCTCTTCTTGAAACACTACTGACAAGACCAATAAGAAGAAAGGCTGTAATACTGTTTACTTACTCTTATCCAAAGGCATACACAAGCCAAATTGAAAATTGTCATGCCTCGAAAATCTTAATTTTTTTTAAAAAAATTTTGAAGTGTCCTATGTATTGTATTATTTCAAAAGTTTTATTTCAATTTATATTTTAATGAATGTAACACAAATTAAGGCAGATGACGTCTTAAAATTTCTTAAGAATATTCAACCAATATTTCAATATTCAATTCAATATTTGACGACCCCTATACGACGAAGTTGCTTTTCACTTCACTTGTTAGACCAATAATGGAATATGCGTCAGTGGTGTGGAACCCCCAATATAATATATACATTGATATGCTGGAGTCGGTGCAGAAACAATTTCTATTGTTTGCACTTCGTCGGCTACCTTGGAATCCGGACTCAAATTTACCTTCATATGAAAGCCGCCTCAAACTAATACGTTTACCAACACTGCGCAGCCGAAGAATTATGCTTAACGTAACTTTTTTAAATAAACTGTTCTCCGGCTCAATGAACTCTGAGTTGTTGCTAGGTATGGTCAACTTTAACAATCCTGGAAGGGATTTGAGACACTTTCGTTTCTTAAGACTTGATATATGTAATTCTAACTATGCTCATTTTTGTCCATTTCGGTGTATATGTAATGATTATAATAACCTTTGTCATATTATTTCCCCCATGGATTCTCACAATATTATAAAGCAAAAAATAATTATTTTCTTAAATACTTGAAACTGTACTTTTTCCTTTGTTTCTGCTGCATAGCCTATGGGCTTAGTAGAAATTGTGCTCAATCTGTGATCGGAAATTGCTCTACCCATCATTTCGTTCAGAGAAATAGTGCAGTCCCGGTCACCGATCCGTACGATAGACGGATGTGCCTCACGTACGGTTTCGCCTAATGAACGCAGAGCAGTCCGGGCTGTTCGTAGTCGGTCACCGATCCGTACGATAGACGGATGCGCCTCTCGTGCGGTTAGGCGGGTAAGTGGGACCGCAGGGACCGATCGCAAAAAAAAAAAAAAAAAAAAAAAAAAAAAAAAACAGCTTAAATAACATTTTAAATTGACTCAATTTACATTTAATAAATAAGGGTCACACATTAAGCAATGTTATTAAAACTGTAAATTCCAAAAAATAAAACTGTATTTCCGACAGAAAATCTATAACCTTCAAAAACGGAGAGATCCTTGGGAAACTAAAGCTATCAAATTTTTGTAAGAAAGGAAATGCATGCGAGCAGAATCTATTTGGCTTGGAGAATGCGAGACTGAATAGGCATACATTTGCTATTTTTATAGCATGTTATATCCTCTGTGATATGGGATAGTAGAAGATCAAGAAAGATAACATGAAAACGCAGCTTAAGGTTCTTAATTTTTTTAAACATAAAAGTTACAAAAAGCAATTAATCTAAAATAAAATATCACACTCTAATGAACTGTAAAATAAATATGAGCAAAACTTATTAAATGGAACATTTTCTTTGAATGAAATTTAATTTCATTATTTTTCGTAAATTGATTTTTCAATTTTTTTGTACATTTGATCCGATAAATCAAATTAAGTTCAATCTGAAGCACTGTTTTTGGAAGATCTTTAGTTTTTAAAATGCCGCAGACTACTGGAATTTTAAGTTTATCTCTAATTTTTGTATTATTAAAATTGTTTTGGGAAAATATACTTGCCACAGCAAATGTGGAAACTTCCACCTCAACTTTTTGCAATTCTTACATGCTTATTACTTTGTTCTTAGTTGTGCTTAAGATGGCTGATATTTATGTACAACATTCGTTGAGGTCAACAGCTTCCAGAAACTTACTTTCAAAATCATTCTTAATTATTAGCAATGAATCAGTACTTCAAGCAGTGTTCTCGAAAGTCGACTACCTCTGATTAAGGTAGTCCAAAAATAAAAACTCGAAAAATATTTAAATTTATTCTCTCAAATTTGAAATTCTGAAATAAACTGTAATTTGTGCTAGGAGACAATTGATAATTTAAACAAGTTAAAGTGCACTGAAAGTACCTTTTAAATAAATGTTAAAAAGGCGTTGAAGAGGTTGAATAAGTCGAAAAAAACAACTTGAAACAATTCAAAATGGATGAAAAAGTCGAAAAAATAACGAAACTAATGAAAAAAGTTGAAAAAGTCGAACAAATACATATAGGATATATTGGAAAAGTTACAGGGTTGAAAAAGTCGAAAGAATAAGGAAAATGTTGAAAAAAATCGATTAGAAATGAAAAACTAGAAATATGCCACGCCCACTTGTCCAATTCTGCCCACTTTTGGTTCAATAAACTATATTCGTGATCGACATTCTCATATTAAATTTCAGCACAATAGCTTGTATAGCTTGCGATATGTGCCGCAGTTAAATTTAAAATTTAGGGCGGTGACACACACTGGTACAATCCAGCCCGGTTTTGATCCAGAAGTAGCTTTTCATAAGCAAACCCCTAGCACCAAATCTTAGTATGATTGCTCACTTATTTCGATAAATATGCCACTTACCGTATTTTATTTGTATGGGAGGTGCCACGCTCACTGTTGCTATTTCAGCCAATTTTGATTCAGATATACTCTATAGAAACTGAACCACTTACATTAAATTTCATAGCAATTGCTGCAATAGTTCACTTAAAACAGCACTTACAAATTTATGTTTATATGGGAGGTGCCACGCCCTCTGATGCAATCCTGTCAGAATTCATTTATTTTTAAAGCTTATAGTAACTGACATCTATAGACTAAATTTTATGAAGATTACTCTCACAGCACTCTATCTATAACAATAAACGTTTTTTGCTTACATGGGAGGTGCCACGCCTACAGGTACTATTGAACCAAATTTTTGTTGTAAGAGACCTTATAGGAACTAACGTTGTTAGTTCTCTTTATATAACGTTTATAAATATTGTGGGCGGTGGTGCCATGCCCTTGAGCGAGTTTTTTCAGTAAAGTAGCTAAGATAGTATTGATGACTGCTTTCAGCGGCATCATCCCCAAAATTTTTATGGAAATCGTTTGTGCCAATTCTTAGATATACGGAATCAAAATTTTTAACAGTTCAACAGTGCTACGCCCATTTTCACGATTCTGCCCACGTTTATCTCAATTCAAGATATATTTGATTTGTATCCGTTTACCAAATTTCATCGCAATATCTTGAACGGCTTACAAGATATGGAAGTTAAATGATAAAATTTAGGGCTGTGCCACGCTCCTGTACGACCTTTTGGAAACTTGAAACCCAGCCTATTCCTAATTTAGTTCATATGTGCACCAAGTCACCAAGTTTCATCAAAAACGCTGCAACTTTTTTCAAAATTGGCCTGGGTAAATTTACATAGAGTTTGGGCGGTAGGCGTGTCCGTCAACCGATTTCGCCCATTTTCAATAGCAAGATGCCTGCAAGAAGATGTGACCTGTGTGTGAAAGTTTCATTCAATTAGCTTTCTTGGTTTTCCCGTAAACCTGATTTCAACAGACGGACAGACAGACAGACGGACATCGCTAAATCGACTCAGGTGGTGACGCTGATCAAAAATATATATACTTTTCCATACCTGCCACGCCCCCTTCGAGGTGTTACAAACGGAGAGACAAAGGTAATATACCCTCGGTGTAGGGTATAAAAACTGTAAGATTGTCTAAGGAACTGCAATTTACAGTTAAAACTGTAAATATCGTAGCGCAGCACATACGTCATGTTATCAGTTATTTTAACTACAGAACTCTAAGCTACGCACGCCTTTTAGTGCTATACGTCAATGGCACACAATTTATAACGTCAACAGGGTGTTGTTGCAACGTCTGCGGCTTACTGATGTGCGTGCGTGTGTTGACATCCTTAAGTTCTATGTATTGCAGGATTTACAGTTGATGCGACATGCAGTTTTTGTTCTTGTCATATGACTACGCTGCGTTAATGCCTACATAATCTTGTTGTATTTGTGCAAGTGTTAGTGTATGCGTTAGCTGTTTGTTTGTATGCGTCATTGTTTTTCGTGTAAACACAGCAAAAAGTGAAAATTCATGTTGTCGTTTTATATTTTCATTTATTTTTTATTTCTTTTAATAATTTCTACAATCTTTTGTTGTCTTTAATTTTTTTAAAAGGACACACTGAATGCGCGCTTGCCGCTTTTTTTTTGCTAATTCGTGCACTTTCACTATGCTCTTTGCTTTCAAATCATAAAGACATTAAACCAAAACAAAAACAAAAGTCAGTGTTTTTTCTTTGTACAACCCCAGCAATTTTCTGATATTTTAAATTTCTTACAATGGGAAAGTATGAGGGCGTAATACTGATGCCAAATTCAAAAAACGATGATTTGTTTGTTTGTCTGTGAGGTATTTAACTAGGAATTGCTGAAAAGGTTTCGATGAGAACATTACAAATGCATTTTTTTTGCGTATTTGATTATGTAAGAAATATTTTTTTACTAGATTATTGCTTAAGAAGTCTTATAATGATGTATGTCTTTAAAAGCTGTGCAAAAAAATGCTTCTAAATGAAGACTTATTAGTTAGATGTACTCATATCATTTGAAAGTAACTTTAAATACACCCATCTCTTAAGTTACGCAGTTGATATGTTCAACGAAACGCCATGCAAATCAAGTCATATAGAACGACTTACAGCATGTACTTAAAGTAGAATGATTGCAACTGAACTTTGTTTGTTAGCCAATTCGAAGAAAATATAGAAAAGTCGTAGATATGTTCACGGTAAGCGATGAAATGAAACAGTGATTATGTAGAAAAATGAAGATCGGTTTCTACTTAATTCTTGCATATATAAACTACTTTTCAAAAATACCTATTTGTCTATGCACTGGAGTCTTTTAATTTCTTTTTGGTGACATAATTTAATTATTTTAGGTTACAAAACATAGTTTTTATGAAAAGTGCTGCTTATTTTGTGTGTGTGGGGGGGGGGGGGTCGAGTGGACACGCGCTTGGGGCTGGCACAATGAACCTTGTGTAAGTCTCATTTTGCTAGGAATTTTGGAGAAACGAAAGTGGAGATGTTTTTTTTTAGTTAATGATTGAATGCGAAGTGTGTCTCATTTTGCTAGGGTTTTTGAGGACAAAAAATGGACAGGTCTTTTTTTGTCGCAAAATTTTTTGAATTCAAAAAAACGAAAAACATTTGTGTTATATTTGTAGAGTGGAGAGATGAAAGTAAGACAATTCCAGGATATTCTGTGTTTGTGCTATGCCTTACATATTGACGAGTGCCTTTTGCACCAAAAAGGCGATTTTACTGAGAGTAAGATCCACATAATGTTTCTCTACTTTGCGAACGGCCATTCCAAGTACCCGTGGGCAAAGTCTAATCTCTTTGTGATATGTTTTTATACCCTACACCGAGGGTATATGTATTCACTTTGTCCATCCGTTTGTAACACATAAAAGGAGGCGTGGCAGGTATGGAAAAGTATATATATTCTTGATCAGCGTCACCACCTGAGTTGATTTAGCGATGTCCGTCTGTCTGTCTGTCTGTCTGTCTGTTGAAATCAGGTTTACGGGAAAACTAAGAGAGCTAATTGAAACTTTCACACACAAGTCACATCTTCTTGCAGGCATCTTGCTATTGAAAATAGGCGAAATCGGTTAACTGACACGTCTACCGCCCATACCCTATGTATATATACCAAGGTCAATTTTGAAAAAAGTTGCAGCGATTTTGATGAAAATTGGTGATTTGATGCACATGTGAACAAGATTAGGATTAGGTTAGGTTTCAAGTTTCCAAAGCTTCCTACAGGGGCGTGGCACAGCCCTAAATTTTAACCATTATACCACCATATCTCGTAAGCCGTGCAAGATATTGTTGTGAAATTTGGTAAACAGATACATTTCAACTATATCTTGAATTGTGATAAAAGTGGGCGGAATCGTAAAAGTGGGCGTGGCACTTTTCAACAGTTAAAAATTTTGATTCCATATATCTCAAAAGAGGCCTAAACGATTTTCATAAAAATTTTGGAGATGATGCCGCTGAAAGCAGTCATCAATACAAGCTCAGCCACATTACTGAAAAAACTCGATGAAGGGCGTGGCACAGCCCACAGTATTTATAAACGTTATATTAAGAGAACTAACTGCTATCTTTTTAACATTTAGTTAAAAGGTACTTTCAGTGCAGTGTACGGTATGTGAGTTTCGGCCTGGCCGAAGATAGCACCTTAACTTGTTATTTTTGACAATGGAACTCGTCGTGGATTCTGGGCACTCAAATTGATTTCTACTTTTGCTGCTATATTAAGCACTTTCTTTGTTTCCGTAGCAGCCACAAACGGATTATTTTCCGAAAGTTGTATTGAACAATTCACGTCCCAGGGGGACATGGAAAGCGAAAAAAACGTCATTTGTTCAAAATATTTTCTTTCAATTCATAAATGACATCGCACTTCTATTTTTTTGATCACAGCTGTATGTTCCATAGCAGTAATATGGGTAGATATTTTAATCCATAATTCTATTAACGAGACAATTCTCTTTACAAAAATTCAAATTCGTGTACGTTAGGGGGTTTTTTTTTGAAAATTTTGTAGGTGGATTTTTTTTTTATTTTTTTTTTGCCTTGAGGAATAAAAATAGTTGCCCCAATAATTGACCTTCCTAGCTCAATCTTGTAAGCGCCGCGGACAGAATTTAGTTCCGATTTCGTTGAAATTTAACGAAAAACCAACTTACTAATATGAAGAAAAAGTTTGCCTTAGGTGCCAAGATGTTGTCACTCCACTCCCACATTTTTCGTGTGGCTGTAAATGCGGACAAAACACATCCAAAGGGGGCCTTTTTTTTTGTATAAAAAAGTATGCAGTCCTATATGAAGAAAATTCTCCCAAAATTTCAGCTTTCTATATCAAACCTGTGAACGGAGCAATCAGTTTGTTTCCTTTTAAAGTTCTTATGAAAAACAAAAAGCGAAATCCCGATTTTTTTTGGGTTTTAATAAAAAAAAAAATTGTTTCCATGTTAATTGCAATACGAAACAATTTTTTGTCTCTAAGTTGATTACTAAGGATATTTTTTCTTTACATCAATTCAATACAATGCGACAGAAATAGTTGAACCTTTTTTATTTTTTTTTGCTAAGCAATTTGAAAATCTAGCCGCATTGCTCCTATCCAAATTCTAATCAGGATATTATAAAAATACGTAACAACTTTCCACAAAAAATGTGACATTTTCTCATGGACTTAGAGTAGCAAATATTTAAGTCCACCATTGCCTGTGGGGCATCTAATACGCAACTTATTAAAATTTGTTGCTGTGTAGACATAAATAAATAAAAATAATTAAAAAAATATTTCTCTTAAATAGCGTCTATTTTTCAACGTCACTTTTTTTAAGAGTTTCTCTTTATGCCTTGTGCTGTCGGAATCTACTTCTTTGAAGTGTGGATTAGCAATTTTTCACCTTACTATCGTTTAATATATTTAGAAATATTTCACATGTTTTATAAGACATATAACATAAAAGAAATGCATCAAACCAAGAAATCCATCAAATTAAAAGCTGTGAATGAAAAAAAAAAAAAATAGATTTCAAGGCAAAATGTCATTTATGCGATGTGGCCGAGTAACATCTTTTTTAAATTTGTTATAAAACAAACATTTTTTTTTTGTTGAAATATAATTTCTTTTTTGCTGTTGAGTTTTTTGGAGTACAAACTGTAGACCTAAAAATTCTTTATATTCAGTGTTATAGAAGAAAATCAAATATGTACATTGTCTTGTGTTCTTTTTAGATAGCATTATAAATACTTCATATGTTTACTTGATATTTTTTTTCCGATACATTTCATACTTAGATTAGTTGGTTGGCTCGCCTTAGTTTCCGAATAAATTTCAATTAAACGTTTGGTTGTCTTAAAATAAAAGCAACATTAAATAAAATCTTGAAAATTGCATTAGGAAAATTTTTGCTGACGCTATCATGTTATTTTTTCACATCTTAAAATCACATGTTCACTTTAAAATACTGTCTTAATGGGTTGTCATATGTGTCATAATTTGCACCTCAAGCTTCAACTACAGCTCAAGCTACGAGAGATAACACTGTAATCGCACCAGGACATGCTGATGCTGGTATTGACGTGAAACGTCTTAAAATCAGAGTTATAAACAAATGGTGTCATGAATTTAATAAAGCTTTTGACACTTTTATTCCTTCACTTTTTGTTTTTCTTTTGCCATTGTTTTATTGCTTTTTTGCGTCTTTTTTCTTCCTCCTTCCTTTTCCTGATATTTTATACTTTTTTATTATTCAGAGCATTTTCTGCTCATAAATTTGTTATTTTTATTTCTGTTATTATTATTACGGAGTTTCACAAGTTTTCGGTATTTTCGCAACCTTGAAAACCAAATTGGATTTTATTTGAAATGCTCATGATGCTTAGTACGCTTGAAACAGCAATTTTATGTTGGCTAAAATAAAATGTGTTGTTGCTTCAGAGCTTTTTGTTGTTGTTGCTTCATCTTGTTACAATTAATTTTTGTCGCGCAGTATTGAAAGGAAAATAATAAAAAAACAAAATGAATAAATTCACTTTAAAACATCAACAAAAAAATAGAAACACAAAATAGAGTGTTAGCTAGGAAAACAAAAGTTAAGTCAAAATCATCATAAATATCATTCAGTCCCACGCACACTGGCTCAATTACGCACACACCATGTTGCATACAGACGCATAAGAAACCTACGCTAACAATAAAAATATTCGCTTGTGAAATTTTCTTTTCGATTTTCATTTGCCGTTTTTTATATCCAATGAAAAAATGCAATGACATAAGCTCAATTAAAAACAAAGAAACTGCTCTTTGAAAAAGTCTAAAAATCAGTACTATACCTTAACACAATTTGTGGCACGAAAACGAAACACAATTGCATTTGACTCTTTTCAAGTGTCAATATCTATTTAGGTGCAACAGTGCGTATGAGTAACATTCAATGGAACAACCAATGAAAATGGAGTAAGATGTAGATCGGAGTGTGCAACATTTTAGCTTCCCTGGGTCACGTGAGAAAAACACGTTTGTTTCAGACCACACATAAAGCTTACAAAAACCTTATGAAGCCATTGCGAAAACAATTACTTACAGATAGGAAATTGAAAATATACATTTTTAAAATTCCCTGAAATTATTTTAACAAATTAGTACCATAGGAATGATTAATTGCAAAAGCTACAAAAAAAATTTTAAATTTTAGAATTTGATTATTAATTTATGAACTATGATCGTCTTAAAAAAAAAGATATATCGAAAAAAATTATTATTTACCAATATTTTTACTATTAAATTAATAAAGTTCACTTCAATTCCTTTGAAATGATGTGCAACATGATAGACGTTTGTATATAAGTCTTATCACAGACGATCTTGTCCACTCGAAGAGTGGTTCTATTTAAGGAATATCAAATTCTATGCAATTTTTCATACGAAACAAAGTTCAACCTCTAATATCTTTTTTACTTAATATATTTTTTTGGTCTGCCGATTTGTTGCTAAAGTTAAAAATCTGTATTTTTGCCAACATTAAAGTGCATATGTACATTAGGGGTGCTGGTCCGAGGGAAGTACAGGACACTCAACTATCCTTAATAGCTTGAATTCCGTACCCTCTAAATTGGACTACACTATTCCAGTAATCTCATTCAAGAGAGATTACGTAACCCATATCCCATCTAGGGATGACTGGAAGGGAGGAATCCCGGGGAGAAGGAACCATATTAATTTCTACACGGATGGCTCCAAGTTAAATAACCAAGTGGGTTATGGTATTTACTCTAAGGAACTGAAGATAAGTATTGCTGCGAGGTTACCAGACCATTGTAGTGTTTTTCAGGCAGAGGTTATAGCAATAGAAGAAGTAGCATCCTGGCTGAGAATAAATGTGGTATCCAAGAAGGGTATTAATATTTATTCAGACAGTCAAGCTGCTATTAAATCCTTAGAATCAGTCTTCCTAAACTCACTAGTGGCCCAACAATGCCGCTCGTCTCTAAATGAGATGGCTCAGCATTTTAACATTCACCTCATCCCTGGGCATAGGAACATTGATGGCAATTGCAAAGCTGATGAACTTGCTAGGCAGGAGACTACTGCACAAATTCCTCAAGACAAGGAAGGTGTTGGCATGCCACTTGCTACCTGTAAGTTACTGCTTAAAGAAGACATGATAAAAAAGGCTAACATAAGATGGACCCAAGGGTTAACTTGCAATATAACAAGGCAAATCTGGCCGGAATGGAACGCTAAGCGATCTCTAGAACTGATATCCCGCACTAGGCACAGTGTCTCGTCAGTTGTTGCAGTAATAACTGGCCACTGGCTTATCGGCAGACATGCGGAGAGATTAGGTATTCGGTCTTTTGACTACTGTAGAAGTTGTGGGGATGTGGAGGAGGAGGAAAACATTAAACATTTTCTTTGCTCCTGCCCTGCACTTGCTAGAAAACGCCACAAAACACTTGGCTCGTTTTTGTTTGATGACCTGGAGGACCTTAGACATGTTAGCATAGGTCAGCTATTTAGTTTCATTACGAAATCTGGATGATTCAATGAGAGGGTATAGTCAAGTACCCTGTGGTATCACAATGGACCAAACTTGGTCTAAGTGAGTCGGTTTTTGTAACTGACTGCCACTCCTACCTAACCTAACCTAAAGTATACTTTTTTGCGAAAAATCAAATGGGACGCCCCCTCAATTGGTTCGAAATAGGGTAAAAAAATAAAAAAAAACTTATTAAAAATGTTTATCTTTAACCCCTACGGACCCTATTTCAAAATGAAATTTGACGTAAGCCGCCATTTTTTAAACTATTTTATCTTAAGTAGCTCTTAATTTTAAGAAAGAATATATTAAGAAAAATATCGTTCGGATCTAGTTTTCGAGATATATGAGAGATATGGCTTTTCTAGAAATCATTGTAAGTTGGAAACTCCTGAACAGATTTTAAATATATTGATGTCGTATGGGATTAAAGTCCATTAATTGGGCGATCATAGTATGTTAATGAAATTACAGATTAATAGTACAATTTTTAGAGACAAGAACAGTTACTTAAAAAAAAATGGTCACAATTTTTAAAAAACCTCATGCATCAATCTTATAGACAGTAAAATGACCTTCCATATGACATCAATATATGTAAAATCTGTTCAGGAGTTTCCAACTTAAAATGATTTTTAGAAAAGCTATATCCGAAACTTGCCATGATTATATCTCGAAAACTAGATCAAAATGATAAGTTTTTTTAATATATTCTTTCTTAAAATTAAAAGCTTCTCAAGAAAAAATAATTTAAAAAATGGCGGCTTACGTCAAATTTCACTTTGAAATGGGTTCCGTAGGGGATATAAAGAAAAAATCATAGATTAATTTTAAAATTAAATAAATAAAATAACTTTAACCTATTTCGAATCGATTCAGGGGGCGTCTCATTTGATTTTCGCAAAAAAATCAAATTTCACTTTGAAATAGAGTCCGTAGAGGTTAGAGATAAAAATTTTAAATTAATTTAAAAATTTTTTTTAACCCATTTTGAACCGATTTTTTTTCTTAAGAACCACCCTAATGTACATAGGTCCACTCAGACCTACGATATGAACGAATAGGTAGTAAATGGGTATTATTTATGAACCAAAAGGAAATTAAACAAATTTTTCCCAAAAATAACTTAATAAAAAACAGTCAAGGCTATCCTAAAGCATAAATTTCATATCCATATTTTTCAATGAGAAAAATTATCTTAAACTAATCAATAGGTCTGGCCAGACCTAATCATTAACATAAGGGTTAAAATCTGAAGGCAGATATCTGTATTCATAATACCATCTATAATAGCCAAATTTCTGGTACCAGCAGTTGACATACAAGTCCAATCCACCATGTTTTACAGTTGCCTGTATGATCTTGTAGTTTTCCTTATTAGGATTTCGCTACATGATATCTGAGCCAAATAAATTGAGTTTCGAATATTCGATCATCCGCAAATATTACTGAATTCCAGTACTCAGTGGTCTTCAAAATATATTCTCATGCAACACGTTATACATAAATTAGTTAAAAATTAAATTTCAAATAACTTTTGTTAAAATTGTAACTGCCCAGTGTGCCAAACGGATCCGTTTCGAATTTCGAGATTCGAATTCAAAACGGACTCATTTCTTCGGATCCGATTCAAACTCGTTTTGTCGGATCCGTTTTGAAACGGATTCGTTTTTTGTAAATAAAACGGATCTGGAACTTTGTTTTAATTAATTTTATTTAATTATCAAGTTATTTAATATGCAAATTGTATGAATTTATTAAGATGTCGCCTACATTGGACAACTTTTATGGGGAACCCCTAAAAAAGTTAAAAAATGCCATTATATCAACAAATTTTGGTCTGAACTCATATGAAGTATGGTGACTATAAAGCAAAAATTTTGATAATTTTGATTCGAAATAATTTGTATGATTGTAATTATTTTGTCTCGAGCTTGGAGAATACAAAAAATGTCTAATTATATCAGTCGCAGTTTATGAAGAAGTGCCTCATATCAGTTACGTAAATTACACTTTTGACACATTTCCTACTGGGCCATATTCTCCCATATTCTCTTCGATCATATTTATTTATGTGTGCACTAAAAACTCAATAAAAATATATTTTCTCCATTAAATCGAATCGCCTCACTATGTAATTCCCATTTACTCTTTCCCCAACTCTCTCTCCGCAATCTCATGTCACTTATCGTCTATGCGTGGCGCTGTTAAAAAGAACCCAACGCTGTGCGAACTAATTTTTATGCTTCCTTCCTTCCTCACTCATTTGCTATCGTGTCGATTGTGATTGATTTGTATCTTTTGAATATGAAATGAAAGAAAGCAGAAAAAAATCAAATACGTTTTTGCTACTATTGCTGTTGCTGTCAGATTCATAAGCCTACACACAATTTAACCCACAATAAAAACACAGCCAGACGCAGGCAGTTTGTCAGTGTGTTGGGGTTGATATACCGATTTGTGCCTCATCTCAGAGTCAGATATTTAGTGGAATTCCCTTGTGAAGGATTTTGATGTTTTTATTGTTGCCATAATTATTATTATATTTTGTTGTTTCTGTCATAATTTTTGTTGTTATTCTAACGCTTATTGTTGTTGCGTTTAATGCTTGTGCGGCTCTGTGTGGGCGTTTACTTTTCACTGCTTGAATTAAATCTCAAGCGAAGTAGATGAAGGCAATAGAAAGCAGAGCCCCTAACAAAAGGTATCCGTACACAATTTTCAAAGTTAAAGTCAAAAAAGAATTTCATCAACGTTTGCGGGTTCATATTCTTTTTGTCTCACAAAAATCGAAACCTTTTTTTTTTTGGTGTAAGAAATTAAGCCAATTTTTTTGGAAGCTTTTGAAGTTGAACTTTAAGTATCGAAATAAACACATCAGAAATACGCTTTTTCCGTACCGTACCTTATAGACTCTGTCAGTCGAATCATTGAGATGAAAAATACCCTAACAAGTATTCAAAGTAGAGTAAGTTGATTAATTTGCCATAGTCTCCCCCATTTTTATTGACGTAACGATACAATAATAAGAAAAACATCAGCATCTACATTAAATAAATGCATGTTTAAAGGATTTAACTAGGTTCTAGCATCAGGCGTCAATTGGTTGTTGTCCACTGGTGAGAAAGTGGGGTGTTCTTTGGCGAGTTATACTTCACAAGTACTTAAGTACATACTTATATGGAAACTGTTTGTACGTAAGGACTGTCCCAGAAAAAACTTGCACTTTTATTTTTTAAGATTATACTCTACCTGATAATCTTATAGGTCTAAAAAGACAAAATATTTATTCCATATAAAGTGACGTTTGATATGATGTATAACACTTGAAGATAGCACTTCTAACGACAAAGATGTCTAGGAAGCAAGAAAAAGTCCGCGAACTGATTTTGTCCACATACCTGCAAAATCCATGGTTAAAATATTCAGCTATAGCAAAAATAGTTGGTGCATCAGAAAGAACTGTCAAAACGGTTATTTCTAATTATAAGAAGGGTCTACCTGTTTCACGAAAAAAGGGTTCAGGCAGAAAACCAGAATTTTCTAACCCAAAGGTAGCGGCGAAGGTGAAGCACCTTTTTAGGCAGAATCCCAACACGTCAGTGCGATATATGGCGGCTAGAGCAGGTACATCAAAATCTACTGTGCAAAGGATAAAGGAGAAAAGTAAGCTAAAGACATATAGAGTTCAAAAAGTACCAGACCGTTCTGATGAAAAGCAGTTGATGGGTCAGATGCGAGCCCGAAAATTGTATGAAAGGTACCTGACTAAATTTGATTACTGCGTTATGAGCGACGGAAGTTACGTCAAAGCAGATTTTAAGCCGCTGTCTGGGTATTTTTTTATAACTAAAAAACAAAGTGCAAGTTTTTTCTGGGACAGTCCTTAGCTTCTCAAAATTGCACTTTGCCTTTCTGGATAACAACAAAACTGCTTCTGCCCAAGCTGAACAAGGATATTGATTCTGCAGCACTGACGTCAACGTTTTATTTAGCATCTAAAGAAGAATTTCTTTTTTCAAGTCATGAGATTGGAGGTACTTATGTCTTTGTTATTAATAAGGAAGATATTATGTTTAAGGTGAATTTCATAATCTTGTCTAGGCTTTTTGTCTGCTAAGCTATAGAAGAACGAGACTTAAAAGTTATGGGAGCCATTCTATAGGAATCCACTGCAGTTTTTCTGATAAAAGGATCAAAGTTTGCTTACCTGAGAAAAACTATTTGTGATTGATGGCTTTAATGCCAAACTGAGCACCCATATTTTGCTGCATAGAATATTAGTGATATGCATTTGTTCCCCATTACCCTAGTCTGCTAGTTTGTGTCAATTTTGTGAGATGAATTCTATATGCTCAGAAAGTTCCACCTAATCTTACACCAAAATATTTGCCATAGAAGTTGTGAGAGAGGAAGACATAGCTTACCGAAATATTAAATTCTCTTTGGATTTTCTATATTAATGAGAATAAAGCAGCATAGGCGAGTTCATACAAAGACGACAAAGTTTCAAGTGTTGGGATTGTTTCCAAATGGAAAAAACAGTTTGTATGTTGAAAGTTCAATGCCATGTCATCAGCGTAGAAACAACTACCAGATTCTGTTTCTGGAAAGTAAAAAACATACAAATTTAATAGAGATGGGCCTATGATAGATTCTTGAGGAAGCCCATCGTTTTGCTTTATTGTTTTACATTTTGTTTTAGAAGTTTCGGAGCCGCAAAAACCTACTGACTGATATCTTTATAAAAGATTGTTCGGTTTATTTGGACTAAGCGAAGTATAATTTTTAAAGTTTTGAGGGCGCAGACTGTATAGAATAACGCAACTCATTTTGTTGTTCTATGAACACGGATTTCTAGGAATCCCGATTAAATCCCATTTTGTTCAGCTACGCTGCCAGGTATATCGCTTTATTATGTCATTTATTTCTCCATACGAGCATCGATGCCTTAAAACTATTCAGTTTGATGGGAAGTTACATTGCAGTTGGAATATATGTGCCACGAAGCCGATCTTATCATCTAGAATTTTGGTATGTTGCAACAAATTTGTCTATCTGAAGTTCCGTCTCTGGCTTTGAAAGCTTCTTATCATAGATATGATTGCACCTTTTGAATAACTGCCTGACAATGCTGACTTTGTGAGAAATTCAAGGGAACTGTACTTAAAACATGAAGTTGTCCTTTGCTTTCCGTAACTTCCGGAACAGAAATCTGGCATATGATCATTGTCCAATCTAGCGGAATGAAAGTCACTCTTATTGGATATCAGTGTCCAATTCTCTAGCTACTTACAGTTTGGCCAATAATAACTGCCCGTAAATTTCACTGTTCTGATAAAATTTGAATTTTTTTATAATCTAAGGATGCATTGCAAAAAATATTCTTGATATCAAACTCAGAAGCGCCATGGAAGATAAACGTGACTTAATTATAAATTTTTTTAAAAAAATACTATTATTGTGACATCTTAAAGCACTAAAATCACTCGGAATAGCAGAAAAATTCATACCTAAGACAATAAAACGATATAAGGAAACGGGAGGTTCGAAGATAAAAAATTGGACGCAGTCGGACTGTGCGAACAAATGACGTCAAAAAACAAGTGAGAAAACAATATCCTGCTCAGTCTGTTCTGATAGATAAGAAAATATCCAAAACTTCCAAGCAGCTTCTTATCAGGAATGATCTACGACTCAGGGCCTATAAAAGCTAACGCCTTCCTCTGCTAACGATTAAGCAAAAGCAATTGCCTATTACAAAAAGTAAGGAACTACTTGACTGGCACGGTGGAGATGAAATAATCTTTTCGGATGAAAAGCTGTTCTTCCTTCAAGACAGCCACAACCAAAATGCTCCAAAAGATGCATTGACTGCTGAGCGATATCAAAACGTGACCAAAATCAAGGTGTGGACAGCAGTATCATAAATAAATAAAGGGCCGAAAAGTTTGCCTGATTTCATCTCTGGCCAGCCGGATCTCAAGATATTGGATTTTTGCGTATGGGGCCATATGCATGGTAAAGCAAGGTAAACAAATGGCTTAACAATTTTCGTGTTCAAGCAACGTTTGACAAGGATTTGGGACGAAATGGAGCGTGCCGCTTGTAAATCGTTTTTCAAACGCTTACGTCTTGTAAGTAATGAAAAAAGTTATAGTTTCAAACTTCATCATTGATGTATGAAATTTTGGAATGTTGTTAAATGTGTGGAATAAATAAAATAAAATATTGTAGACGATTTTGAATTTTATAACACTTTGTTTTACGGACAGTTATTATTGGCCACACTGTAGTATCGCGTCATCAGCTCGGTACAACCACATACTTTGGGGACTGCCAAAATGACATTGCGTTTGGTTGCCACTTATAGTAGCTGAGGAGACTCATAAATACATAGATTTATATTGATTATCTTGACTGCATTAATAAACATGTCATACATATGCTTCGCTGTTACTAAGTAGGACAGTTAATCTGACTTACTTTCAATATTTAATTAAGATATTCGCTCTACAGGTCCGACAGTCAGATGCTGATTGAGAAAATACTTCCTAGATTTTAGTGGCACCCTGATAACTGCAAGAATAGTCAGGACATTTATTAAGTTGTAGCGTTTACAGTGGGATACGAGTGGTCGCGGCCAAGCTGATAACTGCATCTCAAAACCGGGGGCCTAATAGGAATAGAAAATTTTCGGAAAAAGCCGCTAATTGGAATATTTTTGTCATATGTACTTTAATTTTTTTTAACTAGAAAAAAAAAAGTAACAGAGTTCGGTGGCGATAGCAAAAATGGTCATAAATAATTTTTTTTTTACTTACTGACTAAAAAAAAATATCAACTTTTCCCGAAAAAAAGTTTAGTCTTTAACATTTTAAGGAAAAATTATTTTATATTGGTATGGCCCATAACTCCTTATTTTCAGCTTTGCAACCCTGGTCGAAATTCGGTCATTTAGCGTTATCCAGAATACACTGCGTGGATTTGCATTAATTACAGGATGAACAAAATTTCCTTGTTCATCACTAGAATTCACGCAAACATCGCTTCTTTTTATGGAATTTTGTATAATTTTTTCAAGTGCTACCGTTGTAATATGTGTAATATCTACCAAAAAGTTGTTTTTCAGCTCCCGTAAAATAAACTTTCTCTTGCTGTGGATCTAGTTTAGGCAACATAACAGAATATAGGGTTAAGCCATCAGATCAGATGATTATGGCGGCTACTCAAGTCGTGGTTTTGAAATGACACGTTTTAGAAATGTTGGTTGGTGGTAAACTGTGAAAACTTCACATTAAACGGTGAAAGAAAATGCTCAGAGCTTACTTCCTATAGAACGCATCGCTTGCTACAGTGTTGCTTCTTTCAAGTAGGTCTTAATTCACTTTTATTTGCATTGTTTGCCGCTCATTTCAATAATGACTGATAAGACTTATATATTATGTCATGCGCTTATCATAATTATCAGCCACGCTAGTAAAAATGTTCCACACTTTAATGAAATGCTTTGCCTAAATAATTCGCAAGTTTAATGCCAATGAGCAAATGTTGTTGCTGACAATGAAACCAAACTAAGTCACGAGTTATATGACACACTGAAGGCCTCAATAGACGTCGACGCATTGCCTTGACATTGCCAATGACGGTGGCAGCGGCGACGGTATAAAGTAGTCATTGTCATCCTTCACACATTCTGACGTTGACATTTGAGATGAGTTGTCGTGAACGCACAGCTGCGCCATACTGGAGGATGAGTGGCAACATACATGAGAGCAAAGACATTGAATATTCTGTGTGCGCGTGTATGGGGTGAAAAATTGTGGAGAGCCAGAATAGCGAATGATTAAACCTAGAATTGGCATCAACAAAACAGCAGGCGCATGTAATGTGACTTTTACCAGATCTTTAAACAGGGCCGGACTATAGTCCTTCTAGTTGTTATATCTCATCATTTGCCTTTTAAATAAATATGTTCTTTATTTTGTTTGCAAATTACACTGGTCAACACTAGTTTTGGTGCCTAGAAGCTGTACTTTTTTTTTAACTAAGGACCTTATATTGATTACATTATAAGCAAAAATTTTGATATCCTACGTGTAGTTTTCTAGCTTTTGCCTTGTAAAAAAAAAGTTTACATGAAAAAAAACTTACATTATTTAAATAAAAACTTTCGCGACTTTCGTGAATCAGGTATAGTGAGACTATCACGTTGCATCCCCCAGCAATAGTCAGCCATCATATGGCGATCCCATCGGCCTTGGTATCTTTCTTACATAGTTCTTAGGTCCTGGTGAGACCTCTCCCCTTGTTCTTCGCTATAGGATCCAAGATTGTCTGGGAATTGGTCAAGATAACTGTGAAGGTAGTGCAATTTCATGGACATATTACATTGTTAGTTATTAAAGTGCTCTATCATGTCATTTACAATTTCAGAGTAGTTACTTGACTTGTAATTTCCGAGAAAGTTTTTAGTTACTTCAACAATCGAAGTCCACGCAGGTCGTTCCAAATTGCTCATTGAACTTAAGAAATCTGTATCTTTTATTAATTTTTTTATTTGTGGGCCATCGAAAACTCCCGCTTTTAACTTTTCTATGCTCAGACTAAGAAATTTTCTCATTATATCTATAAGAAAAAGCGTGCGGGCCAATCTCTATTTACCTAGTGTTGATACTTGGCACGACTGTCCCAGAGACAATAAAAACATGGGTATTTGGTATGTCCACTTTACTGTCCTAATTAGAAGTTAACCATTTTTAGATCAATACAAATACTCCATTGGTGTTCACTATATTTAATTTTGTCTAGCACAAGTGAAATATTTTGATATTTTTCCTTTAGTTTTGTTGAGTGAGCAATAGGAACTAAACCAAATTTGTTGTCATTGTGTGGAACGACACACTTAAGACTTCGTTTATAGCTGTCAATAAAGACACACCATTCATTTGGATGGTATTTTGAAAGACTCATTTCGATGATAAGGCCTTGCACATCCGAACGATGTCATTTTCCGATTGAAAAAATGGTAACAAGTTTTGCTCTCTTGTACGATAGAACGTCACTTTTGTACCTGACGCTTTATTCTTTCAATCTAGAAGCCAAAACCTCTGCAGATTATCAAAGGAGTTCAAGATCCCTTATCAAATCATTTAATTCTTCGTTGGTAAAAGGTTTTGGCTCTGTAGATAGTATTTCTTCGAAATCGCTGTCGCTACTTACTTCATTAATGACTTCTTTAAATAATGATTCACGAATGGAACAAAATGCTGGAACAAGTACTTCTTCTGAATGTGGTAAGGGTCTTCTAGCAGAATCTAAGTCTAGATAAATAATTTTTTTAACGTTTACACCACGCAAATTAAAACAGCAGAAGTAACAGTCATCGAAGTGATTTTTTTGTTCTTTCCATTACATATCGTTACCTTAATATAGAAAGGCCCTATCTTACATTTTTATTATTTTACAGGAGAACGAAAAAACTTAATAAAAATTAAATTTTTTGTGAGTTAAAGTGAGTAATGGCTTTTTTTTATTTGCTTGTAATTGATTTATTTTAAATCGTAGGACACACATTTTTTTGTTAATGGTGTATTAATGGGCGACCTACCGAAATCTATAAAAATCTCGATTTTGAAAAAAATGTTAGTTAGGGCCTTTCTATATTAAGGTAACGATATGCACTCCGAACCTCATATGGTTTCTTTTACCACTAATACACTATCTCAAGTGTTCATAGCACATTTTACAAATAATTTGGGGTATTCACGGCTTGTATTCATCCACAATTTTCGACTCAAAGTAAGCAAAATAAGCACTTTTTATGAAACCTGTCATAGGCTTTCTAAACTTTTTCACTGTGTATTCACCACAAATATAACAAAACACTTTTGGATCATTGAGATATCTTCTTCGCGATGAAGACATGATATAAAAATCAATATAAGTATTTATAGAAATCTATCGATAAAATAGCAAATAATGCACCCAAAATTACTTTTTACAGCGAATATTCAAAACTGACGGTTAATCAAAAATGACACGTAGGAAAAAAATTAAAAAATATTTTTAATGTTGCCAGTACGTACTTAATACAACACCACTAACTATATCTCGGCACCAAAATTTTTTTATCGATTTGTTGACCTGTGTTATCTATGCCTAGACAGGTTATTGCACTACATATTCAGTCAAATTCCTAGTAATTATTTCCAAAAATGCGCTTTAGGAAAACTATTCCAATAACGAAACTCTCTAGTATGCAGGCCTGGACTTACCTTACAGGCAGAGTAGGCACGTGCCTAGGGCAGCAAGATTTAAAGGGCGCAAATATTGTCGGAAACTTTGAAAAATTGTTGCATTTTATTCATTTTCAAATTTTGCTAGTGATTTTCGTTCCGCAAAGAACATTATTTTTTTTTTCTCATCAATAAATTTATCATAAATGAAAAAAACAAATTATTTTTCTTTAATAAATGAAGAAGTTTTGAAGCGGGTCTGCCTGACGCGATTCAGCCAAAACAGCCTTTTTTCTTATTAAGGGTAATGCCACGCCCCATTTAAGAACTGAGAGCTTCTAATTACTTTTCTTATGGTTCAGTCTATCTTCAAACCAAATTTTATTAAAATCGATTCATTAGTTTAGCCGTGGCAACGTACTTTCCGATAGGGGCGTGGCACCACCTACTATAGAGAAATAAAGTATACACTGCACTACCTCTCTTCACAGCCTTCTTACAAAATAAAAAAATTAAGCGATTATGAATATGGCTGTTTACCAACTGCCTATTTATACATAGATATCTATATGTAGGTGCCGTTCTATGGTCGCCATTTCCTTAAAAAAAAAAAATTCAAAAACACACGTTCTTATATGAAAGTTCGTGAGCATACGAACATTTTGACATCTTAAAAACGTTTTGGGAAATTTTGGGCAGACCACTGTCCCGGTTGATACATATATACATATATATCATTTTTCTTATTTTATTTAACAAGAACATTACAATTTTTACCATTTCTCCAATTTTGATGGCATAGGAATGTTCCACATAATAAACACTCCAGCTGGCCTCAGAATGAATACTAAGAGCAATACAGGAAACTGTTCTTGATATAGGGGTTTATCAAAAAGACAAAATATAAAAAGTGCAAAACGTTCTCCACAGTGTGGAATTGGTTTTTCAACTCTTGGAAATTATTCAAATAAATGCACTTTAAAGTCTTTAACAACGTTTTATGACAGCAAGATCCTTAGAATGGTATGTATCAAAATAAAATATCAAAACCGTGACACAGTAATATACATATTTTTATGTTGCCAACATATTTTTTGTTGCACATCAAGTTTAGCGTGTGCATGGGGACGCCATAGCTTTTTTAGTGCCTACATTTTAAAAATCCCTATAACCGGCCCAGTCTTTGACACAGAAGCTATTATGGCTTTGCCGTGAAATTGAAAGGCTTCCGCGTCCTACAACGATTTACAACGTGTTAAGCATTGCATGCGTATTTGTTTGACAAAAAAAAAAAAAATAAAAATATATTCAAGAAATCAATAGCATCTTATCATTGTTGCCTCACAACTACAGCTGCTTGCATATGGCGTTAGAAACTTCAGTTTAAAGTAAAATTTTGTGCTTTAGAGTCTTGTAGCAATATTTATACATCTGTATGAGTCAACTTAGTTGTAAGTAGGTCAGCTATTCTGGACATTTTATGTTTTCATTGTGCTTTGATATAAATATTCCGAGCCAACACTTAGCAGTAAGGACGTAAATCGTACGCACATCAAAATTGTAAGTCCTTTTGAAAGTTGATTTTTGTTTTGCCTGTCATGTGGGCAAAATCTATTTAATTTAAAACTCCATTATAAATAACGCAAGGTTCCAACATAAGCATTTTTATATTTGCAACTTTGTATGGTCTCTAACCAATATATAAATTACGACAAAAACAATTGTTAACATATGATATTTCAGCCAACTGGAAATAGATTCCAGGATTGAAAAGCTATATAAAACAAATCGACTACGTTTTGTTGGATGTAAAGTTTCAGTTGCATTAAGCTGTAACGTTAAAATCAATTTATGATACTCTACAGGGAATGCCAATTGAAAACGAACTGTACGAAAACACCAAGAGTTGTAATAAATAAGTTGTATAAATTCGATTTAGAAATAAATAGCTAAAAATTGAAAATATAAATAAAGTTTTTCTTTGCATTTGTTGTTGTTATTTTATTTTAAATTATAATATAAGTCGTGCGAAATTGTTTGCTAAAAAGTTTTTGTATGAGTAACGTCATCAAAAATGTAAAGCGATAACACTGTCATTCAAAATTTAAGTTTTCGTTGCACACTTGCAGTGTTACAATTATATTACATAGGTCTGATGAAGTCCATAAGAAAAAAATACTTGTGTATCTTTGCCGTTTTTTTTTATCACGTCACAATAATTTTTAAATTTTATTTTAGATTATCCCTATATCGTTGATTTAATTTTTTAAATGCAATTATTTACTTTTTAATTATTAAGCTAAATAAGTTTAATGAACAAATTCAAAGATGCAATAATAAATCGATATTAAAATTATTAAAGATACCATACATAAAAATCATTTTCATAATTTTCATTCGCTTGGATCCGATAATGGGATTTTTGTAGTGGTGAGCTATAAAATTTATTAAGTCCTTCTTTGTTTCAAACATTGTGTTCTTTTTTCGTTTCTACTCTTCTGGAGGTATTCTATGAGTACAGTACACTCAGCATAGTGGTTGAATGTTATTACTTATTTGGTTGATGTCACCCACTCTATTCAAAATTCACCCAATTTTTGTTTGGAGCTCATTTTCTTGTAATTAAATTATTACATTATTTTCAATTAATTTTTAGTAAAGCTTTTGACTTGACAGGTTGACGCACTGTTGCTAAAATCCGGCCAGATCAAAAGCATTGTGTGATATTTTATTATATTACTCTCAATAACTAATAAAACGTCACTAAAGTTTTCGATTCCGCTAATTTTTCTACGAGCAATAATTGAAGTTATAGTCCCTGCACTAATTTTAATCAATTTATCTCATTTCTTATTTCAGCAATCTTGATTTCTATGGGTAGAAACCTGTTGTAGAATTCAATGGGATAGGTCAAGCGTCTTTCATTTGAGAGAATTACTTATTTCACTCTTATTACTTTTTGCTATTTGACAAACTTTGAAATAACTTAATTTAAATGCTAGGTATATAATCTGACTTTAAAATAATTCTCAATTAAATACCCATTCATACACGAAACTCATATATTCCTTAATGTCTTCTTATTGACGACTATTTTCTTGATATTGTTGTTTTTATATCAGCAACAAAAAAACTTAAATTGTTTCCATTCCCTTGTCGCTATCATTGTTTTTTTTTTTCATGCAGAAACGAAGGTGTTTATTTTACAGATAAAACAACTGTTATTTTAAGCAGATCGTTGTGACTGTCACCTTTTTCGTAGCTACTTTACATAGCGAGTGCGCCTTTATTTGTCATTCAAATGTGAAGGCGTCTGTGTCTATGGCAGTGTATGTGCTTGTGCATAAACAGTGTCAACATGTCGTAAATGTATGTACCTTATGTCAGTCATGTATTGTACATGTAACTTTAAAAATACAAGCATACATTCAGATGCTACGACTATGCTCATATACACACGACTCACTCTCATATATTTATGTGTATTATAGCCAGGCAGTTGAACTTTCACCTTGTCTGTTACAAATACAGCTACAGGCATTTAAAAAGTGTTTTTTTTTTCTATACTCTCAGAAAATAATTTTGGTAAATGTAACCAATTTTTTACCAAATCTCAGGTTAGAATTTTCTTACCAGGTGGCCTAAGTTGTTAAGTCTAACTGACCTGGGAATCAGGTTAACTACAAAATTTTCGCAGAAAACGAAACCGACCTTTTTTTGTTTTTTTTTATCATATTCCCTAAGTACTGCTTATTAATTGGAACTTAATTTACTTATGTTGCATTTTAAAATTTCAAAGAGAACTAACATTTTTATTTGTCACCGCATCCGCTGAGATAGTGAGCGAATGTGTACAGCGTGTCCTCCCTGGAAGTAAACTGGGTTGTGCGCAGGGTTTGGTACCCGCCACGTAAAAAAAACACTCCAATGAAGACTAAAAAAGCCTCGGATAATGAACCCCTCAACGTTGACGAACACTGCAAACGAAAAAAGGACTATGAATTAAGAATATGCACCTGGAATATAAGGACCCTCAATAGGGAAGGTGCCTCTATCGAATTGGCGCATGCCCTCTGAAAAATAAAGGCTGACATCACCGCCATCCAGGAAATAAGATGGATAGGACAAGGTTGCTCTAAGCAAGCAAGTTGCGATATCTACTACAGCTGCCATGCGGAGAGGCGCGAATTGGGATGCGGATTCGTAGTAAGCAAGAGACTTCGCCACCATATCTCCAGGTTCACACCTGTGAGCGAAAGGTTGGCTACGATCCGCGTCAAGGCTCGATTTTTCAACATCAGCTTGATTTGCGCGCACGCCCCGACGGAGGAAAAGGACGATGCTGTCAAAGATGCCTTCTATGCGAGACTCGAGGAAGTATACGACCGCTGCCCGGCCCATGACGCTAAAATTGTACTCGGGGATATCAACGGAAAGGTCGGAAGAGAAGGTATATTTGGCCCCACTGTCGGTCAGTTCAGCCTTCACGAGACCACCTCAAACAACGGTCTACGGCTGATCGACTTCGCCGCGGCGCGAAACATGGTAGTAAGTAGCACCAGATTTCAACACCTCGATATCCACAAGGCCACCTGGCTGTCCCCTGATCAGAAAACACGCAACCAAATCGATCATGTTGTGATCGACGGAAGGCCTGCTTCCAGCGTGCTAGATGTTCGTACGTTTCGGGGAGTCAATATTGACTCCGATCATTATCTTGTTGCAGCCAAGATACGCATGCGGCTGTGCAATGCAAAGGATGTACGCTCTGGTACGCAACGAAAGCAGGACGTCGCTAAGCTGCAATCACATCGGACGGCCGAAGCCTATTCCGCTCGCCTCTCAGAACTGTTCCTTCAACCTGACTCTCTACCCGATGATGCCGGTGGACTTTGGGCGCATATATCCCGCTCCATGCGCTCTGCCGCTGAGGAAGTCATTGGTTTCCGACGCCCACTTCCGCGAAATCAATGGTATGACCAGGAGTGTCGCGAAGCTACTGCAGTGAAAAACGCCGCCTACAAAAGAAACCTGCAGTCAGCAGCAACGCGAGCCGTGCACGAAAACTACCGCGAAAAAAGAAGGGATGAGAGGCGCCTTTTCAGACGCAAGAAACGAGAGCAGGAAAGGCACGAGCGTGAGAAACTCGAAGTGTTACGGGGCAGGAATGATGCTCGAAAATTTTACCAACAAGTCAAGCGTCTGACCCAAGGTTTCAAGCCCGGAGCATCTACCTGTAAAGATGAACATGGAAATCTGGTTACGGATACGCAGGGTACACTGAGATTATGGAGAGAACACTTTTCCAAGCTGCTTGCTGGCGATGACTCCACCAATCCCGCCTTTGGAGAAATTAACCCGATGCCACCAATCAACGACGATGGTGTGGACGTACCACCACCTAGCAATGACGCGGTACGAGTTGTGATCCAACGACTTAAGAACAACAAAGCGGCTGGTGCCGATGCCCTGCCTGCTGAATTGTTCAAGACCGGCGGCGATGAGCTGATAGGGTGTATGCATCAACTCATCTGCAAAATATGGCTAGTTGAAAGCATGCCCGACGATTGGAATCTCAGTGTCCTTTGTCCTGTACTGAAGAAAGGTGACCCGACAATCTGCGCTAACAACCGGGGAATCAGTCTTCTTGCCATCTCTTACAAGGTCCTGTCGACTGTACTGTGTGAAAGACTTAAGCCGTTTACCAACACACTGATTGGGCCTTATCAGTGCGGCTTTAGACATGGTAAGTCCACCATAGACCAGATCTACACACTACGTCAAGTCCTGGAAAAAACCCACAGAAAACAAATCGATACCCATCATCTCTTTATCGATTTTAAAGCAGCTTTTGATAGCCCGATACGGGATTGCCTGTATGCCACCATGTCTGAGTTCGGTATACCTGCGAAGCTGGAGCGGCTTTGCAGAATGACGTTGAGCAACACAGCCAGCTCCGTCAGAGTAGGAAGGGACCTCTCCGAACCATTTGATACCGAACAAGGTTTCAGACAGGGCGATCCACTATCCTGCAACCTCTTCAACTTTGTGATGGAAGGGGTGTTGCGAAGAGCCAGTGTACATCGTAATGGCACTATTTTCTACAAAAGTGTCCAGCTCCTTGCATATGCCGATGATGTTGATATCATTGGACGTTGTAAGCGAGATGTTACTGCTGCGTTCTCTGCTATCGAAAAAGAGTCAGCGAAAGTGGGTTTGACGGTGAACGAGGGCAAAACAAAGTATATGCTGTCCACAAACAGGGAGACGCGGCGTATTGGATCCTTTGTTACTGCGAACAACTATACTTTCGAAGTTGTCAAGGAATTGACCTATCTTGGCACCGCCGTGAACACTCAAAACGATGTCAGCCTGGAGATAAAGCGAAAACTAACTCTTGCTAATAGGTGTTACTATGGTCTCAGTAAGCAATTGAGTAGTAGAGACCTCTCTCGCCCGACAAAACTGACACTCTACAAGACGCTCATCTTACCCGTGCTACTTTACGGCGCAGAAGCATGGGTTGTGTCGCAGACTGATGCAGCCGCGCTTGGGGTGTTTGAGAGAAAAATTCTTCGCAAAATCTTCGGTCCTGTTCACGTCGGCGACGACTACCGTATTCGAATGAACCACGAACTGTACGAGCTCTACGCTGACATTGACATAGTCAAACGCATCACTATACAACGTCTGCGCTGGCTGGGACATGTTGTGCGTATGGACGAAGAAGCTCCGGCGAAAAAGGTGTTTGATGCGGAAGCCACTGGGCGACGACGAAGAGGAAGACCATGCCTCCGATGGAAAGACCAAGCCGAGGAAACCCTATCCACGCTTGGTGTGAATGATTGGAGAAGGCGCGCGCAAAGCAGAGGCGCCTGGAGAGAGCTTTTGAGGTCGGCCGTAACCCGGTAACGGGTTGTTATGGCCACCCAAGTAAGTAAGTAAGCATAATTTTTAAGGAATTAAGATAATTTGAATGAATAAAAGCTATTACAATGAAAAATAAACACCGTTCTTAAGTATTTTTCAACGGCTGTATCAGGTTAATGTGTTACCTGACGCAGGTTAGAGATTTTTTTCTGAGTGTAGAGTTATACAACAACAGCAACGATCACCGTCATAAAGAAGCTACTCTTCGTCGTTTTATTATTTGCCGTAATTTGACACTTTTTCTAAATCTACACCCGCTGTTCTTTTGCACATATACTGATGCGTAATTGTGTGTGTGTGTGCTAGTGCTTGTGTGCTTGTGTCTGCATGTGTTATTGATAAGAACTTTTATGAGAAATAAATTTTCTTTAGTTTTTCAATGTTTTTTTTTTTGTCATATGATTGATGTTTGTGTCCTTGCGGATTCGTGTGTTTTAGGGTGAGTGTTTCTAAACAAAGCTAGGGGCAGATCATTAGTTAAAAAAAGTAGGTAAGTGCAAGCACATGCTGCAGGATGTGTGAACTTAATGATGCTTCGTTATGTTATTAACTTATGTCGATAAATGTTGAAAAACATTGCATAGGACGAAAAAAAAAAAATTCCTCAAAAATGTTAAAAAATTCGAAAATTTATTAAAAAAGAAAGACTTTTAAAAGTATTGAAGAAGTCGATATAGGTCTATAGTATTGCAATAGATTGATCGCATAAGCGTGACATTACCTACTAGGCAATTAAATTTTCAGCCAAATCAGTTCAGTTCAAATTTGCATTATTACTGCCGACATACCCACCAGTAATGTTGTTCGCACGCCAAAACTATGTATTAATTTTTTCATATGCTTTCAACATTTAGAATTAAATAGGAGTTCATACAAAGAGGGGTTTCTAAAACATTAAAAAATTCCAATATGATAATTTTGTTGTATTTGCTAAAGTAAAATAGCTTACTGGATACTTAAAGCCTCATGCTTTGCGCTTGAATAAATTTCAGCTTCCCTTTTTTACTTACATCTTATAAAGGCCGTTGATTCAGTCATGATCGATCGCATTATTGAGGTAAGTGCAAGGGGAATATTTATAAATAACCTGACTTTCTTCTTTGGCCTTTTCCAAAAGAGTGTCGAAACAAATCATTGATGAATTTTATCTATCTTCTTTCCATTTGATATTAATCTCTCTACAACTTAACTTATTATCTCACATGGAATAAAGGCGAATTAATTATTTCACACGAAAAGCAATCGGATTGGAATGAGACTCTCCTCTTCTTCTTTTGATATAAATACAATTCCGAAAGTTTTTTTAATGACATATTGGGGATAATAGATATATGTAAGGATCATTTCCAACAGCTGCTTAGCAAGTAATGCACTGATAAATTAAGTGAAATTTCACTTCAAGTCAATGAGTAAATTTCCTAATCTACTTTAGAAGAGAAAAGCATAGCATAGAATGACTCAAAGGACATATAACCGCCAATATCGATGGCTTATCATCGGAACTTTTCTGACGTTTTTGAATTGAACGAAGAGTTGGGCATACGAGATTCCTTTTGATAGCGCAAGTACATCTGAATCTTGTTTTAACATCATAGAATAAACAATACTTACATCAAATGACAACCACATTTAAACTTGCATGCTTGCATAACATAAAATGTCCCAAGTCCCAACCACGACATTTAAATGGTAAATTTCTTTAAAGCCACCGCTGTGCACAAAATGAAAATGGAGGAAGTGTGAGAGAGAAAAAGACTATAAAAGGAATGACATTTTTGTATAAAATACCGTTGTAACAAAGGTGTTAATATGAGCACGGTATGATATAGAAAACAAAAACAGCAATTAAATCAACTTCTGTGCCAACACTAACACAACAGACAAACGGCAATCACTTACTTGCACATGTACATTGGAGTACAAGCAAACGTTTATCGGCTTTAACGTGTAAGCCTTTGTGTTTGTGTGTGTGCTATGCATTTAATTCGAAACACGTGTTTGCGTTAAAGGGCAGCAAATTTCGAGATTTACATGTTTGTTTTAAAGTGGGAACGTAAAGGTAAGGTTTGCTATCCTTAATTTATTTTGAATGTCGAACAGAAACATTCAGAAAAAAAGTTTATTTAACTCACAAAAACTAGTGCACAGACGTACATATTGATTATAGCTTATACTGTGCAAAAAGGATCTACTTATTGCGAAACAAATAGAACATGGATAAGCCATTGAAATCTTTTTTGTTGCTTCTATGTAGCATGAATGTGAGCTTTGAAACGTACTTAAGTATTAGTTAAGTAATGGTGAAAAAATATTTCAAAAAAATATCCCGGTAAATTCGTGTTGGTTTGTCACATAAAAAGATTTGCGAGAAAATAAACTAAACAGGATGGTACCTATATAAAAGATTTTTCAAAACTTTTTGGTGTTAATGATTTTAAATAGTCGCAGACCTAAAAAAAGAAAACCCTTGAAAGGAAATTTAAAAAAGAGGCAACAACTTTTCTCAAAGATAATAATGTCCATAATATTGTGATTCTCGTTATCAAAAGAGTTATGTGGTATTTTCCTCTAAAACAAACATGCCAAAGAATATGCTAAAATAATTACTGTTTGCGGAAAGCTTTATAAGGAATACACTTGTTTCCTGTTTTGTACAAATTTTTATCTTTAATTTCGATCAAGTCTTTTTTTGACTATATAATAATAAGCATAATGGCTTAATAGAAAAGTTGACTTTGATAAAAAAAAGATATAGTGCGTAAAAGTAGCCTCAACATAACATGAAGCAACATGAAAGTTTCGCGCTTCCTTAAAAGAGTCAATTATTTTTAATGTTTCTATAGCTCCTTAATATGTACTATATATGAAACTTATAGAAATCTGTTCTCATTTATTTTATATATAAAGTGAAAAAAGTCTATGAAGCACGAATAAAGAAGTCGTCCCTTAAATTTTTAATCTCTTAAGCAGCTCAGGATTTTGCATAAACTGCGCGAATGTTAATGTTGTACTTCTAAATGTTAAAATATGGCTGCCATATTTATTTTTCACATTAATTCACAAATGTTAATAAAACTGTGTTCTTTTTTTAAAAGTGTGTATTTTTATCTTGTTATTGCATTCATTTGCTTCTTGCTGTTGCTTCATTTCCTCTCACTTTTTTAATACTTTCGTGCGGGAAAATTGGCTTTTTCTTATTTGCGTAAAGTAAAATTGATTATTTACTACCAAAAAGTTCCAAGCATTATAATCAAAATAAAAGTAGGCCTGCCCTCGGGAGATGTTTCGAAAGAGCTTGCACAAATGAGCCATAATGAAAATGTGTCCATCCTGACTTAGAAATCTAACTTATTTAACTTATCGTAATATAATAGCAATTGCTGACTCTTAGCTGTATTGGTATATTTTTTTTTGTAGTTTCATTCTTTTTGTGACACTAAAATTAATTAAATTATTATAAGATAAAAAAACTAGTTTAGTCATTGGTTTTTGTTGTTTATTTTTAAATTATAATTATATTGATTTTCTCGAAAGCCAGAAATATGATTTGTGATAAAATTTTTAATGAGAGCTCATCATACAGGGTGTTTTTTTTAGAGGTATAGAGCTTTGAATTGAAATAAAACACAAGAAAATCGTTTTAATGTCCATTAATTTGGCTTTATTGGAAGGATAATTTTATGCCATTAATGTTTAAATATGATTTCGGGCATGTGGCCGCCGCGGCTGGCTCGAATAAAGCCAATTCTACAGGTCCAATTTTGAACCACTTTTTCGAGCATATGGGGCCGTATGTCGGCAATAACGCCACGAATGTTGGCTTCCAAGTCCCCTAACGTTTCTGGTTTGTTGGCGTAGACGAGCGACTTCACATATCCCCAAAGAAAATAATCCAATGGTGTCAAATCACACGATCTTGGTGGCCAATTGACAGGTCCATTCCGCGAAATTATGCGCTCATCGAATGTTTCCTTCAATAAATTGATTGTGACGTGCGCTGTGTGGCATGTAGCGCCGTCTTGTTGGAACCACAACTCATCCACATTCATGCTATCCAATTCGGGAACAAAATAGTCGGTTATCATGGCTCTATACTGACTCTCCAGCATTATTTCGGAAGAAGTATGGCCCAATGACTCCACCAGCCCATAGAGCACACCAAACAGTCAGTTTTTGTGGATGTAATGGCGTCTCAAGGGTCTCATGTGGATTCTCTTCACTCCAAATGCTGCAATTTTGCTTGTTGACGTAGCCATTCAACCAAAAATGAGCCTCATCACTGAACAAAATTTTGCGACGAAAATCAGCATCGAGATCAATCTCATTTTCGGCCCATACACCAAAATCACGACGCATTGCATGGTCTCGCGGCTTTAATTCTTGCACAAGCTGGATCTTGCAAGGTCGCAAGCCAAGATCTTTGCGCAAAATCTTCTATAAAGTTGATGGACAAAGCTCCAATTGCTGTGCACGGTGGCGAATCGATTCATTCGGGTCCTCTCAAACATTTTGCTCTACAGCGGCAATTGTTTCTTCGGTGCGCACTGTTCGACGTCTCTGTGGATGCGTATTATCACATAGAGTAAACGTAGTGCAAAAACGACCCATGGTTAACCGAATTAATTGCTCTGATGGACGATTATGTCGACCATAAAATGGACGGAGCTTACGGTAAACTTCGCGAACTGAACCATTATTTTCGAAATAAATTTGCACAATTTGCAAGCGTTGTTCTTTAGTCAACCTGTTCATGATGAAATGGCAAACCAAACTGAACATAAATGACATTAGAGTTACCAGATTTGACCATAAAATGCCAGTTTTATCTCTATTCAAAAAACAAACCTCTAAAAAAAACACCCAGTATTTGTGCAATAGCTTAACAACAAATTCTTCTGACTGGTAAGCGTATCGGATAAATAATTATACCCAAGCACCATGACGTCATACCTAAATTCTGCAGACATGATCAAATTCATTGCAATTTTGTTCTGTGAATATTCAGGCATCAATAAAGAGCAGTTTGCATGCACCAAAAATATTATGATCGCATTTGAAGTGATTTGCTTGCTGGGTTATTTATTTTTTGTTAACTCTTGCGTCGAATAAAAAGTTTTTTTGGGTTTTATTTCTCCTGTGCAGTTTTCTGTTGTACTTGGAAGTCGAAAAAAATTTTTCGATAATGAAATTTTCATTAGAAGAACTTTCTCGGATGGAAAAATTCCTTTACTCACTTACTTGGGTGGCCATAACAACCCGTTACCGGGTTACGGCCGACCTCAAAAGCTCTCTCCAGGCGCCTCTGCTGCGCGCGCGCCTTTTCCAATCAGTCACACCAAGCGTGGATAGGGTTTCCTCGGCATGGTCTTTCCATCGGAGGCATGGTCTTCCTCTTCGTCGTCGCCCAGCGGCTTCTGCATCAAACACCTTTTTCGCCGGAGCTTCTTCGTCCATACGCACAACATGTCCCAGCCAGCGCAGACGTTGGATAGTGATGCGTTTGACTTTGTCAATGTCAGCGTAGAGCTCGTACAGTTCGTGGTTCATTCGAATACGGTAGTCGTCGCCGACGTGAACAGGACCGAAGATTTTGCGAAGAATTTTTCTCTCAAACACCCCAAGCGTGGCTGCATCAGTCTGCGACACAACCCATGCTTCTGCGCCGTAAAGTAGCACGGGTAAGATGATCGTCTTGTAGAGTGTCAGTTTTGTCGGGCGAGAGAGGTCTCTACTACTCAATTGCTAACTGAGACCATAGTAACACCTATTAGCAAGAGTTAGTCTTCGCTTTTTCTCCAGGCTGACATCGTTTTGAGTGTTCACGGCGGTGCCAAGATAGGTCAATTCCTTGACAACTTCGAAAGTATAGTTGTTCGCAGTAACAAAGGATCGAATACGCCGCGTCTCCCTGTTTGTGGACAGCATATACTTTGTTTTGCCCTCGTTCACCGTCAAACCCACTTTCACTGACTCTTTTTCGATAGCAGAGAACGCAGCAGTAACATCTCGCTTACAACGTCCAATGATATCAACATCATCGGCATATGCAAGGAGCTGGACACTTTTGTAGAAAATAGTGCCATTACGATGTACACTGGCTCTTCGCAACACCCCTTCCATCACAAAGTTGAAGAGGTTGCAGGATAGTGGATCGCCCTGTCTGAAACCTTGTTCGGTATCAAATGGTTCGGAGAGGTCCTACTCTGACGGAGCTGGCTGTGTTGCTCAACGTCATTCTGCAAAGCCGCACCAGCTTCGCAGGTATACCGAACTCAGACAAGGTGGCATACAGGCAATCCCGTATCGGGCTATCGAAAGCTGCTTTAAAATCGATAAAGAGATGATGGGTATCGATTTGTTTTCTGTGGGTTTTTTCCAGGACTTGACGTAGTGTGTAGATCTGGTCTATGGTGGACTTACCATGTCTAAAGCCGCACTGATAAGGCCCAATCAGTGTGTTGGCAAACGGCTTAAGTCTTTCACACAGTACAGTCGACAGGACCTTGTAAGAGATGGCTTTGTTGTTCTTAAGTCGTTGGATCACAACTCGTACCGCGTCATGACTAGGTGGTGGTACGTCCACACCATCGTCGTTGATTGGTGGCATCGGGTTAGTTTCTCCAAAGGCGGGAGTGGTGAAGTCATCGCCAGCAAGCAGCTTGGAAAAGTGTTCCCCACATAATCTCAGTGTACCCTGCGTTTCCTTTACGTGAAATAATTATTTAAGTAAAAAATTTAGCACTGCCAAGTTAGATGCACTTCCTGGGGAATTTCATCTTGAGTTTTAAAAGAAGGTTTTTGAAATTCACTTTTCCTGCCCCAATGACAGCTCGAATACTTGGGATATTGAAAAACTTATTTCAGTTTGTTTATCTTCACAAATAAAATGTTCTTATTTCCAAAGCTCTTCAATAGTTTTTGATAAAAAATATAATTTTGATTAAGAAGATCTCAGGAAGATGAACTTCCCAGCGGCAAATCGATGAAGTGCTCTGAATTTTCATATATGAAAAGCTATACCCTTTGTGTTGCTACTGTGATATTTTGTTTATTTGTTTGCTGGCTGCCTTTTTTGTGTATGGTGTGAGGAATTCATAATTCTGTTTCTTAAAATGAACAAATTGGTATAAAAATGTGGAAGCCCTGCACATCACTACAAAAAGTGAATGGAGCACACATTCCAATTTGCCCACTTCTGCTAAGCATATTTTTTTTTTGTATGAACTGCATTTTGCAGTAATCTAGTTTAATGAGTGTGTACTCATATGCCCTTTGCTGGAGTACACACCGTTGTATTGCAATTGCACTCTACAACCTATAAATAATGCCTTATATGAAGTTTGTAACTGAGATACAAAATCATTTAATTGTTAAAAGTTTAAACTATCTTGTATTGTAGAAGTAATGAATATAATAATGAATCGTAGTAGAAATGTTTTTTTTTTGAAAGACAAAAATAAAAAGAAGGAAACAATATTTAATGTTCAAGTAAAAATACTGAGTTTTTGCCCCATTAAACGGTGATATCTTCCCTTTGTAAACTTTCTTTTTTTCGTTCTTTTATCATATAAAAATTGATTGGCCTTGATTATATTTTATACAAAAGATATAAAAAAGGGTATATCTATTTGTGATATAAAGGAAATTACGACTAGTAGTGTATAGAACATATTCGTCGTCATGGCTGATCATACTTTTAGTATGTACAAGTACCGTACGGTCATTTGTAGATCGTCAACCAGTAGTTGCTAGCTTCGATCGCGAGATCGAAATTTCTCTCGTTCATTTGGCCATCGACAAGAGCAACCAGCAGTCCCACGCAAATTCTAACGAACAATTTATAAAGTTTATCAAAACGTGGTTGTCTATGCAAAAGCTGTACTTTGCACATCTTAATTTTCTATATATACCTTTTAAGCAAAGGTCGACCTAAATTTTAAAACAAATTTCCAAAAATTGCTTATAATAAGGCTGGCTACAGAAAAATTAAGTGAAACTCGATTTTTTTCTACCAAAATTGGTAAGTTTTGTAAAATAAAAAAAAAAAAAAAACAAATTTTCTTAAAGAAATTAGAGGTACATATCTATTTTCTTGTTTTAAATTTCAGCGGAGCGCCCTGCGTGCCACAAGCAGCCGCAGGCGTCGCTCCCAATATTTTTTTGGTACCGAGCAATTTAACTCCAGGATTGGGCATCTTTTTGCATGAAGTGCACCTGCTGCTTGGTCAAGGCCAACCAAAAGATTACCATCGTGCTCTTATATAAAAAGACGGAAAACCCTAAACAGCGACTAGTTCAACGATAAGAAAAAGTGCTAGCTACTCCAGATGTAAATTAGTTACAGTCCACACGACCCTAACTAAAAGCGTGCTTAACCTAACTTTAGTCTACAGTTAAAAGTTATCTAACATTTAAAGATAGTCGTAAGATTCACCTAGGCCTGTCTTTCACAGAGAATTCTGAGTCCAATGCACTCTAATTGAAAACTTTTACCAGAACATAATGTATGTTCACGAATAATTTTTATTTCGAGCCTTAAAATTTAAATTTTTGAAACCTTATTTGGAATGCTAATGAATTAAATATTAAAAGATTTATGGTTCTTAAACCAATTTTTTCAAGAATGCTGTAATATCTACAAACTTTAAAATTCAACTTTATTATTATTAATTTTGAAATCTAAAATATGTGAGTTATAAATTTAAATGGAAAGAAAAGAAATGAAGAAAAACAAAATTAGTTTAAGAATCATGTGGATGGATAATATTTAATTTAATTAATAATTTAATGAAATCAAAACCGAATTAATTTACAAGAAAGAAAAGGAAAAAAAAAAATGGAAGAAAATTTGCATATTCTAAAGTTTTAGGGTTAAAATTAATAAAAGGTGTTGGCATATTAATAGTGCTATAGTTGCAGTGCATCTCAATGCAAAAGGCACTGAAAGATACACCATATTTAAATATTTAATACCTCACGCAGAACCGATGCAGATCTACGAAGGCCTTCAGCGATCGGCGGTAAGCAGAGTTTAAGGTATGTCTTTTTTTTTGTTATTGTAAAACTCAAAGCTTTATTTATGCAGCAATGGAAATGGAATTGCAATGTTCCATTCTCATAGTGTCGCTTTGTTTTTGATCAGCGTTTCACTTTCTCTCTTAGCTTCGGAAAGCTAAAACTCAATATAAAGTTATTTTATGTTTGATCTACTGAGTACGAGTATGCTCTTCAAATTTTACATATTTTGTTTTCAAGCTTGTGCTATGTAATTAGTTTAGCAAAAAGCTGTTTTTGAATATTCTTAATCAAATTTCTAAACAGTAAACGCTGGTTAAAACAACCGAATCTATAATATATTAGCTTTTCTTCTATCTAAAATAACTACGAGATTTATTTTATTGTTGTAATTCAAAAATAACATAAATGCTTTTGGAGTTTATTTTTACAACTATTTGTTATATTATCTTGCCAGAAGTTAAGAATTAAAACCTTTAAATGGTAAGAAAGCTAACCATTCTTTTGCGCTTAAAAGCTTCTAATTTAACCAGAATCAGAACACTTTAAGCATTTACTATAACGATACAATATATCTTTTGGATTATTTAATTACCTATTATTCTTTATTAATTTTTTTTCATTAAGTTCAATTATTTCGTAAGCTTTTCAATTGTGAAACTTGTATTTCAGTCCTCTATATATAAAATGTTATTTGAAATCAATTTTTGATCTTTGATTTTTTTTTTAATGGATATGTGAATTTTCTAGTTACTACCATGAGGCTGTGTAGATTAATTTGAGACAGACCTTTAGGTCTATCGTGGGTTACCGAAACCTATATTTTTTTTCTTTTGGTAACAGGTTGGGTGGGTGTAGACAAAGAAGGCAACACCAACTAGCTCCTTCTTTAAAATTTATGTGCATAGATCTTTATGATTTCACATTGGAAAGTGTGCAGAAATCATTAAAATATAGTTTCAGCCTTTAATTTAAATTCCTATTAGCCCTCTTTTGGATTTTCCCATGATATTACCTATCTGCACCATATTTTGATTATGTGACATTTTTCGTGACTAAAAGCAACCCCACCCCCATTTTCCCTGAGCTAAGACCGAAGCATAGCTAGGTGTGCAGAGCCCACTTTAATGTCATGAAATCTTCGCCAATTTCCATCATGGCTTAGAATCCCTAAAATGTTGTCCATCAATCGTTACAATGGAGCTGTAGGCAGTTCACTTGCTGGCTGCCTCCTTTGGATATAGAGTTGTAGGCAGTCTGTTTGTTGGCTGCCTGCATTGTATATGGAGTTGTAGGCAGTCTGTCTGTTTGCTGTCTGATTTGTATATGGAGGTGTAAGGGGTCTTTCCTGTTGGCTGCATACTTTGTATGTGGAGATGTAGGCAACTCGGTATACTATACAGGCACTTGGTAAGCAATGTTTTAAGGCAATCTGTCTTTCCCTTGCTACACATTGTATATATAGATGTAGGCAAGCTGCCTACAAAGCGGCCATCCCTTTGTAAAAAGCATTTACAGTTGTGGCTGGGGTTGTGAGCATTACTGCCTACAATGAGTATAGCTATTCATCGATGTTGTGTATAAAATAGATTTATATTGCCAGTGCAACATAACATCAAAAAATTTATGATTTTTCATATTTAAATGAAAATGATATGTGATGTTTTTTTATTTGTGTTTTTGGAACAAAATTTAATAATAACAATATTTTTGTACAGAGCTTCTTGTTCAGTACTTTTAGTGCAAAAAACAACAAAAAAATTACAACTAGTATAAGCAGCTCGTTGCCCATTTTAATGCATTTTGCTTGTAATTTTTTTGTTGTTTTTTGCACTAAAAGTACTGAACAAGAAGCTCTGTACAAAAATATTGTTATTATTAAATTTTGTTCCAAAAACACAAATAAAAAATTACCCTCGGTGAGCTCGCCGATATTTACATGTAGCACTTGCAACTTCGTTCGGATCGCCAAAAAAGCGGACAACGAAGCGCTCGTCAAGAAATGTGTGATATCAAAGAGATTACAAGGTCAATTGCATTAAGATGTAGAAGTTTTTGTTTTGTTTACTGCTGTGATTCTTAACAGATCAACGCAAGAAACATTACATAGTAGGCTTGTAGAACTACTATACTTCGGCTAACAAAGCTTACTGATGATATGACGTAGCGGTCATTGAAACTAGTATAAGCAGCTCGTTGCCCATTTTAATGCATTTTGCTTGTAATTTTTTTGTTGTTTTTTGCACTAAAAGTACTGAACAAGAAGCTCTGTACAAAAATATTGATATGTGATGTTGTTATAAAACCTCGGCATCAATCCATATTTACTCCCATACAAGCCATATCTTCCATATCTAAAACCATTTGTTAAATTTTCTAATTTGCCAATTGACAACAGGCTTGATGATAAAGTCAGAGAACTTTACAGATACATGTTGTTCTTATGCACATAGCAAAGAAGTTAACTGAGATTCGACAATCCAAATAAATTTTCAAATTATTTAGAGATGAGGCAAAAGTTACAATTGGGTGAGTGGTGTATATGAAATAGTTGTTGCCAACGGCTTACACGCAAAACTCACTACGTAAAAGTACAAAATCTTCGGAAAATATATTACTCATTTTAAATTGGCGTGAATTTTTTTCTGAATGCCATATGCACCACCATTTTAAATAAAACTATATATCTCCTGCAATTTAAAAATAGAAAAATATCTTGCGATCAAGTACAATTTTCGTTTATGTAATTATTGCTATTCTTATGATTTTTTACACTTTATGAGTAAATTGGATAACATTTTATTGCCATTGCATTTATTTGGCAACCAAACAAATTTCGCAGTAATACGACATCACACAAAAGAATAAGGAAAATACCAAAAATAAGACCACAATAATAATACAGAAGTGTAGTCTTTGCTTCTGTAGTCGTTGTTGTTATTTTTGCCGCTTTTGTTTCTTTTTTACTTCACATCCATGCCATTTACGATTGTGGCTAAGGTCCTGTATTTTTGTATTGTAACTTTATTACGTAAAGTGTAGCCACAAGCTGATTTTTCTTTTTTATTTGGCTTTCGTTATATTCGCAATTCTTTATGTGAATTTTTATTTATTTCAGTCTCTTTTTTTTTTTGTCGGAGTATCGTTTGTTTGAACTCTACCGAGACATGAACGTTGAATTTTTCGTGGAATGCTTACGAAGATTAGGGCATTTACAAGGTTGCACCATCGGTTGGAAATCTTATCAAGGATTGCCTTCGTAGTAAATTATTTGGATTTTTTGTTGTTTTTGTTTTTGCAATGCATCAAACATCAGTTACACCAAAAATATATTTCATTAAAGCTGGTTTTTGATAAATACTCAAATTAAATTTGATAACATCAGTGCGACAACAAAGTCTACGATAAAGGGAAAGTTTTTAAGTCCCACAGCAAATAATATTTTTGCGTGAGACTCCTACATAAACTCCCGTATGAAGTAGGTTTTTTATATCTTAATTCATGCTCTCGTGCGATTTCTTCAATTTCATTATGGAGGGGATCGTACGAAAAGCCGGTGTGCATCATAATGGCACCATTTTCTTCAAAGGTGTTCAGTTCCTTGCGTACGCTGATGATATTGATATTATCGGTCGGAGTAAGAGAGATGTTACTGCTGCTTTCACTGCTATTGAAAAGGAATCAGCCAAAGTGGGTTTGACGGTAAACGAGGGCAAAACGAAATACATGATGTCTACTAACAACAACAAGAGAGCACGGGATCTAGACTCTCATGTTACAGCGGGCAACTGTAAATTAGAAGTTGTCAAGGAATTAATTTACCTTGGCACTGCCGTAACCAGCAAAAATGATGTCAGTCTGGAGATTAAGCGGAGAATAACAATTGCTAATAGGTGCTACTACGGTCTCAGTAAGCAATTACGTTGCAGAGCTCTCTCTCGATCGACAAAGCTAACACTCTACAAGACGCTCATTCTACCTGTGCTTCTTTATGGCGCTGAGGCATGGGTGGTTTCGACAACAGACGCAGCCGCTTTTGGGGTGTTCGAGAGGAAAGTTCTCCGCAAAATCTTTGGTCCTGTTCGAGTTGGCGACGACTATCGCATTCGAATGAACCACGAGCTGTATGAGCTCTACGCCGACATTGACATAGTTAAGCGTATAACAATACAGCGACTACGCTGGCTGGGTCATGTCCATCGTATGGATAAAGAAGTTCCAGCGAAAATGGTATTCGAAGTGAAGTTTCCCGGTCAACGACGAAGAGGGAGACCATGCCTCCGGTGGATAGACCAAGCTGAGGAAGCCCTAACCGCGCTTGGCATTAACGATTGGAGAAGGCGCGCCCAAAACAGAGGCGCCTGGCGAGAGCTAATGAGATCGGCCGGGTTCCGGGTTCCGGGTTGTTATGGCCATCTAAGTAAGTAGGTAAGTAAGTAAGTAAGTAAGTAAGTATGACAACCCATGTAGACAAAACATGTGGCTTGTATGAAAAACGCATAACACGCAATTAAAAATTCTGTGGATACAAGGCATAACAGCTAAAGTAAATTTGTGAACACGATACAAAAAGCATAATAAGAGAAACAATAAATTTAGGACGTTTCGCTAATTCTGTAAAAAATTTCATTCGGCAAAAACATCGCACTCCATTCATTTGACAGAGGAGAATTGGATCTGGTATTCTCAAAAATTTAGTTTTTGGGAAGATAATGTCGCGTCAACTTACTGCCTATAGTATAAACAGGTTTCTCCACTGGGAGAAACTCCGGTTCTGAGGATTAATTATGTCGCTTGAGTAAGTTTTATGTGAGAGCAAGTGCGACAATTCATTTATTTTGTTTACATCTTATTGAGCAACAAGTGATGTCGCAAAAGAAGGCACAGGTTTACTTTCGGTCCAAGTCGTCATTTTCTTGTTTAAGTTTTCCAAAGAAATTATTTTTAGAAAAGGAAGACCACTCGAATTTAGTTCTATACCTATTACCACCTAAATTTTGGATGTGCTATCCAATACTGAAATGTGCTTACTGAAATACTTAATTTAATGAATGTCACTCCTAAACTTATAGATAATTCAATGAGTTAAAATCTTAAAATTCTTGAAATACCACTTTTTATTGAAATATGTGCATGTGAAATTTGCCAAAATAAATTATTTGGACCTCCAGATGTTCCTCTTATCCCACTTTTTCGATGGCCCTGGGTATAAGAATAGGAGTTATGCTAATTTGTCTTATGATCACCGATAAGTTGTTATTATTCCACAGAAATAGATTGGTGCATCAACCTCTTGATAGCACGTGTCTCACGTTTTTAAAATACACGTGTTTTTCGAGTTCGACCTTTGAAATGCGAAATGCACGGAGTTCGTGCGTAATTTACAAATTTGTTTCGAAACACGTCAGCTCTAATTTCAACGCTAGTTAAGTTCTTTTGATAATTTCCAATCTGTATCAACTGCATCTGAATAAACCAAAATAGTATTGCATTCAAACGTTAAATAATTTTTTTGTCTATCTGTTTTATGTTCAAAAAAAAAAATTATTTTATTTTGTTCAAAAACTTTGATCGAGAAATTAGTTCGCGCAGCACGTTAATACTGTTAGGTTTAATTGATAATATTCTCTTTAATAAAAAAGCGAAAAGTCATGAAAATTAAATATTTCAACCAACTTTTCTATCCTTGACGTAGTTTTTCTCCTCTCAAATAATATCAGGAGTGGCAGAAGCGAAAGATGCTTGGAAATTATTTTTAATTGAATTAATAACCATATCACCCACCACAGATTTCAACAACATCAAAAGCAAATTGAAATGGTGTGGCTGACTCCTTACAAATACAAAAAGAGCTATTTTTTTTTCTTGCCATTGTTTATTATGGGTAGCAGTAAAAGCCAACAGTGCGCAAACTTCCTCGAAAAAAAGCAGCTGCTGTTTTGTGAAATCTACAAAACAAAGAGATTTTGTCGAAACTTTTTGCTTCATAGAGCCTCCGCTGCGGTTGTCTGTCATAATTTCTAATACTCGTGCGGCTGCTGTAAGTACGAGAAATTCCCACACTCATCGCACAAAAAAATGACAGAAGTGTAGTTAATGCTTGATAAATGATTCGCGAAATATCCATCCATTCATTCATCCATTTGGTTATATTTTTTTTTCCTTTTTGGGTTTCTTTTTCAAAAGGCTTTCAACTACAACTGTGTGTGTCTGTATTGCGGTTGTAGTGGTACGCCTGAATCAAATGCAATTAATTATTCGGAACATTTTGACAGAGGTTTCAAATTTCCCACGAATTTTAAATTAAGATGCGTGCTAAAAATTCCACCGTTAATGTTAATCCACAGTTGTATGCCAATAATTTATTGGTGAAGTTATTTTGTGTATGGAGTTAATTTGTTTATTTATGAGGAAACTTTAAACGTCAACGTTCAGTTTTGGGATACTTGATGATTTTGACTTTGTTAAATTTTCAATATGTAAAAGAATTGAGTGCTTGCATTTAAACTATAGGGAATTTTACCAGTATTTTAAAGCTTTATGTCTCTGCCAGAATTCAAAGCGACGCACACTGGGGTAATTCGTGACAATTTTGCGGATTAATTCAAAAATTAAAACTCAAGATACATATGTATTTGTTTTTGACACCGGGTTAAAATATATAAAATTCTGCATCACTGGTTGAAAAAATTGTTGCAAAATAATTTACCGTATTCTCGCAATGTACTCTGACAGTTTGCATTTCTTTTCATTTTGTGTGCGCACAGCGATAAACGTAATATTTTCATTACGTTAAAACGATTTTTCTTTGTGAATTGGCAAATAAAGTTTAAAATGATGATGAAGCCTTCTTATTCAAGTATTTTGGTAATATAGTGTGTATTTTGTTTTGTTAAAAAATGTTTAGAAATATTTTGTTTGTTTTTTTCCGAAAGCTTAAAAATTAATATTTCGCATTCTTGCCAATCGGTCAGTTATCTAAAGAAGCTCAGGAAGCCAGAAATAAAGATTTTAAGGCTTTTAGGGAACATTTTTTTCCGAAAATACAGCAGAGAAAAAACAAACGAAGACATTTTGAACAGGTTTCTTATCAGTTCTGATCCTATTGTATCCAGTAAAACTAAATTGCCGCAGAAAAAGTCAAGAACATGTCAACAGAAGCATTGGAGTTGTAAAGGGCGTCTGGGAGTTTTTCGAAAAGTAAAAATACATTTTTTTAAAAATTTTTATTTGAAGCAGCATTTTATCCTAGACCAACATTTTTTTTACATAATTAAAGTATAACTATTCAAAATTTATTTCTTAAATTTTGGTCCAAAAATATTTGTCAATAAATTAGAAAACTGCAATTCCGTGAACGACCTCAAAATTTGCGGTGAGCAAGATATCTGGAGACTGGTTCATCCGAAAAAAGAAAATTAATTTTTTTTCGGTTAAAAAAACAGTTTGGGGCGTTTGATCGTTCGATTTTTTTTTTGGAAACATATTTTTTGACTTATAGCCTAAAACAACCTCAAGTTTGTGCGCAAAAAATTAAAATTTTCTTTGTATGCCCGCCATTTTGTCAAAAATTAATATTTTTCAAAAAGCAACGATCAAACGCCCAAGAACTGTTTACTTAACTGGAAAAAAAAAACTTTATTTTTTTTCGGATGAACCAGTCTCGAAATATCTTGCTCACCGCAAATTTTGAGGTCATTCACGGCATTCCAATTTTGTAGCTTACCGAAGAATATGTCTGGACAAAATGCAGCTCCAAAAAATAATTTTAAAAAAGTTTATTTAATTATTCGAAAAACACCCAAACAAAACACCCAAAACACTTTTTTGGGTTTTTTTAATTTTTTTTTTCTGATTTTTTAGTTTTGATTCTTGGCAATTATGAGGAAAACTTTCTGAAAGATTTATGGAGTAAAATACGCATGAAAAGTATTTGCCTGGAAAAAATAACAATTCTGGTACAAAAAATCACATTTAAAGTAACAAAATAATATTATCAAACGGAGCTCCCTTCATCCCTTTACCAAATTTTTAGAACTTAAATAAAACAAATAATAAAAAATTCATTTTTCAAAACCTGAAACGGAATATCAGAACGAAGTCGTTGTGTAAGTGATTATTTGTCGCATATGCTATATAAGAAAACTGTAGTGTGACCATGGTACAATCAGTGCATTGCATTTGATATGCCACTAGTTGTAGTATAGCGCATTGCTACCTAACTCACTTGCACTACTCTTTCTTGCAGAGTCAACGTAAATTGTTCAATTCATAAGTGTGCCAAAAAGGTTCTTATTACATTGTTGGACAATTCAGTGTGTCACTGGTGCAAGAAAGAGAATGTAAATAAGAATAACAAAAATTGTCTTTTAATGCAACATATGCATTTTTCTCTATTGAGTTTTTTCATGTTATTGAGTGCAATTGCACAAAAGGAGCGGCGCTTAGATATGCTCATAGGAATATTATTATATTGTAATTTCATATAAATAAGAGAAGTTTAAGTTTCAAAAGTTAGAATAAAATAAATAATGTTTTATTTTCTTTTCTTTGCGGCCATAAGAATCACCGCGTGGCGCGCAATTGTTAATATGCCAAAACTGTGCAAACCTACAAACCTCACTTTTTCTATAACCCCACAAAATTTTAAATATGTATAATAAATGAAAACTCACGTGATGAACTGGCGTCTGAGATAGAAATAATATCTATAGGTTTTAATTCCTGTTGTAAAATCTAATATTTCTGCACAAATTTCATCTTTTGAATTAATTTTTTATACGAAAGCTCTTATATACAAAAAACAACTCTAAAAGCTGAGCTATTCGAAATATAACACTTATTTTTATAAAAAATTATATGCCTTTCTTAAAACTTAAAAACATCATACCAATCTCAAATACCAAATTGCGTGTCTCCATTATATAAAAAATGTTAATGGTAAATTTTTCAAAATTTATTTTATACATAAATTTTTGATTATATTATTTTATATAAGTAAACACTTACGATAATCATTTCAAAACACTTAAACTTTTAACGTGTAGCGTTTTCAGAATATTAAGTTGAAAGTTAAAAAACACAGTTTTCTCTTTTATTTGAAATAAAAACTAGTTTTCAAAACATTTCAGAACTCTAACCAGTAAAGTGAAAACTAAAGAAAACTTTATATTATTCAACATGACGTATGCGAAACATTTAACTATTTTAACAGCAAAAGTCACTCATACTCCCAGTCAATCTTTCAGTTTTCAATATCATTTACAAATTGATTTCTACTATTTTTTATTCAGTTCCTAAGCTTTCCCCTAAGCGATGTACTGTGGAACATCACACATACACACACTCCAAGGACTTAATAAACGAGCAATACAAACGACACACTGTATCATTTCGACTTGTATGATGATGATGATGCAGCTGCCTGTGTTGTAACAAAGGTGTTACTTTGATGTGGGAATACTAAGAAACGAGTGGATAATAAACTAAGGTGTAGTAAAAATGTAAACACACAAACACGTTCATCGTCATTGCAAATAAATGGAAAGCATACAACCGCACCCACACATACACATTTAAGACTTTAACTGACACAACTAAATTTCAGCTTAAACTGTTTGCTTCAATTGATATTACTGGGCAAAAATACCAAAAAAAGATAAAAAATTTCAATGTAACAATGTTTTTTTGTTTTGTTTTTGTTGTTTTCATTTTATTTTATTATTCTTGTTCTTGCTGCTGTACACGTGCTTAGAGTGCAGGTACTCCCATAAATGTTCTCGTGTATGTTCACAATGTCCCATATTTTTGCTGAAACAAATCTTCGTGCATAAAATTTAAGACATGGATGATGTTCAAATAAATGTGACAACTACGACGAGTCCTTTGAGTCTAATCTAATTTTTTGAAAAAATAAAAAATTTTTCTTGCTTTTTGTTTAAGTTTTTTATTTTTGAGTTTTCTACGCGGAACTGCTCTTGCTTCTTTTCACCGTGGAATAGGTAAGTTATTTTGCGCTTACTTATATTTATGTTGAGAAAATAGCGAGTGAGTGTAAGTCGATTTACACTCACGGTCTCAAAATGGCTTCAAATCTCTCTCACTATCCTTGTGAAAATTACTTCACCTTTTAAAATTACACCATGAAACAAACAGAAAAAAAAACGCACTCACACAAACAAATTAACTGAAACTGTTTTTTGTGTTTGCATGTTTGAACTTTATTAGCTTGATATCAAATGATAACAACACGAAGATTTTTACTGGAGATTAAGACCAAGTGCCAAAAGATTAAAACTGAACTAATTTGATCAAAATCTATCCAGTAGTTTTTACGTGATGCGCGAACATCGCGGACAGAGCTTTTATGTATAAAGCAAAACTAACATGCACAGATCTTCTAATTTATAATGCAAAGTGTCAGCATTTTGCGTTACTGTCACCTATTCATATCAATTAAGTTTTCATCTTTATATGAACGTTATTCGGTTGCTAGTTGTCACTTCTTGTTATTATTGTTTAAGCTGTTGTTGTTATTGTGGTGTTTTTGACTTGTACTTCTTGTAGTTGCTTGTTGCAGTTGGTTGTGTGCGCACACTATTGTCACACACAAAAGCTTCAGGATGCTTAGCGGCAGTTGGTGTACGCCAACTGAGATTTGAGGTCACAGGGCCGTTATAATTTCCACAAAAATTAAAAGAATAAAACCATTTATTACAGTAGTGTTTGTGCATGTCTATGTGCAAAAGTTCAAGAAGCAGCACCAAGTGTCAAATGTGAATTAAGGATGCTGGCACAACAGTAAGAAATGACACCAACAACAGTTAAAGCAAAAAAAAGGACAGCATTGGTATGCTGGGTCCGCCATGTTTTTCATTATTTATTACAATGAGACAGTTTTTAAAATGTCTCTGCTTATGTTGTAGTGTTTGTAAACAAAATTTTGTTAAATTCAATTTAATTAGTGAAGTTATTTGAATGATGGAATTAACAAAAAAAAGGGACAAAGTTGTGGAAATAATAAATGAGGGACACGAAGTATTTAATTAAAATTGGGGGGAACAGGCAACAGTTCTTTACGTTTGGAAATACATTTTAATATCAACTCAAAAACTTTACTAAAAATTTTATTTTTTTTTTACAAATAACAGCGCTTTAATATATGGCCTGCTTTTAAGTAGGAGATGCCTTATAACTTATGTTTTTAAAAATTTATTGGAATAAACATAAAAATACAATTGACTTTTCGAAAATTGAATAATGAAAATTATTTAACATCTTCTTAAAATACAAAAATTAAAAACATTTTTTACAAAACTAGAAATAATTAAATTTTCAAAGTAAATTGGGACAAGTGTTTTATGTGGTATAATTGTAAGTAAAAGTGTAAATGTAGAAGTGTAAATGTAGGAGTGTAAATGTGGGTCACTACAAATATAATTGATGTGCTAAAGGAAACGTTCGTTACAGATTTATTTAATTAAAAATAAATTATTAAGGCAATGTTTTCTGATTTCAGTCATTAAAACACTATACAATAAACAATATAAGTTTATACTCGTAACCACAACATTAAGACAGAAATAAAAACAAAACCTTTTGCTGTTTAAGTATTTCCTCTTCCGGTTCATGTACAATTTACACTTCATGCAAGTGTGGTTTTTTCGAATGCGAGACACAAGGCGCAGCACTTTAATTGTGTTGTCGTAAAATACAAAGGATATTAAGGAAGCTCAAGTAATAAATGAACGGAAGCACTTGAAATTTTTGTTGCTCACAAGACATTTAGAAATTAAAATAGCTCTTTGTAATAAGATAATTAATTTATTTTCTATTTCAAACATCGTACTAATGCTCTTATATTAAATAGACATTTTTGCAACGCAGTCTCAACTAACCCTTAGTGGCACCATGGAGTTGTGAGCGACCCCACGTAAATTCAAGTTTGGCCTCATATAGCACAAATAATTTTTTGAAAAATATCCCTAATAATCATTGGATTTCATAAAGTAGTCATCTCAACACTCGTCCACAGTTACAAAGCTTGGAATTGAAAATTTGCTTTTTTATAAATTGTTTTTCAACGTGGGGTTGTGAAATACCCCAAGGTGTCGGATCGTTATAAAATTGAAGTGGTGCCGCTAATTGTTAAAAAAACTAAAAAAAATTTTTCCTGTTTTTCTCTGACGATTAATGCTATGCAAACGATTAAACATACGTGACCCAAACGTAAAGTCAAGAAAAGCACATGCCCTATAATAAACTAAACTTTTTTAACAAAATATTAAAAGAAATAGATTCCTAACACCTTCGAATTTAAATTTTATGTAAATTTGACCATAAAAGATTATAAAAATCTGTATTCCTTCACATGGAAAACATTGCCCAAAACAAACAAAAAAGTTCGAGTTTTTTGACAAAAACTTCATGTTTCAAAATATGACTGTTTCAATCGACTGAACTTATGCAGCCCATGGCAGTAGTATAAATCCCGTCAAAGCTTATAAAGTTCAGTCGCGAAATACATGTAAGTACACTGTGCTGATATTTGATCTGAACTCTTCCAAAAATGCACTGAATTTTGTAAAAATGATGCGCTGTCTTGTGATTATTTTTAATCTCATGCTGCAACAGCAAGTGCGCGAGGCTAGAATAAATACGGAAGGCACAATCTTTAAAAATGGTTTTCCAATAAGGGTGGTATGCTCTCAATTCGACATTGTGGATATATATGAAATTCCAAAATCTTATATCTTTGTCAGTTGCATTTGATAAGTCTAACAATCGTTGTTTTTTTCGTTCAATTTTCCGATATCTTTTTTATGGTTATCATAATCGGCCTTGTGTCCTCACTATTCGTCGAAATTTTAAAAGTTTTTATAGTTATTTTACGTCGCACAATGTTTGCGTGGCAGTTAGGCATAAGTAACGAATCTTATACCAGCTGATATTGCTACTCTTCAGCCATATGCTGATAAGGACCGATATTTACGTACACTGAGGGAATTAATTTCTAAAATAGAAGTAGAATTTACGTTGAATCAAGAAATCGTAGTACGATTCTCGTCCAAACAGATTATTATTTAATTCAAACACTTGCTTTACTTGATTCAAGAATCACTTAAAACAAAAAAGCATAATTATTAGAACTTCTGAGAATCAATCAGAATTTTTTTCTAGAATCCAGAAACAATAATTAGACCTTTAAAAAATGAATAAGAAATTTTTTCTGGCATCTAGAAATAGTTACTAGAACTTTCAAAAATAAATAACAACTCGTTTCTGGAGTCGAGAAATCATTACTAGGGGTTCCAAGATAGAAAAAGAAATTACTTCTTGAATTGAGAAATAGTTAGTAGAACTTTCAAAATAAGAACAACCACTTCTTTCTTGAATCAGAAAAATAATGTTCGATAGCAGAAAATACAGCTCAATCCGAGAAAAAAATTAATAAATCTTAGAAAATTGGTTAACATCAACCGAAATGTTTTCGTACATCAAGTTTTTTTTGTGGTATCGTGAAAAGGTTATTTGGTTGTAATTTATATATATTATGTATGTATCTATGTATGTATGTAAGTATGTATATGTTTTGTATATGATAAGCATATATATATGTACTAAATAAATTACATAGGTACATACAGATATGTATTTTAATTACACAAATATGTATTTTACACACAGCCTAACATACAATATTCAAGGAACAAAGTACCTGAAATAAAAATAATTTTAAGTACCAAAAATAAAGATTAATGTTTGTAAATAATTTTTTTATTTTCATGGATTGATCACAAATTATCAAAATGAATCACAATGTGCTGCAGTTTCACCAACAAATACACTATCAAAATCCTTTTTGTTTTTATTTGAAATTGTGGTGTTCCTGCATTGTTCAGAATCTTACAGGTATATACACATTTGCGTTGAGGATCTTTTGGATGTGCGTAAATCCGCGTTGCTACATATCCAACTGGATAAATCCAATTTTGACCATGGAAATTAGGATTAACGGAAACTATCTATCCTGACGTATTGCGTGGGGGACGTGCAAAAGTACCGCCTAAATTAATTGGGTAAATGGGTTTGCCAGCTGCATCAAGGGAGAATTTTTCACGTGGACGAGTGGCTCTCATTTGTTTTTCATGTTTTGTGATAGATGTAGATTTTGCTGGTGTAGTTGCAGTTGTTTCTGGCTGTACACGCTTTTCAGGCCCACGTTTTTTGGCACATGTTGCTGTACATTCTCAATTTCTGTTGCCATTGTTATTGACTCCTGTTCTTTATCTTGTTGTTGCTGTTTTTGAAAGTAACTCATGACGCATAAGTCTCCTGATCAAAAAACGGCTTTCCTCACGTGCAATAGTCAATTCAGACTGTACTTGTGATACCTCATCGCAGAGTGCTGGATTTTCCTGTACAAAATTAAATCGCTGTTAGAAAATAGTTTACATCTCCACACAAATTGTTTCCTTTCTTACAAAAACTACATTCTTGATTCTCCTTTTTATTTTTTTATACTTTGATTTGTATTTCAGGTTCATCACTCTTGTATATTGACTTATTTGATAAAGCATCTATTGCGGCTTTGACATCTTAAAAATTAATTACTTTCTTTTAAACGGCAAAAACTAAAATATAAGCGTAGTGTTGTTTTAAATAAATGACAGTACGATGTATAATAATGAAAAATATTATTTTCATTCATTTCAAAATGACATAGTAATATACATATGATAGTTTCGTATTTGTACAATAGGTGACATAGGTTTTGTTTACAAGAAAAAAATTTTTGAATCAAGAAAGTTTTAAGTTTGTTTAGATCAAAACATAGTTCAACTAAAATTTGATTGAATCGAATCTCGTTGCTTTGAATACATTTTAAAAATTGTAGAAAACCCAAGAAATTTTTACTTGTTTCAAGAACCTCACTACTGATTCAAACTCAAGCAGATAATACGTGTTATCAAATAAAAAGTACTTAATATTAGAAAATTCGAATACTTCGAGTATAAAAAGTGACTAACAATATACTTCTTAATATAAGAAATTATAGCTTGTGTAGCTGCAAAGTGTAATTTATGTGTATCAAGAAAGCGTTTCTGAATCTGAGTAAAAATTAATCAATACGAATAAAACAAGATTAAATTAAAAACAATTTGTTTGTTTTTGGATTTTCTTAGTTTGAGAAACGAAATGGATTGATTTAGAAAATATCATTCTCTCCGTGTATTTCAAGGCGTTCTGGACTGGCTGGCAAACAATCAGCTGACATGAAAATTTTTAATAATCGTAGTCTCTTTTATATACATACAGTGACTTACAAAATTGTTCACAAAAAAACATATTTCTGGTTTTAAAGCTGTATTTTTTTTTGTGAAAAAGGTTTTAAAAAAAAAGTATTCAGAAAACTTGCAAACTATTTATTCTAGCTAAAAAAAATTAAAACTAAAATATTACACGTTTTGTTTAACTTGGGTAGTTATTTTTATACTTAGTCTTTTGTGAACAGTTTTGTAACTTAAAGTAATAAAAACATTTTAAATCATTTTTTAATATTTTATGTGGCCGCTTTTGGCTTCAGTGGTGAAGTGTACTTTCTTAGGTATACTTGATTTCAGTTTGTCTAGTATTTGAGTACTGGTCAATTGGTCCATTGGCGACCTTCCATAGCTCGTTCAGATTTTGTGGGGTTATTTGACTCGTGGGTATTTTTTTTTCAAAAATATTCCATAAATTTTCAATGGGTATAATTTCCGGTGACTGTGCTGGCCAATCCAAGCAGGTAATATTTTGGTCTCAAAGCCTTTTCATTGTAATTTTAGCCATATACTAAATCCTACAAAGGGATGATATCGTATGGCTCGTAGCCGAACTATTCCTGACTGGGTGAGCGTAAGGCCACATATATTAACATATAAATCCTTGCTGTTTGCACAGGCTTATAATATTGTGTACAACGAAGAATTTATCTTTAAGAAGACTCAGACATTGCTGGTGAACATGATATCAAAAAATGGCAGAATTTCAAGAATAAAATGGAATATTAAATGTTTTACGCTCAAGGAAGCCACAAATAAAGGAGAAGAATACTTTTGCTTTTATACTCGAGGTAGGTAAGATTCACTTTGTGGCCTTTGTTGTTTTTTGAAAACTTACAAGATAACGCTTGAGGAAAACAAAATTTGTATTTGTAGAGTTGTAAATTAAATTAAATTGAATATCCTTTGTTTACCAACAGCATCATTGGTTGTGCCAAGGGTATTGTTATGCTTAAACATGATTTTCGCGATTAGCTGGCAGTTTTATTGACATACAATCTACGCAAATTGAAAACTATTGCGAAAAGCATTTAATAAATATGTATACCCTACTTACCCAACATAAATCTATCTATCTATCCATAAAGTAAATTTGGACTACAAAGCTTAACATAAAACCATATATGTACCATGAGTAGCACATAATGCAAATCCCTCATTGTTATTAAAGTAGCAGCAGAAAATATGTCAAGTTCAAAATTTATGAGCCGCTACTTAATGATTACAGTGAAAGAAAGAAAGCTTTATTTGACTATGCACTAAGTTTTATACTTCCTATCAATAAAATAGCATTTATAAAAATCTTTAATAACTTAACACGGATTCGCATGCCTCTGACGTATAGCAGTTGGAATCAGGGGAGCAATAAATATTTTATCAAAGCAATCGATGTCTTTTTGCAAAACTTTCAGATATATTTTGGTGTGGGCGTTTTAAATATCAGTTAAGAAAATTGGTTATTTGATAGTTTGACATAGTTTTATTATGTTGATTATCTTACTCATTTTACTTTACGCTATTTCGTATAGCCAATAAGCCGTTATATTTATAATTTATTTCTAAGCCTGTGACTTTGCTCATATTCTGGCAAGTATTTTTGATTAATGTTGATAACATTCTTTCATTTATATGAAAACGGCCAGTTAAAATTAGGAATTGCAAATTCTCAGGAGGCTGCATCCATAATCGCTCAAAAACAAAACTTCCAAATGCAGAAAAATTTTGTTGGGCTCTTACGTATTTGGTTAATTTCTTCATAGTGATTTAATTTGATTTAGTTTTAAATTTCAATCAGCTGGTGTGAGACTTTGCGAAATTTAACCTCATGATCAAATTTTTCGTACGCATCAGCGGAACCTTTTTAGCGGTTATTCCCGGAAGGTTTGGCTTCTGCAAACGACGACGAATTGTAGGAGCGCTTACAATATATCCGATTTTGATTTTCTTATATCATCAATATCTTATGGAATAACTGTGGCCAACGCGAAAAAAAAGCTTAGAAAAGTTTGTATCATCTCTAATTTCATTGAAAATAATGTTTTACTAGACAATTACGTCGAAATCTTGTATAAAAAATAAAATTTTATACGATCCATTGGAAGAAGATTTTAGTCATAAAAATATATACATAAAAAAAAGTTTTTTTTAGTCAATACTCAAAGTATTCCTAAGCCCTGAAAGCTAGTAAGCTGGCGAAATGTTATTCTTACGAAAAAAATGATTAGATATCTTTTTGTTAAAAACTCTGTTTTTTCCAGTGGTCTTGGTCCCGTTTGTGTAAGACTTCCTTTAAAGAGTCATAGACGAAACTGTTTAGGAAAGCATTCTCTCCCATGTTATTCCCACCGATAGCTAAAGACCACCACCAGTAAATATAAATATTATGAGCTCACCTTGCACCAGCATTTTTCGTATATGCACCTGCACAATTAAATCTGTTTGGAACAACAAAAAATTGAATCACACTAAAGTGTCGAAAAAAAATAATTGAATGATTTTGCAATATTAAAATAGAAAATCCGTGTATTTTCAATGTTTTCCGGGCAATTTTAAATTGTTTATAAGATAAAGAAACTGAGGTAAAAATAATCATTGATTCGAATTCCACGCCTGAAAGTAGCCCAAAAACTACCCATATTTGTTAGAAAGCGCGTAACCTTGCCAACTTTTTGAAATCGATATTTTTTTTTTAAAAATTGACAACTTCAAAAGGCCGGCGCTCATCCAGGATTCAATATAAATGAAAATCCTTTGGTGGGCTTTGTAAAAACGTGTAACGCTATAGATATCCGCGGACATATATTGAACATTTTCACCACGTAAATTTTTACGAAGTTTCGTTCTTGAATTCATTTTTCCTCACAAGAACCTTGTCATGGTGCTCAAATACAATACCAAAATGAAAGAAATATGAAGTTTGTATAATAACACCCTACACCGAGGGTATATTCACTTTGTCTTTCCGTTTGTAACACATAGCAGGGGGCGTGGCAGGTATGGAAAAGTGTATATATTCTTGATCAGCGTCACCACCTGAGTTGATTTAGCGATATCCGCCTGTATGTCTGTCTGTCTGTCCGTCTGTTGAAATCAGACTTACGGGAAAACCAAGAAAGCTAATTGAATGAAACTTTCCCACGCTATTGAAAATGGACGAAAACGGTTCATGGACACGCCTACCGCCCATACTCTATGTATATTTACCCAGGTCAATTTTGAAAAAAGTTGCATCGATTTTGATGAAACTTGGTGGGTTGGTGCACATGTAGCTTATGCTGGGTTTCAAGTTTCCAAATGATGGTACAGGGGCGTGGCACAGCCCTAAATTTTATCATTTATACTACCATATCTTGTAAGTCCTTCAAGATATTGCGATGAAATTTGGTAAACGGATACATATCAAATATATTTTGAATTTTGATAAAAGTGGGCGGAATCGAAAAAGTGGGCATGGCACTTTTCAACTGTTAAAAATTTTTATTCCGTATATCTCAAAGTTGGCACAAACGATTTTCATAAAAATTTCAGAGAAGATGCCGCTGAAAGCAGTCATCAATACAAGCTTAGTCATTTTACTGAAAAAACTCGTTAAAGGGCGTGGCACCGCCCACAATATTTATAAACGTTATATTGAGAGAACTACCAACGTAATCGTTATGAAATTTTCTGAGGTAGATATACTTGCTATAAGTTCTCTTATTACAAAAATTGGGTCCAATAGTATCTGTGGGCGTGGCACCTCCCATATAAGCAAAAAACGTTTATTGTTATAGATAGTGTGCTATGAGAGTAATCTTCATAAAATTTGGTGTATAGAAGTCAGTTGCTATAAGCTTTAAAAATAAATGAATTTTGACGGGATTGCATCAGTGGGCGTTGCACCTCCCATAAAAATAAAATACGGTAAGTGGCATTTTTATCGAAATATGTGAGCAATCATACTAAAATTTGGTGTTAGTGGTTTGCTTATGAAAACCTATTTCTGGATCAAAACCGGGCTGGATTGTACCAGTGGGTGTGTCACCGCTCTAAATTTTAAATTTAACTACAGCATATATCGCAAACTATACAAGATGTCGTGCTGAAATTTAATATGAGGAAGTCGATCACAAATATAATTTATTCAACCAAAAGTGGGCAGAATTGGAGAAGTGGGAGTGGCATATTTCAAAATTTTCATTTCTATTCGATTTTTTCAACATTTTCCATATTCTTTCAACTTTTTCAACCCTTTAACTTTTTCCAATATATTCTATATGTATTTGTTCGACTTTTTCAATTTCTTTTAACTTTCTTCATATGTTTCTTTATTTTTTCGACTTTTTCATCAATTTTGAATAGTTTAAAATTTTTTCAACCTTTTTCTTTTTTTTTTAGAGTTTTTCAACCTCTCTCAACTTTTTTCAACAGTCTGCATATATTTTCGACTTTTTCAACATTTTTCAACCCCTTTCTAACATTTCACATTTTTTCGACTTATTTAACCTCTTCAACGTCTTTTTAACATTTGTTGAAAAGTTACTTTTAGTGCGGTGTAGGGTATGTGAGTTTCAGCCTGGCCGAAGGTAACACCTTAACTTGGTTTTTTTTTTCAAATAACGTTCAAAACAATATTCAGTAAAATTGAAAATCCTATTACCGCCAACGCCAATCGTCCAAGATTTTAAGAGCCAGTTTCATAGCGTTCAGCTTAAGTCTGACTGGAACCTTTTTACTGGCAGTTCGAAATGTAGTTTCATAAAAAACATATATATATATATTATAACTTGTAGTAAATTTCAAATGAACATTGCGAATCCAGCATCTAAAGCTTTATAATCATCCAACGGCAGTTTTTTACAACTTTTTATTTTGTACCCTCCCCAGCTACGTATTTTCAAGATACATTCTGCTTAAATTCAACTGATGATTTAATACTTTTTCCACTAAAATGATCAAGATAAGAATACATTCAAACCAATTTTTCGAAACCTAACAGGTGTTCGGCGTTCAAAAGTAAACTACAACAAAGTAGCGAAAAAAAATAAAAATAGAAATAGCCTACCTACGGGTACACGACAACATTAAAAGCAAAAGTTAAACGAATGCAAAGCAAAATTTCTTAAAAAATAAAAAAAAAACAAAATAAAATTTGTTAGTCAACGGTTTTTTTTATTATTTTGTATCTGAATCCATTAACCCTGAGGTGCAAAATACGTGCAATCAAATGCTATCAGTAACTGGGTTGGTAGTGGTGGTGATATTTGACGAAGGCCAACATGTGAACGTTGGGAAAAGTTTATCACAGCATGTTGCTGTCATTGTAGTGTGTTTTTCGTTCAACTCGTTTTCTAAAGGAGGAACATCGTTCTAAATTCATTCATTATTAAAATAAAATAAAAAAATTGAGCAAAAGTGCTAACATCGACAAGTGAAGTGTTAATTAGGAGTAGGCTGAGAGCCGGCTGTAGAAAAGTCGAGTGTATAAGATTACAGGATGAGATGTATGCCAAATGATAGAGCTCAATGAGCCTAAATAGAATATCTAGGGTTGCCTTGCCAAAGCCTGTCCCGATGGCCGAAAATGCCCGAATTTTAGCCAATTTTGTTGTTCTAATTAAAACTGTAGTACACAACAGCTTGAAATGTATGCCAAATGATATAACTCGAAGAGGCCTAAATATAGTACCTGGCATTGTATTGTTAAATCCTGTCCCAAACATGGGTTTTCACCGGTTTTTGGGTCAATTTTCATTAATGAAGATAGCAGCTTAAAATTCGTGCCAAATGATAGATATCGAAGAGCCTAAATAGAATATATAGGGTCGCCTTGTGAAATCATGTCCTAAACATTATTTGACACCCATTTTTGGGGTCAACTTTTCTTAAATGAGTGGCAACTCATGTTTGGGACAGAATTCTACAAGGAAACTCTATATATTCTATTAAGGCTCTTCGATATCTATCATTTGGCACAAATTTCAAGCTGTTATCTTCATTAATGAAAATTGACCTAAAAAACCGGTGAAAACCTATGTTTGGGACAGGATTCAACAATGCAATTCCAGGTATTATAATTAGGCCTCTTCGAGTTCTATCATTTGGCATTCATTTCGAGCTGTTATGTACTACAGTTTTAATTAGAACAATAAAATTGGCTAAAATTCGGGCATTTTCGGCCATCGGGACAGGCTTTGGCAAGGCAACCCTAGATATTCTATTTAGGCTCGTCGATCTCTATCATTTGGCATGCATCCCATCCTGTAATCTTATACACTCGACTTTTCTACAGCCGGCTCTTGGACTAGAGGGTAAATTTTGCACTAACAGGCAAAAAGTATATATAATGGAAGAGAAAGACTCGCGCTCACAACAGACTCATGTTGCTGGCTAACTCGTACGGAGTTAAGGACCGTATACATTTGTAGCTTCAGAACCGACGCTGCAGCGTTTTTGAGCAGCATCCAATCTTCTGCGAAACTGAAATATGAATGAAACGAAATTTCTTATTGCTGTTTCTTTTCATTTTCGTTTTTCTTCAATTTCTGATTTCTTATTTTGTTTTGATTTGGCTAATTTCTTATTTTGTCTTCTCATATGAAAATATGACTGATTTATTCTTATTGCTATTTCACACATATGCGCTTCTTTCGTTTTGTTTACCTTTACCTTTTTTATGTTAATTTTTTCTTATTGATGTCTGCAATATGCAAAAAATTGTATTTCTTATTACTATTTATGAAAAATATTTTAAAAAAAATATAAACATGTAAAAAATATAAAACATATTAAAAAAAAATTAAAAATCAAAAAAATATTTCTTTAATTTTTTTGGATAGCAGGTACTGGGATTCGTACATCGTCTTTTTTTTATTTTTGTTGATAATTTCAAGTTTTCAATTTTGATAATGTAGCATAAAAGAAGCTAACACCTACGCACACACATATGCGCTTGTTTTCTTTTGTTTACCTTTTTGTTTTGCGTATAAATAGAAAATCATCCCTTATTTTAAGATCGTGGCAACTTATGCAAATAATTAAATGCTTAAAGCTTCGTTGCATTTGGGAAATCATTTTCTAAATTCGGCAAAACCTTAACTTGAAATTATATATGTAATTATTAAAATGGCTAAAATGTTTGAAAATCAACACTGCTTGCATCATCACATCGTCGAAGTCAACACTGTGCTGGAAGGTAATTTCCACCAATGATTGATTTTTAACTTACAAACAACGATTTCGGTGATAGAAAAGTCTATCATTGGCCAATTATAGAAATAAAAAATCAATCATTGGTGGAAATTACCTTCCATCACAGTGTTGACTTCGACGATGTGATGATGCAAGCAGTGTTGATGATGAAAGCTGTGATGGTCAACCACTGGTGGAAATTACCTTCCAGGACAGTGTTGATGATGAAAGCGGTGATGGTCAACCACATATTTATATTTTTTTTTATTTTCAAACATTTTAGCCATTTTAATAATTACATATATAATTTCAAGTTAAGGTTTTGCCGAATTTAGAAAATGATTTCCCAAATGCAACGAAGCTTTAAGCATTTAATTATTTGCATAAGTTGCCACGATCTTAAAATAAGGGATGATTTTCTATTTATACGCAAAACAAAAAGGTAAACAAAAGAAAACAAGCGCATATGTGTGTGCGTAGGTGTTAGCTTCTTTTATGCTACATTATCAAAATTGAAAACTTGAAATTATCAACAAAAATAAAAAAAAGACGATGTACGAATCCCAGTACCTGCTATCCAAAAAAATTAAAGAAATATTTTTTTGATTTTTAATTTTTTTTTAATATGTTTTATATTTTTTACATGTTTATATTTTTTTTAAAATATTTTTCATAAATAGTAATAAGAAATACAATTTTTTGCATATTGCAGACATCAATAAGAAAAAATTAACATAAAAAAGGTAAAGGTAAACAAAACGAAAGAAGCGCATATGTGTGAAATAGCAATAAGAATAAATCAGTCATATTTTCATATGAGAAGACAAAATAAGAAATTAGCCAAATCAAAACAAAATAAGAAATCAGAAATTGAAGAAAAACGAAAATGAAAAGAAACAGCAATAAGAAATTTCGTTTCATTCATATTTCAGTTTCGCAGAAGATTGGATGCTGCTCAAAAACGCTGCAGCGTCGGTTCTGAAGCTACAAATGCATACGGTCCTTAACTCCGTACGAGTTAGCCAGCAACATGAGTCTGTTGTGAGCGCGAGTCTTTCTCTTCCATTATATATACTTTTTGTAACAGGCAGCTGGTTGCGTTGCCAAGAACACTACTCAGTCAGTCAGTTAGTCGGGAAAACGTAGTAGATTGAACAAGCTGTCAATCACTTTAATTGATTTGTTTTTGGTTTTATTAGCAAAATTTCGCCAGACTATAATTAAGTTATGTATTTTCTCTTTTTTTTTTAATGTGGGGATGTTTGATATTTGACTCAGCTTACGTCCAGCTGCGTTATTTGTGATGCAATCTGCGTTAAGAGAATTTATCTTGCAATAGCTAAATCAAGATTGGAAACTTTGCTTAATAACCTACCACGCAGTAGGGATGCCAACACTCAGGGTTTCGCCCGGAGACTCAGGGTTTTGAGTATGATTTCCGGGTCTTCGGGTTCAAAGTCAATCCCTCCGGGTTGAATATCATTTTTGTCGACCGCAACAAAAAAAATCGAATCTAAGTCAGCAGTTTTCCCGAATGTCAAATTCTGATAAATTCAAAGAAAAAAAAAACGAAAAAAAAACACAAACTATAAAATAACACAGGGCAACAATGATTTTGTTGCCTTACTTATCCGAAGGTTTTGACGCGCTGAACTCGAATCCAAGCTTAGAATTTCTCAAATAGCTCCGGTTTTCGAGATATTCTAACCTAAAAGTGCGAAAATCACGATTTTTCGAGATATCTTGGGCAAATTTATATAGAAATATATTTTTTTTTATGAATCCATTAATGAGTTTCGAAAGAACTACTCTTCCTCTTGAAAACTTACTCGGAATTATATCGATATCTTTTTTGCTTTTCAAAGTATCCTAAATTGAAAATTATTATATAGGTCTGCATACAAACTTTTGTGTGTAAATTTGTATGAAAAATTTGAAAAAAATATATCGATATGATTCCAAGCGTGTTTTGAAGAGGAAGTGCATAGCTTTTATAAAAAGCGGTATAAGTTGGGAGCCCCTGAATGGATATTAAAAATATGGATGTCATAAGAAAGATAATTGAATTTCCTACTATACTGGTAAGACTAGTTTTGAAATTTAGCCTATAGTTTTGGATACATGAAAATTTTTCTGAAATTTTTACCAATAACATTTTTAAAAAACTTGGTAAAATTAAAAAAAATCTATGCAAATTGTACATCATTTTAAAGCAAAACAATGAAGCATTCCTATCATGCTAAAAAGTATAAATTTTTAACACATTTTTTTGAAAAAATAACGTTTTGCTAAAAAAATAATTAGTCAAAATTTCAGGCCATTAAATTATCTTTCTTATGACATCCATATTTTTGATATTCACTCAGGGGTTCCCGGTCTCACCGACAAAAACCACTAAAAAAAGAACAAAACACAAACTAGCAACGATCTGCTTGCACCGCCAACAACAAGAGTATTGGTCAACCGAAAGGTATACAAGAAGCGGAAGGTCTGAAAGCTTAACTTTTGTATTCATAAAGCTTTAAGTAAGTGTTCCGTCTGTGAGACCGCATGTTAGTAACGGAAGGTTAATAGAATTTCAGCCACCCCCCTAATTGAATCTCCGGGTCAGACAACAGTCCGTGTTGGCAACCCTACCACGCAGTATGCTTTGGGTTTTGCTTAAAAACATTTTCATTTTTTTATAATTGAAAATTTTAGGTTCGATTATTTCAAAATTACAATCTCAATCCAGCCAAGTTTCATCAGAATCGGTATTTTTGTGGTTAGAGGCGTGACACCAACCACTAAAAATCAAATGTCTTAACTGAGGAACAGTAGTGTACCTAGGGGGACTAATTGTTCGAAATGGTCGTCGTAATACGGAATTTTGTATGTGTTGTGTACATTTTTTCTTGTAAATGGAAAATATTTGACAAAGAGATTTTGTGATTTTTTAATTCAATGTGAAATATATGAGTCGTTCAATTCCAAAAGCAGTTATTATAAGTTTTCAAAATTTTTGGAAAATCACGAAAAACTGCTAAAGATTTTTCTATTCATTATAGTGATTCAATTTTTTGACGGATTGAAGGTGATATATTATTGATCCAAATTGCGAAGTGTGGATAATCTCACTTTATCCATCTACTTGTTATTAATAAAATAAAATAGAATTTAGCTTGTTTTGCTTCTGTAAACTTTTTTAACTTGTTTTGGAACAGAGTTGCCATTTTGTTTTTTTAAACAGGTGCAAAACAAGTTAAGTCCATTAGTATGCATTATAATGCATTTTGGACTTTACTAAAAAAACAAATTTTTGGTCATATTATTATGTAAATGTATAATTAAAGTTTGAACAAAATAAGCTCAGAATTAAACTATTACAATTAAATTGTTAGATATTGAACTATTCATTACATAAAAATATGTTAAAAAATTGCATAAACTATTTTAATCGGAATATCCTCATCTTCTTCACATAATGATTCTGAAATGTCATCAAAATCGTTGATTTTTAAACTTGAACGCAGTCAGGTTAATCTGAAGAAACTCCAGGGAGGGTATATTCCATATTAAAAAGCTCACAACAATTATTCAAATTCTTGTTTTGGTTCCAACTAGCAGCATAATGTAATTTAAGTAAAGTTTTGAAGTTGTTTAGTTGATCAACATTGACACTTACTCCTTTGGGAACATATGGGTTGATCTGAGTTTTAAGCGATTTGCCTTTTTCTGCAACTGCTTTGGACTTACCAGAAGAAATATTGTAAAATGGTTCCTCTTGAATAAGAATGATTTTTTTTGTTTTACTTCTTGTGATGATAATTTTTTTTGTCTTTCGAAACTTGAAATCCCATTGTCCAGGTTTCTTAATTTTATCATCACCTAATGCTGTTCAAGGCTGGATTGAACACGACATTTTTCTCCTAATATAATAGTGCAGTATTTTTCCATTATATCTATATACTTCTGCGCATTTTCAATTACAAAAAAAAGTTCTAAATTGTTTCTCCAGCCTACCAAATACTCTGTCTGGCGGAATATATGAATGGCCTACAATTGGGTAATAAAGTACTACTTTTGTGATATGGTGAGGAGGAGCATATAGAAGCCAAGTTGACAACATTAATATCATTGATTTATTTTTATTTTGTTTGACCTCCGCATCCATCTGAGAACAGTATAACACTATAATTGTTTCAAGTGAAAAATTTGGTAATCTGTGATATATTACGGATGCAATTTGGTTGGAACCCTCTTGGTATAAATCTTCCGTCCAAATATAAGAAAATTTATTGTCAATTGTTTGGTTCGATATTGAGTGACCGACGCCACTTTTAGATACCACGGCAAAAAACAACGATAAAAACAACATTAACTGACTTATTTTTCATTTATTTGACGTTAAAAAACTGTGCCAAACCCACAAAAAGAGCACCGAATTATTAGTACTCTTCTTATAGGTTCGGTCAATCGCCAAACCAAAGTTCTTCAAAATCGGTCCATAAGCTTAGTATTTTCCACCTATAGGCGCGGCACGGCCTACTATTGAAAAAAAATTAAACTCAAAACTGCCCCTCTGCACAATCTTTCCAAAAAAAAGTCAATCGGTTATGTTGTGTTATAGCAGTTAAAATGGGATGGAATAACCAGTTTAGATTTAGATTTATTTATTTCTTGAATATTTAGTGGAACAAGATACATAATCTTATAATTACACCACTAGTAGCTCACATAGCCAATTTTTTTTTAAAAATTAAAACTAAAAACTGTAGTTACTTAGTCAATAAATATAAACATAAAGTAATAATAGCTCTAACATATTCCAATGATCATAAATCCATATAAACTTTAACTACAATAACAACCTTCGGAAAGTTCAGTATCACAGCTTTATAATTACAAATAGAACACATTTATATATCTTAAGTTATCGTTTACATAATACATAGAGACATAAATTATTAATATTAAGTATACGAGAACAAAATAAAAACAAAAATATAAAAACTATAATAGTATTGCACATCAGTGCTCTTCTAAATAAACTTTTAAGCTTTTAATTTTATTGCATCAGAGAAAAATGTACGTGTAATTGCTTTTTAAAACTTATCGCGTCACTTATTGATCTCAAAAATTGGGGAAGAGCATTCCACAAACGGTTTGAATATATAAAAAATTGGCGTTCATATGTTAGGCAAGAGTGTTGAAATGGTTTCAGTGTCATATTTCTGTTTGAACGAGAAAATACAAGTCTATCATGTAAATAAGAGGGTTCAGCTGAATGTATTATTTTATGCAGCAGAACAATGCAACGAGATTTTCATAAGTTGTCGAAGGTATTGCCATATATCTTTTTGGCATATTGCGAAACATGATCATACCGCTTCAAGCAAAACACATAGCGTGTAATATTGTTAAATAAAACGTTTAGTTTTCTTCTACTTGCTGAGCCACAATTGACAAAAATTTCACTGCCATATAGTAATATTGGAGTAAGGTAACTTTTAACTAGAAGTATTCTTATATGCAGTGGTGTAAAATGTTGCGTTGCCCATAATGTTCGAAGCATGCCTTAAGCTTTACCAATGCTAGTATAAATATGGTTGTTCCAAGTCAGTGTTCTATTAAATATTACCCCTAAATTTTTAACCCGATTGCCTTTCAGTTATCAACAAGTTATCATTTAAAAATTTGTGCTTGATCAATTCCAATGTCTTAGAAATGTAAGACAATATGAAAATGGGTCGATAATCATTGCATGATTTAGGGATGGGAATTATCTTGGCCTTTTTCCATGCCTTAGGAAAACACGATGTGGTTCTCACACTATTAAGTAAGCTGGTTAAATAGGGTAGTAGTACCGATAGTGTAGCTTTAATAAATATGGGATGAATTTCATCAATTCCCACAGCATTCGACTTAATAGATATTAAACTCTCAAGGACATCCAGTTGATTAACGCAAGCAAAGTTAAACATAATATTATTATTTATTAAACAATTCAATGGAGTTATTTTTTGTTGGAAACATCAGCCCAAAAATTTAATAAAAAAGAATGACATTTGCCAAAATGTTCAGTAAATTGGTTAAAATGTGTCATTTAGAAACGTTAATTTAATTTCATTAATTATTGTATTGGAATTTGTTTCCGGGTATGACTCAGTCATTTTTAATTGATTGCGTCTGCAACGCATGTGTTGCACATTGCAGGCGCAGTATCATTGTTGTCATTGGGAGTACAAAATATATAGGCTAATTTTCAATTTGAAATATTTACATATTTTGCTGCAAAACTTTCCACACATGCACACACATGCACACACACTTACAGCAACCAAGTCAACGAATCATATTTTTCCATTATCCTCCACTTTAGTTCAATCCGTCATTTATCTCAGCGACATTTTCATAAATTCCATATCCGGTCATTCGTTATCTGCTAAAGTCATGCAAGTGTCTTTCCACCAGAGATACTATCCACCTGACTTTGTCCTCATCAATCTAATACTTCAATATCTTCACCCTAATGTCAAGCTGCTGGTTGTACTCAATATAGTTTCTGGATGCAAACATAATAGGTACGTATATCCTGTATTAGCTAGTCCATTATGTGTGGTAATCGACGTAAATGAATTGAAAAAGTTGGGAGTTGTAAAAAAAATTTAAAAAGTGAAGGTGTTATATTTCGCCACGCCAAATTTAACACCGCATTACCAGAAAAAGTGCGCACAAGTCTTAAATTTCATTTGCAAGCGTAATTTTTCACCACACACTATATATGGAATTTGGTATTACTTATTTATTTGAATGACTCTTAGTACAGCGACTTTAAGCTTTTGCTTGTATGGGAGGTGAAATGCCCAATATGCCCATATTATGCATAGTATTGTGTCAACTAACGCTCGTGTTTGTGTGAAATTTGATGGGATTGCAATAATTATTTCCGTCAGCATTTCATTCTGAATTTTTTGATTGTTGGGTGAAAGGCGTGTCCGTGAACCGGTTTTACCCTCAAACTATATTGGTTAAATCTTTTCATCAAATCACGTCATTAAATGTGCCAGATGAAAAGTCAATCAGACGGACATAGCTTATTTGTCAAGGGAGGTGGCATTGATCTAGAATGTATTATATTCCTTTCTATATCTGCCATGCATCCTTTTATGCACTACAAATTGAATAACAAAATAATAAACAACTTCTGTGTAATATTTCTGGAGATAGATACTAAAAAGTTTATTGATTATGTCTGCCGATTTATTTTCTTTTTTTTTTAAACGTTTTTCCCAAAAACCGCGATTATGAAACCAAAGTGCAAAAGAATAAAATGTTGCGAATGAATTCCGAAGAAATATCCTGCAGACACTGGACTATGCAATTTTGTTTATTTTGATGATAATTTTATTCATACTTTGTTTTAACTTCTTCTTTTCATTGTTTGTCCTTTTGCAAATGACATTCACAGCTCTGTTGTCATTTGTCTACTTCAGCATTTTTATCTGTCCTTCATTTTTAGATCCTCTTCCAATTGATGAATGTTTCTGGTGTATCAGTCGCAAGCGTAGACAACAGCGAAGAAGCAAAATGTACTGAGGAGCTTAATACAGTAGAACCTCATATCTTGAATGTGCCATCTATTGTGTGATGCGGTATTGCGGTTGTTTTCCTTGTATGCTGAGTAACTACTGCAATTTAAGAGGGACAAATTGTTACATTTTTTGTGTCGCATTAGTGATTGGTCACAGTAAAACTCGTGCATTTGTTGGGTTTTATTTAAGATCCCTATTTGTGATAGGAACTTTTTAAGATTAGGTATTGATTTTCCTAAAAGGATTCGCTATTTGAGAAACTTAAATTTCTTGAACTTTATTTTTCGTCATTTATTCTATACTAGCATTACCCTGTGCGCATCGCTGCACTCAACCTAAGCAGTGCTTCTTAATATAAAAACCACGTGGTGTAAATTCCATGAGAATCGACAAAGCGGTCTTTAAGAAAATGATATTTAAAATTTTTTTTGTGTGAGGACCACCTTAAATAAAAGTTTTGTAGCCTAAGCTATGGCTATTAACATAAGAGCTACGTGGTATAAGCTCGGTGTGAATCGACTAACCTGTCTTCGTGAAAATGATATTTGAAAATATTTTTGTATGAGGGTCACCCTAAGTATGCACCTTAAATGCAATTTCAACGACTTTATCTGTGCCTCTTAATATAAAAGCCATGTGGTGTAAGTTCTAAAAGAATCGATTAAGCAGTCTTCGAGAAATATTTTTGTCTGAGGGCCACCCTAAATAAAAGTCTTGTATCTTGAACTATTTTTCTTAACATAAGAGCTACGTGGTGTAAATTCGGTGTGAATCGACTTACCAGTTCTTGTGAAAATGATATTTAAAAATATTTTTGTATGAGGGCCACCCTAAGTATGCACCCTAAATAAAGCTTTTACAATCTGATCTGTGTCTTATCACATAAAAGCCATGTGGTGTAAATTCCATGAGAATCGATTAAGCGGTCTTCGAGAAAATGATATTTTAATATATTTTTGTGTGAGGGCCACCCTACATATGCACCATAAATAAAACTTTTTTAAGTTTGTCTGTGCCTTTTAATATAAAAGCCATGTGGTGTAAGTTCTAAGAGAATCGATTAAGCAGTCTACGAGAAATGTTTTTGTCTGAGGGCCATCCTAAATAAAAGTCTTGTATCTTGAACTATTCCTCTTAATATAAGATCTACGTGGTGTAATTTCGGTATGAATCGACTTACTAGTCCTTGTGAAAATGATATTTAAAAATATTTTTGTATGAGGGCCACCCTAAGTATGCACCCTAAATAAAACTTTTACAATCTAATCAGTGTCTTATCACATAAAAGCCATGTGGTGTAAATTCCATGAGAATCGATTAAGCGGTCTTCGAGAAAATGATATTTAAAAATATTTTTGTGTGAGGGTCACCCTAAGTAAAAGTTTTGTAGCCTAAGCTATGCCTATTAACATAAGAGCTATGTGGTGTAAATTCGGTGTGAATCGACTACCTGTCTTCGTGAAAATGATATTTGAAAATATTTTTATATGAGGGTCACCTAATTATGCACCCGAAATAAAATTTTTACGACCTTATCTGTGCCTCTTAATATAAAAGCCATATGGCGTCAATTCCACGAGAATCGACTTAGCGGTCTTCGAGAAAATTATATTTTAATATATTTTTGTGTGAGGGCCACCCTACATATGCACCCTAAATAAAACTTTTTTAAGTTTGTCTCTGCCTTTTAATATAAAAGCCATGTGGTGTAAGTTTCAAGAGAATCGATTAAGCAGTCTTTGAGAAAATGATATTTAAAAAATGTTTTTGTCTGAGGGCCACCCTAAATAAAAGTTTTGTATTCTTAACGATGCCTCTTAACATAAGAGCTACGTGGTGTAAATTCGGTGTGAATCGACTTACCAGCCCTTGTGAAAATGATATTTAAAAATATTTTTGTATGAGGGCCACCCCAAGTATGCACCCTAAATACAACTTTTACAATCTTATCTGTGTCTTTACACATAAAAGCCATGTGTTGTAAATTCCATGAGAATCGATTAAGCAGTCTTCGAGAAAATGATATTTAAAGATATATTTTTGTGTGAGGACCACCCTAAATAAAAGTTTTGTAGCCTAAGCTATGCTTATCAACATAAGAGCTAAGTGGTGTAAATTCGGTGTGAATCGACTAACCTGTCTTCGCGAAAATGATATTTAAAAATATATTTGTATGAGGGCCACCCTAAGTATGCACCCTAAATAAAATTTTTATACTCTTATCTGTGCTCCTTAATATAAAAGTTATAATGTGTAAGTTTCATGAGAATCGATTCTCCTGTCTTTGAGAAATCGCTATTTTTAAAATATTTGTGTATGAGGGCCACCCTAAATATGCACCCTAAATAAAAGTTTCATCGTTTTAGCTATGCGTCTTAATATAAGAGACGGTTCCATGTGAACCGATTAAGTGGTCTTTGTAAAATGCTATTTTAAAAATAATTGGGTATGAGGGCCACCCTAAATTAAAGTTTTATAGCTACCACGCCCCTGGTGTCTAGTCCCGTTCATATTTTGTGAAGTGCTTAACATAGACTATGTGCATCCTGACACCGAGTTAAAGGTTTCAATTGCATGTAAAGTGCCACGCCCTTTGCTTTTATCAAAAAAAATATAGCCCATGTTACTCAGGAATAGTGTAGCTTTCTATTAGTAGAAAATTTTTTGGAATCGGTTCCGTGGTTCCAGAGATTATTCTGAACATACAAACAAACAAACAAACAAACCTTACCTCTTTATATAATACTTAGTATAGAAAAAGACTTAAAGCGAAACGTAAGAATATTTTTCACATAATTGTGTTTGTATTTTCAGAGTCGTACAGTTTTTGATTTAAGAAGGATTTCATACTAAATAGACATTTTCTTGGCACAACTTTCATGCAAAATATATTGCTTGCTTCTCTAATAGGAAGTTCGATCCTCAAAATTTTTATTTTATTGAGTAGAATAGTTTTCGACTTTTTTGATACTTTTACATTCTAAATGATAATTTTTGTAACTTCTACGACACTTTAAGATATTCTTAATCGATTTTTGAATAATTTTTGTCACTACTACACTTTTTCAAAGAAAACAAATGTTTTTAGAGATTTGGACTTTTGTTATCTCTCTCATTATTTTCAAATTGATGAAAAAAATAAAATTCTCACTCTTCATTATCTAAGTAGTAGACCAAGAAATTATTTGCCAAGACTTTTCGGAAATTTCATCCCAAGTTGCTCAAATTGATAAGAATAAAAAGAAGGTGAGAAAATTCTTCCTTTTTCTCATCATTTTAAGCACCTTGGGAAAAAATTTCGGAAAAGAGTTGAAATATTTTCACACATTGCAATATCTAAACAATGGCGGATCCTCTTAAGATACGAGGTCTCTCTCTAAGAGTGGTACGATAGTACCAATACTTTCAGGTCTTCGATCATCTACAACTTTGATATATTGACTTTTGCGGAACTTTTCAATGCCCTTAAACTTTTATTGATTTTGTTGATACTTTTCAAAAACTTACACTTTTTTTACTGTTACTTCGTCGACTTATTTGATTCTTTGCTTCACGATTTTTTCGATACTGTTTTTTTTTGTTTTTTTTTTTTCAAACATTTCAGCCGGCGCTTATGAGAAACGACCAATTGACATTGTTGCAGTTTCTGTCATAGTTATCCAAAGTCAGACATTTAGGTCGTGAATAATCGTCGTCGTACATTCGAGAATTTTCATAGTAAATTTGGTCTTTTTTCAGTACACTTCGACTACTTCTTAAAATTACCGTTTGTTAAGACTTTTACTTTGATGAGATTTTTTTATGAAAAAACCTAAAATTTTGCTGAATTTTACTTATTTTAAGTAACTTTCATTTCGAAAAAGGACAATTACATTCGATTTCTAAAAAGTACCTTAACATTTTTTTCGATATCTTTCGAGTTTTCGAAACTTTTTAGTTTTAAGAACTTTTTTCGCATTTTTTTCCATGGATGATTCTGATTGGTACTGTCATATTCTTTTAAAATTACTCATTACTTATGGATACGTTTTAATCGAAATTTTTATAATTTTTGTTACTAAGCTATAGTTTTTGGAAAATTTTTACATCATTAAACTTTTTTTTTGGTGGATATTTCAATTTAAGGGGTACTCCGATATAATCACATACCAGGGAAGTTGCGTGCATTAGAAATATTTTTGGGGAACAGCATAAACAATGTGTACCATTGAATATTTATTTTTTCTCATTGTTCCTATACATACTTTCCACTCTCTAAAGGGATGTATTTTTATAAATACATAGGTCGGAGTTGACAAGTCAATGAGGAAATATTATTTAAAGACAATATTTCTTAATTAAATAAGAAATTTTTGTACATTCCAATTTTCAACTGAAATGTTGTTCTTTAGCTCTACTAATGAATTTGAAGACACCACAATATTTTTTCGTTGATGTTTGGGAAATATTCAAAATTGCTTGTATTTTAATATTTTTGAATAACAATACTATATGCTTACAAAAACTAGACTTTGCGTACTGTTCGAAATTCTGTTATTATAATAAAAATAGTTCAGTACAATTTTAAGTGGTTAAATATCAATATCAATTAAAATCATGATATCATTTTGTCCAATCCCTGTTTTCATCCATCCCTTGGGGCACAATCTATCTCCATAGCTGGGCACCGTTAATCAAATAGTTAACTTAGTTAATTACAAATCCGTTTCTAAAAAAGTTAGCTTCGTGAAACGTTAAAGCGTTACACATCGGAAAACTTATCGCAAGTTACGTTATAAAAATTGCATTTTTTATATTGTTGCATTAGTGATCTTCTTTTAAAAACATTTGGCTTAGGTTCCGGAAGTTAACAGGTTAGGAACAATAAAAAAAGACCTGTACAATTGGAGTGAGTAATTTAGTCATCTGGCATAATGTATATATTTCACTTCATGAACATTAATATGTTGAAGTTCTCGTCTGAAAGCGAGACTCGTTTCGGTGTTAAAATATCTTTGCTCGTAGAAAAAAGACTTACAACTGCCGCGCTTGAGGGCATAGCAGTATTATGTTTGATAAACAGACTTACAAATATCTGTTCCCCGAGGAATGCCGCATCGTAATACATTTCATTATCATCGTTATACATTTCATTTCATTACTATCATTAAAAGATTTACATTGTTATTACAAAATTTTTTCATAAATACTAGAAATATAATTATATTGTATAATAAAAAAGTTTTACTAGTGGCGAATATAAAAAATCATATGTATAGATAAATAAAACATTATAAATGGTGGGGTCTCATGCACCTTTATAAAATACACTAGCATTACCCTGTGCGCATCGCCTCACCTCAACCGTAGTGTAGATTCGATGTGCGGTCTGCGTGAAAATTCTATTTAAAAAATACTTTTGTATGAAGACCACACTTAGTATGCACCCAAAATAAAATTTTTACAACCTAAGCAGTGCCTCTTAATATAAAAACCACGTGATGTAAATTTCATGAGAATCGATTTAGCGGTCTTCGAGAAAATGATATTTAAAAATATTTTTGTATGAGGGCAACCCTAAATAAAAGTTTTGTAGCCTAAGCTATGCCTCTTAATATAAGAGCTACGTGGTGTAAATTCGGAGTGAATCGACTTACCTGACTTCGTGAAAATGATATTTAAAAATATTTTTGTATGAGGGTCACCCTAAGTATGCACCCTGAATAAAATTTTTTTAACCTTATCTGTGCTTCTTAATACAGAAGCCATGTGGTGTAAATTCCATGAGAATCGATTTGGCGGTCTTCGAGTAAATGATATTTAAAAATATTTTTGTGTGAGGGCCACCCTAAATAAAAGTCTTGTATCCTTAGCCTCTTAACATAAGAGCTATGTGGCGTAAATTCGGTGTGAATCGACTTACCTGGCTTTGTGAAAATGATATTTAAAATAATTTTTTGTGAGGGCCACCCTAAGTTTGCACCCTAAATAATATGTTTACGATCTGAACTGTGTCTCTTCACATAAAAGCCATATAAAAGCCACCCTAAATTTTGCATTTTAAATAAAATTGTTACAATCTAGTCTCTGCCTCTTAATATAAAATCCATTTGGTGTAAATTCCAAGAGAATCGATTAAGCTGTCTTTGAGAAAATGCTATTTTTAAAATATTTGTGTATGAGGAACACCCTAAATAAAAGTTTTGTGGGCTTAGCTATGCTTCTTAACATTAACAATGATATTTGAAAATATATTTGTATGAGGGCCACCCTAAGTATGCACCCTTAATAAAATTTTTACCATCCAATCTGTGCCCCTTAACATAAAAGCCATACTGTGTAAATTTCATGAGAATCGATTTACCTGTCTTTGAGAAATTGCTATTTTGAAAATATTTGTGTATGAGAGCCACCCTAAATATGCACCATAAATAAAAGTTCTATAGCCTATGACACCCGCCCGATCGATATTAACATACTGTAAAAATTTCATCAAAATCGGCTGGATAGTTTCCGCGTGCATAAGAGACAGACAGACAGACGCACAGACAAAAAATGAGTTTTATATAATAGATATAACACAAGGCGACAAAATTTGGTCAAATCTCTAGCTCTGGAACCTGAATATACTTTTCCGAATGTTCTTGGTGCGCTGAGTTTGAATCCAATATCAGAACTTCTCTGATCATTCTGGTTTTCGAGATATTCTGACCCATAAGTTCGACAGAAAAACTTTTTCTCTACAAAATCTACTTTATATTTTATTGATATAATTTTTATTACTCCAAAATATCGTAAATTGAAGGTTATTACAAATTTGCCTCACTATAACTTATGAAGGTTTATATCGAGAAATGCGCAATAAATTTCAATTTACTATATTTCGGAGAAAAACAAAGATATAGATATAACTCAAAATGTACCTGAAAAGAGAAAGAGCATTTCTTTTGGACCCTATTAATGGGTTTGTTGAAGAATGTTACCTTTCGATGTAACTTTGCCTAAAATATGTCAAAAAACCATGATTTTCGCATTTTTAGGTCGTTTTAGTTGCTAAAAAGCAAACTTCAACTAATAAAACTATTTTTTCTTGTATTACTTAGTTATGTGAAAGAAATCAAAATTTGACTACTAGAACCCTAAGACAAAATTCGTATTGCGTTGTGTTATAGTTTTTATGAATTTAATTTAAGTAAAGCAAAGAACTCTTTATATATTTCGATTACTGTAATTTTGTTTTGTAAGCCAAGAAATTAACAAAAATGTGCTGACTGTTTCAGTAAGCATAGCATAACTGAAAGTGCAAGGTCAATTAAATATAAGGAGATAGTCTTTTATTTCCGAAATAAAATCCAAAAGCTACTCAATAAAATGCAACGAAGACAAAACTTTGAGAAATATCTGAAGAACAGATTGCATATTAAAACTTCATGCAACTTTAGGTACTTAGCAACCAACAACGATGCAGCCAGCTAACCTCCATGGAAAACCTATAAAAATGAAAATTCATTAAAGGATTTGTATGACACTTAAAGGATCACAGCACAGGACCTGCAGCAAAGTAAAAAGAAAAAGAAAAGAAACTCTATTAACGACTACGATGACACCAGAATAAGAAGAGATTATATGAGATGCATTTAAAATGAAATCCCGCCTAGGGGATGCCTGTGTCATCAAGTGTACAGTGACAGTCTGATGAGTAGAATGGTGGTGTATGAGAGCATAGGAAAGGGACAGAGCGATGCTGCAGTAGCTGTTAAACTTTTACCTGGCAAACTGTACTGTTATTGATGGGACAATAACACTGCCATAGAATCATTCAGTAAAACTTTCCATGACAGAGATGACGACAACGATGGTGGATGGCGACGTTACCGACTGCGCCTGAAGCAGTTCAGATTTATTAAAATTAAATAAGCCGTAAAAAGCGAAATCCACACTAAATGTCGACGCGACTTGAAATGATTGCAAGCTGCTTTTAATAACTTTTTAGAAGGGTGCATCAAATGCAAAAACTGCAGATGCACTTTACTGCAGGCAAATAAAATGGTACTGAAATTTATGTTATAACAAAACAACAAAATTGTGTCATTACTTACGACGTTATATTTTAATTACTAATTGTGATTCTATTTTTGATCCTCGTTTACATCGAAAATTCGATCTTCAGAACGGACCAAGAACTGCATGACAGCCAACACTTGAAAGAAACTGTCTTTAAAATATTAATATAAAAAATGATTCTTTTGTAAGATAATTAGGAAAACCCAATAATATTGACTTTTAATATTTTTTTATATTTATTTATGTATATTTTTTCACCGAAAAACGGATGAGCATATTGTTTTGTGCAAACAATTGTGATGAAATAGTGAACTTAATGCATTACATTTGCAACCAACAAAGTTCACAATAGGCTTAAGCCAATTTCTTTTTTTTTTTTTCAAGCCACCCAAATTTTTCTTAAAATTTTGATTTTACAGGGATTTTAGAGTAAAAAAACATTTGATTTGAAGCCCGGACGCTAGCCATTTTTTAGGAAACTCAATTTAAAGTTAATTATTTTTCGTCCTTATTACAATTTCAATGCGATTTTTGACTTTTTTTTCGAACAGAACGGTCTCCAATCTAGACTGATTAGAAAAATTATGGCCATTTTTGAAGTCATGTCATTGGTCAAAATTGTAAAATTAATTGAACTCAGAGCTCCGGCATATATATTTTTAAGGAGCAGTGTTACTTCTTTTGATTTTGCTTATAAAGTGCAGTAAATTTTCGTCATGTGAGTTAGCTTATTTTAAATTTTTAAGTCTTTTTAAAATATTTATTTCTGAGTCAACCAAAAGAAACAAGCAAGAACCCCTTAATCGATGATTTGGAGCTGAAAATATTTCAATGGAATTTATTGCAAAAAATAAAATATAAAGCAAAGGAGAAGACCGTAAAAAATATCATTGTCGTAAAAAAAAGTAGCATATACCATAGAAAAAATATGTGATCGCACTTGCATGTTACTGCAGAGAAAATGTTTGTTTTTTAAATTCAAACAATCTAAAATGTTCTGCATATATTTGAGAGTTGGGGGAAAGTCCCAGTAGGAAATTTGGTTGATGCTTAAATTAATATCTTTTAAAACACGGTTTGTTTTGATTCACTCTACGTCAGTATTAACAAATATTAATTCTGTTTGAGAAGAAATCATTTAATACAATTAGAGACAATTGTTTAACAATGACGTTTTTCTTTTGAACAGTAAATGGGATGCGGTCTGAGTAAAATTTTACTAAATAAATGATAAGTTCTACCAAACAGTTTTAGTTCAAACTTCGCAAATGTGTTTCATATGTTTGAAATCTTAAGACTCGATTTTCTCCAACCTCTTATGAGTCCAACGGGACAAGACCGGCGTTGAAGGTTTGCTGTAAAAGCAGAAGCAGACACACGAGTGTTGATATCGCTTGATAGAAGTGCTTCGTGGCTCAGCAAAACACTGGCAAACTAACTACTACCATCTACTGACAAGTGTTTGACGTTACGACATTACATATACGATGTCGTTGGCCGGCTTGTAGCCAATTTTTAGTTTGGTACTTCATAAGTGCAAATTTTTTCCAACCACTTGACACTTGGTGTGGAGAAGAACAGCTGCTCTCTACGTTTCTACAACAGCTGTTTTTCGATTATAAGTAAATTAAAATAATTTCTTAAATATAAGTTCAGGTGGAGCATGCAAGTGAGGATTTGCTGACTCTCATTAGTAAAAAGCGATTTCAATCAAAATTTGATCATTAACCGAAGCCATATTTTGTCTAATAATTATGGAAGAATCCTTAGAAGGTGAACTCAAATCCACTCGACCAAGGACTATATTATAAAAAAAAATTATGTTGGCCGAACTTTACATATATAAGGTTGATATCTTACTTTTACTATTAGCTCAACTGTTTATAAATTAATACTAAAGAGGTATGTGCTCTAAAGCAAAAAGTAGTTTACCATCTGATTCAATCAGAAAAATTAAGGATTTTCTCTCTGGGTTGATATTCCAAATTTAAAAAAAGTCACATTAAAACAGAATTCGTAGTAGAATTTAAAGAATTGTGTTTTGGTTTGAGCACACACAAATATGGTACATGCGAAAAGTTTTACAAATTGACGAATTGACGAAACAAAAGTAAATTTTTTTTACAATTTATTACCAAAATTTAATTGAATTGAAAATTTGCACAGACACAAATTTTGTTGAGTATCAAAATTATTGTGAATATAAAACTTTGGACCAGAGTTGAAAATCGATAAGTTTTCCTATGTTAAAACGAAGAGTGAGTGTAGAAAGGTTCAAGTGAATGGAGAAACTGAAAAAAACTAAGAATGACATTTGGACACTGGACATGAGGCAACTGCATTTAACAGTATGACAGTTAACTTTTTCTACTACACAGTTGGAGCTATTGTCATTTGCTATCTCTATCTTGAACAATCCAATCATTTCGTACAGCATATCATGCAACTCTTTGTTATGCAGTCTTGAATGCTTCATACATATATACAAATTGAGTTTCTTATGAAAAGAATGAAAATTCTGAAAACTATGAAAAAGGGAAAGAAAAAAAAAATTAAAATTGCAAATGTACTGACGACTAGATGTCGCGCCCGAACAGTTTTAATTTTTTTCTTTCTTTTACCATAAATGCGTTTTTACTTGGTTACTGCTTTGCTCATTCACAGCTTAAAGATACTTAACAGAATCTTATTTTATGTTTCTGTAGTCAGTAGAAAAGATGTGATACTGGTCTTTAATGCTAGCGAAAATCTGTTTGGTGTGAGAAGTATCGATACATTACACGGTTGTTGAAAACAAAAATACATATTTTTATACGAATATCAGTTTAAGGGTCGTTTTGTATGAACTTAGAGTACCAGGAGACCGACCAAAGTTCGGTTTTTCATTTTCAGGTTGAAAAAGTCGAAAAAATGTAATGCAATTGAATGAGATGTCGGAAATATTTAAAAAATATTGAATATGGTTGAAAAGCCGAAAATATGAAAAATGTTCAAAAAATTGAGAGAGGTTCAAGCAGGTGAAAAAGTTTAATAAACTCGATAGTATATTAAAATGTTGAAAGAGATTGAAAAGCTCGAAAAGGTTGAAAGTCTCGGAAAAAGATGAATGAGGTTGAAAAGCCAAAAAAACTTGAAAGTGGTTGAAAAATTCGAAAATATATGGAAAATGTTGAAAAAAGTTGAAAGAGGTTGAAAAATATTGAAAAAGTTGAAAGAGTTGAATAACTCGAAAAAAGTTGAATAAGGTTGAAAAATTCGAAAAAAATATGGAAAATGTTGAGAATGTAGTTTCAAAGCTTATGGTAATCGACACCTCTACACCAAATTTAAAGAATATTACTCCGATAGCACACTAAATATAACATTTAAAGTGTTTTGCTTACATGGGAGGTGCCACACCCACTGATGCAATCTCGTCTATTTTCATTTAATTTCAAAGCTTATGGTAACCGACATCTGCACACCAAATTTATAAAATATGACTCCAAGAGCACACTAAATGTAGCCCTTAACATTTTTTGCATGTAGGGGAGGTGCCACGCCCACTGATGCAATCCCATCGAAATCCATTTAGTTTCAAAGCTTATCGTAACCGACATCTCTATACCAAATTTAAAAAATATTACTCTCATAGAAAAATAAATGTAGCTTTTAACTGTTTTCGCTTGTATGGAAGGTGCCACGCCCACAGGTGCCGTTTCGCCCACTTTTGGTTACAAAATACCCAATAGCCAGTATATTTGACATGTCAAATTTCATAACGATTGCGTTGTTAGTTCTCTTATTGTAACGTTTATAAATATTGTGGGCTGTGCCACGCCTTTCAACGAGTTTTGCTAGTATAGTGGTATAGCTTGTTATAATGACCTCATTCAGCGGTATTAACTCTAAAATTTTTATGAAAATCCTCGGTGCTGTTTTCGAGTAATATCGAATCAAAAGTTTCAATTATTGAAATATGCCACGCCCACTATTCCGATTCCGCCCACTTTTGATAGCATTTAAGATATTTATAATATGCATCCGTCTACCAAATTTCGTTGCAATACCTTGAATGGTTTGCGAGTTATCAGAAAATAAAAATTAAAATTTAGGGCTCTGCCACGCCCCTGTCAGAAACTTGAAAAACTTTAAACCTAGTCCAATCTTAATTTTGTTCACATATGAACGAAATCCCGAAGTTTTATCAAAATCGCTGCAGCCGTTTTCGAAATAAAGTTCAGCCATATATAAATAAATATATTGTAGCGAAATTTGGTTTATGCTAGAAAAACTCTTGAAATAAATACCAACAAAAGAAACTAAACGATACTAGCTAGCATACACCATCTAGCGTAATGGTGTAAAAATAATAAACCGAACAGACGCTGCAGTACACTATTAAAGTCAATAATATAGAGACATCTAGATTGTGAAATTCAACAACGTACAACGCCATCTAGCATCTAAAATTCTGGATAATTGTGAGCTCAACGTCAGTGCGCCATGCTGGTGAATTGTGGTTAGTGGTAGAATGCACGCTACAAAGTAGCACTGGTGGGTTGTAGATAATGGTAGAATATACGCCACTTAGAAGGTACTGGATTATTCGAGAGAGTGATGACTGCAGTATAAAAGGGTTGTCATCTGAGCTGAGTGACACAGTTGAGTTAGAACAGCGAAGCAATAAGCAATAAAGTGAATACAGTGTGATCCGTAGTAGAACAAAACAGTTTTCTATACAGTGTTAAATTAATATTAGAATTTGAACGTTAATAAAATAAACCATTTTATAACTAAATAAGTTTGTGTGTTTTTAATTGTTACACAATCCAGTGATCGAACTCAGGAAAGTGTGAGAGATCGAAATTATCGTCAAAGAGACAGAAATTTCGTAACAATATAAACATACAATTTTAGCTCGTTTAATAATAGTAGATAGATAATAGTAGATTTAAATTTAACGACTTTTCATCATGTAAAAAGCAGCTCTATACGGTCAATTAATTATGCTTAATTTTGACTAATAAAACATCAACATTCTGTAGCCGTGCTAGCTAAGGAACGGGGTCGCATTCGAACTATTCTAGAAATGAAGCAGGTTCAAACCTCTGTCCATTCAAGTTGTGTCATTCAAATCATTTTATAAATAAAAATTGTAAATAAAATTAAATGAAAAGGAAGACTTGAACCCGTGCGTGCTGCGTCCCAGTCAAACTCTCTAACAACCGGCATAAATATACATATCTTTCATTGTCGAAAAAATTGAATATAAATTCGTATTATAAAATAGATTTTATATTCTATATTTTTCTGTACAAAAATAAATATTATATTCTATAAAATTTAATAACTTTGGAACTTATGAAATCTTTAAATAATTTAATACAAAATGGTAGTAATAAACGCAACAACAACTAATAAAGGAGTTAAAATGAGCCACACCAAAAATTAAATACCCTATACCGCGTTTACACTAAACTAAATAAAAACAAGTTAAGGTGTTATCTTCGGCCAAGCCGAAACCACATACCCTACACTGCACTGAAAGTCCCTTTTTAAATAAATGTTAAAAGACGTTGAAGAGGTTCGGAACAAATGTGAAATGAAAATAGGTTGAAAAATGTTGAATCAGTTGAAAAAGACTGAAAAAGTCGAAAAAATATGGAATAATATGGGCTCTCTATTGCGCCAAATTTTTGCAAAAACATACATTCTAGCAAATATATCTAGCTTATTAGATTTCATAGCGATTACGTTGTTAGTTCTCTTAATATATCACTTATAAATATTGTGCTTGTATTGATGACTGCTTTCAACGGCATCATCTACAAAACTTTTATGAAAATCATTTGTGCCAATTTTGAGATATACGGAATCAAAATTTTTAACGGTTGGAGATAGCTTGAACCTTGAGTAAAGATATTTGTTTAGAGTAGACGGTGCCACACCCCTATGAGGAAAAACGTCTCCACGGCTAAACCACGCCACGCCCCTAACAGAAAAATATCTTTTTACTGCTAAACTTACAAATAGACTATCATGAAATCGTACAAAGAAATGTTGAACCCTGGAAAAAAAAATATTGTTCAAATGGGCGGTGCCATGCCCTTTAGCAAAAAAAATATTTTCAGAGCTATCTCAATAGACCGAGACGTGGTGTCGCCACGCCTTTATTTAGAAATTATGTTTTCACAGATTTTTTATTTTACCGATTTTGATGAAATTTGGTATGGAGAGGAAGAGGAAAGATAAAATTTCAGCAACACACAATGATTTTGATTTTTGGAAGCAATGACATTTAATGAAGAAAAGTGGTACTGGACTGTTTTGAATAGTCATTATTATGGTTGAATTTTGACCAGTCGGTGAACTCTAGTACAATGAAATACTGGGATATTTATCGTATACTCAAAATCGAAATTAATTGCAAAAGTAAGAACTGATATTAAAATTTGTGTTGTCGTTTTTCTCACTCTTACAGATAAAAATTCAAGGTGATTTTTACATTTTCTTTCTTTGGCCATATCCTTCCAACTAAAACTAAAACTAAAAGCATCTGCACCAAACAGCTCGAATTCAACGAAAGACAAAGATTTATTTGCAACTTCCGCTGAACTTTATTTCAGTCATATCCAGTTGCAATTCACATGAGTGCCATGCACTTTGAGGTTTTATAAAAAATGCAATTATCTTAAAAGTTTTGATAGTATTTCGAACTTGGAGCAAAACTCACAATTTGCAAAACAAGCATTGTAACCGCATAAGGAAAATGCACTGAATTCCAATATGTGTAACTACATATGTAAGCCAATGAAAGTATTTTGTCGTAATTCGTAAATAACTTGCATGTTAGCCTAAAAGTATGCAATGGAAACACTTTTGAACTTTCGAAAGATGAAGATGGTGGGAGAAAGAGATAGATAGTGGCTTAAAATTACACAAGCGGCTTAACTTAGATGATGGCGTGAGTAATAACAAAGATGAACGAGGGAGAGAGAGATAACATGAAATAAAATTAATTGCACATGAGAAGCTCACCGGGCAACAAACGAGTTAGAGCAAACTTGTGCGATATTCCATTTGAGCGTGGTGTCAATAACAACTACAACTTATTTCTCATGTACAAAGCTGACTTGTAACTAAAAACACGTCTTTCTTCAACGAATATGTCAGTTGTATGTATGTATCAGTATACCCAGTAATGAACCCAACGAAGATACAAAATAAAGCACCCAGTAGGCAATTAGGCATGGCATCTTCCGATGAAGGCCTGCTATCATTGCTTTTAGTAGCATCAATGCATATGTCAGTTTGTTCCAAAATGAATCGATTTCATATATCGATTTTGTAAGAAAATTTATGAAAACAGAAATAGTCCATATTTTCTTTTTTCTATTTGAAAATGGACGCGCCCGGCCTGCTCTCTTCCATCCACTTTAAAGCAAATACAGAAGTAGGCCTACTTTTCAAGGCCTGATCAACTAAGTTGAAAGTGGGGGGAAAAGTGGGCAACTAAAACTAATTTTTATTGAAAGATATTATTTTAGCACACCCAAATATGTAATATAAATTAGGTTTGCCTTCTGGATTTTGATTCTTATTTTTTTTTGTGGGACTTACTTTTTAATGTATTTTTAAAGTGTGACTTTGAGGTTATGTCAAAATCTAAGGGTGATGGGCGAATTCTGATCCCGGATTCGTTTTAAGCACACCAAAATACATGCCGTATGGTATCTCAACTTTCAACAAATAGACTTTTTTTTGTGGTCCTGTGCTATGTAAGCAAGCGTTTAAGACTATGCAATCAATTATACAAAAATTTCAACAGAAACTGAGAAAAGGTATTTGGAGCATTTTACTTTCCAAATAGCACAGTTGCAATAATTGGCTTATAAGACATTTTTAGAGTAAAACACTATGCAAGCTATACATAATTGAAAACTTAATTTTAATGCCCTTTCAACAATATTTTATGTGTTGGAATCAAACTAAGTAGTCATTCTTCTTACAGGTGAGCTTAAGTGAAACCTCTTCTCAAAAAACAATAGGTTTCGATAAAAAAATTTTTCACAACGCAAATGTTGTCGAAGAAAGTACAAATTTACAGAAAATGCCGTCACTGATTTACATTAATAGGCTTAAAAAAATGTTAATTCCTTTTGATATTTGCATGAAAAATTCAAAACTTTGAGTGAATTCAAACAAAGGTTATGTGATGAACAAAAGTTTAATGAGCTTAAAATTACGTTCCGGAAAATTTATGTTTTATCTGTATCATTCAAAATTTTTGAAAATTGTTCTACTGTACAAGTTTTAATACTGTAATTAAATCATAAAAAACTCCAACGAAATGCTTGTTTTGGCTCCATTTATGTATGACAAATTTTATTGCATCAATCGGTGAAAAAGTGTTCAAAATAAATTTTCAACGAAGGCCACATTAAAAAAGGAAAAATTTATCGATTTTCCTAAAATGGAACTAAAACGAACTCATACCAGCTCACTTTCGAAAAGTTTTTTTGTACATTTTTGAATATACATAAATATTTTATTGTTCATTTTTGTTGGAAAATTGAGAATTAAACAACATATTATTGATCTACTTTCGTTTTATTTATTTTTTACTGCAGGTGCTTAACATAAAAATCAGACAAACCTCAAAGTAAGCACCACACCAACCAAAAAAAAAACTCAACACTGTATGTACAATTGTATATTTTTAAGCTGAAATTAAAAAGTTACTTGGGTCAGTCAAGCAAAAATTAATTACAGCGGCAGCACTCTCAAGTTGTTTTTAGCAAAAACAACAAAAAATCTTCATTTTAATTTTCTTACAGCTGTGATGCTTAAATGTCATGAATCGCCATGTGCACATAAATGATGGCCGTAGCTCGTACAGAACGGGCAAGCTCCATGCTGTCATCGAAACGTCGCAATGAAAGCGAATTGCCAAATTATGGTAATAAGTAAGTACATACATTAGACCGTACCGCAAAAAAAAAGTTCACCGTGCACCACCGAAACTGAAACCTTTTTTACAAGAAAATTTCGAAAAACATTTTTTTTTTTTTATGAAAATAGAGGTCGCGCATCTACATTTTTCTTCATATCATCGGCATTTACAGTCATTATCAATGTTTTTGACTCGAGTAGACCAACTTTTTTTTACTCCGAAGGTCATTGACCTCAAATATCTACCCACCAAATCTCAACTTCTACAACATGAATTAAAAAACTAAAATCAAATCAAGTGTCATTGAGGTCAATGGCCTTCGAAGCAAAAAAGAGTTGGATTCCTCGAGACAAAAACATCGAAACATCATGTTTTAAGATCAGACTGTAAATGCCGGAGATATAACGAAAAATTTAATAAGATAACCGCTACGTGCGGTAAAAAAACGAAAAGCATTTTTTAAAATAGTTTTAATCGAATAATCGAAATACTTCTATTGGCAAAGTTTAATGATTTTTTGCAAGCTTTAATTATCTGGCACTAAAAAGGTACATTAAGATTGCAGGAATTGAGATGTGGTGGGTAAGTACTAGAACGGGTCCCTTGATATCAGTGAACTTTAAAGCAAAAAATTGGTCTACTTGAGACAAAAACACTAACATATCATACTTTAAGATCGGACTGTAAATGCCGATGTTATGAAGAAAAATGTAGATGGGCGACCTCTATTTTCGGTAAAAAAAAAAAAAAAAAATTTTCGAAATTGTCTTGCAAAAATGCTTCAGATTTGATGATGTACGGTGAACTTTTTTTTTTAGTACATAGATATAGTAAATGGACACCACATTTATAATTGCAGTTTCCATTTGTATCGCTTATAGCCTTTTCCGTCCCTTATACCGCACCACACGCCTTGGTGGCTCAAACACAAAAAAATTCAGCAGGTAGCGGCTGTTCGTATCAAAATGGGTCCCCATATGGCAGAAGCAATAGCAATGCACTTGTCTCTACGAGCGGTTCAACGCAAATATTTGACACTGCTGCCGCTGCTATTGCTGCTGGTGTTGATAACGAATCAGCCTGTTTTCACCATTATCTACCGCATCGCTGGTGACTGAAAAGGAAACATTGTTACTCTCTTCCGACACGGATACTACGGCACATTTTGTGCGTAAGCATTTAATAACGTCGGTGAGTCAACAGCGCAAATGCCACAATTGCTCGCATTCACGCACACGACAGCGATGATGAGCAGGTTGGTGTTGTGTTGCAACGTCGATCAAAATTGCACTATCCTGATAATGAAGATGATGAAAATGCTGATGGCGGTGAAAAGGACGAAAACTATTTAAAAAGTGTTATGGAAAATGGCAAAACGATGTCAGAGGTAAGTGGTGGGGTCTTTTTATTAAAAACTTTAGTTTTTCTTCTGCTGAAGTGCTGGAGAAAAAGGAAATTTGGTTGGAATTTTCTCTAGGAAGCTCTGTATGTATGGAAAAGGGAATTATTCCATAGCTAAAATTAACTTTGAGACTTTGAAAACTCAACTATGAACATTAGCAAGATTATTTTGAAATTCAACATTTGTTGTAGTACAATTTGGTTTCAAAGCTACGGGCTGTTTTATTTTTAATTTTCCAAAAGTCTCGAATGTTCGGTAATTAAATTTTGTTTCAAGAAAAAATTTGTAAATGCGTTTGCATTTCAAATGACTATAAAGTGTTGGGATAACGTAACAATTCAACTTTTAGTATCTTTTTACTAAACATTTTCTTTTTGGGATGATTTTAACAATAAATTTTTTATATTCAAATTTATAGAATTTAAAAAGAAATAACACGAAATAGAAATATAATTTCATTTGTTATATTTCGAAATAAACTGCAAATATAATTATATTTACAATCGGTAGCGATATAGGTACAACTTTGCTGAGTTGAAACAAAAACACTTATTTACTGATTTTTGTTTTTTTTAAAAATTTTGATTATTTTTATTTTAATTAGCTTATATTTATTTCTCCTGTTAAATGCTACACTGTCTTATATTTTTGTTTTTTAAATTAACATGACATGGCTATATTGCATTAACTTGGTTGATTTTTCTGCATAAATATAGGGTGGTCCGGATCCGAATTTTTATCCAAAAAAAAATTAATTTCTCTGGTTCATTTTGTGTACAAAACTCTATGGAAAAGTGATCTATCTTGGATACCCTTTGAGCGACAGAGTGTTTAACATAATTCCATTAGAGTATTTCCTACAAACAAAGATTATCTCATTAATTTCTAAGGAATCTGGCTAGTAGTTCGTATATTTTTAGTAGTAATACTATTGTTAGTCGAGTTTTCAGTTCATAATTGTTTGTGCTTATTCAAATCAAGCAATGTAAATGTAAATTGATGTAATTTAGCATAGCCGTAAAAGGATCAAGTGAAACACAACTGCACAACTGGTACGCCGGTGCACCACGCCACGCAGTATTGTGTTCATCAGAAATTCTTAAGTAATATCAGTCGCAAAATTTTGTCTACCGACTTGGATTACTTACGGCTTTATTGTATGGTAACATTTTTTTCATATCTTAAAAAAGTTTAGAGCAGCTAAGTAAAAGAAATTACAGGCAAACTTCCTTATATCGAACTTCTAAGCAACGAAGTTCTCTCTACTACGAAGTGAGTTCAAGTACACAGCTTTCTCGTTCTATTTTCAGTATATTTTGATCTTCTTACAGCGAATTTCCTTATAGTGAGATTTTGTTTAAAACGAAGAAATTTTGCTGCTGAAAATCAAACTTTTATGCGTTTCTGATCGAATTTTTTTAAAATATATTTCTTTTATTCATGTCAATAAAACTACATATGTACATACATAGAAAAAAGAAAACATTTTAAGGGTATCCCCAAAATATGAAAACAACAACAATGGAAAAAAAGAAAGTTCCTTCACTAATAATGGTGACTATAGTTCAGTCAGTGTCCAGTGAAAGAAGTAAAAATGTTGCAACGAAGTAGCCCTTCTCTGGAAAAAAAGTCATTGATAGTAAAAAAAAGTTGTAGAAGGCGTGACATTTGACGAATTTCGAAACTTTCTGGAGAACAGGAGCAACCTACCGACTAATATGTATGTATGCTTCTCTTAATGTATTAGAAGATTTTGTTGAAGGAGAAAATGGAAGAGTGTAGTCCAAACCGAAATTACTGACTTCTTTAAATAAATAGTAAAAAAAATGATATCTATGTTATACTAGCATTACCCTGTGCGCATCGCTTCACCTCAACCGTGGTGTATATTCGATGTGCAGTCTGCGTGAAAATTCTATGTAAAAAATATCCTTAGTATGCACCCAAATTGAAATTTTTACAACCTAAGCAGGGCCTCTTAATATAAAAACTACGTGGTCTAAATTCCATGAGAATCGATTAGGGGCCGTTCAAGTATTACGTAACGCAATTTTCGAAGATTTTTGACCCCCCTCCCCCCTATGTAACGCACCGTAACGTTTTCCTCTAACCCCCCCCCTCCCCCCTTAAACGTTACGTAACACCCAAGTGACCATATTTACCTAAAAGTCACAATTATGTTGCGAAAAGTACCGGAAATACATGCGTATGTTGTTTATTTTCTTTATTATATCCTACACCGAGGGTATATTCACTTTGTCATTTTGTTTGTAACGCATAGAAGAGGGCGGTGGTAGGTATGAAAAAGTATATACTTAGATATATTCTTGATCAGCGTCACCACCTGAGTTGATTTAGCTATGTCCGTCTGTCTGTCTGTTCAAATCAGGTTTACGGAAAAACCAAGAAAGCTAATTGAATGAAATTAGCACACTCAGGTCAGACCTTCTTGCAGGCATCTTGCTATTCAAAACGGACGTAATCGGTTCATGGACACGCCTACCGCCCATACTCTATGTATATTTTCCCAATCCCATTTTGAATAAAAATGCAGCGATTTTGATGAAACTTGGTGATTAGGTGTACATTTGAACTAAATTAAGATTAGGCTAGGTTTCAAGTTTCCAAAGATTCGCGTGGCACGGTCATAAATTTTAACCTCTATACCACCATATCTCGTAAGCCGTGCAAGATATTGTGATGAAATTTCTTTATTTTTTCGACTTTTTCATCGATTTTAAATTGCTTAGACTTTTTCAACCTCTCTCAACATTAACATTTTGCATATATTTACGACTTTTTCAACAGTTTTCAACCTCTTAAACATTTCACACTTTTTTCGAATTATTTAACCTCTTCAACGTCTTTTTTTACTGAAATATATGTACCTACTTTGAGTGCAGTGTAGGGTATGTGAGTTTCGGCCTGACTGAAGATAACACCTTAACTTGTTCATATTGTTATTTAATAAAAATCACACATAATGTATTAAACATTTGCTTAAGCTTAAAATATGTTAAAATGGCGAAAAATGAGACGAACATATTTTATTAAAATGATAAAAGTTGATGGGATCTAGAACAGCTACAGCAATAAATGAGAAAAATAGGAAATCTTTCCACGCTTACATCTCTGGTTTTGGTTAACCAATCTCGAAGACGATAGTTTTAGGACATTCTGCTTGATAAGTGCTTTATTTTAACATATCATTTATTGCTGTAAATTATCTAGATCCCATCAACTTTTATCATTATAATAAAATTTTTTGGCTGTAGCTATTCAATAAGCATACACATAAAGAAAGCGTTTCGTTATACACACCTCATTTCAAATCACCACCCGCTAAAGTAGTTTCACTTCTAAAACAATGTTACGTAACGCGTTGTTCGAACCCCTCCCCCCTCCCCTGTAACGCATCGTAACGTTTCACAAGACCCCCCCTCCCCCCCTAATTGCGTTACGTAATACTTGAACGGCCCCTTAAGCGGTCTTCAAGAAAATGATATTTAAAAATAATTTTGTGTGAGGACCACCCTAAATAAAAGTTTTGTAGCCTATAAAGGTAAGAGCTACGTGGTGTAAGTTCGTAGTGAATCGACTCACCTGTCTTCTTGAAAATGATACTTAAAAATATTTTTGTATGAGGGTCACCCTAAGTATGTATCCTACATAAAATTTTTTTAAACTCATCTGTGCCTCTTAATATAAAAGCCATGTGGTGTAAGTTTCAAGAGAATCGATTTGTCTTTCAGAAAATGATATTTAAAAAATATTTTTGTCTGAGGGCCACTCTAAATAAAAGTTTTGTATCCTTAACTATGCCTCTTAACATAAGAGCTACGTGGTGTAAATTCGGTGTGAATCGACTTACCAGTCTTTGTGAAAATGATTTTTAAAAATATTTTCGTATGAGGGCCACCCTAATTATGCACCCTAAATAAAATTCGTGCGATCATATCTGTGTCTCTTCACATAAAAGCCATATGGTGTAAATTTCATGAGAATCGATTTAGCGGTCTTCGAGAAAAATATATTTAAAAAAATATTTTTGTGTGAGGGCCACCCTAAATAAAAGTTTTGTATCCTTAGCTATGCCTCTTAACATAAGAGCTACATGGTGTAAATTCGGTGTAAGTCGACTAACCTGTCTTTGTGAAAATGATATTTAAAAATATTTTTATGTGAGGACCACCCTAAGTATGCACCCTAAATAAAATTGTTACAATCTAGTCTCTGCCTTTTAATATAAAATCCATTTGGTGTAAAGTCCAAGAGAATCGAGTAAGGGGCCGTTCAAGTATTACGTAACGCAATTAGGGGGGGAGGGGGGGTCTTGTGAAACGTTACGATGCGTTACAGGGGAGGGGGGAGGGGTTCGAACAACGCGTTACGTAACATTGTTTTAGAAGTGAAACTACTTTAGCGGGTGGTGATTTGAAATGAGGTGTGTATAACGAAACGCTTTCTTTATGTGTATGCTTATTGAATAGCTACAGCCAAAAAATTTTATTATAATGATAAAAGTTGATGGGATCTAGATAATTTACAGCAATAAATGATATGTTAAAATAAAGCACTTATGAAGCAGAATATTCTAAAACTATCATCTTCGAGATTGGTTAACCAAAACCAGAGATGTAAGCGTGGAAAGATTTCCTATTTTTCTCATTTATTGCTGTAGCTGTTCTAGATCCCATCAACTTTTATCATTTTAATAAAATATGTTCGTCTCATTTTTCGCCATTTTAACATATTTTAAGCTTAAGCAAATGTTTATTACATTATGTGTGATTTTTATTAAATAACAATATGAACAAGTTAAGGTGTTATCTTCAGTCAGGCCGAAACTCACATACCCTACACTGCACTCAAAGTAGGTACATATATTTCAGTAAAAAAAGACGTTGAAGAGGTTAAATAATTCGAAAAAAGTGTGAAATGTTTAAGAGGTTGAAAACTGTTGAAAAAGTCGTAAATATATGCAAAATGTTAATGTTGAGAGAGGTTGAAAAAGTCTAAGCAATTTAAAATCGATGAAAAAGTCGAAAAAATAAAGAAATATATAAATATCACAATATCTTGCACGGTTTACGAGACATGGTGGTATAGAGGTTAAAATTTAGAACCGTGCCACGCGAATCTTTGGAAACTTGAAACCTAGTCTAATCTTAATTTAGTTCAAATGTACACCTAATCACCAAGTTTCATCAAAATCGCTGCATTTTTTTTCAAAATGGGATTGGGCAAATATACATAGAGTATGGGCGGTAGGCGTGTCCATGAACCGATTACGTCCGTTTTGAATAGCAAGATGCCTGCAAGAAGGTCTGACCTGAGTGTGCTAATTTCATTCAATTAGCTTTCTTGGTTTTTCCGTAAACCTGATTTGAACAGACAGACAGACGGACATAGCTAAATCAACTCAGGTGGTGACGCTGATCAAGAATATATCTAAGTATATACTTTTTCATACCTACCACCGCCCTCTTCTATGCGTTACAAACAAAATGACAAAGTGAATATACCCTCGGTGTAGGATATAATAAAGAAAATAAACAACATACGCATGTATTTCCGGTACTTTTCGCAACATAATTGTGACTTTTAGGTAAATATGGTCACTTGGGTGTTACGTAACGTTTAAGGGGGGGGGGGGGGGGTAGAGGAAAACGTTACGGCGCGTTACATAGGGGGGAGGGGGGGGTCAAAAATCTTCGAAAATTGCGTTACGTAATACTTGAACGGCCCCTAAGCAGTCTTTGAGAAAATGCTATTTTTAAAATATTTGTGTATCAGGGCCACCCTAAATAAAAGTTGTGTGGCCTTAGCTATGCTTCTTAACATTAGAGGTACGAAGTGTAGATTTGGTGTGAATCGATTTATTTGTCTTCGCGAAAATGATATTTAAAATTATATTTGTTTGAGGGCCACCCTAAGTATGCACCCTAAATAAAATTTTTACCATTCAATCTGTGTCCCTCAACATAAAAGCCATACTGTGTAAATTTCATGAGAATCGATTTGCCTGTCTTTGAGAAATCGCTATTTTGAAAATATTTGTGTATGAGGGCCACCCTAAATATGCACTCTAAATAAAAGTTTTATAGCCTATGACACCCACCCAATTGATACTAACATACTGTAAAAATTTCATCAATATCGGCTGGATAGTTTCTGCGTGCATAGGAGACAGACAGACAGACTGGCAGACAGACAGACAGACGAAAAATGAATTTTATATAATAGATAAAGAATTTTCTATATAACGAATTTTTTTCATGGTCCCATGCGTATTCGCTATAAGGAAGTTTGACTGTAATTGCTTATAAGCTATGAAAAAATTTCTAAACGACTGATTAAATTCGAATTCATCACCTTGAAAATGACTAAGTGTTATTTAGTTTTATTTGCTCACGAGCAGCAAGATTCTGTTTATAAAGTTACATAAAGTTGAATTTTGCAATAACTAAAATTAAGGTAAATATTTTTTTTTGTCACACAGAACTGATTTGGAAAATTTCAGTAAAAAACGAGATGTTCATTTTATTTTTGCAAATTGTACGTATTCTGACTCTATGTCAAGAACAACAGCTGAATTGTTAATTAGTAATATTATTATGTGCTGAAGAAATTATGTTTATTTGGGTTTTTAACAATATAAAATTTCCAAATATTTAGCAAATGAGTTAATTTTAGTTGAATCCAGTCCTAATTATAAAATTATGAAGATTTTTTTTAATTTTCTTGCTTTCAGGGGTCATACTGAAGAATTTATTCAAATATTCGCAATTCATCGATACGATAATAGAGTGATTGCGTATAATTCAAACCAAAATAAGTGCTTTCTTTAAAAATGTCCTTCTTTTCAAAAGTTGCTTTATTTTTAGTAAAAATCTTTAAAAAATACAAAAACAATTGATTTAATATAATAAAATGTATATTTCAGAAATGAAGAAAATAAAAAAAGGTCGCCAAAGAATTGGCAATCAAAGATGCAATAAATTAAATGGACTCATTTCAAAAGACCTCATTGACAAGTCAACCTATCCATGTACCACAAGCAATTCACCAAGCAAGCGTCCTATCTACACAGTGCCAGATAATGACAAGAACGACAGACATAAAGCAGTCTCAACGAAGTCACGTACCAAGCACACATTGTGACAAAAAATGTGTTTTCGATGATGGTACTTAATAATTAGATAGGACACATCAGCAGACATTTACGCATGTCGGCTCAGGTGTTAACTTAAGATGTTGGTGGGTGTTAAAGAAATGCCAGATGTCGAAAAATATGTGGGACTCAATACAATTCTGTAAACATGTTCTACTCACCTTAAAAAACGTGTGCAAATTCTATTGATTTTAAAGCAGCAGCTGCTAGTAATGTATGTAATATACAAAAATTTGATAAAATTAGAATTTTTTTTTTTAATATGAAAACAAAAAATCATCTTAACGTCTATCACGTTCATGGCATGCATACAAGTGAGGAGAGTAGGAGTGATGCTGATTTACATTTCAGTGTTATTTTCATAGCATACTTTTTGGCATAAATTATCACTTTTGTTGTTATTTTGCTTTTTATACGTAGAAAAATATTAGAAAATAAAGTCTTTAGAGTGGCAATTAACTAAAATAACTTGTACTTAGAACTTTATGTAACAGGAACTAAATATTATACATAAATAATATAATCAAGCTTAGAATTTTTTTAACCATAAATTAATGAAGCTCATAAATGTTCCAAAAAGTAAGAAGAAGAAAAAAAGTGGAAAAGTACTAAGTACTTGAGTAAGCATTGGATAGAAAATGTACAGGCTTAACCTTAGGGGACGAAAAAAAAAATTTATACAATGAGTTAAGAGAAATAGAGGTAGCAGTTTTTACTTTTTATATATAAATTAGATATTCAAATTAATAAGATGTTAGAAGAAAATTTATGCTTTAATACCTAAGCGACATATAACTTAGAACCGAAAAACTGTGCCATTCGATACTGAAATAGAAAATATATCGATCATTATTTTAATAACTGCACACTTTGTTTTTTTTTTGTACATTTTTGAACATTTTTTGAAACGAAATATCTCAAAAGCTATAGTAGATAAGATAAAAAACCATTTGATCATATTTGTTAAGAAAAATTATAACTTTATAAAAAAAGTTAAAGAAATTTAAATAAATACTTATGCCAAAACACTAATTTTTTTTAATTAAAAAATTTTTTTAAAAAACATTAATTTTTTTTAATTAAAAAATTCTTTTAATTAAAAATTTTTTTTTATTAAAAATTTTTTTTTAAAAACATTAATTTTTTTTAACTAAAAATTTTTTTTAATTAAAAAAAATTAGTGTTTTTCGCGTGATCAGTAAAAAATTCGTAGTTTCCAAAGTTATGGCAAGAATTGCGATATGAAAGCACATGCATTCTTAGGTTTGATTGATGAATATCATATAAAAAAAAATACGGAAGATGTTATGTTTAAAATATTTAGAGAAAAATTGTTTTAATTAAAAAAATTAGTGATTCAACAAATTTATTTAAATTTTTTAAACTTTTCTTATAAAGTTATAATTTTTCTTAACAAATATTTCCAGATGATTTTTTTTCTTATCTACTATAGCTTTTGAGATATTTCGTTTCAAAAAATGTTCACAAATGTCAAAAAATACAAAGTATACGATTATTAAAAGAATGAACGATATATGTGACTACTGGCAAACGAAAGTTTTATTTTATAAGGTCATGTGCACATGAAATTTACGTTTTTCGAGGGAGTCCAAGGTCTATAAAAAGTATTTAAAAATTTGAATCAAAGCTGACTTCATGCAAAAATGGAAATCTATCGTATAATAAATGTGTTATCAGATTTAAAAAATATGAATTTTTCGTGCTATTACTAAAAGTTTCTCACTCGTAAGGACATACAAAGCAATTTTAAGCTTAAAATTATCAGCTCCGATGTTACTTAGAACTAAAATATTTGAGTGATTTCTGCGCAAAAATGCACATTTAATGATTTGACACTAAAGTTCTACAAGAAAGTGTCAAAACGGTCTTCGACAAATAGATGCTTCGATTAATTGAACCTTTAACTCTTGAACAATTTATATTATATTTGACATTGAGGAAAGATTTGCACTGAGGTACAACGAGAATTAAAGATTTTTTACATAAGACCGTGTCGTTATGGGACTTAGTTGCTTTTGAATCTCGCCCGATGAAAATATTGATAAGCACGGTCTATATAACACGTTCTCTTAATTTAAAAATACACAAAAATAAAATATTTAATCTAAGTATCATTATTCTTTGAAATTTTGATATTTTGTGAAATTCTGGCATTATGTTGCAGTACAGTAAATGTGAAATGTAATCTTCAATACTTCAGCTCCGATACAATTTAAGCTGAAAATGACTTGGTGACTTTTGCGTGCAATTGCATATACATATAGACCAAGCAAACTGCTTTAAGGCTGGCCAGAAAAGTTCAATCAAACAAGTTGCCTTTTTTGTTGAAAGTAGCTGTAAAAATTAGTCAAAAAAAATCGAGAGTAAAAAATAATCAAGAAATTGATATAAAAATAAATCAAAAATATAGTACCAAGGTTTTAAGAAGAAATCTTATGTTTGTTTGTATGTACATAGAAACACCAAGTGTTAACATCGAAAATTTAATGAATACCTAAAAATTAAAAATTTCTTTCTTGCAAAATATTTTACATAAACATTAAGTTTTGAAGAAATATTTTTATTTAAACATCTGTCTTCTTGCAAAGCAAAAATTAGAGTCTGGTGGAAAATGTTTTCCAAGAAAAAAGGAAGAATCTCACGTTATCCTGTATTTAAGTAATTGCTACGAGCAAATCGTTTTATCCGTATTCTGTTGCTATTCATCAAATTGACAATGCAAATTCTAATTCTCATTGATTTTAAATCAATTCAAAGAGACTTTTTTCATGTTGTCTTCTTTTTTTTTTGTCTTGCTGACCCACCATACCTTGAATTTGTGCTGTAAAATTGTTTCTGTCGTCTTGAATATACAAATTGGCAAAGAATTCAATTTTTTCACGAATTTGATAAATTGATGTTTTAGTAGCTTTATAATATTCCCCCTTGTAAGAAAAAATAGAAGAAAACGAAAATGTGTCCAACCTGAGGTGAATGACGTTAAGAAGAATATAATTAATTGAAGCTTAAAAAGTTTTAATATCTTTCGAAAAATTCTCTTGCCAAAAGTTTAAGCAATGAAAATATTTAGCAGAACTGGATCGTCATAGTACAACATGCACCTGAGTATGAGTGGCAATATAACATAATTTATTTTATTAACAAAAAAAAAAAGCATAAAATTTAATGATAATTTTAATTGAAATATATCAAAGCCACCCACTGCATAAAAGCCATAGATAACAAAAAACGAGCTAGTTACTTCAGTATGTATGTACATATTTTGGCTCAACATGTCGTATGTGTATCGTTTAATTTTAGTTGTAGCAATATTGAATGATTTTAATCAAGTTATATTAATTGTAATTAAACATACCGTAAACAAATTGAAATTAACCATCCACACTGTGTGCAGTTTTATTAAAGTAAATTAATTTTTATTCATTTACTTATTAAATACAAGCACTCAATAGATTTATGACAAATATTTCGCTGTTACTTTTAATGGCGCCATATTTGTTTGGTTTAATCTGTGCTTGATTTTGTTGCCAATTCGCTTTCATGTGCGAGTGATACGTATAGATGAAATTCAATGTCCTCGATATATTTTATACCCTACACTCAAGGTATATTCAATTGCTCCTTACGTTTGTGACACATGAAGCTGATCTTGGCATATATTTTTGATCAACATCACTCTCGCAGTCGACGTAGTTATGTATTGCTGCCAGCTGTAGCCATAGAAATGCTGACAATTTAATTTGAAGAAAGTTTTTAGCTTTGTCAATAGTACGGTGAAGAAATTGCACATCATAATCAAAAGATTGTACGTTTCTTCAGATTTTGGTAATCGTTGAATTAAATTAAAGAACGTTCCCGATACCTTTCCTTTCATATAAGTGGTTGATGTATGGGATCTAGGTTCAGCATCGAGACTTTGAACACAATTGCAAGACATGTTTTTCTTAAACAAAAATATGATTAGATCTTCATTCATTTGACGCAGATAGTAATTTTTGCAGATTCTTTCCAAAGTTGGTGTGGAAACATATGGTGACACTACAGCAAGTACTGCCCAAAACTTGAATTGCTGTTTAAATAAAAGTGTCAGCAAACTTGGTATGGAAACTTTTGATGGCACAAGTAGGTATTAGGAAAAAAGAGCGCATGTTACATGCATAAACGAATGATGAAGCTGAAGAGAACAAACAATTCCTTACTTAACTGGTGCCATGCAGGCGAATATGTCACTTAGTGAAACAAATCAACTGATTGCTTTGTCATGTAGGCCGTCAGAGTACTTCAACCGCGAACTTCCGACAAAACAGGGAAAAATTCGCGTCAGACCTTCTTACTATTAAAGTGTAGGGTTGCCAAACGGCAACACACCATTCAAACCACCTCAAAGTCTTCGGTATGTAATCAATTCGTGCTGTTGTAAAATTTTCACGCTTACGGACATTCTATCGAGTGGCGACACTTATTTTTGGCGCGAAGTTAAAATATGAGTTATGCTTTGACAAAGAGAAAATTCGCGGAGGTTTGTTGGATGTCAGAATTTTTTGATGTGTAAAACGTGATTTTCTAAACTAAGTACATACATTAGACTTGACCTAGAAAAAATCGAAAGTGCTCGGATTTTCAACGCTCTTCGTTTTTTTGAGTCATCATTTCTGATATTTAGAAGAAAAATATATTAACCCTTAGTACTCACAGGTCGGCCATTTTTGAAAAAAGTTTCGTTTGAAAAAACGTAATTTTTTGAGGCGTTGCCCAACCGACCGTATGTATATAAAATTCTCCATTGAAGCACTTACTTTTTGTTTTGGACTCGATGAACAAGACCCAATCATTTTTTTTCATTTTATACGGTATTTGTTCCATTTTCAGAACGTTTTTTCGCGAAAATGGCAAAAAAATGGATAATTTTATCATAAAACGGCCGATAAATATGACTGAACATTTTTTTCCTTGAATCAAAGCTTGCAACCTTGTAGAACATGTAAAAATCTATAAAAATGATATTTCCAGAATTTTTTTCACCTGCATTTTCACAGAAGACAAGCAAAAATCCGAAAAACAGATAGGGAGAAAAATCGCAATTTCACGTACAGGTGTTCATTAGAGTGACTAAAAAAAAATCAAGTTTTCGATTTCTATGTTGCTTATATGAAAAAAATGAGGCCCTGAAAATTTTATTAAAAAATATTTATACTAAGAGGTCGATAGTGTCCGACTTATTAATTAAATTCATTCTTCTTATATGCTAGTGATTACAACTCTTCTCAAGGGACAATTCCGCATGAGATACGGGCTGTTGACATTGATTCTTATATTTTTGGGTCTGCTGAACACGATGCTGATGGTTTTTTGCTATACAGTGACTGTGTATTTTGATAGTATCGAAAAATTTCCAGAAAACGGCAAAAAACGGCGCAAATTTGGGTTTAAGTGAGGAAAACGCGAGAATTAAATTTTTTTTCTTGGTCTAATATTCTTCAACATTGTAGTCTGAAAACAGACGAATAGATTCCGCCTAGTCCCGATGTTCCTGTATTTTTTATCAGAAGAACAGAGTAATAGAAAAATGAACAATTCTCGAAAAAAGGCCAAAACTCAAGATTAAATGAGGTAAATTCAAGTAAAACATTTTTTAAAGATTTCTTTCCGAAGTAACTTCTTGCGTTGAATGCGAATTTGGCCTCAAAATGGACCCTTCACATCAGAATTCTGAAATATTTGAGGTTAAGAACCAAGAAAATTAGGTTTTTTGTCTACTTTTTGTCTCGAAATGAACCCAAAATTTTTAAACTAGTGTATGTATGTAGAATACGCGCGCAAAGAAGACGCACCGCACTACATAAATTAATTTATTTCTTATAGTAGTAATAGTTTGCCCATAAAAAAAATACGTTTTCGATAGGAAATTTTACATAGAACACGATAGTCACATTAAAAATTTGATACATGGTGGGAAAAATTATTAAAAATTGATTTAAACACTTAAATTGTTTATAACAATATTAACAATTTTCTAGCTTTGAAAGTGAGTCTCTATCCCAAAAATCACGAAACTTTCAAAATTCAAATTCGTTCTATTTTGTTAGAAAAAATTTCAAAAAAATCCTCCAACACGTATCTCTTCTTTTCCGATACAGAGCCCATAAAAAAAATTTCAGCCAAACTAAATTCGTTCGGTTTGTAAAAGAACGTCCCCAAGTCAAAATTCATTCGGTTTGTAAAAGAACGTCACCCCGAAAAGTCATCACTACACCACCGGGCCCATTCCGAACGAAAATCCTGGCTACGCCACTGGCTGCGGTAGATGATGATTGACGCTTTCGGAATTATTACTTAGCATTCCCAACTTTAGTCTTGATTGCAAAAGTTTTTCTTCGTATTGACAATTTCACTAAATAGCAGTTTCACAATACAATTATTGCACCTACACTTGCATCAACTGCACGCAATGGGAAAGAGACGTTTTTTAACGACTATAATTCAATTTAGTGAATCACTCACTTTTAGTTAAATTGTTCCACTAAGTTACCATACCCTTTTTCTATTGTCTCCTAAGCTATGCTCTTCAATTGCTGCCATTTTGTTGTTGTTGTTGTTGTGGTGGTGGTGGTGGTAATTAATGTGGTTGTTATTTGGGAACTTTTTCTGCTTGAAATACGGTTTTCATTACCATGTTAAATTAATTATTTAAATTTACCATGGCTTTTATCTGAGGTAAAGCATTTGATGAGAAAGTATCGATACATTGTCTTCAAAAATAAACGATTTTATATCTATGAATAAAATTTGTGTAATTTTTTTTCATTTTCTTGATAAGAATATGTGAAAAGTATGTTTTTTTTTTATTTCACTTATGTTACGTCATATGGTCGTTTGAGTCTTTGTATTCAGCAGCTATCAATCAAAATTTACATTACTGTAGGGACATAAATAAAATTCGATAAAATTTGATTTTATTTAAGAAATCGTAATCTTATTTATTAATCTTAGTAATACAGCTTATTGAGTCTGTGGTTATGTACTAAAAACAGCGCAGACAATAATTTTCAATTTTCATTTGGCACTTAATTTTTTTCTTCTTTTCATGTTTTGCTAAAAACATTAATTTTTTTAAAAAAAAAGAACGTTTCTTTTAAGTAAGAGAGCGTTACCTATAATATGTTTCGGCCATTCAATAAATTTCATGCTTTTATAGAGTATTCTGTAAATATCAAAAATTTTTGTACATGAGTGGATCGAAGTAATATCGAATTGACGATATTCAAGCCTTAAATTAGGTAAGAGTTTGTAATGTAATTAATCTCACTCATTGAGATACTGCTAACTATCCGTAACGAGACCAAGCAGTAGCAAAATAAATGCTTAATATTTTCACACTTCTCAGCATCACCACGATTTCAAAAGAAGTTTATAGAGCGAACAATTTTTACAACTCTAAGTTTCGAAAGACTTCGGTTGAATTCTATGCATAGTTCATTGACCGCAACCATTAAATAAATCTTAGTTTTTGACCTTGTAGCATATCTACCTACCTTTTTAATATGCTCCTCCTGCTCTAAAATTATGTTTTTCGGTGTAACTTCTTAACTTTTAATCGAATAAAAAAACACGGACCGCCCCAAATTTGAAGAAAACTGATGCTCACATATGTTTTGCCAAAACACTTTTTTGAAATGTCGTCATTATTTTTTTGATAGTTCGAAGTCGAATTTTGCAAAATTTAATGTAGTTTGAAACAAATTTCATACAAGTTTATTTAGAATGTGTAATAAGCTTTAACCAAATTCATCGATTATAACTGAATTTAAGCATACATTCAATTGGAAAAAATGTCTCAACTGGAGCAACTTCTTGAACTTGAGAGCTTCTTTCGCATTAGAATATTCATTTGTATAATTTGTATGTAGTTGTTACATTTCACTCGATACTTTGCTTATATTTTCAAAGAAGAACAACTTGTTTACCTTTAATCAAATAAACAAAGTACCTATCGGTGTGCTACTGCCACTTTCGCTTTATTTGCGTGTTTGTACTACCAAAATGTTGCTTATAATTATGTTCATTCTTTACAACTTCTATTCCAGCGTTTATTTGCAAGCTCACTTTGCGCGTGTTTGTGTGAGTAACTTTATAAGTGTTTGATGGCTTGCTCAACTACGTTTGTCTGTGTGCTATATCCGTGTTTGTGTCTATCTGTGTATGTCGGTTCTGCGTGTTTAGTTAGCAATGTCACACTTAAAGACTTCATTAAGGCAACATTTTAATCGATGACAATGTCAACTTAATTTGACTTCACGATTTCACGTAAGTTTTAATGAGGCCGCGTTCGAGTGTTACGCGTAAGTGCCTTAAGGCAGGCACAGATCCGTTGAGTTTCCTTCCCAAGGATGTTGTAATTGAAATTTCAAATTGAAAATTTGCCAAAGTATAAACTTTGATTGAGTTTTATGTTCTACAAATTTAATTTTGCTGGGCAATTAAATTTGTTGGAAATTATAAGTTCATCATACGACCTGTGTAGTCAGCAAAATAAATGTTTATGCCAGTGTATTTGAGTTTTGTGAAAATATACTAAATCGAGACTTAAAATGTGTATTTTAAAGGGCGAATGTACTTTTGTGGCATGGACATCAAAATTTACTGAAAAAAAAAGTCATTCGATTTTCTTTACGCATGTTTCAGCAGTTCTAACTAAAAAATAAAAAAATTAAAAAGTTATTCGATTTTTCTACGAATATTTTATCAAAATTTTCAAAATTTTTTTACAAATTACCCAAACAAAAAAAAAAAAAAACAAGGGTATTAATAGAAATAGTCCACATGTAGCAAAAATATATTGAAAAAGCTCCAAGTGTTCTGAAAATTCGTCCATCATACCGAATGTACAAAAAACTTGTTGCATGTAATGACGCATATTTCTCGTAGCGTAAATATACTGAAAAAAGTACAAACGTAACGAAAATGCCATCAATGTTTTATACCGCTTGTAATAATTTCATTTTGAACTGAGTTCTGTGCGCTAAGTGCTATTCCACATGTTGCTTTTATATTAAGGCATTGTTTTGTTTTATAATTTTTTACTTCAACTTGCAATCCTTTCACGCCTTGAAGTATTCATTCGTTTTCTTTTTGAGTGTATCACACTGAAAATTTTGATGCTCTGGTAGCAACCCTAGGACTATTTTTATCTTATTTTTTTAGATGAGGTTATACTCGAATATAACAGAAATTTTCGAAAATCGAGTCTTCTTGAAGTATTCTAGAAAATGCCATTTATTTGAACTTATCTAATGTAATACAAATCTAAACACAAGGGCCACCAACGTAATTTTTTTTGAGGAGCACATGAAGGTTAATAGAAATTTAGCTGTTTATTTTTTTTTTACCAGTAGCTTCAACCGTTTACTTTTGATATAAGACCGCAAGCTTGCAACAGTTTTAAATTTTTTAAATGTAACTCATACTACTTTAATTGTTGCAAGCTTTATTCAAAGTCTTGTAGCGGCCACTATTCAAAATTCACATATTTGTAAAGCATAAATTGCCAAAAATAAACGACATAAACGTTTTGTTTATAAGTCGCATCAAATTTGTGATATAAGTCAATGAATAATCCATGAAGCATAACTTGAGATAAAAAATTTATCATAAAAGACGGTTTTTGTTGTAAAGTATTTTTTATTAAAAATAAACCTACACAGTTACGAAAAATAAAAAAAAACTTAGCTTAATATTTTCAAAGCCAACTCGTGGTGGCTGCTTACAAATGTCACAGAACTATAATTATCGTTAAGTTAAGCATCAAGCAACACCAAAGTACCTAACTGCCTGTGGTTGGACTTTCGTTCGACTTTTGTTGTCTTGACAAGGATTTCAACGTTGATGGTTTTCACTTACACTGCTGCGACATTCAGGGAGTAAAATGTCGCACAAATACAAGCAGAACAGAAGAACAAAAAAAAAAAAAAAACAATAACAGCAATAACAAAACGGAAAACCTGTTGTTTATACAACATGGAATACCTGAAGTGTTGTCTAGAACTATTGAACAATTGTTGAAAGGATAAAGAACGCAGGAGTAGCAGCAGAAGCAGCATTAATTGATGACGAAAATTATTAAAAATATACAAGCAGGCGAAAGCTAAAAAATATTGCTTGTAGTAAAAGCCGGTGGCGTGCTCAACGTAGAAACAAAATTAGTATAGGAAAGTATGTGGAAAAATTTAATTGCTTCCATTTGAAAATTTGCTAAGAAAAATATATTGGAAAAACGTTGGAGGTACTGAATAAAAATTTGATTACTTAAATCTATGGCAAAAGGCAAGACTTATGCTGTTTAACTTAGTCATGTTTAGTTTGATGGTGGCCATAACAACCCGTTATGGCCTACGTCAAAAGCTCTCTCCAGGCGCCTCTGCTTCGCGCGCGCCTTCTCCAATCAGTCACACCAAGCGTGTATAGGGTTTCCTCGGGTTGGTCTTTCCATTGGAGGCATGGTCTTCCTCTTCGTCGTCGCCCAGCGGCTTCCGCATCAAACACCTTTTTTGGCAGAGCTTCTTCGTCCATATGCACAACATGTCCCAGCCAGCGCAAACGTTGGATAGCGATGCGCTTGACTATGTCAATGTCAGCGTAGAGCTCGTACAGTTCGTGGTTCATTCGAATACGGTAGTCGTCGCCGACGTGAACAGGACCGAAGATTTTGCGAAGAATTTTTCTCTCAAACACCCCAAGCGTGGCTGCATCAGTTTGCGACACAACCCATGCTTCTGCGCCGTAAAGTAGCACGGGTAAGATGAGCGTCTTGTAGAGTGTCAGTTTTGTCGGGCGAGAGAGGTCTCTACTACTCAATTGCTTACTGAGACCATAGTAACACCTATTAGCAAGAGTTAGTCTTCGCTTTATCTCCAGGCTGACATCGATTTGAGTGTTCAAGGCGGTGCCAAGATAGGTGAATTCCTTGACAACTTCGAAAGTATAGTTGTTCGCAGTAACATAGGACAGCATATGTTTGTGGACAGCATATACTTTATTTTTCCCTCGTTCACCGTCAAACCCACCTTCGCTGACTCTTTTTCGATATCAATATCATCGGCATATGCAAGGAGCTGGACATTTTTGTGGAAAATAGTGTCAGTAAGATGTACACTGACTCTTCGCAACACCCCTTCCATCACAAAGTTGAAGAGGTTGCAGAATAGTGGATCACCCTGTCTGAAACCTCGTTCGGTATCAAATGGTTCGGAACAACAAAGCAGCAGGTGCAAATTGCAAAGCTGCGGAAATATTGAAAGCAACCCAGAGTTTACAGCTGAACACACCTGCCCAAAATAATAGGTACTTTTGAGTTTTTAGTTTAAGCTCTATTACAGAAACTTAGAGGAAAAATCGTAGTGGTATCGTGAAGTACACAATTTGGAAGCACTATATTCAGTAAAAAAATTCATGAGATTCCCTTAAATTTCAAGCGTTTCTACTTACTGTGCATAGTTAGAATATTTGTCTACTCAAAATAATAAGTACACCTGCACGTTGATTCAAATTTTTGTTTCAAATATTTTGTTTTTAATTCTTTTTTGAACTTTCCTTAGAAGACATGTTTTCTTCCTTAAAATGCAGTGAATTGACAGCAAACATTTTAGTTGAGATGGGTCGTAAGTCACATTGCTCTGCTGAGGATTCGAGACTGACTTTAAACTTGAAATAAAGGAAGAAACTCTCTTCAATGCATTGGCGGGTTGCTGAATTGTTCTCACAACTTCATGAGAAATGTAATAACAATCAAACAGTAAAAAAAATTCCGTGGTAGAACACCAAAAACCACTCCAAGAGTTGATCTTCATATTGTAAATTTCGAAAAAATATACACATTTAAGTCTTTAAAAACAATTTTGGCTGAATTTGGGAACGTGGTTAGTGCTCAAACAATTCGATGACGTTTACTAAAGGCAAACATACTTGGGTTTAATATTTTAAACATTTAGTGGAACGATGAACTGATAAAAGTGACAGTGGAAATTTTTTAAAATCAAAGAAAAATACACAAAAATAGGTATAAAATGAAGTTGGTTCAAAGAGAGTTAATTATGACAACAATATTTCTCCTACTTTTGGTAGTAAAAATTATAATCAAGGGAATTACATTAGAAGTTCAATGTAAACGTGTTTTAGGCAAAGAGCCTAGTGTTTTAGTTGAAAAGTTGAAAGTAATACACCTTTTAAGCTACTGTAAAAATATGAAACTTTGTATAATATTATGTCATTTTTAATTGAATGAAAACAATATTTTTCGAGATAATATAACAAGCCGACAATTTATGTTTAGTCTACGCCAAAAAAATTATATTGCATTGATTCTTTTCTATGATTTTGTAAGATATTTTGTGATTAATTTTTGCGCGTGGCGAAAAATTCATATCTAGAGAGCCAGGACTAGTCCCAAATTGAAATAAATTGCAAAATGAGTGCTAGGATTTTATTTTTTTTTCTAAAAAAACATAAAAAAAATTAAACATACCCAAATAAGAAAATTTTCGATTTTAAGTTTTAAATTGCAAAATTTTTGCTTATAACTTAAGAGAAGAACATTTTTAATACAATAATATATAAAAAAAACGTCAAATGCTAACTTTTATGCTTGAACGGTTTTTCTACATGACGCGTAAATTTTGCATACAAGCGTCCGAAAATCTATGTATTTTTAAAACTTGTGATTTTCAAAAAATCGTATTTTCGAAAATAAGCCCGGAAATTTTTTTTCCAAAAACACGTATCGAATAGTTTTTTTACAAAGTATCGAATAAAAATACTTTTTGAGAAATCTAAATTTTCAATGTAAAAACGAGGTAGAATGTCCTATGTATTCTGTTTAGGCTCATCGAACTTTATTATTTGACATACATTTCAAGCAAAGTCGGTGTTTTCGGTCATCGTGACTGGTTTTGACTAGGCAACCCTGGTAGGTTAGTTTCACCAAAGTACATTACTATCTTTCTGTTCATCCCATCCTGTAATCTTATACACTCGACTTTTCTACAGTCGGCTCTAAGGCTACGGCCACGCAATGAACGGCAAGCGGCAGCGTCAGAGCGACAAGTGGTAGAGCGGCAAATCGCAGAGTGGCAGGTGTCTATTTACTCAGCGGCAACTCTAGAGCGTTAGTTGTCTTATTTCTTACAAATCGAGTTCAAATTGAAAACAAAATTAAATTCCAGATGTTAGTCGAAAAAATTCCGTTGTCAAGTGCTGTTTGTCATAGCCATTTGCTTGAAAGTCGGCTTCATATTTGGAAATTTATTTTATTTTTAAGAAAAAGAAAATTTGGTGTGCATCCAGTTAACCGCAAAAGATTAAAATATGGTGAATTTCATCATTTATTTCAATAAATTCGGAAACATCCTGAGCGATTCAGGCAATATTTGCGTATGTCAATACAAGCGTTTGATTTGCTGTTAAAATTTCATACCATTTGCTGCAATAGTTCACTTAAAACAGCGCTTTCAAATTTATGTTAATATGGGAGGTGCCACGCCCACTGAAGCAATCACGTCTGCATTCATTTGCTTTTAAAGCTTATAGTAACTGACATCTAAACACAAAATTTTATGAAGATATCACACTATCCATAACAATTAACGTTATTTGCTTATGTGGGAGGTGCCACGCCCACAAGTACTATTGGACCAAATTTTTGTAATAAAGGACCATATAGCATGTATATCTACCTCATTGAATTTTATAACGATTACGTTGTTAGTTAGTTCTCTTAATGTAACGTTTATAAATATTGTGGGCTGTGCCACGCCCTTCAACGACATTTTTCAGTAAAGTAGCTAAGCTAGTACTGATGACTGCTTTCAGTGCCATCATTTCTAAAATTTTTGTAAAAATCTTCTGTGCCAATTTCGAGATATATAGAGTCAAAACTTTTAATTGTTTTAAAGTGCCACGCTTAGTTTTACGATTCCGCCCATTTTTATTTCCAATTCAAGATATAAGTATATGATAGGTATCCGTTTACCAAATCTCATCACAATATCTTGCACGGTTTACGAGATACGACGGCATAAAGGTTAATATTTAGGACATGTTCACTGCTTGCCGCTCTGACGCTGCGGTAGAGGGACAAGCGGTAGAGCGCCAACAAAAAAAAATTAAAGCATATGGAACACTATTGAAGTGGCTACGCAGTTGCTGAGCGGGAAAAACTTTTTTATAGTGGTAGAGCGACAACGCACAGCTTTCAAATGTGTTTTAGTTTTTTCTGAAAACGAGAGCGGCAATCAGTAAACATGTCACATGTATTGAAAATAAAAATATGAATTGAAAATTCTGTTTTATTTTTTTGACAGATTAATTATACCCTACACCGAGGGTATATTCACTTTGGCGGGTATAAAAAGTGTATATATTCTTGATCAGTGTCACCACCTGAGTTGATTTTCGTCTGATCTATGTCCGTCTGTCTGTCTGTCTTTTTCATTTCTTTTCGATTATTTTCAATATTTTCCATATTTTTCGACTTTATCAACCTTTTAACTTTTTCCAATGTATCCTATATGTATTTGTTCGACTTTTTCAACCTCTTTCAACTTTCTTCATTAGTTTCATTATTTTTTCGACTTTTTCATCGGTTTTTTGTTCTGCATCAATTCGTTTTCTTTGTTTTTGAATTTTGCTACAAACTTTTTTTAGCAGCAAATCAAACGCTTGTATTGATCTACGTAAATGTTACTTGAATCGGTCAGGATGTTTCCAAGGTTGTTTAAATAAATGATGAAATTCACTATAACTTATGCTTTAAATCGTCTCGAAAATGAACAAAAATCACACAGTGACACGCCTTCCCATGATCCGATTGATGTGAAATTTTAGCACAAGAGCTTCATGGTATCAAGTAATATTTTCAAGCCTGAGCACCAAATATCACAACATGTTTGCAATTTGAACCACCCTACTGTGCAGTTTATTGCGAGTGTATGAGAATTTTGCTGCATACAAGAACCTACATACTTTTAAAGGAAATTCGTTGTGTTAATTCGTTTAAACTTTTCAAAAAGTGCATATTTACTTTGAAGCATGCAGCCGTTTGTTAGAGATTGTTTAATTGGTAATCAGTTTAAAAACGACACAGCTATGAGAATTTAAAATTCTGCAAAAATATGTTAAGCAAATGAAAATTGCGGTTTATTTCTATCCATCATTAATACAAATCTATGAACACAATTTAGTGAAAATCAAATATAATGGCTGAGCAGACATTAAACGGGCATTTTTCTTTTCAAGATGAAACGTCGGGACTCCCACCTAAGCGCATTCGAATTGACAGCTGTTCATTTGTGCTTTATTTCACCAAAAAGCCAATATGAATTCATTGTAGTCTCTAACGAAGTCCTAAAATGCAATATAATTCAAAATATTAGCATTCCGTTCTAAGGCTCAACTCAGAGTGGGACCTAAGGAATTGTGATTACTTTTTGTGGAAGTGAAATGGTTGCTATCAGTTAGTCGTTTAGTTTGATTAGGAAATAAAAAGTTATCATTTTGGATTCCACGAAAAACAAGTCATGACTAGGAATAGAAATACAACACATCGCATATGCCATGCAATTTAAGATAGAGCCAACAAAAAGTCATAACTTTTGCTTCCGTGGACAAGGAATAAGACATGAAAATGAAAGGTGACATTTAAAAAGAACAACACTTAAAAATTATAACAAATATTTATAGAAATAATTTTTTATGAGTGCCGTAAGGTTTTGCCCTCTGGCCTCCCAAAGGTGTTGCTACGATACTGGTTATTGATCAAAGGTATGATAGTTGTGCAGCAATAAAAAGTGAAATTAGTGATGTATTGAAACAAATAAATATACAATAGCACTATTTTCTCATCGTGCAAATCAAACATTACATGACTTCCATTCCTAAAGTTTTTTTTTTGATTGAGTTAGAAACACTACCGGGTCACCAAATGAAATAATTAAGTTCTTCAAAAAAAGCACATTTCTATAATCTTTTAAGCTTTGAAAAAACTTTCACTGAACGCGTCAAATAGAAAAGTGGTTTATTCCACCAAACTAGAGTCATTACTGCCATAACAACTTTCCTTCACTTATCATTTTAGTAATTTTTCTCGATTTATCCCATTTTTTTTTATATATACCATCCAGAACATTGTAATAAAAATGTATAATGTAAATAGTTGTTGGGTACCATAATTTTGAATTGTTTCCTTTTTCTAAAAGTAAAAAAAAAGTATAAAAAATATAAAAAAATGTTAAAAAATAAATTTAACAAAAAAGTTGCATCAGCGGAGAATCGAACTAGTGACCCCCAGGATCATACGCGAACTGGTTATCCACTATGCTACTCTGCTACTTAAAAAAAGACAAACTTCTTTTGTAAAAAACAACTATTGGAAAACTTTGAAAAGCTTTTCCTTGAGAATAGCGAAAAACGGTAATATATGGGTTTTCTTATTTCACGTGAACTAACATCTGGAAATCTGAGCCAAATTATTATTATTATTATTTATTATTATTATAGAGGTTTTTATTATTAAATGATATACATATTTCATTCATTAACACAATAACATATATCAATACAATCATTTAATAATATCTATATTCTATAGTTTAGGAAAACTAGAGGCGAATACAGATTGAACTATATAAACTTAAAAATACATTTATAACTAATTGAATTGGATTGTGGGGTCAAATCGAAATTCACAAATTAAAAATTTTCAGCTATATCGACTTGAATTGAATTTATATAAGTTCAAAAAGAGAGAGAGAAAAAAAAAGTATGTAATTATTATTATATATTATATATTCTATTTTTTTTTTTTTTTGAATTTATTAAGTTATTAAGTTAGATATTATGTACGTTTAGAATGCAAAAATATTTACAAGAAGTTAGTTTTGAACAGAAAGAAATGAATAGCCATAGTTATAGCCATTGGTAAGAAGCCAAGACCTAATCATGTCGAGGAAAACTTTAGAATTACGAAGGCATCTGATACTATCTGGAAGACTATTAAAAACTCTCGGAGCTACTGCTGCATAGAAATTAAAATAAAGTTGCGATGAATGTGATGGTATTACTGTTAGGTTTTGGTTATTAGTTCGTAAAATATAATTAGTGTAACATCTTTTTACGAGGTAACCACTATTATTAAAAAATGCTTTCAAAACTTTATAAAAGTATAAATGTTTGAGGGGTAATATTTCTAGGTTTCTAAATAACACCAAGCTGCTTTATCTACGATTACTTTTACAAATAATACGCACAATGTGCTTCTGAATAATCAGTAATGGGTTTATCTTATTTTTGTGTGTACCACCCCAACAAACTATACCATATTATATCTTAGAATGAAAAAGGCCATAATAAAAACACGTATGCAGTTTAATTGAACAAAATTGCTTCAAAAAATATATTTGCCTTACAACAGCCAGCGCATTAGATTTTAGTGCATTGGTATGATCTAACCAGCTTAACTGCCAAGATATTTAAAAGTTTTTACGCAATCAATACGAAAACATTTGCCAGAACATTGCTTAGAGTTAACAAAAGAAACAATTTTAGTTGATGACTTGCAATCACTATTACCAAGTGGAAATTTATCGCAATGTGTGTGATGAAAAATAAAATTATTAATGTATAAATCATTTCCTGCTGCATTAAATATCATGATTTTAGTTTTTTCACTTAATACCAGCTTATGATAGGCAAAACAATGTCTTATTGAGCACAAATCATTATTGATATCAGCTATAAGGTCGAGTACGGAATTGCAAGAAAAAGTACAAGCCACATCGTTTGCGAAAGCTACAACTTTACTAGTTAATTTCAGTGAAAAAATCGATTTAATAAAAACTAAGAAAAGGATCGGACCCAACACTGATCCTTGCGGGACGCCTATGTCTATATTTGTATAAGAGCTATAGTTATTTAAATTTTTACTCTCTGGACCCTATCTGTTAGGTATGAGGTTAACCATTTGTGAGAAGATCCTCTAACACCACATTTCACACCACACGCTTATCAAGAAGTATCTTGTGGTCGACGGTGTCGAAAGCCTTCGTTATGTCAATAAAAAGTGCTCCAGAAATTTTTTTACTATTGAGACTACTATAAATATTATTACAGAACTCTAAAAGTGTATGTTCTGTTAATAGTTGTTCTCGAAACCCGAATTGACAACCACTAAGAAATTTTGTTTTGTCAAAAAAGCACAGAAATCTCTTTTTCATCACTTTTTCATAAATTTGTGAAAAAACAGGAAGCAACGAAATGGGCCTGTAGTTATTTAACATAGTTTTGTCTCCTTTTTTGAAAAGGGGAATTACTTCAGCTTTTTTAAGACTGCTTGGAAAAATTTCAGCTTCAACACTTTTATTTACAAGGTGACATATGACGTCTGAAATATTCAGAGGAATTTTTTTTATAAAAATATTTGTAAAACCATCTGCAGTTCTAACATAAGAATTTTTAAGCGACATTACAATTTTAAATATCTCAAAAAAGGTTACAGAAAGAACAAACTTGAGCTGTAGGCCTCCTCTTGCAATAAGCTATTACAATTTTCAGGTGAAATACCATTATCAGATACTACATTTTTACCTGCATCTGCAAAAAAACAATTGAAAATATTAGATTTTTCAACCGGATTAGAGATCAATTTACCATTAAAGTTTATTTCAGACATTTTGTCATTTTTATTGGTTCTATTCAGTAAATTATTAACCAATCCCCATTCCTTTTTTCCGTTCCCTTTAATTTTGCTGAATTCATTTATATAAAAATTATTTTTAGCGATTGTGGTTTCTGAACGAATTTCTTTACAAATATTCCTATATTGTTCCTTTAGATTTAGTTTATTTGGATGGTTTTTCAGTAGCTTGAACATTTTATTTTTCTTCTTTATTTTTTTAAGTAGCTCTGTAGTAATCCAAGGCTTTAACCTTTTGGAGTAAGACCAGTTTTTCTTAATAATTTTTGTACACACACACGTGTGGCGCAACAAAGTTTCAACAAATATGTCATAGGCTTTAGAAGGATCAGGCTCAATAAAAACATTGTCCCAAAACTCATAACTGAGGACACCATTCAAACTTTCGAAGTCCACGAAATTGTGTTCAGCCGTAACAGCAGTGCGCTCCGTGGTCATAATTTTATCACCAAGACATAAAGAAGTTAAGCAATGGTCTGAGATTTGAAGATCTGACACTGCACTACTTAAACATATTTTGCTTGGCTGTTTAAGTTTTACAAAAATATGATCAATGCACGTACCAGAAGAGATACGTGTTGGCTGTTGTATACGTATGCAAGATTCAAAGCCGTAAGCAAGCAAAATTAAATAGTTATCTGAAAAATTTGACTCTTGCAGTATATTTCGATTAATATCGCCTAATATAACAATGTTGTCAGATTTGATAATTTCTATTAAACTTTTCAGATCATTAAGAAAGATATCCTTAGCATTATTTTCATGAAATCGAAAAATGCATATAAACGTAAACTTTTGGCCATAGATTATACATTTTATAGTTAGAACATCACAACTCAAAAAATTATACCTAAAAGAGTCACAGTATAAATCTTTATTTACAAAAGCCGCAACACCCCCAGCAGCGTACTGATTATTGCAATTTGCAAAAAAATTATAGCCATGGATATCGAAAAGCGACGCTTCTACATACATCATAAATCCATGTTTCTGTCAAAAAGATCAGGTCAGGCTTATTCAGAAATGAGTTTACATCGGTGACGGCACAGGGTGGTGGTCTCTTTGTAAGTAAATTACATGATTGTAACAAAGATACCAGTACATGGGTTGGTTTATTTAACGGAAACATTTTTATTTGTCAGAACTCTTCAGTAATTTTTAAGATGTTGATTTTTTTACTACCCATATTTAAAAAAATATTTTAATGTTTGTCAGAAATGAAAAATTCAAGTTAAGTATTTTTGTTATTCCATATTGCATTAAGGTCATCTTTTTTTAAGAATAATTATCAGTTATATCTTCTTTAAAAAAGTACAAAGTGCAATGAATGAACAACTACCGTGCTACTAGCACTACCATTGCGTTACTTTTGTCCCCAGATTTTTTTAAGCAATTGGAGTTATATTTAGTCTTCTAATTCTTAAAAATACCTTCAATACATATATGTTGATATGTCTTGAAGTTCACCATAAGCCTTAGCTTCTCTCACAAGTTTGTGTATTGTATTAAAGGTTTTTTTTTGCAAAAATTTAAGTTTTTTTGTCAAGGATTCTGGTAACGCAGTGATCTAGTTTTTTTATATTTTTTTTCGATAAGTTTTTAACTTCAATTGACTTTTTCGATACCATTCAATAATTTTTGATTTTGATTAACTTCTTCGTTGTGTTTGACACCAATTTATAGATTCGACTTTTATCATTTTTTTATGTTCCCCGATTGTGTTCAATTCTCTTTCGATATTTTTTTAATCAATATGATACTTCTCAACATTTGCAGACTCATAAATATACTTTTTAACTACTTCCACTCCTTTCTGGTTTGATTTGTGAACTTTTTATAGCTTACGCTCAAGTTACGCTTCTGTTGTGTGCTCCAATTTTACATTTTTTTATATCCACTTTAAAATATGAGTATTCCTCATTTGAAAATTTGTATTTATTCTGAGTTATTCATTTACAATTGCACCTCCTCACATCTATTTGGCGGGCTTATGCCCATATACCAAACTTCTGATCATTTGTGATTGAATTTTGAAACAATTTCTGACATACATAGCGCATAAAAAGAACAAAAAATAATGGATGCGATTACAAAGGCGCTGCAATTAAAATAGTTTCTCAACTTAAATATCTAGGGATGATTTTTACGACAAAGATGGGATTCAAAAAGCAATTAATCAATAGGAATATTCAGCGAAGAATTGCATAAATGCTACTTGGAAAAGCTTTATCAGGAAGCCAGCGGTGGCGCTTTCATCAAAATGGAAATTATTCCAATCAGTTTGTAGAGCAGTCCAGTCATATGGCGTACAAGTATGAAGCTTCTCATATTTCGAAGAGGTGAAAAGCCTGCAACGATATTTTATCAAGAGGATACTGAAACTGCCGGATTTCACACCAAATTATGCTTTGATGTTGGAGACAGGGGTAGAAGACAGTTGTATAAACACACTAGCTCTACACATGGGTTACGTCACAAAAACCATTTACGATTATCCTGAGCATCGCTTGCCGCATAAGTTCTCGCTTTTGATTAAAAGAAAAAAGTATTTTGGGCGAAAGAATGGTGCAACTTTGCAACAGATTACGCGGTTGAATATAATGAATCGGAAATAGCAAGAGAAGTTTGGAAGGATCAGTGTGCAAAAATTATCAGCGCGATCAAACAACGCAACATTTTCAAGGCGCAGGAAGCAGCGAGAGCTAGCAGTACGAGATTCTACAAACATCTTGATTATTCGAAAGGTTTATTGTACTTGCAGAGCAACATGCCACAACATCACAAAGGGCTGATATTCAGAGCGCGATGTGACACGTTAGGCTTGAAAGCAAACATGTTTGATAGAAACCGGCCTCGGACGTGCGTGATGTGCAACCTGCAAGATGATGAGACGATACAACATTTTCTGGGAAAATGGCCAGTGCTAAAAGAGTTTAGGGCACAATTTTTTGGCAAAACCGTTCTAAATGAAGTAGAATGTATTAATTTATTAAATGGAAGAGGTACTAGTTTTGAAATTGTAGCATTATTTATAATGAATATGCTAAATTATAGAACAATTTTATTATATGAGTACGATATATAGTAAATTTTTATTTTTGTTTTCTTTTTGTTGCAACTCAACTACCGACAGACGACATTTTAAGTTATAGTCGTAAGTTCTACTTATTTACCCAGCAGTTTTTGGGACCATGCATTACCATTTTTACGATTTGTAATCATTGATTTCATATATTATAATTAAATGGAGAAAACATGCATGATGAGGTAAGCAAAGACGTAATGCATAAACAAATTTTCAAAATCACAATAATGAATAACATACTGTGAAATAGATACCCGTAAAACAACTGACAGCGTGGGCAAATGGTTTGGGTTGTGAGCTCTTAATTCTAAGTGTGTGAGTTCGATACTCGGTCAGACAATTTTTTTAAATTTTTTTTTATATCGATGAAAAGTTTACACACTCGGTAATGCAAAGAATCATACACTACTTTTGCTATGACATCGTCGTGTTAAAAATCATGTATTCTGGAGGCGATAGAAAGTCTATGAGATCGATGAAAGTTTATATTACTATCGATGAACAAAATCTGCTGGGTAAATGTAAAATTTTTAAATGAAAATATCTAAAATAAAGAACTATAACTAACTAACTAATGGATGCGATAATGAGATAAAGTCATTTATTTAATTTTACAAAACTAAACATTTTTTTAGGCAATGGGTTGGTTTTAAAAATGCACTGCATATTCTTATGACAGTGACACATACTTTTTCAGCAGTTTATTACATTTCTTAACCTAATAACAATGCTTGTATTTTAGGTATATCCAAAACTTTTTAATACATTTCATCAGAGGGAGAAAATTCCATCACATTTTTACAGTAAACTTACGCAAATTGAATTTTTCGCGTTTTCGGCAATAAATTTAGAACTTTCGCACTATAATATTGTTGCGGGAGTCCTATTATGGTCTTTGGTTTGCTTCAACACGAATATTTGAACTTTGCCAGGAGTTCAAATGAACAATATTTTTGTTTTTTGCTCCCAAAATGATGCCACTAATGCTATAAGAATATATGCATGAAGAGGAATAAAAACTTCGCAAGGATTTTTTGCTTATTCATCATCTAAAAAAGGACCAAAGTTTGGAAATAAAGAAGGATAAATGAGTCAACGTCATAACAATTTTTTGACACATTTTTTTTTCGTTCAATATTTAAACGCTTTAATGACGGAGGTTCCAGCAATGGGTATTGTTAATGTTAATTTTTATGACATCTACGGCAAAAACAGAAAATATAACCAGCGCGCCTAAAGTGAATTTTGGAACCAAAAATAACAACAATAAAAAATAACACAAAAAAAGGAGAGAGGCCACAAAAACACTTGTAATTTTAGGTTTTACCTTTGTTATCCGTGTAGACTTATAGCTTCGAATAAAATTGAGAGTGTGAGTACGAAAGCGATGAAAAAATCTTAGCAGAGTTTTGACCTTTTTTATGACCATCCTGCTGAACTTGCTATACCACCCCTTAGGCAAACAAATCTGACTGAGTTTATATGTTGGCGCTTATTTTATGGGCCATTTTCATTGATTCTCTTAAGTGTAGGAAACAAAGGCACAACAATTTAAGCTCAATTTAATTGAGCAACGTTTATTATGTTAATGAGGCAAATTTTGTTTTTTTTTTTGGGGAGGGTGAAGAAAAAATGAAAACCAAAATCTTAATTTTATTTAATGAAATTTTAGGAACTCAACTTTGAAAAGAGACTTGATTCAGTAGTATGTTAATTCTCTATTAAACCAAACTTTTACGCTTTTTCTATAATTTAAAGATCACACATACAGTTGTTGTCAACTAATTGGAAACGAAATCTTTCGTGGTGTTATGGGTAGTTCGATTATTTCGCGTTGGAGGTCTCCAGCAGTCTTACGAGGATATGCTTATAAGCAAGTTCAGTCAAAAAGTTTTCTTACAAGCAATGACAAGATCACAATATTGTTTCTGGAATCTTTTATCAAGTTTTTCTTTTATTTTTTTGCAAATCATTTTTTTGTTTCCAATTAGTTGACTCAGTCAAATCTGAGGTTTGAGCAGAAAATCTCTCATAAAACTTTTTATGCTATGAATTTTATTGCAATTTTGTTCTCTTTTTTAGAGCTTATATATTCCACATTTGTAATATCTATGAATTTTCTGGTTCACATAGAAAAATAAATGAAAAAACTACTAATAACACCACGAAAGATTTCGTTTCCAATTAGTTGACAACAGCTGTACATATTTGCAACTGAATTGATTTCCTCCAATTTTTCTTATGCGTCGTTTTCATATTCTTAAAAATATTCCCACTGTTTGTGGTTCTTAAATAATTTTATTGCATCGTCTTATGTTCGCACATTCCCATGCAAGTCTATGCAGCTGATTTTTTTTCGAAATTCTCTACGCTGATCCTGCTACTGTTGCAACTGGCGTCGTCATGGTAGTTGGAAAACTTTGATTGGTTTTTATAACAAAAAAAAAAAACAAAAATAGAAACAAACTGGTACATTAAAATATTTTTACTCCACATTTACTTTGTCATTGAGTTAACATTTCGAGTTCATTCACTTGTCTTCGAGAACTTAACGCAATTTTGTTATTTTGTGATTTTAGTCACAACAGTTCTCAACGTAATTTTAAATTTGAAAACTAAAAAAAAAAACGAAAAAGAAATAACTTAGACACTTATAATCAACAAGTAATAGCTTTGTAAACAGACAGGGTTGAGATATCGCGCATTGCTGATACCCGTTCTTTAACTCATTTTCGGCCACTGGTCGATTTTTCGACCACTAAATTTTAGTCACATAAAATTTTTTTTCAAAAAAAAAAAGGAAATGCTTTCTTCCTCTTTCCTTTTCATTAAAATAAACTTTAATACTTATGGTTTTGAGAAAATGTTACTTCATCATTACTGTGTAATTTTTGTACACTGAAAAAAATATATTTAAAAAGTCCTTTTTTTAGACACTTTTTAATTTTTTTTTTTTAAATATAAATAGTTACAAAATGTAAATATTGAAATGCAGTTCTGTTCACAAAAGTTCTCTCTTAATAAATCAATTTTATTCCACAAATTTATATGAAGTTAGTTACACTGAATTTTAGTGAGAAATCAAGTGATCGAAAAATCGACCAATGGCTGTTATGAATATCAAAATAGCAACATTTAGTACATCATTCTTATTTTGTTGAAAGTGAGGTTAGATGCAAGTTTCGAGACAACATTAGACGCTTTCTACTCAGAGGTAATCCACATAGCCATTCTATTTGCAACGCATATAAGGGGGCGTGGCAGGTATAAAAAAGTACACATTTATTGATCAGCGTCACCACCTGAGTTGATTTAGCAATGTACATCTGTCTGTTTGTGGAAATCACGATTACGGGAAAGTCAAGCAAAATAATTGAATGAAATTTGGAACACAGGCAACACCTTCAAACAAGCTTCTTGGGATTGCAAATGGACGAAATCGGTTCACGGATACGCCATTCAAGTAAAACATTTTGAGCTCTATATTAAGAGAGTTATTTAATGTAGTGTAGCCAAATTTTTAAAAAATACTAGGAAAACTTGGACAAGCTCTGAGCAAAAAATTGGCGAATTTCGACGAGATGGCAGGCACATTCTACGGAAGCGAAAACTACACTTCGTTATAATGAAATATTTATTTCAGGCAGTAAAACGAAATTTCACACAAATGCAAAAAATAGTTCGGTTTAGTTTCAGACAATTTGACGAATTTCGTCAAAACGCTATACTGAGAGAATTATGTAATTGATTGTAGATTTGGCAAGAAAAATTAAATTTTTCTAGTTAGATGGTCGGACAACACAGATGTTATCTTAGCTACAAATTTTCTAAATGTGGCTCCAGTTCAAACTGCTCGCCGTTACGACCGCTAGACAAAAAACACATAACTACTAGTAACTTAATCATTTAATTAACACATTTAATCCATACATGTGCAACGTTGATCTATACGATAATGCTGTCGCTAAATACAGAGTTTCTATACGCTGTAAGAAATGATGGTGACCACTCTTCATTCATGCTCGAATACCGCTCTTGTAAACACGTAAAAAATATACCATATTTCCTTATAACTTAACACAAATCTTTATGTCAAAACTTGAATTCCAAAGTGAAGTCACATGCTACTAGCTGACTCAAGAAGAAGTGACCTCGGCTAACGACTCTGAATACGGCATTGCTATAAGTACACGGTTACTATGTGTAATCGCTACCAATATTCATCTATTTTTTGTATTCTGTCCATAAAAAATTAAAACTGTACTTTTAATGATGTAACTCCTTTTAAAAAATTACCAAAAATGTTTTTTTTAACTAAAAAATTTATTCCATTTTTTTTCTTTTTTGCTACCGGTAACAGTCATTGGTCGATTTTTCGACCACCTCCTACAGGATAAAGAACGAAAGATATTTTTATTTTTTTTTAACTTTTAAAAGATATATAGGATCATAATAGATAGTTAATGAAAGGAATTGCATTTTCGATAAAAAAAATTTTTCTCGGCCGAAAATGAGTTAAGTCGGTTTTTACATTAAACATATACAAAATGCCATTTATATCATTGTCACCAATCTTTTATAACTCAATCAAAAGATTACCGATGATCAACTTATCTTTCTTACGCTTCCGATACTTTGCTTTATTATACTTAGTTTATTATAGTTATTACCCAGCAAAACATGACTAACCATATTAAATTATGGACTGACCCCATCACTAACACTACTAACAAAATTTCTAAATTTACATACACATTCAAAAACGAAATCTCATAAAGAACGTTAGTAGAAAAGCGATAGGAGCATTTTAATAAAAAAATTGTTATTGCTATTGCTTCTTTTTCATATTTAATAGAAAAAAAAATCAACGTTACAAATGTCAACAAAAATAAAATTTGAAGTTTACTGCTCAAATAAATTAAATTATTTCTAAATCTAAAAAGTTCAATACTTTTTTTTATTAAATTTGAAATAATGCAACGTGCAACGCTTTTGGTTCCATTAGTCACAGAAGCCATAATGGAGGCGCAACAGCAGCGTGGTATGGCTACCCTAAATATGATTTCACTGCGGAAATCCGTCAAGAACATCCAAAAAATTACGCAGTCCATAAAGATGGGGCCGGCGGCAAAGTACTTGCGCGCTGTAAGCGATCTGAGAGCAGCACGCCCATATGGCATCGGAGCACAACAGTTTTTCGAAAATACCGAAATTCAAACTGAGATCCCGAAAAGTTGCTTATAGCCGTGAATTCAGATCGTGGTCTATACGATGCTGTCCACACTGGTTTCGCCCGTTATATCCGCAAAATTCAGCAAGGATGATTAAAATTCGAAAATATTTTGTGTCTTTGACATGTCGCGCCTCTTTGGCAAGAACATTTTAGTGGTTGCCAATGAGATTGGCCGTTTGCCACACACTTTCTTGGACGCTTCACTTATTGCTCATGAAGTCCTTAAGTGCGGCTATGAATTCACTAAAGAAAACATCGTCTATAACAAGTTTAAATTGGTTGTATCATACTAATGCTCTACACTGCCCATTTATAGCACTGCAACTGTTAAGAAATCAGAAAAGTTGGCTATCTACGACTCCCTAGATGCTGAAGTAATTCAATCTTATATACTAATATGTATTTTAGCATTTAGTTAGTATTTATATGTTGCTTACATATGTTAGTTTTAATATGTTGTGTTAAACTATAAATCTAAATTAAAAATCTATGAGAAAATGGATAAACGGTAATACTTTTATTAATATATTAAAGTTGTATGGTAACACTTTCTATTTATTTGGGCGAATGTCAGTGGGAAGAATGTGATTTCAGATTCGTGAAAGAGGCAACTATAGATTTTTCATTGATTTTCTTATGACAAAAATCTATTGGCAAGAGCAGGATGCACGGTCACATGTATTCTCACACGAATAGGGCAGAAGTGGTTAATTTTTTCCCGATGCTCTAAGAAACTTAACCGGTAAAATACGAGAACTTTAACGCTTATATATTAAGTTTTATAACTGTTATAGGTTTTGCTGGGTAGTCTTTTCCGAATTAACTGACAGATTTTTCATGAGATCTTATGTCAAATTGCTACTTAAATTACGGCAGAGAGATAGCTGTCGGAAAAATTTTAATTTTTGTGATTGCCTTAAGTTTCTTAATTTTCTTAATTTTTTTAATTTATTACTCGAAAATAAAATTTCCTTATATTTTAATGTCAAGATCTAAGGCATTTACAGACAACAAATCATATATAGAGTATATTCATAGTTTTTGAAGACACGAGAGTATCCACGGACCCGACGTCAAATGGTAACCTTAACTCATACGAGATGACCAAAGTGGTGTGGAGTGAAGTGTTCTCACCGAACAAGTAAGCCCACACAATATTATCTGACCTCACTAGTACATATGTACTAATTTACAGGCAAAATTACGTTAAGAACATGTTCTACTGACATAGCAGATCTTCAAAGTTTTAGCATTTCTCTTCATCGATTCTTCTGAAGATATCGTTTAAGAAAATGTTTAATTCATCTTTAGCTTATAAAAATTTTAAAACGAATTCACTAAGTTTCAATTAAGATATTAACCACGAATATACAATGGGACAAATAGCGACCTGGATATTGATGGAACATACCAACCCCATTGTCTACATTGAAGAAAGATTGCATATTTAAGGTGTATAACCTCTTTATTATGTAATATCAGTATTTGCAATTCAGAAAAAGGTTAGTTTCCGTACAATAATAGATGGGTCAATACGGTCACTTCTTTTTTTGCCATTACACAGATTTTATTGTTGCTGTAATTGTTTTTTGTGTTGTTTCTGCTGCTGTCTCGGTTGTTGCTGCTCATTTCATATTACCAACCAAATTATGTTCATTCAATGAAAAGCCTCCCAAAACGGTCAACGTAAATATGTCAGAGTGTACTGGATGGCTTTACAGTTAAAGTAAATGTGGAAATGTGTGGATTGCCAACACAATGAATATGACACAAATTGACATCGTAAAAATAGGCGTCAACGTAATTATCGTGAAATTTCTCATTTCTTTTTCTTGTGATTTTGTTATTACCACTTTCTGATTATGCAGCGAATTGTCTTGAGAAAATCATAAAAGAACTTAATCGAATAACATCGTGTGGATTGCCAATGCACATTCTGCCTGTTGTGTTGTTATTTTTCTTAACTTAGAAAAAATTCTATCAGTTTGCCTTGGGTCAAAAGTTAAATAAACATTAAAAGTTTGTATTTTCCATTGTTAAGGACTTTTCTGCAAAATTTTCATTAGATAATTGTCGTAAATTGGTTAAATGATTTTGCGATTTTTATAAAATTTTCCAATTTACATTTTATTGAACCCTCTATGGTGAGTAAATAATTTGTTGGTCATCGCTAGCATTGATTTCTTAATGTCTCAGTATGCCAGCCAGACTCTTGACTTCTAAGGCGTTTACGCTGACGTGTGTTGGGCTTTACTTGCCTCTATTACTTATCGTTGGCGGACTTCTGCTTTTGACTTCGTTCGAATAAACACCTGATCTTTTGATCTTCTGAGGTAAGATGTGTAGTCAAGGTATTGCGTGGTTCACTGTTGCCAAAATTTTTGAAAAATAAAATGCCATTGAAACTTTTCTGTCTTTCTCGGACTTTGAAAACTTTTTTGATGTAATCATAAAAAATTTACTCCTTTTTTGAAAAAAGATTTTTAAGTGACCGATAGCTTAAAATCTTTACTTTTATGGTGTTGAAAGGCTCTCGCCTCGGTCAGACGTTGCTTATATTTCTAAGGTTTCTCCGGTGAATTTCATTTAATTGTAGATTGTAAGAGATTCTTCGTCTACAGCAATAACAACTTCCATTATTACAAGTTGTCTACTTTCTTTCTGGTGTTACAATGTTGACATATTTCCCGTGCACACAACTCGTGAAAAAAACGGATCGTACGCGTAAAATTATTCACATGAAATATACCCCACATAATAATTAGAATTGAGAAAAATTACTTCTTGGACGATTGCTAAAATTTTTAACTTACTATCCCCCAAAAAAAAAAAAACTTGAAAATGCCTCCACTCCGTGAGTAGAAAAATCAGTTTTGCAACCGATTCACGCCAAATTCAAATAATGTATGCTGGCAAAGGTTAGCTATGCACTTAGGCTATACAATTTTCTGGCTCCCCTGGACAAAGTCACTGAAATAAGCGACCGTTCGGGACTTAATTGGTTTGCTGTGCTTAGAAAGATGTATTTCTTTTTTTTTTGTTCCCTTTCAACAATATAACTTACTTAGCCATATCTTCGGCTTAATTTAAAAAAAACGAAAACTCCTTTCAATATATTTTCGGGTTTAATATGATATTTAAATAATAAAACTGAAATGTATTCACTAAACTGAATTATACATAGTATGAGACATTTATGACACAATATTTTAAGATCTTTACAAAACAGATGCTGGCAGCATTTTGATAACAAAACAAGTTAAGGTGTTATCTTCGGCCAGGCCGAAACTCACATACCCTACACTGTACTGAAAGTACCTTTTGAATAAATGAACAAGTCGAAAAAAATGTGAAATGTTAGAAAGGTTGACGGTGATTAAAAAATGTTAAAAAGTCGAAAACATATGCAAAATATTGAAAAAAAATGGGAGAGGTTGAAAAACTCTAAAAAAGTTGAGAGAGGTTGAAAAAAATTGAAACAGTTCAAAATTGATGAAAAAGGCGAAAAAATAAAGAAACTTATGAAGAAAGTTGAAATAGGTTGAAAAAGTCGAACAAATACATACATACATACATAAAGAATATATTGGAAAAAGTTAAAGGGTTGAAAAAGTCAAAAGAATATGGAAAATGTTGAAAAAAAGTCGAATAGAAATTAAAAATTTGAAATATGCTACGCCCACTTCTCCAATTCCGCCCACTTTTGGTTCAATAAATTATATTCGTGATCAACATCCTTATATTAAATTTTTGCACAATAGCTTGTATAGTTTGCGATATATGCCGCAGTTAAATTTAAAATTAAGGGCGAAGACACACCCACTGGTACAATCCAGCCCGGTTTTGATGCGGAAATAGCTTTCCGTAAGCAAACCCCTTACACCAAATTTTAGTATTATTAATCACATATTTCGATAAATATGCCTCTTATCGTATTTTATTTGGAAGGGAAGTGCCACGCCCATTGGTGCTATTTCAGCCACTTTTGATTCAGATATACTCTACAGCAACTGAACCACTTACATTAAATTACATAGCAATTGCTGCAATAATTCACTTAAAACAGCGCTTACAAATTTATGTTAATATGAGAAGTGCCACGCCCACTGACGCAATCCCGTTGAAATTCACTTAATTTTAAAGCCCATCGTAGCCGACACCTCTATTTATGAGGATTGCTCCATAGCACGCTATATGTATCAGTAAACGTTTTCTGCTTGTATGGGAGGTGCCATGCCCACATGCTCCATTGCGCCAAATTTTTACAAAAACATACCTTCTAGCAAGTAGTATATCTGCCTTATTAAATTTCATAACGATTACGTAGTTAGTTCTTTTAATATAACGTTTATAAATTCTGTGGGCTGTGCCACGCCCTTAAACGAGTCTTTTCAGTAAAGTGGCAAAGCTTGTGTTGATGACTGCTTTCAATGGCATCATCTCTAAATGAAAATCATCTCTTTATGAAAATCGTTTGAGCGACTTTTTGGAATCAAAATGTTTAACTGTTGAAAATAGCCACACCCACTTTTTCGATTTCACCCACTTTATCATAATCAAAGATATATTTGATATGCATGCGTTTACACAATATCTTGCACGGCTTATGAGATATGGTGGTAAAACGGTTAAAATTTAGGGCTGTGCCACGCCCCTGTACGAAGCTTTGAAAACTTAAAAATCTAGCCTAATCCTTGTTTACATGTGCATCAAATCACCAATTTTTATCAAAATCGCTGCAACTTTTTTCAAAATTGGCCTGGGTAAATATACGTAGAGTATGGGTGGTAGGCGTGTCCGTGAAACCGATTTCACCAATTTTTAATAGCAAGATGCCTGCAAGAAGATGTGACCTGTGTGTTAAAGTTTTATTCAATTAGCTTTCTTGGTTTTCCCGTAAACCTGATTTCAACAGACAGGCAGACAGACAGACAGACGGACATCGCTAAATCGACTCAAGTGGTGACGCTGATCAAGAATATATATACTTTTCTATACCTGTCACGCCTCCTTCTATGTGTTACAAACGGAAGGACAAAGTGAATATACCCTCGGTGTAGGGTATAAAAATCCTTCAACATCAAGTAGACTTAAAATAAATTCATGTAAAAGAAAGGATTTTGACATCCAAATCTTATATCAGTATTTCGGAGTCTCTTTAAGTACCATAAAGAGTTCGTGTAAAGTGGCTTAGCATCATCAGAACTCTTTCTTACACTTAATTTAAGGCACAGACTAAAATATGAAGGTTGAAACAGTTGAAAGGTCACATCTATTCATATACTCATAGTTTGACTTGTTGAACAATATTAGTAAGACAGCTGTTATTCTTTGTTTTTGTTGTTGTTGTTGTTGTCATTATTCAGTATGTTGGTCAAATTTTGTCGTCAAAGTTACTGCTCTTATTGCTGTTGCCATCGTTGCTTTTAGCCATTACTTAAAAACAAATCCAAAAATGGAAGTCATTCACATTCATGTGGATAATAACAAGAATAAAGCAATAACAACAAAATCACTAACAACAATGGCAACATATGTTGAGTATCCCCGAAATTCGCACGCTCATAAAATCATCGCTAAGACGAAAACGCCCGAAGGAATACACAGAAAAAAATGCCATTAAAGTTTACGTTGAAGAGAGAAGTGATAACATTTGCGGCAGCAGAAGAAGGTGGTTGTGATTATTGTGACGTTAAATAAACACATCCTTGGAAGCACATTAAAATTATGGTACTTTGATGTTCTCTTTTTATTGAATGCTATTTCGGCCAAGTGACGAAATGTCTGAGGTTCCACCAGCATCTATATACTTTTTTTTCAAACAGCATCTTTTTTATTAAAAAATCGTTTGATTTTTCGGATGCTTATCAGTTTTTTAGAAATACTTATTATCAAAACTTAGGTCTAAATATTTATAATTAACTAAAAAGTTAACGAGAAAAATTCGCGTAGAATCAAAAATAAAGCAGTCTTTCAAAATCTTTGCCCAAATAATAAAAGGAAAAATGTTAACAGAGGGAGAACAAAAACTGCATTGGCACAACATATGATTGAAAATCAACACAACTTCGATGAAGTTAATATTTTAGACAAGGAGAGACGATTTAAAAGAAGATATACGCTGGAAAGTCTAAGAATACAACAAAACATAAAACATGCAATGAACGCAAAAGAAGATGTTGACAATATTAACAAAGCTTATTCGTTAGTAGTCGGGCAGCGGCAATATAAATAAATGTTCTTTGTTCGTGAAAGTTTTTTCTGTTTGTTTTAAATAATTTAAAATATTTTTAATAGTTTGTTTTTCATTTTTAAAAAATTTTTTATAATGTTCATCGTAAGTTTATTAGTTTTGTTTTTAATTTTTTCTAAGATAATTATATGAATGTTTTTTGTTCGTAGTGATTTCGAAAAATAAAATTACCCCTGAAGAAGTGGAGAACTATCCACGAAACGTTGGGAAAAAATTATTGGTGAAACTGATGGTTTTATTATAAAATAATTTAAAATACGACCTTAAGCCCAAATAACTAATAATTAAAAAGGAAAAATCGTTTAAATTTTTTTTTTAAAAATAGGTTCTGAAATATTGAGAAATAAAGAATTAAAAAGACATTATAATAAAAAAAAGTATTAAAAACCATTTAGAAAGAATAATTTTAATAAGGTATTCCCGAGAATCGAATACTAAAATTTGAATCGGGTCAACCATTGAGATTACTCTACCGTCTAAAAGATAAATATTTGCAACGTCTTTTCAAAATCAATTTAAGCTTACAGGCCATCCGGATCAAAGTTGTTTAATTTCAGATGTGAGGTGCGGCAATCTCAACCACATTTTTTGTCTAAGCTCTAACATATCAGCATCTTGAATTATACAAACTTAAGATCAAATGAGTTCTTGAATTTGAATTCTGAAACATTCGAATAATACATACATATCTGCCTTACGATTATTAAAATTTTGCTTATCTGAATAACATTATAGTATAGACCTTAAGTAACTCCATCAGTGTGTTCGCAGGTATGTCTGTGCACCGAATCCGGTTTTTTTGAGTCCCACGAGCCACAATATCGTAATCGTTTTCCCGTAATTACAGACAGACAAATAGACAGGCAAAGGAACAGTAAATTATTTAACAGAGAGAAGGAAATATTTCGACGATTGAACACGATCGATGGTTGAACACGATATGTTGAAACGAAAACAGAAATGTGAAACTCAGTAGCGTACCTTTTATGAGGAGAAGGGGTGCACAACTTTTGGTCAGCGGCAAAACGACCTTCGTAATTTGAAATAAAAATTTTATTTTTAGCATAACTACGAAATTTTGGAAAGTTTTCGGGCCATTTTTTTTTTTAGTAAACGAAAATAATTGCAGATATTTAATTGGAAGACGTAGGATCACTCCGGTGACCTTTAGTCATAGGTGGGCAAAAATTTGGAAGCAGGAGCTACTTACAACAACAGCAACAACAACAGGAACTACAACTAAATACAACAACAGAAAAAAACAACCATAAATTCTATTTCGATAGCAAAAAAAATTTCTGCAATAAACCAAAAGCCACTTCTAAGAATCAAGCAAGAACAACAGAGTGTAGAAATAAAAGCTTTTTCGATTTTCATGTGAATCGTAGGTTTGATCTAGGAAGCTGAAATTTTGGGAGAATTTTTTTCAAACCCGATTATATTATATAGGCATATAGAACCGCAAATATTTTTATAAAAAAAATTAAAAAAACCTCCTTCGGCTGTATTTTTTCCGCATGTTTAGTCACACAAAAAATGTGGGCGTGGTTCGACAATAGTGAGTGGCGTGCCCCATTCAACTAAAAATCTCAAAATGCTACATCTTGGCACTTAAAGCAGACTTTTTCTTCGTTTTAGCAAGTCGGTTTTCTCGTTAAATTTCAACGAAATTGGACATAAACTCTGCCCGCACCGTTTTCAGGTTTAAGCTAGGAAGCTCAAATGTTGGGACAATTATTTTTATTCCTCAAGCTATAACATGGGAAAAAAATAAATTAAATCCCTCTTCAAAAGTTTGAAAAAAAAATTCACCCTAGAGTGCATGTGTTTGTTGTTTTGGTTTTTTTTGTTAAGAAATCGACGTGTTTTTTTGTTAAGAGCTAACATTGGCTCATTTTTCCTGCTATGCCCACCTCTGCTTTAGATAACATTCGATTTCGAATCGATTCTTTGTTATCATTACATATTATGAATGCTAGACGTTTTTTGCTGGTGTGACAGGATCTTGCAACCACGAGAAACTTCTGGCGATTTTTTTTTACATTCAAAAATATATAAGCTAAGACATATTCGAACTCCAGCCTTGTGCGAGATCGTTTTTTTTTAGAAACATTTTGCATTTTGAAACAGTTAGGTTGCCAGACTTTGATTTTCATATTTGACTAGTACTAAATCAAGAATACACACAGTTTTAGCCTTGTACCTAGTAGGTTTCTCAAAGTGGCGGTAGCTCTTAGATTATTATATCAATGGTGGTGCATAAATAGTGGTTTTTGCATCTTGTAAGTGTCATTAAGAAAAAAGCCAACATGGTCAATGCACGAATCAGAATAAAAATATCGCTTGACTTGACCCTGTCTACACCTTGATATCACACTTAATTCACTTTTATTTAAATCAGATTTCCTCTGTTCTGTTTCTGTATTGACTTGGACCTGACATGACCTTGTCGCTTCTCTGACAAACGCGCATAGAATATTACTTAACTTTTGCGTAGAATTCATCGTTTAATTTCCTCAAACCATTTCGAAACTTAAACGCTCAAACGCCCAAATGTATGCAATCATATATAATCGAAAAATATCAATATAACTGTAAATGAATTCATTCGACCACAAAAAAATCCAAAAAAAAAAACGCATCACAACAAATAAAATGCGATTAAATCAATATATGGCGGTCAAGAAATAAAAATCTGTAGCTATAAAAATTAACAATCACAAGGCTATGGAGTAATATGTGAACGGCAAAAATGCAAATAAAATGTTAGTATTTTTGCCAGCAGTATTAAACGCTTGTCACATTCGTTAAATGTTTACGAATGTAAAATGACAACATATTTCAATCTTAATTTCATTTGACAGTTGATGCGATAAAACTCATAGATAAACGTCAATGCCAAAAGTGTTGATTGTAATAAAAATAACAGAAGCAGCAACAAATTAAAACTTACACAATATATGTGAACCGCAATGAAATAACTTAAGCCATTTTTATTCTTGAGCTTTGGGTTCTAGGTTGCATGTAACGAATGATTAGCGAAAGCTTTATTCACGTTGGGTGTCTCTTCTTGGAACTTCAAAATACTTGTTCTTTTTTTTTTTGTATTTATTGAGTGAGAACTTAAACAAATGATACATGACGGGCTTGTAAGTAACTAACTTTTTTTTATTTTTAACAACCAATAACCGGATATTTCCGCATCAAAACTTAAATAATTTGTTAACCACTTAGTTTTGTAGAAGATAAGACTCTGCAGTTATAGTTAGTTGGACAATTTTTTTTTTTCTAAAAAACACTACCTGCGGAATTAACTGAAATATAACATCTCAAATTGTACATCTCAAATTATACTAAATGTTCTTTATTTAAACTAAAACCAAAATTTTCTAAATGGCATAATATTATATTGGTAAGTTTCAAATCGATTTAGTCATTTGGGGACGCGTTGAATATGTATTTTTATAAGCTTTCTAATAAATTAAGCGGGATAAACTCTCCAAATTTCATCTTAATTCTTTTTCCTTACTTTTTCACATGTATTTTGGGCCGTAGATTCCAAAAATGGCAATCATTTTTTTTTTCTTAAGAAACGTTTTCGAGATATCCCCGAAAAAACCCCTTTTCGGCCCCTTTTTCATTTATTTAGCTTTATCTCGCTGAACTTTTCGGAACTTTTTTGAATTATTTGGCTATATCTCGATGAATTTTTTTTTTGACTCAAAAACGCTTCAGCACTCCAAAGAAATTCTTATTTCCTTTTTAACGGTAAAAAACTACATGTTTTTTTTGTCTAAAAAGAATCGGAGAATAAAAGTAAAGAACCACACACACACCTACACAATCGTATGTCTTTTCGTTCAATTTTATTGCAAGTTTTGTACTGTTTTCTCGAATAACTTCTACATTTTTTGTCCAATTTCCGCAAAATTATACTTGAAATATTTGCAAAAGAATAGTCTTTTATTTTTAATTTTAAAAATATGAAAAAGAAAAAATTATCATGCAAATGGAGTAATTTAAAATTAGTGATTTTTAAAAAAGACCAAAAAAGTCAGTTTTTTTGGACTTTGAGCGCTTGTAACTCCGTCAAATTTTATTCAATTCAAGCAAACAGCATACCGTTAGAAAGAAAATAAAAATATCTTTGGAGTGCTGAAGCGTTTTTGAGTCAAAAAAAAAATTCATCGAGATATAGCCAAATAATTCAAAAAAGTTCCGAAAAAGATGTTTTTCGGAAATATCTCGAAAACGATTCTTAAAAAAAAAAATGATTGGCATTTTTGAAATCTACGCCCCAAAATACATGGAAAAAAGCCTATGAGAAACCAGATCTTCTTTCTTGTAAGCTAGTGTTATATACAAGATATTGTACTACAAATTTTCTTAATGGGACAAATTCAGACATTTTATATTAGAGTCGACATTAGTCAAAATTAGATATTTATAAGGGAGTAATTCCTTTAAAAATTTTATATTCTTGAAATGAACTATGAGAACCTGAAGTTTCTGTGACACAAAACAAATCTAATTTTTCTTCTTGCTATTGCTCAACAAATCTCATAAATACAACTTTAATATCACTACGACTCATCATCTTCCACAGCGCACGAAATCTCATAAGTCGATAACACAACGAATTGACAGTCACATCACGTTTCCTATTTCTGTCAAATCAAAGCCAAATTTAAATGAAACCTTAAAAATTTTCCTCTCAAAGCAGTCCCTTGATTGCTCGTAGTGGGTCAGTGAAATAATAAATTAAATGCTTAATGATTGATGTCATTCAACGGCGCATTGTTGGCGAAAATGTTAATTAAACTTTTAATTAGCTGGCAAGTGATAGCCTAAGGACAGGGTGGGCGTTAATTGATTCCTCATTTGATATAAAACTGCAATTGGTAAGTTTATTGGTATTCAATTTTAAAGAATTTCTTGTAAGTATGTCGTCGGCTTACAAGAAATTGACCAGCTACAAAAAACAAAATTTTGTGTTTTTGATGGGAAATGTACAAATTCTAATTGTTAATGTAAGAATGTACTTTTATATTGCATTTAATCAGGTGCTGTATACATTTTTTTTAATAACCTAAAATAATATATCACAAAGTTAAGAAGATCTAAGCATAATTCAAATAATAATCAGCTTTACTCACAAATTATTTTTCGCAATTTGCTTGTAAGCCGACGATATTTTGTAGTATTTATTTATGGATGTGTGTAATTTTAATAATGAGCTCTCATTTGCTTAATATCTTATACAACCCAGATCAGCTTAGCTAAATCGAGTACAATTCAGGTTAGTCAGATCAGGTGAAAGTGTGGTTCAAACTATCTTGCGCCTTAAATAGTAAGAACCTATAAGGCACTGATCATTTTAGCCAGATCAGATGTTTTTATAAGATTAGAATCAAATATTAGTATTTTTGTATTTTTCTCTAAGCTGTATCAAATAACATGTTAATCTGATATTTTTTTATAGAATTCTGTTTAATTTAAAAAATAGCTATGTCTTATCCACTGGGACTTGAACCTGGGTGTTCCCTGTTCATAGAACTGTTACATGCGCAGTTTAATGACATCAGTCAACCTTATGTTATTATTTGGCTGTCTACAATTATATTACATTAATTATAAATTGACTTCTATGTATATAAAATGAAAATTCAGTTTTTCATTTTGACAGAAAAGTAATGAAAATTTAGTCTTTCGGAAAAATAATGAGAGTAGCTCATTTGGTGAAGATGCGCATCATTGAACAGCGGCATGGCGCTGGGCGACTTAGGTTCAATTCTGATAGGTGATAGATAAAAAATTAAATTCTTCTTTGAAGTTTTAATATCACATCTCAAATTAATTAGCAATAAGTTCCAATTAAGTAGCAGCAATTTTTGAATCACATTTGTTGTACATGAAAGAAATTGCCAAATACCGAATATTCCGTCAGCAACTCTTTTGAACTTACATGTTAGAAAATTAATTTTTGAATAGTTTTCCCGCACTATTTGTCATGAATTAACTTGATTCTTTTTTTTAACTTCGATCTAAATCCGACTAAATTATGCCTTGAACCAATATGATGTTAACGTGTCGAACTCACTCTGACTCACTCTGACTTGAATCTGAATCGACAGTGCAAAGAACTATAAATTAATTGTTCACTAAATTAGCTCCGAGTCTACTATGATTAAGTTATACTTTTAATTGAGTCTGATTCGGTTCTGATATAAATTTGAGTCAACTCTGGCTTGATTTTCAACTGATTTACAATTGACTGTGATTGACACCGCATTTTTTTTTACTTTATTTGACTCCTAAGTAGATCTAACTTGACTTAGTGTTTACTTTTAATTTACATAAGTAATTTGACTTGAATTTAATCCTATCCGACCCTGAAATATATCTTAAATAAACTTTATTCAAATTGAACTATGAACTGACTCGGTCTTTGCTCAGACTTAACTCTTTTTTTTTTGACTAGAATCACATGCTACTATGGTTAAAGTTCAACTTAAAACAGTTTGACTGGACGCCATTTTTAATTTGGGGTGACTCTGTGGTAATTTGAATTCGACTCAAACTTGAACCAGACTATATTTTGCATTACCTCAAACTTGAACTTGACATTATTCTGATTTACTTATAGCCTTTAACTGATCAGAATCTACTTTGACTCTTACATGGCTCTAATTCATATGAATTTAACTCTAACATGAATTTCACTAAGCTCTGTCTCTAGTTAAATCTCAATTCATTTAGATTTGTTTTTGGATTGCATCTGCCTTTTTTCCGCTCAGTTCCGATCTTTTTTTGATTAAGCTTGAGCCTTGGTTAGATTTTATTCCGATTTGAATAAGTCCGGTCTTACATAGATAAAACTTATTTACAACTTGTCTCGAACCTGAATTTCTCTTAAAAAGTTCCACCATCTTCCCAATAATCAATAAATCTTTGCTTAAGAAAGTCAAAATCATTGACGGACTGCTCTGCAAGAAACTCTGTTGTACTGAGGAAAGAGTTTGTTCCTATCAAATAAATATATGTATTTGATTAATGGCTCATTAACAATAAACAATCTCTGGTAGATATTATTATGCCTGTTAAAACCATGTTATTAGCCAAATATAACGTTTCTTTTTTTTTGAGGAGATTGAAGAGAATCGAACGAGATATTATTTTCAGCTAATACATAAATTGGTAATTAGGTATTAACAATTGAATATTTGGGGCAGCGAAATATTTGTTTTATCTAAAATACAAATGTTAATTAATGCAAAATATAACGTATGTATATATCTGAGTAAATATATTTTAATTAAAGCTTGGTAATAGTTACCAAATCTCGATTAATATAGCTAGTTTTGTTTTCTCTGTGTATGCCAATAAAAGCTAATCAAAATAAAGAAAGAAAGCAACAAAATCTCGCTGACATCTAAGGGTTTTACGAAATAACCTTAATCTCCGCTTAAGGGGATCCGGGAGTTTTTCAAAAAATAAAAGGTCATTTTTTTAAAATTTTTTTTTGAAGCTGCCCTTTAACTATTTGCCTAACATAAAAAAATTTAGTTTTCCTTTTTCGGATGAACCAGTCTCCAGATATCTTTCTCACCGCAAATTTTGAGGTCGTTCACGGCATTGCACTTTTCTAACTTATTGACGAATATTTTTGGACCAAATATCTTGAATATTTATACTTCAATTATATAAAAAAAATGTTGGTCTAAGATATAATGCAGCTTCAGAAAAAAATTATAAGAAAATGTCTTTTTTTTTTTCGAAAAACTCCCGGACGCCCTTAACTGTTTTACATCTGTCACTGACATGTCAAGCAATTGGACAAAAATATGTCAAAATTTACAATGACAAACGCTGGTACCAACAATATGAAATACTCTTTGTGCATACAATAATTGACATTTTCATATGGCCCTAGCGGGAAATAGAAGCAACTGAATAATACTTCCGCTAAGCTTCACTTTTTTGTCCCAGTATTTCATTGCATGGAAGCATATCCAAAAAAAAATTTGTTAAAAATGTGGTTGCATAAAATAAAACTTGGATTTTGGTGGTGGATTAATAAATTGATACTTCCCTACGTCGTCCCTTGTTACCTTGGAAGCTCTTATTGCTTCCTTTTGGGGAACTACACACGCTCATATTTGAAGAACTTAAATGACTAAAATTCCAGCGACATATTGTGCATTTGATGTTTCTAACACAGTTTTCTTGGCATTTTACACTGCCACTCACTCGCACAGAACGTGTGACCCAGAACGTGTGGCTACAATTTGTGGAAAAATTAAGAAGAACAACAACAAATCTGTGCCATATAGGACAGCGTTGGCAGCTCGTTACTGGTTTGCGATGAGTACAATTTATTCCCCAAAAATGTCAAAAACACAGTTATTGCATGCAACTTGCCCTCATGCGACAGCAACAACAAATGCTGGTGATATCAGATATGAGAGTTTCAGAATGAACAACAAAAACAACAGCAATAGCAACCAAAAACAACAACATAAATAGTGTAGAAACATTTCGACATTTATTCGCATCAAGTGCTGCAACTGAAGTTACTGCAAGTGCAGTGTTGTCGATTGAGACAAAAATAATTCATTGAAATAATAAAAATAATAAAAAGTTAAGGCCTGCTGCAACAGAGTACAATTTTGCTATGAATAATGCAAATGTTTTCTCATGTATCTTCATCAGTTCCCATTCATTTCCTGTATAAATTGAGACTGTTCTTGCGACAATAAATAAATAAATTGTCGCAATTGTCCTCACAAATTCTTTTCTCAAGCGACATGACTTACCCTCGTGACCAAAATTTCTCTTGACGGCCCTGCTTATATCATAGACCAGTGGTGGGAACGTAGTGTCCCTATTCGACGCACATGCAAGCAAAAAAAAAAAAAAATTCACAGAACTTCAACGCTATCGATGCACAGCGTTGAGTTGAGATCAAATGAAAAAAAAAAAAACAACACACAAAGGGGTTAGCGTTGCGCGGCATAGTGTCTTGACGAATGTAGCATTTATTTTTGTTTGTAGGACAATTTGGTTTTTTATGTTGTTGGCGAAATTGGAAATTAAGTAAAAAAACTGAAAAATTTCGTTGTTGTTTCTTGATGTTGTTGTTTCTCCATTTTGTTAGATTTCCATGCCCACCACTACCAAATAAAATAAATGATGAGACTTTGCCATCTCGAAAATTCATTCTTCAAAATCATCAAACACTTTTCTTTTTTTTTTCTTTCACTAACGTTCAATTTTTGAGTGGGTAATGAATGAAATAATTGAGATTAAAAATTCTTCTAAAGTTATCATCTCTGCTGGCATGTATGAAGAACAAACTATACTGGAGTGAATTGGGTCATGCTATTGTTGCATTCTAGACTTTTTGAGTTTTGAAGCTTTTTGATGTTCGATTTTATAAACTTTTTCAACTTTTCCAACATTCTTCAAGTTTTGCAGCACTTTTTGAATTTTTCAAAATTTTTTGACATTTCTCAAAACATTTGCGACTTTTACAGAACATATTGATGGTTCCAACAGTTTCTAGAATTATTTATTTTTTTTTTTTTTGACTTTTTCAACTTTATTACTCTTTGGATTTGTCGATACTTTCCAAATCTATTCGATTCTTTTTGGTGCTGCTTGATATTTTTCTACACTAACCGAGAGCTTGCAGTCATGTACATTATCTTTAATGTTATGCTAACGTACCATTATTATTTTTTATCTTTTCACATAATTTTGCAACCTCAATCAATAGCCGTGTTTTATTCGTTTTGGTTAAACCAACATCTCATACAAATGCGTGAACCAGCACAATTTCTAGTTCAATTGGTTGAACTTTTTCAGTATTTGCTAAAGGTTTAAGCTCATTGCATTAGTTGTATACACAAACCAAAAATAATCAAAAATATATGGCAACTTAGAAGAAGAGTTCTTAGGTCACGCGAGGCCTTGTGCACCCAATCAGTGCTAAGCAGACCTTGAAACTTTTATACTTTTATTCAAAAAGTTTTCAAAATAAAAGTTTCTTAAAACTTTTTTGTTATAAAAGTTTTTATAAACTTTCTTCAAAAACTTTTATAGAATAAAAGTTTTTCCAAAAAACTTTTTCAAAAAGTTTATACATAAAAGTTTTTTCAAAAAACTTTTATGAAAAACTTTTTCATAAGAGTTTTTCTGAAAAAGTTTTAAAAAAAACTTTTATTAATAAAAGTTTTTTATAAAAGTTTTTTTTGACTTTTATTAATAAAAGTTTTTTTTAAAAGTTTTTTTTTAACTTATATTTTTAACAGTCACATGCAAAGAGTTTTTTTTTGACTTTTATTTTTCAAAATGCGAAAATAAAAGTTTTTTTTTGTATGAAATAACGAGGAAAAAACAAAAATAATATCTTGGATCACTAAGCAAAAAATTTCAAAGGAGAAAACTTAGGATTATTGATAATAAAGTCCAAAGGAAAATACTTAAGATGTTTCTGAAAAGAAAGAAATTTATGTTAATTATGGCACTTATAATTTTTAGAAAAATTGTGCTTAACGCATCAATGGGAAAAGGCCGAAAATGGATTTTGGGAGTACAGGGGAGGTTCCTGACCCTCCAAAGAGGTGTTTTGGACCCATTTTTCGAAAAAAATTTTATTGCACGAATCGATGGGAAAAGACCGAAAATGGATTTTGGAAGTGACAAGTGAGGTCCCCGACCCTCGTAAATGGGTTTTTTGGACCCATTTTTCGAAAAAAATTTATTGCACGAGTAAAATTTTTTTCGAAAAATGGGTCCAAAAACCCTTTTAGGATGGTCGGGGACCTCATTTGTCGCCTTCAAAGTCCATTTTCGGCCTTTTCCCATTGATTCGTGCAAAAAAAATTTTTTCGAGAAATGGGTTCAAAAATCCCATTTAGGAGGGTCGGGGATCTCACTTGTCACTTCCAAAATCAATTTTCGGCCTTTTCCCATCGATTCGTGCAATAAAATTTTTTTCGAAAAATGGGTCCAAAAATCCCATTTAGGAGGGTCGGGGACCTCACTTGTCACTTCCAAAATCCATTTTCGACCTTTTCCCATCGATTCGTGCAATAAAATTTTTTTCGAAAAATGGGTTCAAAAATCCCATTTAGGAGGGTCGGGGACCTCACTTGTCACTTCCAAAATCCATTTTCGGCCTTTTCCCATCGATTCGTGCAATAAAATTTTTTTCGAAAAATGGGTCCAAAAATCCCATTTAGGAGGGTCGGGGACCTCACTTGTCACTTCCAAAATCCATTTTCGGCCTTTTCCCATCGATTCGTACAATAAAATTTTTTTCGAAAAATGGGTCTAAAAATCCCATTTAGGAGGGTCGGGGACCTCACTTGTCACTTCCAAAATCCATTTTCGACCTTTTCCCATCGATTCGTGCAATAAAATTTTTTTCGAAAAATGGGTCCAAAAATCCCATTTAGGAGGGTCGGGGACCTCACTTGTCACTTCCAAAATCCATATTCGGCCTTTTCCCATCGATTCGTGCAATAAAATTTTTTTCGAAAAATGGGTCCAAAAAACCCATTTAGGAGGGTCGGGGATCTCACTTGTCACTTCCAAAATCCATTTTCGGCCTTGTCCCATCGATTCGTGCAATAAAATTTTTTTCGAAAAATGGGTCCAAAAATCCCATTTAGGAGGGTCGGGGATCTCACTTGTCACTTCCAAAATCCATTTTCGGTCTTTTCCCATCGATTCGTGCAATAAAATTTTTTTCGAAAAATGGGTCCAAAAAACCTCTTTGGAGGGTCAGGAACCTCCCCTGTACTCCCAAAATCCATTTTCGGCCTTTTCCCATTGATGCGTTAAGCACAATTTTTCTAAAAATTATAAGTGCATAATTAACATAAATTTCTTTCTTTTCAGAAACATCTTAAGTATTTTCCTTTGGACTTTATTATCAATAATCCTAAGTTTTCTCCTTTGAAATTTTTTGCTTAGTGATCCAAGATATTATTTTTGTTTTTTCCTCGTTATTTCATACAAAAAAAACTTTTATTTTCGCATTTTGAAAAATAAAAGTCAAAAAAAACTCTTTGCATGTGACTGTTAAAAATATAAGTTAAAAAAAACTTTTAAAAAAAAACTTTTATTAATAAAAGTCAAAAAAAACTTTTAAAAAAAACTTTTATTAATAAAAGTTTTTTTTAAAAGTTTTTTTCGACTTTTTGAAATAAAAGTTAAAAAAAACTTTTACTTTTATTTTCGGATATAAAAGTTTTAAGGAAACTTTTACTTTTATTTCACAAAAATAAAAGTTTAAAGTTTACTTTTACCTAAAAAAAAACTTTTATAAAAGTTTATTTCAAGCTCTGGTGCTAAGCCCAAAATTTTGAAATAGAAAAACATAATAAAAATAAAAACAGTAATGAAACAACAGAAAACGAAAGAAAACTTTGGTATTAGCGTCTGCGACACTATCAAAACAGTTTGCAATCATTTTATAGGAATAATTTAAAAAAAAAAAAAGTGTACTGATACGTGAGGCCTCTTACCGTGCTAGGCCCCGTTTAACCACACGACCATAAAGCCGGCTCCGATTTTAAAATAGAGTTTTAGTCGAGCACTGTCTTGCTATCTATTGCTCAAATGCAGTATTATAAAAGGTTAAACTTATGCGTTTTATTCACTTTTAGCGAATAAAACACGGCTATTGTTGACGCTAGAGTTTTATAAAAGCTTCCATTGATTTTTTAGATATAATCTGCATAACGCATTGAAATTAGCAAACATTTTCTTTTATTTTCACTTTTATTTTATTTATTGTATCTCTTTAAATTTCAAAGACTAACAATAACACATTAACTCTTATTTCTTATTAAAACAATTACAAATTATATACAAAAATTATAAATTATATATAAATTGGTATGGCTCTGCGGGACACTGTGATAACGAGATTGAAATTAATGAAAATGTTTTATATAAAAACATTTAAACATGTTAATATATTTTTATATATTATGTACAAATTAAAAACAAAAGAAAAAAAAAAAACAATAAAATTTGAATTAATATTTCAAAATTTTTGAAATTAATTTAATTTTATTAAACCTAAGTATGGGCATTTCCACAGAAAAGTCTACCCTGACCGAAAAATTTAAAGTTAACCAACAGTTTTTTCTTACTTGCATTATTAAAGAGAGATATTCAAATTTAATTAAATTAAATAGTTGAATGCTTTGCTTAGTTACGATGGCTACATATCGGGCTGTAAAGTTCAAGTTCACGCTTTTTAGTTAGTTTTGCTTATTTCTAAGAGCATCTTCTCATTACAATTTACATTTCTAAGAGTATTTGTGCAATTGCATTCTTATCGCAAAACCTTGGCTTGAACGACAACTAACCATAAAATAAATGCAAAAGAGCAATCAAATATCAATTAATGGTAAAATTTTGATTTGATTTCAATGAAATTCTAAGATAACGTAACGCAAGAAAAAAAACATATATTCTCATTATCTCTACTCTGACGATCGCAAGTGTGTGAAATTTTGTACGTTAGCAAAGGTTAATAAATTGAACTAATTTTAATAAAAAACTCAGTTACTAAACAAATAGTTAATTTTATAATAAATTTCGAAAGTGTGTAACGTAGCGCTAAATTGTCAGTAATTTCCCTGTATGATATTTTGTTTATTTTAAATTTTTCGACTTTCAACTTTTTTGACGTTCTTCAACATTTTCCATATTTTATCAACCTCTTTCAACTTTTTAAGTGTTTTCCATATTTTTTCTACATATTTATCCATAATAATATTTAATTCATACTTATTGAACTGATTTCAACATATATCATATTTTTTCGACTTTTTCCGCCTTCAAACAAAATACCGGTCTCCTGGTAGTAATATATAATAGCTAAAATTGATGTTTTATTTGCGCCAAATAATTTTTTTAAAAGAATTTTAGCTAAAAATTTTCCAATGAAATATAAGTAATGTAACGTCAGATACTAAGGCTAATAACAAAAAAATTGAGAAAAGTTTTTGAATTTGACAACTTGGAAAATAAATCTACTAAAAAAAGTTTTATACTAAAAGCTTTACCCAACTCGCAGAGTTTGCAATTTTGTAATCCAAGTCACCACTTCTGGTTTTTGTAACGTAACGCCAGTGGACATTTTTGCTTATATCTTGAAATCCTTATAGTCAATTTTCTTACTTAATATAGTGCTACTTAATTACTATGCAAATATAAAAAAAAAACTTTTTAAAAATGTGCCATTTTGTATTTTTTTTTCAATATTTTTTCGTACGTAACTCCACAATGGAAATGCCCATATGCATTTGAAAATTTTTCTTTATTTACATTAGTTTTGAATACGTCTTTTACTAAATAATTAATTTAACCTAATGAAAACGAGTCAAAATGTAAATACCTATTATATACATCATGAAGAAATATGTAAAAATAAGGAATAGTAGGTAATCCTATAATTGAATGAAATTTTGTTTTTGTAGAAACTATGAGAAAGACAGTGTGGAAGAGCGGAGAAGCAAATGTCAACTTGGCTTCCTGGTAAATTTTTTAATCTGCGATTTTCTTTTTTTTGTGTTGATTTATATTTTCGGAGGATGGGGCTGCTTGTAGAAGTCCACGTAAGTGGGGAAAGTCCTGATCGCCACTCACTTGGGAGTGGCCAGAGATGATTCTTTTGCAAGCAGTTCAAGCAGCTCACAAACTTCCGGCCTTTTTTTGGCCAAGTATCCTCTGGAAATCCCTTGGACACCCGTCCGGGGGTGAGCTAGTTGTGAGAAGGCGGATCTCTCCTAGACTTAAAACTTGGAATGTGTGCGTAGGGTTTGGGTCCCACCACACATTATCATCATTTCCAATGAAAACCAAATCAGCCTCGGATAATAGTAGTGGGCTACGATGACGACCACTGCAAACGAAAAACGGACAATGATTTACGGATATGCACCTGGAATGTCCGGACCCTCCATAGGGAAGGTTCAACTATCCAACTGGCGGAAGCCCTCGTAAAAATAAAGGCTGACATCACCGCCATCCAGGAGATGCGATGGAAAGGACAAGGCTGCTCTAAACGGACGAACTGTGATATCTACTACAGCGGCCATGCGGAGAGGCGCGAATTTGGTTGCGGATTCGTTGTAAGTCGAAAATTACGCCCCCTAGTTTCCCGGTTCACGCCAATAAACGAAAGGCTGGCTACGATCCGTATCAAGGCAAAATTCTTCAACATAAGCCTAATTTGCGCGCACGCCCCGACGGAGGAAAAGGACGATGCCACCAAGGATGATTTCTACGCGAGCCTAGAGGACGTGTATGACCGTTGTCCGACCAACGATGTAAAAATAGTCCTCGGCGATTTTAACGCGAAGGTCGGAAGAGAAGGCATCTTTGGCGCTACAGTCGGCCAGTTCAGTCTCCACGAGACCACTTCAAACAACGGTCTGAGACTGATCGACTTCGCCGCGGCGCGAAACATGGTAGTTAGTAGTACCAGATTTCAACACCTCGACATTCACAAGGCCACCTGGATATCCCCGGATCAAAAAACGAAAAACCAAATTGATCATGTTGTGATCGACGGAGGGCACGCTTCAAGCATTCTGGACGTGCGTACATTTCGGGGGGTCAACATTGACTCCGACCACTATCTTGTTGCAGCTAAAATCCGCATGCGGCTATGCAATGCGAAGAATGTACGCACGGGCATGCAACGAAAGCTGGACGTCGCCAAGCTGCAATCACAACGGACTGCCGAGGCGTACTCCGCTCAACTCTCGGTTAAGCTCAACCAACCAACCACTGGAACCGACGACGCCGGTGGACTTTGGACACACATCTCCCACTCCATGTGTGCTGCTGCCGAGGAAGTCATTGGTTTTCGACGCCCACAACCTCGAAACCAATGGTATGACCAGGAGTGTCGCGATGCGACTGCTGAAAAAAACGCCGCATACAAGAAGACGCTGCAGTCAGCCGCAACGCGAGCCGTGCGAGAAAACTACCGCGAAAAGAGGAAGGAAGAGAGGCGCATTTTTAGACGTAAAAAAAGGGAGCAGGAAAAGCGTGAGCGTGAGGAACTTGAGGTGTACCAGGGCAAGAAGGATGCACGAAAATTCTATCAACAAGGTTTCAAGCCCGGAGCATCCACTTGTAGAGACGAAAATGGAAATCTGGTTACAGATACACAGAGTGTACTGAGGTTATGGAGGCAGCATTTCTCCAACTTGCTTACGGGCGATGATCCCACCAATTCCGCCCAGAGAGAATGCAGTACGATACCATCAATCGATGATAACGCAGTGGAAGTACCATCACCTAGCCATGAAGAGGTTCGAGTTGCTATCCAGCGACTCAAAAACAACAAAGCAGCGGGTGCTGACGGCCTGCCAGCTGAGTTGTTTAAAGCTGGTGGCGATGAATTGATAAGGTGCATGCATCAACTCATCAGCAAAATATGGCTAGCGGAAAGCATTCCCGACGATTGGAATCCCAGCGTGCTTTGTCCTGTAATAAAGAAAGGAGACCCGACAATCTGCGCCAACTACAGGGGTATCAGTCTTATTTCCATCGCATATAAGATCCTCTCGAGCGTATTGTGTGAAAGATTGAAGCCGTATACAGAAACGCTGTTCGGATCCTATCAGTGTGGCTTTAGACCTGGTAAGTCCGCCATAGACCAGATTTTTACACTACGCCAAATCCTGGAGAAAACCCATGAATATCAAATCGACACTCACCATCTCTTCGTCGATTATAAAGCTGCGTTCGATAGCCCAGTGCGGGATTGCCTATACGCAACAATGTCTGAGTTCGGTATACCTGCAAAGTTGATAAGGCTCTGCAGGATGACGTTGAGCAATACGTGTAGCTCCGTCAAGGTAGGGAATGACCTCTCCGGAACTTTTAATACCGAGCGAGGTTTCAGACAAGGCGACCCGCTCTCGTGCGATCTCTTCAATTTCATTATGGAGGGGATCGTACGAAAAGCCGGTGTGCATCATAATGGCACCATTTTCTTCAAAGGTGTTCAGCTCCTTGCGTACGCTGATGATATTGATATTATCGGTCGGAGTAAGAGAGATGTTACTGCTGCTTTCACTGCTATTGAAAAGGAATCAGCCAAAGTGGGTTTGACGGTAAACGAGGGCAAGACGAAATACATGATGTCTACTAACAACAACAAGAGAGCACGGGATCTAGACTCTCATGTTACAGCGGGCAACCGCAAATTAGAAGTTGTCAAGAAATTCATCTTCCTTGGCACTGCCGTAACCAGCAACAATGATGTCAGTCTGGAGATTAAGCGGAGAATAACAATTGCTAATAGGTGCTACTACGGTCTCAGTAAGCAATTACGTTGCAGAGCTCTCTCTCGATCGACAAAGCTAACACTCTACAAGACGCTCATTCTACCTGTGCTTCTTTATGGCGCTGAGGCATGGGTGGTTTCGACAATAGACGCAGCCGCTCTTGGGGTGGAGGAAAGTTCTCCGCAAAATCTTTGGTCCTGTTCGAGTTGGCGACGACTATCGCATTCGAATGAACCACGAGCTGTATGAGCTCTACGCCGACATTGACATAGTTAAGCGTATAACAATACAGCGACTACGCTGGCTGGGTCATGTCCATCGTATGGATAAAGAAGCTCCAGCGAAAAAGGTATTCGAAGGGAAGGTCCCCGGTCAACGACGAAGAGGGAGACCATGCCTCCGGTGGATAGACCAAGCTGAGGAAGCCCTAACCGTAATTGGCATTAACGATTGGAGAAGGCGCGCGCAAAACAGAGGCGCCTGGCGAGAGCTAATGAGGTCGGCCGTAACCTGACAACGGGTTGTTGTGGCCATCTAAGTAAGTAAGTAAGTTATATTTTCGGTTCTGTTTTGATTCCGACAAACCAGGTTCAATTTCAGGACGTTTCTCGGTTATTAACCTTATATACAAATTCATTCGTTGTTTTTTTTTGATTTCGAATGTGCATAATTTTTTTTGTGTTCATTGGCGTTGTAGAATTGTGTTGAGAAAGAACCACGATCAATCCGACGATCTTTAGACCAGGTTAAGCTAGCATGCACCCGCTCTGCCACCTACAACGAGCAACTTTATGACAACTCGGGACTCTTCAGGTAAAAGGAAAAAAAAAAACAAGTTTTCAAAACAATATGAAAATGCTGTAAACATGAATATTAAAAAATCAATTATCATTTTTTCTTACATTTTTGACGTTGAATCCGTGTTTAGTAATAATTGTTTTTCTTATGTCACGTTTCATTTCCTAAATGTATACATATAGTAAGTACATTTGGGCGATAGGAATAAAATGAATTGTTTGAAATGTCTGGCTGACACGGCTCTATGACACCTTAAGTAAGCCTCTGTGAAACTTCAGCCAATTCTATAAAGGAATAGAGGTTCCGAGTTTAATTTTGAATGTTTCTATTCTTATTTTTATTGTTTTTCAATGCTTCTAATATCAAGCGAAGTGTAGGTTCACTTTTGAAATGCATTGTGGTTATTTTTTCTCATGTATTTGGAGTATTTAAAGACTATGAAACAACAAATTTGCTAAAAATTTTTTTTCGGACTTAAAATGGGTGAAAAAAATTTGTTTTTGTCCTTTTGTGGGTCTTAAAAGTATTCTTAACTGCAAAGCCTACAAAAAAAGAAAAAATAGCAATATTACGATATTATCAATTACACTAGTTTACACAAAAAATTATCTGTTTTCTCACATAATTTTTTCCCTGTATTTTCAGGCGTAGATTTCAAAAATCCCAATCAATTTTTTTTTCTTGAAAATTATTTTCGAGATATCCCCAAAAAACTGAATAACTTTTATATTTTTTATTCGATTTGAGCAAATTTGTGCTTTGAATATTTGTAAAAGAATAGGCTTTCTTCCTAAGTCTTAAAAATATAACAAAGAAAGATTTTTGAATTCAATTTGAGCAATAGAAATTTAGTGACATTTAATTTGAATTTTGATTGCTTTTAACTCTATTTAATTTTATTCGATACTCATTAAGACAAAATTACGAAAAAAAGAATTGATGGAAATACAACCAAATAAATGAAAAAAGTGAAAAAAAAAACGGTTTTTTTGGGGATATCTTGAAATCGATTCTTTAGAAAAAAAGATGATTGGCATTTCTAGAATCAACGCCATAAAATAAATGGAAAAAGTTTATGAGAAACCAGGTCTTGAAATTAGTCTCAAATTTGTAAACTAGTGTTATTTATTAAAAAAATCGAAAAAAGATATATTAAATTGAAATGAAAATAAAATTTGAATGAAATAAAATTTGTTTATCAAGATTCTCTCTTAAATAGTACATATATAGGCTCGGTTTATAAAAGGTGTTTCATCGAACTTTCTAAAACATATATAAAGTATGTATGTAGATTTGTGTTCGCAGTTAAGCTGTCAGTGTGGCGAAGCGACATTTTATTTGATGAGAAAACTGAATTTAACAAACGCAATTCCTTTAATATTTCAGAAGTTTTCATTCTTTACAAAAAAAAATAATTCAAAAAAAAAAAAGAAGAAATAATCTGCACAGTTCAAAACGATACATCATTTTTCAAAGGTTTTTAGCAAAACTCACACAAACTTTTTTTAACAATATGCCGCTAAGCTCGCTTATTAAGTGGCAAGGACTCGCGTATAAGAAGAAGGGAATATTGGAAATAAAATTTAGGCAAAAGTTGATTTTCTTGTAGAATTTGGGAGCATTAAAGAAAAAATTACAAAAATAACAACAAATGTTGCAAAACAAAAATCACATGAATACAGCAAAGACAAAAAAGTGCAAAGTATGAGAAGCATAAAAACTTTTTTCGATTTTCATTAGAAAGCATAAACTTTTAATAAAATTTTGATGAGTCGATAACTTTGTTTCCATTGCTGTGATTATCGATTATTTATAAAAAAATACATAGCAAAATTGCACAAGAAAATAATGATGGGAATGTAATAAATTTATTGCTGACTCAAATCATAATTCATTAAGCATCATTTAAGGCGCAGCTTCTTTTTCTATTTCGATGATGCGAAAATGTTTATGTTTTACTGTAAATTTTTCTCAGTACGTGCCGTAGACGTCAATATGTTACATCGAATCTGTCAGATTAATTTCATTTGAGCCATAACTAATTTTAAGCATAAATTTTTGTCATCAACAGCAACAACAAAACAAATTTTAGTGACGTTTTCGTCAAAAATTTTTAATTTTCATTTGCGCGCAATATTTGCGCAAAGTCTGTCAAATTAATGTACCTCCCCCAAAGGCAATTCCCGACATCAGTCTCAGTCGTTTTCTTAGCAAATGACAAAAATGTTCTTGCTTCATGCTGCTGAAATTAAAATATTTAATTTCTTGTAAAAAATTAATTTGCTGCTGATTAATAAAAGTGAAAGCAAATAGACATCAGTGGCGTATGTGGATAAAGTTTAAGTGAAGGGAAACCGGAAAAATGTTGCAAAGTTAAAAAAAAAAAAAAATTTCATCTAAAATAAAATTAACACCGGTCTAAAAATAAAGAAAATATATTGTGCAAATTGTTTTAATTAAATAATTATAACGAACTACCAGTCAATTTACGTTACAATAGAAACACAACAGCAAATATTGCAAATGTTAATACCGCGATTTGTCAGTTGAACTAGAAAATTCTTTAACGTCATATCGGCCAATAAATTTGATGACTACATTCTCCAAAATATTTTTGGGAAAATGTTTTCAAAATATTGCAACTAGTATTTTAAATACTTAAGAATAATTTAAGCTATTACGTGAACACTGTCATCGTATCTTGAACGATATAGCTGATACTAAGCGAGAAGTTTCTCTGCACAACTTCAATAATTATGAAAGTCAAACCTTTATCCTTAATCAGGATACACAAATTTTAAGGCCAATTTCTAAGGCAACTATTATATCAAAGTTTTTTGAAAACTTTTACAAAAATGCTATTAAAAATTTGATTGTACAAATCAACATGGCTTTGTTCTTAGAAAGTTGGTTGTTACAAACCTGAGTGATTTTTTCAAGTTCTGCATCTCTTCTTTAGAAGATAACTTTCAAGTAGTCGATATTTCAAAATGAATTTAAATTAAATGGTACAATAAATCTGTACGATAAGATTAAGCCTAATTGCGCTGTTTTGAATTTCATAATATTGACACCAGTTTTCTAAATATTTTTCGGAAAATAAGTCTTAAATCCAAAAAAACTTAACACTCAGAGTTGCAAACTATGAAGGACACTTTAACCTCTGGTCCAAAATGCAATTAATTCTAATGGAATTGACAACAATGGCGACGGGTCTCAATGAACCAGCTGAAGCAAATAAAAACGATGCAAGCGAGATGTGCGGTGCAAATCGTTCATGCAATAGGCTGTTGGTGAATCCATCGTTGTCATCGCATTACAGGGTAAGTAATTTAAAATAAGCACAAAAAATATACGTACTATACAATGAAATGATAATGTGCTAAGAAGCCAGGGACCGGAGCGGTTCAAAATAAAAAATTTTTGATTTTTTCACGATGTGTTAGCCATAATACATTCGCCTTATATGCCTGGCCAAAGCCTATTACTAGGATTACGATTAATATTGAAAACTTGATTAGCGCCCTCTGTTTTAAGAAAACAACCCATTTTCCAAAATATTGATTTAAAAAATGGTGCAAGTTACAGACGTTATAAAATTCTGTCAACAAAGTAGGTATGGTTTTCGGGAAACTATCAATCGGGGAATTCAAATCCATTATTTTTTTTTCTTTTTCTTCTTCCTTTCTTATAAAAAATTGACAGTTGACCGGACAAAAGTAAAAAAGTACAGATTTTCCACTTTCCACCTGCAACACCTCAAATATTATGTTACCGCTTATCCCATGGTACATAATTTTTAATGCACTGTTATTTGTTATTATCTTATTTCAAAACCAACTTAATGTTAATTTTAAAAAATGCAGATATCTCGGGTTTGAAATAAAAAAATAATATGAGGGTTTCGGCATTCTTTTAAGCAAATAACAGTTCATTAAAAATGATGTACCATGGGATCGGCGGTAACATAATATTTGATGTGTTGCAGGTGGAAAGTGGAAAATCTGTACTTTTTTACTTTTGTCCGGTCAACTGTCAATTTTTTTATAAGAAAGAAAGAAGAAAAAGAAAAAGAGATCATGGATTTGGATTTCCCGATCGCTATTCTCCCGAAAACCCTACCCATTTTGTTTGAAAATTTTATAACGTCTGTAACTTGCATAATTTTTTAAATCAATATTTTGGAAAATGGGTTGTTTACCTAAATAGAGGGCGCTAATCCAGTTTTCAATATTAACCTTAATCCTAGGCTATTGTAATCCGCTAACAAGTTTTTATTTTGATCCGCTCTAATGTACATACACATATGGTCAAAATAATAAGTACACATAATTAGTTCAATGGCTTGTAGGCAAATATTTATTTAAGTTAATAGAAAAACAAATTTATAGTTAACTTCTTGCAACATATTAAATAAAATAAAAAAGTATAATATTAATAAAAAACAAAATATCTTTCAGTCTTATCAAAAAAGTAAAAAATGGATTAAAATGACTGGACAAAATAATAAGTACATTCAGAACATTTTAATAAAAAAAAAAAATTAACTCGATTTTATCGGCTCTATTTGTTGATATTTAAAGTTCATCATTAGTAGCCGGTATATCAACCATTGTTTTGAGTAATATTGTGTACTATTTTTGGCATACTGGAGATAAGCTTACGGCAAGTCTCTACTGGTTTTTCATACCAAGTTTTTTGGACAAAACTCCATAATTGCTTTTTATTTTGGAATACTTCCTTTCCTATTCTCTGCTTCAACTCTCGCCAAAGGTTTTCCAAAGGGTTCAAGTTCAGTCATTGACTTGGCCAGTTAAGCAAGGTTACACTATTGTTTTGACCTCAAATCTTCACCAACTTGGAAGTATGCTTAGGATCAATATCCTGCTGAAATGTCCATTTTAGCGGCATACTTTCCTCAGCATAGGGCAACATCGTACTTTCCAAAATGTCTTTATAGTTTAATCTGGTCCTGCTATCGGAAATTCGATGTATTGGTCTGGCACCGTACCATGAAAAATAACCTCAGACCATAATATGGCCACCCCCATGCTTTACAGTCGTTTTTGTGAAGGCGGAGTCATTTCCAAACATATTTATTTTTGACTTGTAGCTCCACAAAATATTACGCTATTTCTTCTCGCCGTCTGGTGCGGACCAATTTAAATGTTTCTTTGCGAATGATAAACGTATCTTCAATTTTTTTTTCGAAGCATAGAAACTTTTCTCGCTATCCGTCAAGGTAAATTGGTTCGTTGTAATCATCGACGTACCGTTCGGAACGAGATCACATTGCCGATGTCTGCTGAAATGGCTCTTGAAGATGCGAAATGGTTCTTTTTTGCGACAGTGACAATATGATTATCTATCGTTGTTGAAGAATTTTTTGGTCTTCCGCGGGTTTCAACCACTTTTTTAGCTTTTAAAGCGTTTTGGACGAAAAAATTGACTGATCCATGGCTTCGGCATTAGTACGAAGACTTTGGCCGTAATTTCCGAGTGTCGAAACCATCTGCCTCTCCTCGGCAGTACAATGTTGATTTCTTCCCATCTATGAAATTTTTTTCTCTTTATTTTGATATAACTAAATATGAAAATAAATAAAATTAACAAACTTGTACGAAAAAGCCGATCAGATTGTTGCAAAATTAAAGAAATGATTAATGTACTTATTATTTTGTCCAAGTGAAATAAGCCCTTTAAATGAAAACATACGCGTATAGAATAATTCGGGGAAATCTTTTCTTCTTTTTCACTTTTAAAGGCATTGCCATATTGAAGTTATCAAAATAAAAAGAATTTCCATATATATTTTCAGTAAAACAAAAAATAATTGAGAACTAATAAGATATCAGGTAGTGTACTTATTATTTTGACCATATGTGTAAATTGCGCTCTAAATACTTCCGGTTGTATACTTCAGGGATGATCTAATAGTGGCATGTCGCTTAGCTTGAATTTCAGAAATTTGGGCCTTTTATTTTTGACATTGTATTGCATGCTGTTGTTGTAATACTTACTCTTACTGTTGAGTGAGTGTATGTTGGTCACTTAATTACAAACATTAGGGCAACCAAAAGAAATTAATTGTGTGGTCGTCAAGAGATGAAACTTGCGATGTTTACAAGCTTTTAGGTGTTGGCGTTTCGCAACCTGTACCCACTGAATAAGACAGACGAATCACCATTTGAACGATCATTTTATTTGTATTTATCGCCGGAAGGATTAATGGACAACTCGTGTTTAACATGACAACAACAGAGTTGAATTGCTGCGCCACTATGCTGTAGTAGCTGTTGCCTAGCTTCCGCCTTCGATGTTCTTGAGAATATTGGCTTCATTTGCCATGTTTATTTTGCATTAGTAGGCTTCTGACTAATAATGGGCTAAATATGGACATTGTTGTGTACGTTTTTATTCTGAAAGTGGCTAATTACAAGTTGAGATGCCTTGACATAAAATATTTGTAAGTTATTGTCGAATGTTATCACTGTTGCTTGTCAATAAATTATGAAACCTTGAAATATTTATGAACCATTAACCTGCAAATAAATAGTAATTTGCGTGGCTTCAAGGAGGCTTTTATTCAAAATAGCATATTTGGACTTAAGTGTAAATTAAGTTATCTCAAGGGTAATTTTTATTATTATTATTTTATTATTCGCACAGAAAGAAGATGCATACATACATCAATAATTGTTGAAAAACGAAACGGACCTAGAAGTGTTGAAGTGATCTCATATGTTGTTGCACGTATTTGTTAGATTTTTGTCTAATTTTTGGCACTTTTTTTTATCCTTTTTAAAATTTTTATTTTCCCTTGAACATCTTTACTGACTTGACATTTTTTACTTTTGTTTTTGTCTTATTTTAATTTTTATATTTTGACATTTGATTCAACCTTATATTGTCGGTAATTTACATTACATTCTTCTCAAGATTTTTATTATTTTCAATTTAATTGTTTTTTGGATTCATTGCCATTATTTTCTTTGAAATATCAAGATTTGTTTCAATACTCTTTACGTAATGAAGAGGTCGTGGAATTTTTAGAAGAGAATTTATACTCTAGATCAGTGTCGCTACCCGGCTCGGTGTAGCTGTGTCCGTCTGTCTGTGGGTCTGTTTGTGGAAATCATGTTTACGAGATTAATGCTAATCAAATGATTAAGAATATGTATATGAAATATACGTTTGTTATGTTGAAACGATTTTTTTTCTCGGTGTAGATAAACATTGGCGACACTGTGAAGGTTATATGGCAACGGTTTCATAGGGGCTATAAGTAACAAAAATATTTAAGTTTTTTATGTTATCCTAAAATTCCTGAAAAAACAAAAATTATTTTAACATACAAATTTAGATTCTTCACTAAAATAATTCAAATCACGTACAATTTCTACAGGATCAAGCTATAACAACCGGAATTACCAAAAGTCTGGATGTTGATGAGTGAAATACACTACACAAGCAATATGCAATTTTGAAGAAGAAATGGAAACCGATACAAAATCGCTGTCCAAACAGAACCAAATAAAAAATCTAGTAATTACAAAAAAGGCACTGGAAAATAAATTAAAACGCACTAGAAAAAAAAAAACACGAGGAATTGGTGTTAGAAGTGCGAAGACAATAACAAAACAAAATAACAAACAGAGCAAAAATTTGAAATGGAAATATACAAGAAAATGGACTCGCAAGCGCAAACACAGTAAGCTTCATTGCCATATAACGATAACTTAGAAATTGAAAAAAATGCCCCCTCAAATTAGCATTAGACATGATGAACTGTATTTCTGAATGTCGACAAGATCTAGACAAATGTCAGTAAGAATTAGAGTAGATTTGTTAATTTCGCAGCATTCCTTACTCTTAGACTTTGAATCTGAATCGGAATCCGCCGACTTTTTGCCTCGAAAACGCTTTTTCTTCGGTTTCAATTCTTGTATAGAGAAACCGCCCAAAAAATTTAAAAAAAATCTTCCAGAGCAATTTCATATCATCAAAAAATCAAAAAAAAAAAAATAAAAGCGAAAGTTTAACAATGTGTAGGCGAAATCACCCAAAAATATTCGTCAAGAAAATATGCGCCAAAATTAAAAACCTTGAAAATATTAGCAAAAATTTTGCAAACTTTCGTTCTGCAGGAGATTTTTATCTAAAGAAAAATAGTCCCGAAAATCCTGAAAAATTACGGAAAATCTTGGACCATTTTTTCTACCAAAATAAGGACAGAATTTGTATGAATGTTTAAGTTCAATTTCTAATCTTTCGGATTTTTCATTTTACGCGAAAAATTAATGAGAGAAGACTAACCAGAAACCATATCTAAAAGAGATTTCAAATTACTGGCAATATTTCTTCAGGATGTAATATAAAAAATCTAACTGACTGCATTAAATTAAAAACAATTATTTGTTTTTTGGAAAAAATAGCTTTTTAGTACCTTTCGTTTTTTAGATTATTGAAGCTCGATTGAAAAATATCTACATTGAAAAATTTAAAAAAAACTTGTTAAAATTTCAAATTTACCAAGAATAGCTTTCAATCGTCTTTATTACAAATCAACGTATCCTCGGCCTTGAAAAATTAGTAAAAAAAATCTATTTTCAGGTTTTTCAAGATCGATTTTGTGGTTTGCATTCGAAAAATCTAATCGATTTTCGAAATATGTATTGGGAATCCATTTTTTCTTTCAAATCACGATTTCCTCTGTTCTAAAAACTTCGTAAAAAGTGAAATGTGACTTACTTGATGTTTATTTTTTCCCGCCTAACTACTGAGGAAACTACTACTTTGTGTTTGGGCGGTACTTCTTCTTTGGCTGATGTTGCACTCTTTATTTTACCTACTGATAGGATATTTTTCGAAGCCAGCTTCAAAAATATAAAAAAGGATATTTTCTAAGGAAACGTTGTTGATGAGAATAGGAAGTTTTGCAACCAAAGAATACCTAATGTATAAAATTGTTTTAAAGAAAAGTTTTCTGGCGAAGCTTTCTATGAAATGTGGAAACTGTCCTTTTTGTATTTGCTCATGTCTTTGAGCGATTTTTCCAAAATTTGTGGGTGATCATTTTTTAGGCGATTAGTTTTAGGAATGCTTCCACATCTAGAAGCTTTAACGAGAAATTTTAACGAGACTTGGAGTAGAGTTGTTGGTTATAAAATGAAATTCAATGAGATCGCATAGGTGAGCGCGGCACCTTCCATATTAAACAATGTAAGCATTTAAGTGAACTATTAAAGCCAGGGACATAACTATTATAAGTTTTATGTCAAAAAATTGGTTTATAATTATTATGAATAAGAAATATTTTATTAGTTGTCAATAACTATTATTTTTCAAAGGATTTTTTTTACGTTGAGTCATAACTATTATGCATAAGAGATATTTTATTAGTTGTCAATAACTATTAATTTGGAAAAAATATTTTTTTACGTTGTTTTGGTTGACAATGGGCTTTGGCCATCACCAGAGTTGGTCCCAACTAAAAAGTATTCGATTTTGGTCTGTTTTGAAAAAAAAATTTTTTACCAATCGTTGAAAAGAGGTCGAAGTCGAAAAAAAGGTTACCAAAAAGTCCCTGATTTTGGTCCATTTTCGAAATTTTGTTTGCACCAATCTTTGGAAAGAGGTCGAAGTCAAAAAAAAAGGTACCAAACAGTGCCCGATTTTGGTTCATTTTCGAAATTTTGTTTGCACCAATCTTTGGAAAGAGGTCGAAGTCGAAAAAAAAGGGTACCAAAAAGTGCCTGATTTTGATCCATTTACGAAATTTTGTTTGCACCAATCTTTGGAAAGAGTTCGAAGTCGAAAAAAACGGTCCCAAAATGTGCCCGATTTTGGTCCATTTTCGAAATTTTGTTTGCACCAACTTTTGCAAAGAGGTCGAAGTCGAAAAAAAAGGTACCAAAAAGTGCCCGATTTTGGTCCATTTTTGAAATTTTTTTTATGCACCGGTCGTTGGATACAGGTCGAAAATAGATTTTGGTCATTATCAAAGGTGGTTCCGAGTCCCAAAATGTGCCCGATTTCGGTCCAATCAACTTACGCGAACATAAGATCAGATAACAACGCACGGCATTTCGAAAATAACCGACATCAATGATTGGTGAAAAAAAAAAATTTTCGAAAATGGACCAAAATCGGGCACATTTTTGGACTCGGAACCACCTTTGATGATGACCAAAATCTATTTTCGACATGTTTCCAACGACCGGTGCATAAAAAAATTTCGAAAATGGACCAAAATCGGGCACTTTTTGTTACCTTTATTTTCGACTTCGACCTCTTTCCAAAGGTTGGTGCAAACAAAATTTCGAAAATGGACCAAAATCAGGCACTTTTTGGTACCTTTTTTCGACTTCGACCTCTTTCCAAAGATTGGTGCAAGCAAAATTTCGAAAATGGACCAAAATCAGGCACTTTTTGGTACCCTTTTTTTTTGACTTCGACCTCTTTCCAAAGATTGGTGCAAACAAAATTTCGAAAATGGACCAAAATCAGGGACTTTTTGGTAACCTTTTTTTCGACTTCGACCTCTTTTCAACGATTGGTACAAAATTTTTTTTTCAAAACAGACCAAAATCGAATACTTTTTAGTTGGGACCAACTCTGGTGATGGCCAAAGCCCATTGTCAACCAAAACAACGTAAAAAAATATTTTTTCCAAATTAATAGTTATTGACAACAACCAAAAATATACTGATGAGATTTTAAGAATCGAAACATATGTCTATATTCTAGAGTTGTTGTTGTTTTTTTTTTTCCTTTGTTATCAAAGTTTGTTTAATACATAATGCATTGTATCAACTTGCAAAATTTTACATAAAAAAAAAAAATGTTGATCGCTGCGAAAAATGGCTAAAGTTCAATAATCATTTAATTATTAATATTTATTAAGAAAGCCAATAAAACAAACCAAAAATATTTCTTATTCATAATAGTTATGACTCAACGTAAAAAAAATCCATTGAAAAATAATAGTTATTGACAACTAATAAAATATTTCTTATTCATAATAATTATAAATCAATTTTTAAAAATAATTATTAAAATTGGGCAATTTTTTCAATCTGAAAAAAAGAAAATAATAGTTATTTTGGGTCCCTGATTAAAGCAATTGATTTGAAATTTAATGTTTCGACAACGTCACGATTTTTCAACCTCATTTAACATTTTTTAATATTTTCCATAATTAATCAACATTTTCAGCTGTCTTAACCAATTTTAAATTCTTTAAATTTGTTTCAACATGTTCCTTTTTTTTTGACCTTTTCAACACTTTTCGGATTTTTCAACCTTTTTCAAAACTATCTATCTATCTGTTTCATTTTTTTTCAACTTTTTTCAACATTTAAAACACTTCTTCGACTTTGTTAACCCCTTTTGACTTTTTTCAAAATTGTCTAAGTTTTTCTTGTACTTTTTCATCCTTTGCATATTTCTTAACTGATTTGAACTATATCGACTTTGTCTCTTTAATTTTTTTTAATATTTTCAAAATTTTTTCGACTCATTCAAATTTTTTCTACACACTCTATATTTTTTCGAAATTTCAACCTCATATCTAGCTATAGTCAGTCTTTTAGTAATATTCTTCAAAGCAAAAAATATATACAAACAAATGCATCAGTTTAGTGCGACCAGATAATGAAATAAAAATATTTCATTTTTGCAATTACACTAAGCAACAAATTCGCAAAAACTTTCACCACAATGAAAGGCGTTAATATTTTCTATAGTAAAATTTTCCGTAGAATCCGAATATCTTAATGATTTTTTTTCGATTGTCCTCAACTTTTCACATAAATTGCAAAATAAAAAAAAAAAAAATGGACTGTTGAGAATAAATATTTCACAAAAATGCCTATTAAAACTTTAATTGTCAGCTAATAAATTTTTGAATTTTTCCATAGTGCAGTAAAAATTCGGAAAAAATTTTGAATTACAAAATAATTAAAAAAATCATATTTTTTCGTTTTTTTTAAAGCAAATTCTAACTTTCCTATATCTGGTAGTATTGTACTCTCGTGCTGAAATTGTTCATTATGACGGCAAAACACTATATTAATTGAATGCTGAATATGAAAATGAAAACTATTTGAGAACCACAACGGCTGTCACCCTACTGGCATGGTGGACAACCAAACATGTCCTTTCCGCTGTTTATTACCAAGAGAACAAGTTAATCGAAAAAAAAAGTTGTTGCAATATTTTTATTTGTTTTTTTGCTTCCAACGACGGACGGTAGATTCATTTGTTTGCTCATTGAACTTTCTACCACTTTCCTCTCTTATAAGGTGAAGAAATTTGTTCACATGTTTCCATAAAATTAGTTGTGACGTTTTTAATTGACTTACGCTATGTTTTGCAATTTATTATCCTTCATTCCAGGTAAAGTACACGATAGGAATTATTTATGAACATTTGAATTTTTATTTAGCCAGGGATTTTACGTTGTTGGGTATACACAACAGGGGCGCAGCCAGGACATTTATTTCGTAAAACTTCCTTGATTGCACGTCTGTTATACTGAATGTTATCTTATTTACAAGGTATTTAAAAAAAAAAGTTTTCAGTGTGGCAAATGTTTTCAAAACCTATTTTTATAACATACGCTTTTTTTTCAGAAATTAACAATAATTTTCCCTCAAAGATCACATATAAAAAATAAAAAACAATTAATTGGTTTCGTAGATATCTATAAATAGACTACTTAGTATAGCCAAATCCTTAGTTATTGGTAAGTTTTGGTATGTATCGTTATGGAAATGGACGTAAATAGCACGTTTTTTCATAGATTTGAATGTAAATAAAACGTTTTCAACCATCTTATAAATTTGAGGTCAATTTTCTGTGTAAATGGTCACATTTAGATGACTTAAATTCTTGCTCTAGGTAGAGTTCAATGTCTTAATCCGGATGAGACAATAAGACCTTAGGTCTCCAAAAAAATGCACACTCACGCTCCACACGTCTTTTCTAATAAAATGGGTGTAAAAAAGAAGATCTGCAAAAAAGTTTAGTGTTTCTATCAGAAACAGGCCAGTCGCATTTGACCCAAAGACTGAAAAATGAACTTAAAATGAGTTTTTTTTTTATCGATCTACAACTGTAAAACAAACGATTTTTGGTAATAACGACCCAGGACATTTCGATGTAAAATTAAATGACTAATACATCTTTCATACGTGTAGCTTCGATCGACCAATAGCAAGAATCGTTTAGAATGGACTTAAAGGAATCAGTTAAAGATAGAAAAAGACTTCAGAATATTTTTTTAGACTGTCAAATCAAAGTTTGTGTGCTTTGGATCAAAAAAGCGAATGTTGTTCAGACGGATTCCGAAGTAGAAAGTTTGTATGAGCCTGATTGTATGGTGCCCACGATGAACCATGTTGGTTTCTCAATTAAATTCTGGGAATATTACTCTTTAAAAAGAGACGAAAACTTAGTGCACAATAAGAGTAGTACGAACTCCTTTTAGGCCAAATGCTATGCTGTATGGTTTTAAGTTAATTGAAGAAAAATTTATAATGCAGCTTGACAATATACCAAAGCAAACTTCAAAACTATGTTTTGAGCTTTTAAATGTTGAAGGAGATTTGGTTAATATGAGCTGGTTAGAGCAGTAAGTCGATATTAGCCCCATTAAAGTTTTATGGGAAGAGTTAGATAGACGAGACCGAAATGAAGATGCTTCTTCAAAAGGAACGATCTGAAGCTGAGTGTTTAACTGCTGGAATTGAAATCATGACATACAATCCAAAAAAATAATTTCAAAAATGAGTCGATTAGCTGAAAAAGTATTAGAATGTAGGAGTTAATTTTTCGTTGAGGAGACTATTTAAGCACTAAAAAGAGTAATAAATTAATAACTTGCTATAAAATATGAAACAAATTGGTTTTTCCTCCAAATATTCTTCAATATAAATATTCAATTGCTTTTGTTATATTTAAATTCTTTTTTTGCACTCCAATAAGTGGTGAAACTTGCATTCTTTGAGGAAACTGCTACCAGTCTTAATCTGTGTCACGGCAGTGTAAGAGAAGAGATTTTTGCTTCAGTACTTTAATATCTGAGTTCAACAATATTTGGTTTATTAAATTTGGCTGGTTGGGCCAAGCTTCACTACTCATTTATTTATGAAGTTATTATATTATGAGCTCATCGATTTTTCTTGTAAACAAAAAAGTTTGCCCAAATCCTGAAATTTTTTACAAAAGTCTTTTTGTACAACTTTTCCTTGTGAGATTTTTTCATTTATTTTGTAATTATTTTTGTTCAATTTGTTAAACATTATTTTTTGATTTTGATACCTAAATTTGACTTGTCTTTATACATAGGTGCCTTTAACGGATAATTTATTTCCAATTATTTCCATAAAACTTGTGTGTAATAGCGATATACATGGTGCGCACACATATTACTTAACCCTGATCCTGTAAGAAAAACAGTAACGAATTCTGCCTTTTGGGCAAATTTTGCCTAATACAATTTTACAATATTTTCTTAAGACTTGCTTCAGTTAATACAAGTTATTTCCACATATGAATGATGCTTGCATAAAAATGAATTACAATTTTTACATTTTGTGTTATACTTAGTACTGTTTGACAAATTTGGAAAGAAGTGACAACGTGTTGGCTATTTATTACTTTCTGTGTTTGGACAATATGCTTTGCAACAGAGCCATGCGGGTTGTTCCTCTTCATACTTAATACAATAGATCAAAACCTATTTGCTCAAGGAAAAGTCTGCGTTGAAATGTTTTTTCTTATTCCACTCCAGACTTATCGATGTCCAAATAACAAAAGCATTGCATGCAGAGATATCAAGCATATTCCAGAAGAGAGCTATTGGCCATCTGTTGGTCTTCCTTTTACAGGTGTTGCTTCCTACAAGTTGGTCCAATGTTTCCACTCCAGTCTTTGTGTGGTTATAGTATTCTGTAAGATCGGGTTTCTTCTGCTGATTATCTTGTATTTCTGTATCGTGGTGCAATGTACTTGGGAGATAAAAGCAGCGATTTTTTTTTGAAACATAAGCGACTAATGTGGTTTAATTTTTATATTAGAAAAGGAATTTCGAATAAAAGACAGGTTTCTTCTTCATATCTAAAATTTGTGAAGGTAAAAATACCTTGTTCCTGCAAACCATCCAAACTACAGGCACTTTTCTTTTCAATAGTCAAGCGGCAAGATCATATGATGTAAAAAAGCTATCTCAAGTAATATTCCTGTCTTTGAGTCCTTCTGTTAGATCCAATACGACTGGCATGCCCTGATTTTTTCGGGTGCACAATTACGGTCTTTCCCTATATATATATGCAGAGAGTAAGCGTAGTTGGTATTAGAGTCGCAGAGTGTCCAAATTTTTATGCCGTACTTCGCCGATTTCGATGGTATGTATTGTTTGAATGGACTTTTACGCGAAAATACACTAACGGCTCATATATAGTGACATACTTCAATAAGCAAATAATCGTCACTACAACAAATTTACGCAAACAGTTTCACATGAAAGACAACACGCTTGCTGCGATAAGCGATTGTAGTCAGTGAATGCAATCAGTATAAAATCACTAAAAAATACATTGGATAAAGTTTGCCAAGACACAGGATTCGTTACTTTTTCTGTAGGGAGTCCCCTGATAAAAACACAAGATTAAATTTATTTATATCGCTTTAATATGTAAACAATAATGTTTAAGAAGCTTAAAATTCAAAATATAAGAAACACAAGAGATATTAACCTTCTAGTGCATAGAAAAGATTTGAAATAAAATTACATTTTAAGCTAAATTTAGGTCATAGAATAAGAGTTCACTTTTAGTTTTTGTTTCAAGGCCCGGAATAGTCCTTAAGCCTCAAAAATTGGTACACCGTCTCTAGACAGTCTTATGCAGGTAGCTCTAAAAAAATAATCAGAGTTTTGATAAAAAGAAAACGTGTTTAGGTTTATTATGTTTATTCATAAAAATATAATAAAAGAAAAGCAAAAGGTATTAGTATTAAATTATGAAATATATATTTAGAGATGCATTCATACATATGTATGTATGTATGTATAATAGAATACTGATTTTTATAAATTATGAAATTCCTTGAAAAACGACTTTTTGACTGTAAACACAGTGGTATGTTGCATTTTTCACAATATACTTGAGTATCAGATTTACAAGGCTTGTTACAACATTGTCGTTTATTACTTTTGTCCCGAAAAGCTGGCCAATGGTTAAGACCGTCATATCTAATATTAGGTGGTGACAAGTACAGTAACTTAGAAGACTGTGGTGTTTCTTCAGTTTGTTTCGCCTGGTTGGTTGGTCGACCAGCTTTCTTCTTTTCGGATAGTAAGACGAGAATTTCTGTTACTTCTTCCCGAAACTTTGGAAGTTCGACGCGTTGATATTTTTCGGTATTTATGCGGTGATATAAGACATACGCATTTATCATCGCTAGATCGAGCACATGGTGAAATAGACGAGATGGCCATTTATCTGTCTTCATGCGAATTTTGTAGCGGCCAATTAGACTGTCCATAAAATCTACTCCGCCCATATGCCGATTATATTCTTTGACAATGTTTGGACAGCTCACATTTTCATACTGCTTAGTTCTGCGAAAATCTTCCGAAGCATTTGAGTTAAATGGTTGCACTGCTGCATATGTTGAAGCCAAACGAACGCCTTTTTTATCCTTCCAAACAACCGTTGAAATATCAATGCGAAATGCGGTGGCAACAAATTCTTCAGAGTATCCACGACAAACCTAAATATATCACTAACATATCTCTTTTGCAGTATTGTTTCTAATATTTTTCATTAACATGTTATGTGCTTGCAAATCGTGACCATCTGTAAACGGCCGTATGCACTAGAGGGTTAAAAGTTAAAGAGGCGTTTGTGCAAAATTTGCCCAAAAAACAGGTTGAGGGCTAAATTTATTTGAGCAACCGAGAATCAAGTTGGCAACTCTTACAGCAGCATCCCGACTGCTGAGAGAAATCATTGGCATTACTCTAAAGCCGCCAAGGACGCAACAGGTTGGAAATATTATGTTTTAAAATTACTCACATATTATGCTTCGGAAGCTCTCATGATTTCACTCAAAGCTCATTCATTGATAAGACTTGCGAGGAAGCCAACAAAATGTATACGTACGCTGCGTGAATGAGGCACAACAAACGAACAAATGAATGAGTGAAGCAAATATAAAAGCACTCCAAGTAAATTCATCCCTCAAGATATGTGAACGCGACTGAGACAAAACCACAATTTCCGTAAGCTAAATGAGCGTCTGCACATATTACACGTACGATTGTTGCTTGGCGACGGCGTATAACGGATTGTCGCTTATCACACAACAACAACGACGATAGATGACGATGCTCTCACATGAATGCTAACGATAACCAAATGCTCCCACAGGCTGTCACTTGTATGTGGCAGAATCATTTCGCCGACAACCGGTCTTGTTGGCGAACGCGTAACACGCTGATTTTTGTCTGAAAATTTAATTCAATTTTGAGAAGCGAACTTTTTCAATTATAACACAAAATATACCGTTAAAAGAAATCCGACTTTTTCTACTAATTTTTGCGTTGCGCTTAAAACAACGTATGTACGTTCTTTGGGTGCTCGGAAAGGTTTTTGTGCTTGTTGTTGCTGAGGGTGCATTTTAGCGTAAGTGCGCGCGACGACATCACTCACTCAAAGTAATTTTTATTTTATATTTCATTATAACTGTTCTTTTTTGTTTTGGTATTGTTGTTGTTGAACTGACCACTTTTCTGCTTAAAATCCAAGTGACCGTTTAATGTGAAGTGAAAAAGAATGGAAAACTTTATTTCAAATTTGAATTTTGATTGCATAAAAAAGTGCTCACTTGAATTTTAATTCCTTCATTTGCCATGTGCGTGTGTTAACATTTTAATGAATATTTAAAGAAAATACCAAATAAATGAAATGAGTATAATTTTTATTACAGAAGCAGAAAAAATAAAGCACAAAGATTGCGATTTTGTATGCGCAAAAAGTAGTGGGGTGATAATAAAAATGTTTTGGTAAAATATTAAAATTTATTAGAAAAAGTTGTGCTATAATAATAAACCTATTAGTTGGAGATAAAAAAAGAATCATCTTTATACATTTGCATACGCTGGAATATTGAAAGGTTTATATTTGCAAAACAAATTATTGAAGTCAAACATTAAATAAGTAAGGTAAGATATTGTTCCATACACATATGCAATATTGTTATACATGTCGTATGAGTAACGTTTAATTGTGATGTCTCGTAGGACACTGAATTATTTGTAGAAATTTTAGCCACGTGTTTACCTGGCTCCAAAATAAAAATCTGTTGAAATCTGCTCTCTTGAGAAATTCAAACGAGCTTTTCTTGTTGATGCATGGCTTATCCTGTGTCACTCAACCATTAAATTTATTTTTCCGGAAAACTATTCCAACTGCTACGGTAAAAACCTCTTTTTTGAAATTTATTTTTTACCATTACAGTAAGTTTTGGAGCATATGTATGGGAATGGATTTTTATGAATTTCGCGGATGGTCAATTTTTCATCCCTCGAGCTTAAGGGTTTTTTTTTATTTCCCACCTTACGTTATTTATTCCAAGTTTGTTTGTCCCCTTTATATATTTTGATGATACCACGAACAGTAAACTTAAATTTTTTTAACAAAATTTGCAATTTCCTGTTTGGGTTAGCCTCCTAAGTGAGTATTAATTACATGTTTAAGTATACGCTGCAGCTTGGAACAATTTCAAAACATTTTTTATCTGATGACAGGAAAAGTTAACTTAAGTCATGGACAAACCGAAACTATGTATAGTTGCTCAAACGTAACGGTAAATGCACCGTTACTATGATCGATTATTTCGATGGCCGACTTCCAATGTGAGCACATTTTTAAGGAATTTCGACATTATGGCTAGATTGTACCGTTATGTCAAAGTTTTGTAAATTTATTTTAGTTTCATTTTCTTCTGCATTAAGGAATAAATTCACTACATAAAAAGTTTTTTCAAAAAATATTTTTGGAAATATGTACATGGTAACTTTTTCCGTCTTTCAATGTGAGTCACTGTATGTTATTTTGACTTCACTTTTGTGACCCATTTTCAATTTTTTATGATTTCAGAAAGAAGGGAAAGTAAAAAAAAGAGTTTAAAAGAAGATGAAGAATAAAAAAAAAGACATGAATAAAGAGAAGAATCACAAGTAAACGAAAAAAAAAAAAATATATAAATCACGCTATCATCAGTACCAATAAGGCATCAACAGTAGCACAAATAAAAACAGCACCAGTTAGATACATCCCCGACAAAAACATTTTTACTTCATCTGTAAACTTTACCGAACAGACCGACAGTACTCCCTTGAATTGCTCATTATGCTGCAATTTAAGCGATAGTTTTTGCATAACTGCATGAACATCCAATGCATTTGTTTATATCGTTCATGACCTTGAAAACAATGCCATAAAAAAATGCACGAGTCTTAAGAGTGAAAAACTATAAAAAACCAAACAATTTAAAAAAAAACCAACAATATAAAAAATTATTTTTAAAATAATAGCAGAATAAAATAATACATAAGTCTAACCGAAGGCAAACAACACTCGTATATCCCTATATCCTTGTGTATTTTCAACCACATTACGACTCTCCCTATATTTGTTTTGCACTTCTTTGTCATTGTAGTGTTGCTTTGTTTAAGTTTTGCTCTTGTTGCTGCATTTGATTCATATTTTGCTGTTAACGTTTTGCTCACATACTTGTATGCGTTATCCTTATAAATATTATCCTTGCTGATTAAGCTTACGAAGAAAATGAAAAAGCAAAATGAAATTTGTGAAGCTCGCAGCTCAGTGCACGGTCGATGTTGCCATTGCGTTTTCACTGATCCTGTTTGATTTCCATCAGGCTTAAGTTTTCACTTCTTTATTGTTGTTAGTATTTACCAGTGCGTTTACCCATTTGATGACATACTATTCTTTTAATACCCTACACCGAGGGTATATTTACTTTGTCTCTCCGTTTGTAACACATCGAAGGGGGCTTGGCAGGTATGGAAAAGTATATATATTCTTGATCAGCGTCACCACCCGAGTCGATTTAGCGATGTCCGTTCGTCTGTCTGTCCGTCAGTTGAAATCAGGTTTACGGGAAAACTAAGAAAGCTAATTGAATGAAACTTTCACACAAAGGTCACATCTTCGATTTTTATGAAACTTGGTGATTTGGTGCACATGTGAACCAAATTAGGATTTAGCTGGGCTTCAAGTTTCCAAAAGATCGTACAGGGGCGTGACACAGCCCTAAATTTTATCATTTATACCATCATATCTTGTAATCCGCTCAAGATATTGCGATGAAATTTGGTAAACGGATACATATCAATTATATCTTGAACTGGGATAAAAGTGGGCGGAATTGAAAAAATGGGCGTGGCACATTTCAACTGTTAAAAATTTTGATTTCGTATAACTCAAAATTGGCACAAACGATTTCCATAAAATTTTGTAGATAATGCTGCTGAAAGCAGTCAGCTCAGCCACTTTATGAAAAAACTCGTTGAAGGGCGTGGCACCACCAACAATATTTATAAACGTTATATTTAAAGAACTAACAACGTAATCGTTATAAAATTTAATGAGGTAGATATGCTTGCTATAGGATCTCTTATAACAAAAGTTTGGTCCAATAGTACCTATGGGCGTGGCACCTCCTATACAAGCAAAAAACGTTTATTGTTATAGGTAGTGTACTATGAGAGTAATCTTCATAAAATTTGGTGTATTGATGTCAGTTACTATAAGCTTTAAAAATAAATGAATTTTGACAGGATTTGTGCAGTGGGCGTGGCACGTCCCATATTAACATAAATTTGTAAGAGCTGTTTTAAATGAACTATTGCAGCAATTGCTATGAAATTTAATGAAAGTGGCTCAGTTGCTATAGAGTATATCTGAATCAAAAGTGGCTGAAACAGCACCAGTGGGCGTGGCACTTCCCATACAAATAAAATACGGTAAGTGGCATATTTATCGAAATATGTAAGCAATCATACTAAAATTTGGTGTAAGGGGTTTACTTATGAAAAGCTATTTCTGGATCAAAACCGGGCTGGATTGTACCAGTGGGTGTGTCACCGCCCTAAGTTTTAAATTTAATTGCAGCATATATCGCAATTTATACAAGCTACTGTGCTAAAATTTAATATGAGGATGTCGATCACGAATATAATTTATTGAACCAAAAGTGGGCGAAATTGGAAAAGTGAGTAGAAATTTTGGTTTATGACTGCAAGGCGCAGCGTACTGATTTCGGCAGACGCATTGTCTTTTACTCGCTAATTTCTATGACTGGCCGATTGCAACAACTTCTATTTTAGCGAAATATTGAAATATCGGTGGGATTTTGTTCAATTTGAACTATCTGTCTCAATCCAAAGCAATTTGAAGTATATGAAACCGTAGCGTACATAAATTCATGTGGAATGATATTTGGTAAATTGAAGCTGCGCAATATAAGCACATATAAAAACTGTTTTTTGCCAACAGGTTGTTTCCTAAATAAGCAATTTTTATTTAAAATGTTTTGACAATCTTTTAACTATCCATATCATGCTAAATTGTAGTCAACAGTGAAAGCAGGTGATATAGCACTAATAAAACTTTGCTTTAAAATTAATATCTCTCACTAAGTAGCAATAGAGCGTAGTGGCGTAGCCAAGTGGACAATGGCAGAGATGAAGCCCCATTGAGTGATGGACTAATGAAATAAAAGTTATATTACATAACATTTTTTCTTCAGCTCATCTTCAAAAATCATTCTCAACTCTGTATCAGCTGGGCGAATTTGTAATAAGTTACTTCCATGAAACGGGAATTTCATTCTATTGTGGTAAGTTATGTTTTGGAACAATAAAAAGGAAAGTTTACATTAACACAAGAAGTTGTTGTAAGCCTTCTCAAAGTATTCTTCCGTCTGAGTCAAAAGGAAATAGAAAAATTTGTGACTGTAGAACTTAAATTTTTTAAAAAAGTCAAGCCTTTTTTATATTGCTTTTGCTTACCAATTTAGACACCACGGTAACAGGTGGAGTATCTCTTCAGATGGCATTACTATCATTGATGAGCAGAGAGTTTATAAATGCATATTTGCATATTGCATATGCATTTTGCATATTTGGTAATATTTGGTACGTTAGAGCATATTTTGGGTTAATTTGCATATTTTTGCATATTTGAGCATTTTCATTAGAAACTTATTTAAAAATTTAATTTTTGGGGTTCTCGATGGCAGCCTTTAAGCTTACATTTCCAATCACTTCTCTGCCACCTCTCCAATTATTACTCGATGGGGCACTTGGCTAGAAGCAACATTTTATTACAGCGGCAATTTTAAAGACGTATACGCAGCTGTTAAAGATCTCAGTGAAGATGATGCTGAAGTCATACGAATAACAAAAGGACTGCAGCGATATACAAGCTTAAAAGCTGAGCTAAGCTACATTAAATGTAATTTTTTAATGCAGTAGAACCTCTGTAAGTTGAACTTGAAGGGAGACGCCAAAAAATTAGAGCCTTTGATTTATGGAGGACTTCAACTTAAGCGAATTTTCGATGTATTGCAGTAGGACCAAACTATTTCTGATAATTTTTTAATCGACAACAATAAAGTAACTTCGCTAAAGTTCAAATTAAATCACTTGTTAACGTCAGTCATAAATTCCTTTATTATTTCATAGGATTGTTTTATTGTATAAGCAGGTTTTTACATTGATTTTTTAGGAAAAATGGTGAACATTGTCGGCTTATTCTTAAAGTCGGTAACTTAGTTTTCTTCGAGCTATAGAGGTAATTCGTTTCAAATAATCGAGTTATAAAGGTTATAAAATCAATCATTACTATATTTGAGATTCAGATTTCAAAATTTTTTTTTCGAATTATAGGGGGAAAATAGTATGTAATGAATTTACTTGTAGGGACTTACTAATTATTTCGACTTACAGAGGGGTCAGATTTTGAGCAATGGAGGTTTTGTGGCTTGAAGGGAAGGGAACACAACATTTTTCGAGTTTGGGAGGTTTCCGACTTATTGAAGTTCAAAGAAAGCGTAAGAGTTTTTGAAAACGCAAAAAGTTGGATACTCTAAGTCGTGCGGATATCAGTAATAAATTTGAAAGCGTGTGATTCTCTGTATTTTTTTGAAATTCATCAAATTCTTTACGAAGGTACTACTTCAAAAAGCCCGTTTTGTGAACAGTATTCTCCTAGCGAGACAGCTCTATATAAATACAGCCCCGTGACTGAAAAGCGATACAATTTCTTATTCGAGAATTTGAAGCAGCATTTAATAGTTCATGCTCAATATTTTAAGTTTTTGTATGTTCAAATATAAAAAACCACCTGAAAACACAGTTTTTGATTTTTTTTCACATATTTTTTCGTGCAGGAACCAGTCCTCATGAAATTTTCAAGCTGTTTTTCGTGCATATTAAAGTGCATATTTTGATGTTTTTTGGGTTATATTCTATGCGCTTAAAACGTGTTTTATTTTGAATATTTTCGGTTTCTCTGCTGATGAGTGTCCCGCTTTGAGCTGAAATATCCTGGTTCCTTTAATTTTTTCTAAGTAAAACGACGGGTGGATGGATTCTAGGTTACATGACATGCTTATATATATTTTTTTTATTTCATGAAAAGTGAATTAATTAGCAAAAAAGAAAAAGTATTCATCAGTAAACATCTTATTTGGAAATTTTTATTCAATTTGGCACTTATTAAAATATATACTCACACGCAGACGTACACATACATATTTGTAGATAAAAGCAACATACACAACCACACAATTCGTTATATTGAAGTATTAGGCTGAGGTATAGTGGGAGAATAACTACAAGGAATTAGTTTGTATGGTGTAAGAGTAAAATCTGAAGAAATTAAAAAAAAGTATTTAATGTACAACACCTACAAGAAGCAAAATCTGTTAATAGAAAATCGAGACACACACACGTTTAACATATTCCTACGCACACATATGTATGTGTGTGGAGAAAATGCCTGCATATGACATGCAAATTATATTTAACCTTACATTTTTTTTCGTGAGCAGCCGGAAAGTAGTATGTGGAATTGTATACATGTGTGTGTGTGTGTCATTGTGCATGAATATGTTTTGATAAAACAACGTGTTTTTGTTTCCTTTTTATTTTGGATGTGCGTGTTTATGTGTTAAATGCTTACCCGGTGGCGTTTTTGGGCGACATCATCCGATAAATCATAATGACAATATCACGAACATGGCTTGTTCTGCATGACATTGTCCGAAATGATTTTTTTATCGATGAACCTTAATGAAAATGTCGGAAAGCTAGTACGCTGTATCGGACAATGTCATTCAAATGTCTCCGTGCTTTTTGAAAGTTTCGAATTAGTGAGAGTGTCCGTTAGAAATCGCTTACAAGTTGACGGATGCATGACATTTAACAGACAATGTCACCATCAACGAGTACAAGTCACAAGTATGAGCACTGCTAACAGTCGGCAACGGTCAGTTTGTCAAATGAATTGATAAAAATAAAAAAAAAAAATTCGCGTGTTCTTAAAAAGTTTGAATAATTTTGGTTAAAAATCTAAATTTAATAATAATTTCTCAATTTATAATAAATACTACGACCCAGACTAGATATACGAGTAAGCATTTTGAGGTAAATTAACATGATTTCAAAAAATACTTTGAATAGAGCTATTAAAACAAAAAAACAAAAATGTATCGTTTTTTAACAGATTCTTTTGAATAACTTGTTGCTGATTTCCGCAGAAGTATAAAAAAATCGTGAAATCAAACAAAATTTCAGAACAAAGCATAGTTCCGAAAAAAACAGAAACAATTCAGAAAAACATACAACATAGGAATAAGCAATTAATGCATTAAATTAAATTTTAAATAACTATAGAATTATTAATAAACAGAGTAGAACTTGCTTTATAAATTCTTTACTCTCCATGTAAAATTTTTCTTAAACTGTGCCAAATTATTTGATTAATAAATCTAAATAAAAACAAAACAAGTAGTTTTTTTTCATTTCATGCTGACATTGTTGTGAAAAATTCATTAATGACAACTCGATGACATTTTCATATAAGCGTAGCTTTAGTTCTGATTCTGAAACGACACTGTCACAGTCACTCGAAAGTGTACGCATAAGTGAACTATTCATAAGTGAATCATAATGATATTGTCTGTTATGAATTGCTAGCACGCTGACGGATGCATGACATTATCAGCATAAGCCATCAGTGATATTTGGGACATTTGTTCTAAAAGTTTATGCATGACTTCGAACAAATGTCGCCGTTTGTCACCTATGATTTAACATTGTCATTATTTGTCATCGGTGACTCATTGTGACGTTCGCCACCGGGTAGTTATCCATTTATTTCATTGTATCGATTTTATCTAATCATAAATGTTGCATAAAATTATTAATATAAATAATAATAGTAGCAACAACAATGCCAACCGCGATGACTATAACGACGAGCCATTTGTAACTCGACCACAATAACATCAGGGAGAAAACACAGAGAAGAATAACAGACATGCACGTAGGAACAATAATCATAAAATGAAAGTGTTGTATGGCAAAAATAATAAAAATATAGGTACCTAAAAATTTTATTTGTAGGGTGTTTAGGGATTTTAGGGTGTTGGAAAACAGCTACAGTTTTTTCAATAGTTTTTAATGGTATCTTGATGATGACTTAAAATTTAATCCCAGTTTCAGCAAAAGTTCTCACTTAAGAAGGCCGATTTCAACAATACATTATAAAGTTAGTACAGAGAATTTTTGAACTTAAATAATATTTAGAAAGTAAAAAAAAATTGTGATCAAGTCTTGAACAACGGCTTAAAAGTTGCGTTATATAGAGTAGGATTTTGGGAACAATTTTAAACAAAGTTGAAGAGATCGGTTTCTTTGAAAATGTCAATTTTACACCTGCTGTTAGGGGAGAAAAAACTTATGAATCCTAGGTTAAGAGATCATTTTGGTCCATACTGCATTTTTCATATATAAATCAAATTGAACTTATTTTTTATAACTATTTTGTTTTAATATTTTGATAAACAATATTTACGCGGAAAAAAATAAAAAAAAAATATATATGCGCAACAAACCATTTGGGTTATTCATTAGGTGTTGAAGAATGTCATTTACTACAAGACGTACAAATTTTATTTCAAGCCAACAAGAAAATTTTTGTAAGGCTGAAGTTAAATCTGCAGTTTGCATTACTGCTGGTGTTCAGTTTGTGTTCTCTTGACAAAATGCAAAATCAGCGCAATTTGGACACCAATAATATTGCTGAAATGCCAAATGACAGTGTTTCGGATATTTCAATTCGAATATTGAATATGAAAATACCGAATATAAAAATAACGAGAACAAAGTTTTTGTTGATCCATTTTATACTGCAAAAAACGAATTGAAATGGAGTGCCCTCCGCTTCGATAATGGCACGTGCCGAAGACAAATAAGAAGTGGCGATGATTTTGGTTCTACTCGTGATTTGTGGACCCATTAGGAAGTTCTCCTTGCAACGTTTTACAACTACTTTGAAAGTGTGATTTTTGATGAATAGCTGGTAGCTTTCAGAAGACGATGCTCTCTTAGAAAATTTATGCCCTCAAAATCTGCCAACTATTGCACATAATTTCGGTTGCCTCTGTCAACACCAAATCAGGTATGGAAAATACAGCTGTCTTTTAGAAAGCCAAGGAATTCGGTTTCGGTTTAACTTGACAGAAGGTTTGAATTGATTTGACAAAAATAACTTTTGGAAAGGAGACTGACACTCGTATGTGGGAACAGTTCGATTATTTTAAAAAATTTCCTTTATATAGTATATGTAGGTCATCATTTGTTTTCAATGAAATTGGAGCTTTGGTTTCATACATCAGCCCCAAAAATAAAGGCAAGTACTGTTTCGATAAGTACGATGCACGAGACAGCAGAATTCGATGTCAATAAAGCGAAGAAGAATTGTCTTATTGCAACTCAACAAAAGGTTTGTATCTTATTGACATTACTTATCATTTTGTGTAAGTCTATAATTATGGACTTTATCTTCTGTCCTAGGACTCGCACATACTGCCAACCAAATGTTTAGCTATTCTAGTTTCAAATGAAAGCCAATTGATGGCCGAATGTTGCATTTGCAAGTATGATAATTAGATATATCCGCATTTAATGAGTTTGTAATTTGCTCTGAAGTCGATATTCGTGAGATCCAGGATATCCAAATTGTAGTATACATTTGGAACTTTTTTGGCTTATGAATATATGATAATTTAGTCCGAAATACCTAAACAGCAGTTTTTAGCAGAGCTATTCGCTGAGACAAGAGCATCATACTCAGTCTCTGTAGCCAGTCCAAGCAGTACTACAATTTGCAAATCCAAATTCGACAGTAAGTTTGCTACCTGCGGCAAGTTTATTTACAAGACAATAAGAACAATAATTTATTCATCTTTTTAACACTTCATTTTCAACAAAACATCTAAAATCATATTATTTTATATTGCTTCTACAGAAATACCTTGTATTTTGCCTGTAGTCAATGAAAAATATACACAGGACGAAAGTAGTTGGTTAACGTAAGGTTTGTAAATTGTTGTTGTAAATTTTTCTCCCTCCCTTCTAATGCTAGACACTTGATTTTTAGATAAGGGACCATCCATAAATTACGTCACACGTCAAGGGGGAGGGAGGGGGTTGCCAAAGTGTAACAAGGGGAGGGAAGGAGGTTCCTAAATTTCGGACGTCATATTTCAGTAATACTTTTAATGTTCTATTGAATAAAAATCTCTAAAAAAAAACCTTTGTGCGCAGTTCTCACGTGGTTGAAGTGAAACCTCTAGAAAACTAAACTGCGATAGAATGAAACGAAAGTGTTTTATATAAATGATAAAAGTTGATGGGATCTAGAATCGCTACATTAATAAATGATATATCAAATTAAAGTAGTCATCAAGCAGACTGCCCTAAAATTATCAGCTTCGAGATGGGTCAACCAAAAGCTGAGATACAAGCGTGAAAGATTTCCTACTTCGACTTGAATGCTATTTATATAGCCACAAAGGATCCAGGAAGAAGTACTTTTAACAAAATGGAACGACGAATGGCGCCTCTTAGTCGCGAGGTGTTGTAATAAAACATGATATTTTCGGTTCACATCTCGACACCAGTAATCGAACTACTGACTTAGAGTTAGAAAAACTAAACTTTGATAGTGCATGCATATTGCACTGGCTTATATTTGGAGGCAATTGGTCATTGGTGATTTTCATGTGACTGCCAAATATATGGTGCCAACTTATACCAAACTGGATATTGAACAAGCTAAGGTATTGAAAAATTATGCGACTTGGTACGCAAATCACCGAGCGTCATTCATTCATCACATTCGAAGCCAGTTCCGTATGATAGCTATTGGACCAGCGTCGAGGGATACTTTTTAATCGATCGTGTGGCATCTGTGGTCTATGTTTTGCATTATACTAGGCCACTAACCAAAACAAGCAACCTTGGTGGCCCAAGGGCTACCGATCCTTATCATTATATATTCTGTAAATATTTTTTTTCTGTGTGTTTTCTATGTTAAAATAGTTATTTTTTCACATGACGGAAAACCAGCACCTGACGATGCAGTTATCATTAAGTAGATGACGTCATATGTCTGTCTTACCTGTTCAGGACGCATATGTAGTCCCATTCGTGTATCCACATCAAAAGACGGCTAAGCGATATCAACCACTTAACATTATCTATGAGTTTTCAATTACACCTCTGTTTTTTGTAGCGTTTTCGCAGCCGTCGGCGTTGGTGGGTTAATGTTGATTTTTTTAAAAAATAATTTAAATTGAAACGAAACTAATTTACAGTTAATTTAATAGTTTCTAGATGTAAAATTGCAAATATGTGACGTCACACAAGGTAGAGGGGAGTCTCACAAATGTGACCAGTTGTGACAAGGACGGGGGTCAAAATAATCATAAGATTCGTGTGACGTAATTTATGGATGACCTTTAATAAGCTTGTAGCATAAAAATACCACTTGAGCTGAAGGCTTAAGTCATTATGTTGCACCATTTAAAAGTTATGAAGAAAATATTCGAAAATTGGACCAAAATGGCCCTAACCTAACAGAATTGTTAATCCTTAAACGTTAAAAACTAAGTGATAGTTACCTCGAATAATCTTTTTTTTAATTTTTAAGATAATTGGTGATGAGATGATATTGTAAAGGAAAATCGTATCGCGAAATTGGTGAAATTATTAAAAGACCTAATTATACAGTTCAAAATATTATAAACAAGTGGAGTTACGAAAGTTAATTGATGATAGATAGAGGCAGAAATAATTCCTATCAAAATGTAATAAGCGAATTATAATGCGTAAATTGCAAAAATATCCAAAGGCTAGTGTGCCGAAATCGACAGCAGAAGTTTCCAAAGTTATTAGCAAGCCGATATCCACAAAAACAGTTCATCGAGTACTGCGAAAAAATAATTTGGACGGATTAATTGCACGCAAAAAGAGTTTAATTTTTTCTATAATTAAAAAAAAAAAGGTTTGGAGTTTGCTTAAATGCCTTTAAACAAGCCACCGAGCTTTGTTAAAAGGGTGATATTCACGGACGAGGCAAAAATTAATCTTTGGGGATCAGATGGAATATCAATTGTATGAAAAAAGTCTAATTCTTCGCTGCAAACTAAAAATTGAGTAGAGGCGTCGGATCCATGGAATTTATAGACTCAATTATGACCAAAGAAAGTTACTTGGATATTTTAAGACGAAATTTGCTTCCGTCCAGGTTTTAGTTTCAATAGGATAATGATCCAAAGCACACGGCGCACATATGGCAAGATTGGCTGCTATACAATTCTCCAAACCAACTTAAAACACAACCACAATCGTTGGAAAGGAACCCAATTGAGCATTTATGAGGAGAAGTAAAAATAAAATTGAAAAATTTTCATTCGTGGAGCAAAGAGAACTTAAAGAGAGCGATACCCAAGATCTGGGAAGAAATTTCGCACTCTTTCACCCAAAAACTGGTGGATTCTATGCCACGACGAATTTAATCGGTAACAGATGCAGCAAGTGGTCCTACCAATTATTGGAATCAAAGAATATCTTTTTTAATGAACTATATACTTCATTTTATCGAACTGTATGCTTAATTTTGTGACATGAATTTTGCTTTAATTTACGTTTTTATGAATTATTTTTGTGTTATGTCTCAAAAATATTAAAATTTATGTTCGTTATTAGTTCGTCAGATTGGTATCTATCCTCATGTATTAAAAATATTTACTAAACATTTTTAATATCTTTAAAAATTGCCAGTACTTCTTTCAAATCAAGGTGTATACTCAATTTTTGAGTAACTGTAGATCAGGGGTCGACAGCGCCTAACTCTTTCCACTCTTTGCACTCTTTTACAACTACTTCGTATTGTTGTAATTCGTCGATTCGATGACAGGTCCAACTTCACCAAAACAATTCAACCCCTGCGTGTTGTTGCTTTGCTTGTCGTTGTTGGTAAAAACGTAGCGGTTGCGACAGCGCACAATTCTTGCTATGCTTTGTTTGTTGTTGGTAATTTTTGTTTGTTGTGGGTAATTTTGCGTTGTGTTCCGTCACCAGCTATTTTTAAATATAAATTCACTTGTGTGGATGCATTGAGCGTTGTTGCTTTTATATGTTTATAAATTCTTATGGTACCGTATCCAACTATTTGTTGTTGTTGGTTTTTTGTTGTAATTGCTGTTGCACTCTTGAAATACAATCCTTTTCGACCCCTGATATAGATATTTATTAAGTACTAGTCTATCGTTAATTGAAAATTTTTTTGCTTAAAAATTTAAAAAACATATTACTCAATAAGAGTTTCGAATAAAATGCTTGTTGCTTTTATTCGTAGAGGGTTGGGTCAAAACCTCGGTGATTTGGCATAACATACAATATTTTTTTATCAAAAATAAAATAAAAATATATTTTTCAAATTAGAACACTAGGCCATGCGTGTTTCCTGAAATTCACGATTTCTAGAGTACGCGCCATCCAATCTAATCTTCGTTTTGCGTAGTGTATAAATTATTGGCGTCAATATATAAATATGAAATGATTTTTTTTCTGCTTCATTGCTTTTGTACCTTACCGCGTTAGACAGAAAGTGATGTGGTTATATCACTGCCTTATTGTTTTTGGGCTAATGTTGTTTGTTAAGAAAAATAAGGTGCGATATCAATGAAGTAAGGCATACAAACTTGCGAACCGTGCTTTCATTTGTCTTTGCTTGCTAACAGGTTCAACTGGGTTTGTTCCACAATTTAAAATATAGAACTCTTATTTATTTTAAAAGTTTTGATTTCGAATCTTACAACATTTTTCGAAAGATTTTTCGCACTACTCCATAAATATACGTTATATAGTCATAAAATAAATAAATAAATATACGTCTAAGCTGGCTAGCAGCATACGTTCTCAGGGCCGCAAACGAGCACCGTACTGCAGCAACAAATTATATTAGTTATTTAGCATAGCAGTGTCTGTGTGCGTACGAATGCCTGTATTTGTTTATGCTTATGTTAATGTATTTGTGTGCGAGTGGATGACTTTGAGTTGCTGGCTTAGCGCACTCACATAAATGTCAGTTGAAATTTATTGTAATGTACAAGTCAGAATTCCAACAGACAGAAAGACAGACAAACGAAGAGGCAGACACACTAAATTTCAATGAGACGCCCACCGTCAAATAACAGCCAGGTTAGCAGCTTGACTTTCATTATGTGTTGAGTGGCTTTTACAACACCAACTAATTTACTGTATGTAGTTGTAAGTCGTAGCAACAATGTAAGTATGTGTGTGTGCTTTTTGATTTTTATTTTAGTTGTGTAAGCGTATGCATAAAAATAATAATTGGGAATTTATTTTGAGCTGAATGTTATACAAATTCCATGAAATCGTAAAATTTAAATTTCATTTATATATATATAAAAAGAGGGTTACATTAGTCCTGAGTTATTTATTTGGAAATTTTAAGGATTTACAAAAATGTACTAATAATGGTAAAATTCGCAGAAAAAAATTTAGTGTTATTATATCTAATAATGAGTTGATTCTGTTTTTGTGACATCATCTAAGATACAATGAGGGTTATTTTAATTGAACTAAGTCTTAATTTATTTTTTTATCTTTCTTTTTTTTAATATATAAAATTAGCTTATGCCGGTTTATATTTATAAGCATAATTTTAAAGTATAAAAGTGTATTCCTTATACTTATTGAATTTTCATTGTTTTTTACATTTTACAAAATAATGCAACTTCAAATTTGGTATCCCTTGTTAGTCATGGAGCATCCTCAGAGTGGGAAATAATGATGATGTCTTCTTCTTATTACAATCAGTTTTCGTCATTTGTAATTTAATGAGCCATTTTTGCTCTTGTTGCTGTTAAAACCTCGAAAAAACAAAGAACAATCACTCCGTCAGATATTAGATACTCAAAAACTAGATATATCCGATTCATGCAAATTTCGATATCATGTTTTGATTACGATTTCGGCGGAAGGGTTTCGAAATAATCGTACCTATATATTGACAATGAACACCGTCAAGTAACGAAATAATTATTGAAATTGAGGAAAAAAAATTGAAACGTTAAGAACTCTTAATTGATTACAATTTGATTGCTTAGTCCCTGAAGATTCCGACTAAAAGGAGGCGAAATATTTGACAGAAAAATCAATAAGCAATTTCATAAAATATAAACTGTTTACATGTTGATGAAAACTTGTTAATCTTAAGCTTGCAATTCATAACTATTGCCGAAAGTCGTTAAAAACCAAACTTCTATTTTCGTAACTTTATTTCACAGAATGTATTTCCAAACTTGATAAAAAAAAATAAAGGCTAAGTTCTTAAAAATATTTTGGCTAAAAAAAAAAATTTAATTATTTGTTATTATAACACTGTCTAAACAAATGGTCCATGGGAAAAACCAATATATTTTGAAAATAGACGTTAAATAAAAAATGCGTCATATTATTTTTGATTTTTGAAGTTTTTTTTTATGATCACATCTATTTTTTTATATAGAAAGATTAATTGATGTGCATTAGTCTCGCAAAGGGTCAAGAATCGCTGGACCGATTTAAGTAACTTTTCTTTTGTTGTGTTCGTAGTTCTATAGCCAAGGCTTATAGCAAAACAAAAATTGGAAAAGTTTTAAGAACAAATTGCAAAAAACCGATATAGTGTTTTGTATAGAGAAAGCGCAGCATAACTTGCGATTGCATTTTTTTTTTTCTCAGTTGTAAGTAGATATGTAGTCCATTAAGTTTTGGGGTATGTTTTATTTCAAAATTCCATTGCGACGGAGACTGGTACAAGGACTGGGGCTGGGATCTTAACTTGGACTTGGGACTGTTTTGTATGGGACATTTGTATTGAGAATGCAATGTTTTCCAGTAAGTAAATTAACTCTATGTAAAACAACGTGTTCCTGTTAAGACGGGGATGAGTATGGGGCCAGAGTTAATGACACAGAGGGCAGAATAACGTCTGCGGGTACACTTGGCGCTCTTCAATATCGAAATAACGCTATGAAATATAAGAGAGTGCACCGATTTTCATGAATGAACGCTTTTAAGAAAGGTTATTAAATAGCAAATTTTATAAATGGAAAACCCTACCATGTGGTTCTTAAAGTTTTTTTTTAGTTTGGCATTTCACAAAATTAATAAAAACAAAGGTGCACCTAGATGAGATCATTTTCGAACTACAGCTAAGAATCCTGGAGCTAATAAGCAAAAAAACACAAGGCCACGGACATTTTTAACAAGTTGGGATTAATATGTTATTCCCAATCAAGCATAATTTTAAGCAATAACACCACTCAATAAGATGTTCCACAACGAATTTTCAAACGTACCATACCACTGGCGTAGATGATGACTAACATCAGTGTTCGCAAGCTTGAACACTGGCCGCTATTTGACATTTTTTTCTCAGTACACTTTGAAATTTTGTCTTCCTTTTTTTTCATATTATTTGTTTTTTTTTTGAATTTCTGAGCAATTATAACGTTGAAAAAAAATATATAAGTTCAAATAATTTTCTTAGTAGGCCTTGAAATTTCTTCGTGCTTTCTTGAATTTATAAGTGGTTCTGATAATTTTTTTACTGTGTTTTACAAATAAAAGTTGTTTTGATATCCGAGCCAAGAAATGGTACTGACCTGGAAGCTACCTTGCTTTATAGCAAAGTATACAGATGAAAAGCTGATGAATCAAAAAAACTTTCGGGCTTACGTAACAGAGATATTTCTGTTGACTTCGAATGTTGAAACAACAGATCATGACTTAGCTGGAGATACACTTAGACCAGCCAATATGCCACGTATTACTGGAAACAGGCCCGGCAGAAGACCTATCCTCGGTGTATAGTACTCGACAACCGAAAACTTTGCGGATGTCGAATTCCCGACCCGAACTTTATTATAGGATCTATCAATATTTCTGTATGCCTTTTAGTATCTTTAAAAATATTTAATGAGTATAAATATGAATGTGAACACGCTGAGGCGGCGACTTCTAAAAAATATTGTGGAGCACAACTTTCAAAATTTTTTCGAAGTGTTTGTTGTAAATGTTTCGTTTTGAACATCGTTCATGGCTTGCTAGCCTATATATGTATATAGTACCATAAGGTAGTCTTAGTTTTTACATTGATTGCCAGGCTGGTTCAAAGTTAAGTTAGCTAGCTTATAACTCAAAGCTGATCCAGTATAAATGACAGGCTAACCGAAAGTCAAAAGCGCAACATTATTCTGTCAGGCTAAACTGAGCTCGTTTTCAGGTTGACTCAAGATATTTTTTCTCCCGTGCATTTGCTTTTTACATACTGGGTTTTCAAATATGGATCTTTGCTCTCTAAAATATTGGGGGACAATGTCCCTCCAAATATTTTATGGGAGGCCAAAAGTGCCTTGTGCCCCCATATTTGGCGCCTAAGCGAACGTTCTAAAAGTTCTCCAGAGCGTTTCTCTCGAAAACGCTAATATTTACTTACTTATGTTGAATCATATAATTTCGAGAAAAACGTCACGACACGTATATTTTTAGTTTATATTGGTATGGATGCAACAAAAAGTTTGATTTTGTGGGACCGTATCTATAGTAGGCCCTAAAAATCGAATTTTTTGGAATTATTACATTTATTTGCTTAAAATACTATAAAATATGCAATTCCCTTTGAATTTACATCAATTTAGAAAGATATTGAGCAGTACTTTTTATTTTTGTATTGTATAACGTGATCGGATAAAGCCTTACTGCGAGAATTATCAAAACGTCAGATCGCTATCTCAGTTCGTTTTTAATCACGATGAAAATGAAATATTGTTTTTCAAATCAACTGATATATTTCTCAAAATTACGTTCTAAGGAAAATGCATTCGAATTTTTTAAATAAAGTAAATTAAAACTATTTATGTATCATATATTTATTCTGTAGCATTCAAGCGGTAAATAAGGAACATTGCTTAGGTGTTATGGAGCGTATGGGTGGGAACTCTTTCTAAAAACGTCTAGATTTATGGTTGGATACCTCATTTGTATCGCACTACGGCAATGCATCATTTCAAAAGTCATCATTGTGCAAGAATTTTAAGTCAAAAATCATGGACCAAGCACTCTTATCACTTGATATAACCCTGTCTGAATATTTGTTGTTCCCGATGCTAAGGATAACACTCATAGGTATTGAAGGAGCTAAATGCTGTTCATGGAGGACTGGATCAAGCACTGACGTAGTTGCATTTTGAAAGCTACAAAATGAACTATTTTGATTCGTTTTATTTTAAGTTTCTGGATAGACTTGTGTCTTCAAAAGTGCATTTCTACTGCTGTTCCTATTTGTTGGATTCTTCTTATGAGCATCATATATCAATGTATGTATGTCCAATATAAAAAAATCAATATTTTGCCGTTTCCGAAAAAATACTGAATTCAGGTACCGCGACTGACTTTGCTAATTCTTACATATGATTGTGTTGCTATGACAAAAACATATAAAAATAATTGTTTTCGTACCAATTAACCTCAATTGTGTTGTGGCATATCATATAAAATATAAAATCCTGCAGCGGTCAACAGAAGCTAACGACAGGAAATCAAAAACAACGAAAAAGTTAAATGAAGGCTCGAATCAGAGACGCAGAGCTACAAACACTAACACATGAGTAAGCACACATATACATACACACCTAAATTATGTGTGTGTATATGAATACATGTCCAAAGAAAACATAAAACTGAAATTTGAAACGAATTCGTAGAAAATAAAATAGAAATACTTATTAAATATATAAGCAAATATAATTGAAAGGAGATTCCATTAAAAAAAATCATAAGTAAAACAACAATGAAAGTGCCAGAAAGTAGTCAAAAACTATGAAACTGAATAGAATAATATTATAATGATTATTAACCATTTAAAAAATCTCTTTTTATCCTCTTTATCCTGCTATGTCGTCTTTAACACTCAAATGAAGATAAGAAACAGGAAATGCTGAACTTTAATTTTTTTCGACAAAATTGATCCGTGCAATGTCGCTAAATCGGCCTTGTAGCACATTTTTTATCTTCCAAAATATTCGGACTTTGGCCGTACGAAATAAAAACAAAAAGGTTAATTGTTTTTAGTTTTTGAATTTTCCAATATTTCGGCCTGCATTGCCAGTCACCATCAGGAGAATTGTGTCAGAAAGTTATTTTCTGACTTGTTTTGAGTTTTCGTAGAACTTATCTAATTGCCGTACTTTTGTCAACTGTCAACATATGCTATTATTGTATCTTAACAGCTCCTCGAATGCATGGTCTTAGGAGTTGTGTATCAACTAGAGCTCTGAACGAATGCATTCCCTTTTTCGTCTACAGTAGTGCACTCTACTTCAGTTGGCACTGCTTGATTGATGTAGGCAAGCAATAGAGAATGAAGTAAAATGAGAGCATGACAGAGAAAAAAACATGTATAGTGCTTGTTGCTTTGAAATCAAAGCATGTACACATTTTAGTCTCGTTTCACGAGTACAGTGTTCGTTTGATCAAACAAAAACAAAATGAAACTGCAAAATATACACCGAGTGCACCAAATGAGACGAATGGCTTGTTATGTTAGTAAGCAGGTGAACTTGAGTTTACTTTTGCTTCCATTCGTCCCTTACTATTTTACAAATGAACCATTGGTCTTTTCGATAATAAATTAATTTTGTTCGCGTGTGTCTTAGAGACCCCCTAGTCCTTACACAAAAAAAGTAACACGAAAATTTGGGAAAAAGAACCATCCTAACATGTATGTGTACATATATGTGTCAAAATTATAATAAAGCAAAATTATAGTAAAATTACGGAACAGGTTTACTTTAGCTGGCATTGTCCAATTTTATTTATTTATTTTTTTTAAAGGGTGTTAAAAACAAAAAAAAATATAAAATTAAAAAAAAGTCGCTTTTTATATTTATGTAAACCCTTTATAAAGAAAAACGAAAAAATTTATTCAATGAATTCTTATGAAAACTATGTTTTTGTGGACAAAAACAATGAAAAACAACAACAGCAACGATTAGTACAACTACAACTACAGGGTGTTTTTTTAGAGGTATAGAGCTTCGAATTGAAATAAAACACAAGAAAATCGTTTTAATGTCCATCAATTTGGCTTTATTGAAAGGATAATTTTATGCCATTAATGTTTAAATATGATTTTGGGCATGTGGCCGCCGCGGCTGGCTCGAATAAAGCCAATTCTACAGGTCCAATTTTGAATCACTTTTTCGAGCATATGGGACCGTATGTCGGCAATAACGCCACGAATGTTGGCTTCCAAGTCCCCTAACGTCTCTGGTTTGTTGGCGTAGACGAGCGACTTCACATATCCCCAAAGAAAATAATCCAATGGTGTCAAATCACACGATCTTGGTGGCCAATTGACAGGTCCATTCCGCGAAATTATGCGCTCATCGAATGTTTCCTTCAATAAATTGATTGTGACGTGCGCTGTGTGGCATGTAGCGCCGTCTTGTTGGAACCACAACTCATCCACATTCATGCCATCCAATTCGGGAACAAAATAGTCGGTTATCATGGCTCTATACCGGTCTCCATTAACGGTAACTGACTCTCCAGCATTATTTCGGAAGAAGTATGGCCCAATGACTCCACCAGCCCATAGAGCACACCAAACAGTTTTTGTGGATGTAATGGCGTCTCAAGGGTCTCATGTGGATTCTCTTCACTCCAAATGCGGCAATTTTGCTTGTTGACGTAGCCATTCAACCAAAAATGAGCCTCATCACTGAACATAATTTTGCGATGAAAATCAGCATCGAGATCAATCTCATTTTCGGCCCATACACCAAAATCACGACGCATTGCATGGTCTCGCGGCTTTAATTCTTGCACAAGCTGGATCTTGTAAGGTCGCAAGCCAAGATCTTTGCGCAAAATCTTCCATAAAGTTGATGGACAAAGCTCCAATTGCTGTGCACGGTGGCGAATCGATTCATTCGGGTCCTCTTCAACATTTTGCTCTACAGCGGCAATTGTTTCTTCGGTGCGCACTGTTCGACGTCTCTGCGGATGCGTATTATCACATAGAGTAAACGTAGTGCGAAAACGACCCATAGTTAACCGAATTAATTGCTCTGATGGACGATTATGTCGACCATAAAATGGACGGAGCTTGCGGTAAACTTCGCGAACTGAACCATTATTTTCGAAATAAATTTGCACGATTTGCAAGCGTTGTTCTTTTGTCAACCTGTTCATGATGAAATGGCAAACCAAACTGAACATAAATGACATTAGAGTTGCCAGATTTGACCATAAAATGCCAGTTTTATCTCTATTCGAAAAACAAACCTCTAAAAAAAACACCCAGTACTATCATAAGACATTGTAAAATAATAAGGTTGTCATATAAATTAATAATTTTTAAAAAAAGTAAGATTATGTTGAAAGAAAGAGCGCCGCGCTCGATTTTAATATAAAATTTTAAGTTTTACAATGAAAATGGTCTTATAATTATTGTTGTTGTTGTTGGTTTTTTATTGTTTTTGTCCATAAATACTTTTCATAAGAATCTATTGAATATTGATTTTTAATTTCCGGGAAAAAATGGGATAAATACGCAGAAATTTAGAACAAGCTATATACCATTTTGAAGGGAATAAATTTAGCTTTCTTAATGTGCTTAACTAATTATAAGTAGGTCATTAACACATTTTTTGGAAAAAGTAAAGTTTTTAAAAAAAAATTTGTCGAAATTTCAGAAAAATCGTAATATCTCCAAAATTATACGTCAAATTTCAAAACTTTGCTCACCATTATTGTAGGCCATTAAATTATCCTTCTTATGACACCCATATTTTCCATTTTCCATTCAGGGGTACCTGACTTACAATCATTTTTCCAAAAGCTGTTATATCCGCAACTTCCGATGTTTATATCTCCGATACTAGATCCAAGCGTTTTTTTTTTTTATTTAATATTTTTTTATTTTTTAACCTTTTATTACTCATAAAAAAATAAATTGATTTGGAGAATGTCAGCTAAAGTAAACTTAAGCCTAAAATACTCACGATAAGCAGCCACAATTGTGTTTGACTACGCTCATTATACACTAGTATATTTGAAATTCACTAGAACATTTTCTGTACACTAGAACACTTGCTGCACTCGCTTCAGTGAACAGTATATTCAAGCAATTTTGTTCTAGTGAAGTCTGATCTCATGAGTACAGTGCTTGAATATTTTGCTCTCTCTTTGTTTGGTTTTCGTTCTAAGAAGGGATGTTTTCTAAACTAATGCGATGCTTTGCAAGCAGTGGATAGAATGAAGTAAGTGCTTGATTTGCAATAGAATGTTTTGAAACGCATTTCAAGCACATTCATGCAGAGCTCTAGTATCAACAAGTCTTATCGCATTTACTTCCATCGCTATCTCAATATTGCATTTTCTGTTAGTTTCTGGGCTCACGAAACGCTCCCATTTTGAGTTCGCAAGTTCCTATAACAAAGACTTAAATTTTTTGTGTAACTCTCTCAGTATAGCAATTTAAAGATTTCGCTTTGGTTGGGAGACACCACGCCTTTTTATCAAAACTCAACCAATATTTTTGGAGAGCTTGGCCAAACCGTTTCTATTATTTATTGTAAATTTGGTTGTATAAACTTAAGTTACTCTATCAGCGTAACATGATTAGTATTATTGTGAAGTTTGATTGGATTACCTTGAGCAATTTCAGTACAGTCTTTTAGAGATTTTGCGTGAAGTTTCTACACCCTCTTGTAAAAATCCACACTTTTTTTGCCAGGAGTCAAATAGAACCATTCACTAAATTATCTTTCTTCGTCTTACTGCAATAGTGATTGTGGACAAACAGATTTCCTGGTTAGGTGAGATTTCCACTCCGTTTTTTTTTTTGTATAATTAAGAGCTAACTGTCAAAAAATGAAAGAAATAATACCAAGATTTTATGGAAAATAGGCCTCAACTGCATTGGTCATAAGTCGACTTGAGCTGTTATTCCTTTTAACCACAGACATAATTTTAATTTAAATGTATACCATTCAGATACCAATATCTCTTAACGTGATTTAAAGTTAAAAATGTTGACTCCTTTGAGAAGACTTTACTTAATTCTTGCCCAAAATGGACCACCCTAATTTCAACATATATATAAATAATAACATACAAACAAATCAGAACACCATGCACCTTCGTTGTTATAAGGAAAGTAGGAAAAAAATATAACCCCGGAAGTCTACCAAAATTTCACACATGATTAAGTTAAGCAAATTTGTTTTCGATTTGCTGCGGGTATTTGTGTGCGAACAAATACAAAAACAGAGACATAGATACCTGCACACATCTACCACATGAAAAGTCAACATTCTTTAGTGTTACCTTTAGCGCTGTCTTCAAGACATCATCATAAGTAAGTGGAATGTGCAGATTTTCGAGGTCGTCGTGTTGGCGTCGATAGCTTAGCATCTTAAGTTGCTGTTTAAAAGTTAAAACATTCTCCATGTATACCATATGACTACGTATACAGTGGAACAACCCAAACTGCTGCTGCCACATGTCGCTATCTGGGCATAAGTTATTTTACTTTTAATTTCAAATTCAAAAGATTATAACTTATTTCACTTACAAATCGTAGAGTAGAAAGAATAGATATAACAATTCCCTTAGTTTTGTTGCCAAAAAGCATTTTTTTCTTTTGCTTTTATAGAATTTCGCTTTATACATATTAATTAAAGAAGCACTCAGCATGATGAAGTACTCTGTTATAATGCCTTGTTAGATGTTCAGCAGCTAACACTATACTGTATGAGTCCTCCATATACGATTTAATAAAAATAGTTCAAGCCATTGGCGAGTAAGTTTCTTTTTAGCACATTGACTGCCAAGCAGTTTTGATGAAAACCTTCACCGGAGGCCAAACATTTTTTTTATTGGAAATGTGCGTAAAAGTTGTATACAATGATTTCTAAGCCATCCGCTATCTAATCTGTTGCTTATTTTTATACCCTACACCGAGGGAATATTCACTTTGTCTCTCCGTTTATAAAACATCGAAGGAGGCGTGGCAGGTATGGAAAAGTATATATATTCTTGATCAGCGTCACCACCTGAGTTGATTTAGCGATGTCCGTCTGTCTGTCCGTCTGTTGAAATCAGGTTTACGGGAAAACCAAGAAAGCTAATTGAATGAAATTTTCACACACAGGTCAAATATCCTTGCAGGCATCTTGCTATTGAAAATGGGCGAAATCGGTTGACGGACACGCCTACCGCCCATATTCTATGTATATATACCAAGCCCAATTTTGAAAAAAGTTGCAGCGATTATGATGAAACTTGGTGATTTGGTGCATATAAGAACCAAATTAAGATTAGGCTGGGTTTCAAGTTTTCAAAGAGTCGTACAGGGGCGTGGCACAGCTCTAAATTTGATCATTTATACTATCATATCTTGTAAGCCGTTCAAGATATTGCGATGAAATTTGATAAAAGGATACATATCAAATATATCTTGAATTGAGAAAACAGTGGGCAGAATCTAAAAAGTGGCATTTTTCTACATTTAAAAATTTTGATTCCGTATATCTCAAAATTGGCACAAGCGATTTCCATAAAAATTATGGAGATGAAGCCGCTGAAAGCAGTCATCAATACAAGCTCAGCCACAATATTTATAAACGTTATGTTAAGAGAACTAACAACGTAATCGTTTTGAAATTTAATGAGGTAGATATACTTGACATAAGGTCTCTTATTACAAAAATTTAGTGCAATATTACCTGTGGGCGTGGCACCTCCCATATAAGCAAAAAACGTTCATTGTTATAAAAGTGTGCTATGAGAGCAATCTTCATAAAATTTGGTATATAGATGTCACTTACTATAAGCTTTAAAAATAAATGAACTTTGACGCGACTGAATCAGTGGGCGTGGCACCTCCCATTTTAACATAAATTAGTAAGCGCTTTTTTAAGTGAACTATTGCAGCAATTGCTATGAAATTTAATATAAGTTCAGATTCAGGTTCAGATGCCATAGAGTATATCTGAATCAAAAGTGGCTGAAATAGTACATGTGAGCGTGGCACCTCCCATACAAATACGGTAAGTGGCATATTTATCGAAATATGTGAGCAATCATACTAAAATTTGGTGTAAGGAGTTTGCTTATGAAAAGCTATTTCTGGATCAAAACCGGGCTGGGTGTGTCACCGCCCTAAAATTTAAATTTAACTGCGGAATGTATCGCGAACTATGTGGATCACAAATATAATTTATTGAACCAAAAGTGGGCGGAATTGGAGAAGTGGGCGTGGCATATTTCCACTTTTTCATATTTATTCGATTTTTTCAACCTTTTCCAAATTCTTTCGACTTTTTCAACCCTTTAACTTTTTCCAATATATCCTATATGTATTTGTTCAACTTTTTCAACTTTCTTCATAAGTTTCTTTATTTTTTGGATATTTTCATCAATTTTGAATTGTTTCAAATTTTTTCAACCTCTTTCAACTTTTTTAGAGTTTTTCAACCACTCTCAACTATTTTCAACATTTTACATATATTTACGACTTTTCAACATTTTTCAACCTCTGTCAACATTTCTAACATTTCACATTTTTTTCGACTTATTCAACCTCTTCAACGTCTTTTTAACATTTATTGAAAAGGTACTTTCAGTGTAGTCTAGGTATGTGAGTTCCGGCCTGGCCGAAGATAACACCTTAACTTGTTATTTTTCATTCTGTGTGTAATTCTGATTTCGTTTAGAATTTATATATTCTTTTCAGTATTGGCTAAGAGTATTTCATAAAAATTTCAAAACGTAAGCTAAAGGAAACAGAAATAGTAGAGGCTTCGAATAAGAGTGTCGATGGTTTTTCTGATGACGACTTTATGGTTGATGTAAATTGGCTGCCTAACTACAATTCTGATTCTGTTCCTGGTATTGATCCTGTGGATAAAAATGACATTTTGGCTATGGACGATAACGGTCACATAGCCGAACTATCAGCCGAGGGAGAGTTTTTAATTAATCACATAATAAAATGGATTTTCATTAACTAGAAATCTTCTTGACTATTGGAGTACAAAAAAAAAGTCTTGGGATTCTCAGCTTTGGCCACACATAGGATAAGACACGTTTTCACAACTTTCTGTGTCTCGATTTAGACTATCTACAACGGGAATGCCACGCATCTCGGATTTGGCTGCACTGAACTCGTCCCTTAATATCACCAGATTCAACATCTAATTTACCTGATTCAACCAATTTCAACCCGATTTGACCAACCGGATATTCCAGGCTTACTACCAGACATGACATAAGTTTTTATTTTATAATTACCACAGATGTAAGCTTTGCTTTACTTTTTTAAATCGAAAGAAACAATTTAATTCAATCGTAAACTTAATTCAATTCTTAAGTCATCTTGAATTCTTTTTTTTATTAATTATAATATGTAATTCAAATTGAAATCTTCAGATAATATAGTACTTGAGTTTCAAAATTAATTTTCAACTAAGATCCCAAATTTCAACTTAATTTCCTTTATCTCTTTACTCAAAGCTATGTTAAGTTAAATACAAAGTTTATTTTTTTTATTTGTGTTTTTGGAACAAAATTTCATAATGATATTTTTGTACAGAGCTTATTGTTCAGTACTTTTAGTGCAAAAAACCACAAAAAAATTACAAGCGCAAAATGCATTAAAATGGGCAACGAGCTGCTTATACTAGTTTCAATGACCACTACGTCATATCATCAGTAAGCTTTGTTAGCCGAAGTTTAGTAGTCTGCAAGCCTACTATATTCTATTTCTTGCGTTGATCAGTTAAGAATCACAGCAATAAACAAAACAAAAACTTCTACATCTTAATGCAATTGCTTTTGTAATCTCTTTGATATCTCACATTTCTTGACGAGCGCTCCGTTGTCCGCGTTCTGTATCGCGGTGATACAGAAAAATTCATATTTAGAGAACCAGGACTCGTCCCAAAAAAGAATAAATTGCAAAATGATTGCTAGGATTTTGTTTATTCTCTAAAAAAATATCAAAAAAATTAAACATACCCAAATAAGAAAATTTTCGATTTTATGTTTTAAATTGCAAAATTTTTGTTTATAACTTAAGAGACGAAAATTTTTAATACGATAATATAAAAATAGACGTTAAATGTCAACTTTTATGCCCAAACAATTTTTCTTCATGACGCGTACATTTTGAAATAGAAGCGTCGGAAAATCCATGTATTTTTAAAACTTATGATTTTCAAAAAATCGTATTTTCGAAAATAAGCCCGGAAAAACTTTTTTCAAAAACACGTATCGAACATTTCTTGACAAAGTATCGAAAAAAAAACTGTTTTTGAGAAATCTAAATTTTCAATGTAAAAACGAGGTAGAATAACCCATATACATATGTACATTAGGGCGGATTAAATTGTATGAAGAAAAATTTTTTAATCCGGAAACTCCACTTTTCTGAAAATTCGTGAAATTTTAAGCAAAAAAGTCCACTACACCATATGGCTAAAATGAATTTCGAGCCCGCGAGTTTTTATTTGAAAATTTGTATCATGTTTCTTATTTTTTTTTTTTGAAAATCCTATATTTATTCCTATATAATAGAATCGGGTTTGAAGAAAATACTCCTAAAACTTAAGCTTCTTAGATGAAACCTGAGAACTGCGCATCCACTTTGTTTCCTATTACAATTCATATGGAAGAAATTTTTTGTTTAACTAAAACGCAAAAAAATTCTGTTTTTCGTTTTTTTTGCTTTTTTGTTTTTCATATGAATCATCATATAATAGGAAACAAAGTGGATGTGCCGTTCGCAGGTTTTGGGAGTATTTTCTTCAAACCCGATTCTATAACAAAGGCACTTAGGACCGATAGTTTTAAAAAAAAAAACAAAATAAAAAACCCCCTTCAAGTGTAGTTTTTCCACTTTTTTAAGCACATGAAAAGTGTGGGCGTGGTTTGACAACAGTGGGTGGCGTCCCCCATTCAACTAAAAACCCAAAACGCTATATCTTGGCACCTAAGGCAGACTTTTTATACGTTTTAGTAAGTCGGTTTTTTGGTTAAATTTCAACGAAATTTTTTTTTTTTTTTTAAAGTATCATTTTATTTGCAATCTATTCTATGAATAATAAGCAAATATAATAACAATATTCATCTTAACTTAATTTATTGATCTCCAACGAAATCAATACAAATTATATATATTGAATTGACGACTTATACGTATTTTTTTAAATATAAAAATATTTCTTAATACTGTCTGTAATTATTGTCTAAAAGTTTGATCAAGAACATGCAATTTCAGTCTTCTAATTTCGTCTGTTTCATCGAGAAGAGTTATTGCTAAAGGGTTCACATGGTTGCTTAGTCTATCTAGATATTTTGTACTAAATTTTTTAACTTCTTCTTTTATAAATGGAATGTCAAGATCATTATGTATTGAGTTGTTAGTTACAAACCATGGTGCATTAGTTATTGATCTTAAAGTTTTTGACTGAAACCGCTGTAAAATCTCTAAGTTTGAATTGCAGGTTGTACCCCAAAGTTGAATCCCATATGTCCAAACTGGTTTTAACAAAACTTTATACAATAAAAGTTTGTTTTCAAGGCTTATTTCTGATTTTGGTCCCATTAACCACTTAAGTTTTTTCAATTTTATATTCAAATGTTGTCGTTTGACATTTATATGTTCTTTCCACGTTAATCTTCTATCGAGATGCATACCAAGATATTTTACACATCTAAATTTTGGAATTTCATTCCCGTCAAGCATAACTGGTGGACATTCTCCCCTTTTTAAAGTGAAAGTGACATGAGCAGACTTTTCTGTATTAACTTTAATTTTCCAACGACTTAGCCAATTCTGAATTTTGACAAGTTCTATTTGGACAAGGTTGGAAGCCTCAATTGAAATTGGACATAAATTCTGTCCCCGCCGTTTACAGGTTTGAGCTAGGAATCTCAAATGTTGAGACAATTATTTTCATTCCTCAAGCTATAATATAGGAAAAAATAAACAAAACCAAAAGTTTGAAAAAAAACAACCTAATGTACACAAGTGATACAAATTTTCAAATAAGAACTCGCGGGCTCGAAGTTCATTTTATCCATATGGTGTAGTGGACTTTTTTGCTTAAAATTTCACGAATTTTCAGAAAAGTGGAGTTTCCAGACCACTTAAAAATTTGATCCGCCCTAATGTTCATACTTAATATAAATATTTTGGCTTAATAACTAAAAAAAAGTGCAGTGTAAGAAGGAATAATTGAATTTAAAATCTCTTATCAGATTTCATTTTAAATCATGCGTTGACATTTTTTAATTTTGCATTTTCCTACTTTCGTCTATTCTTTACTTTTATTTTTGTTTTTTTAACTTTGTAATTAAACTTTTTTTTGATACACTCTCTTAAATTTATCTAGATTAAAATCTCAATTTAGTAATATAAGTCAACAGTAATATTGTCCCTTATTTTTTTAAAAAAAATATTATATTACTTATGAAACTAAATCTTGTGAAAAAAATGAATTGTTTGCCTTAAACTTAAAATGAAAGTTTAAAGTGAATATTTAAGGGAATTTGGCTGACAAAATTTGCGCTAAGTATTACATTAAACAACGAAGGGTAATAAAAGGGGTTGTCATAAAAACACTTAAAGCACCATGATAGCCAAGGTGTTGTGTTTTTTTTTTAATACAGTGTAAGGTTGGGAAACTCAGTGCTCAGCGCGATAAAAAAAAATAAATCTCTCACGCAGCTATCTCATTTGGCAAGGTATCATATCTGTCCGTCTGCATATTAGATACAAAATTTTGAATAGTCTTGGTATGAATTATATTTTTTTTTGGTTACCTTTCTGTTGTCGATAAGTATGTAAGTTTTGGTCAAAGGACCTACCCGATCCGACGAGCAAATAGGCCGGTCAAGCATTCCAAGCAACGATCACAAAATATACGCTAAAATTATACCAAAACTTAAATCTTTCGAGAAAAATCGTCACACAGATAACATTGGCTATATTTTAACTAATGGGTGTTTATTTTAGAGGTTTGTTTTTCGAATAGAGATAAAACTGGCATTTTATGGTCAAATCTGGCAACTCTAATGTCATTTATGTTCAGTTTGGTTTGCCATTTCATCATGAACAGGTTGACAAAAGAACAACGCTTGCAAATCGTGCAAATTTATTTCGAAAATAATGGTTCAGTTCGCGAAGTTTACCGCAAGCTCCGTCCATTTTATGGTCGACATAATCGTCCATCAGAGCAATTAATTCGGTTAACCATGGGTCGTTTTCGCACTACGTTTACTCTATGTGATAATACGCATCCGCAGAGACGTCGAACAGTGCGCACCGAAGAAACAATTGCCGCTGTAGAGCAAAATGTTGAAGAGGACCCGAATGAATCGATTCGCCACCGTGCACAGCAATTGGAGCTTTGTCCATCAACTTTATGGAAGATTTTGCGCAAAGATCTTGGCTTGCGACCTTACAAGATCCAGCTTGTGCAAGAATTAAAGCCGCGAGACCATGCAATGCGTCGTGATTTTGGTGTATGGGCCGAAAATGAGATTGATCTCGATGCTGATTTTCATCGCAAAATTTTGTTCAGTGATGAGGCTCATTTTTGGTTGAATGGCTACGTCAACAAGCAAAATTGCCGCATTTGGAGTGAAGAGAATCCACATGAGACCCTTGAGACGCCATTACATCCACAAAAACTGACTGTTTGGTGTGCTCTATGGGCTGGTGGAGTCATTGGGCCATACTTCTTCCGAAATAATGCTGGAGAGTCAGTTACCGTTAATGGAGACCGGTATAGAGCCATGATAACCGACTATTTTGTTCCCGAATTGGATGGCATGAATGTGGATGAGTTGTGGTTCCAACAAGACGGCGCTACATGCCACACAGCGCACGTCACAATCAATTTATTGAAGGAAACATTCGATGAGCGCATAATTTCGCGGAATGGACCTGTCAATTGGCCACCAAGATCGTGTGATTTGACACCATTGGATTAGTTTCTTTGGGGATATGTGAAGTCGCTCGTCTATGTCAACAAACCAGAAACGTTAGGGGACTTGGAAGCCAACATTCGTGGCGTTATTGCCGACATACGGCCCCATATGCTCGAAAAAGTAGTTCAAAATTGGACCTGTAGAATTGGCTTTATTCGAGCCAGCCGCGGCGGCCACATGCCCAAAATCATATTTAAACATTAATGGCATAAAATTATCCTTTCAATAATGCCAAATTGATGGACATTAAAACGATTTTCTTGTGTTTTATTTCAATTCGAAGCTCTATACCTCTAAAAAAAACACCCTGTACAAGCGATATAATGCTAGTGAAAGTTATCAGGTACGGTGTAATTTGGCAATAGATTCTCATTAAAGTCAAGATAAAAATACCCAAGCAAGCCTGAAAGTCCTCTCACATCTATTTTCAAACCACTACAACAATTTTAAGATGAAATCTTTTTTGACCATTTATCATCCTGGCTTAAAATAAACGTAGTTTTCATGTTAGAAGCAGTATTCACCACTTACTTACCTTATCTAACCTACTAGACGATAATCATTGATAAAGAAGATCGCCTGGATTCCTTGAAACTTTTCGTTTTTCTCTTTGTTTCGTTACTTCAATCCAAATTGGGAAATAGGACACTGAGACACTTTATATGAGCTTTGGCAAGCCTTCTCAACTGCTTTCAACTGAATACGAAGCTTATGCCTCTCTGTTCTTTACCTTGTCTAATTTGACCGGCAAGAGGGAGGGTGCCCACTGAAAACTATAGAGCTACACTAGTATTTATGCGTGAAGTGTGAACTATCTAATTTTTTTTCAGTTTTCCAACTCATACGTTTAGTGTATTCATTTTAGAGTTCCGGATCCGCTCCTTGTCTTATAAGCTTCAACGCCAAAATATTTTCAACATGTAGTCACTGGTTATCGAAGACTTTTTAATGTTTTGGTTATTTTCTAGATACAATAGCCATGCAGCAGCAGCACTGATAACTGTAACATTCTATTTGTATCAACTTATTTGGGGCCTGAACTCAGGTTGTTGTTATCCCACATAGTACGAGTATTCACTGTTCTACGAATATGCCCGCTGGGCATTAAAATAATTGGCAGCTCTCGATGAATTTTCCAAAGTATTTAATAAGCATTTATAAGGCTCTTAATACCAGAGTATTTATTCACGTCTTAAAAGAATTAAATTAAGTGTTGCGATGAAAAATATTTATGAAACATTTCAAAACTGCCAATCAAAATGTTTACTAATACAAGAATTACTTAGAATTTTTAAAGTATTTATAAAGGCCTTAGCGACGTCTTGTTAGAGGTTCTTAAAACGTCTATAAACATTTCCTTTTTAAGAAATTTTTTTTTGGTATTTATAAGGTCTTAACAAGTATTCGGAAGGTCTTTATAAAACGCTTGTAAATATTTTTGTATTCCAAAATTTAAATATTTATCAATGCCCTTAAAAAGTGTTAGATAAAAGCTTTTTAATAAATAAAATTTATTTTTTTACTTCAAAAGCTATAAGTCTTACTGAGCTCTTCAATTTCTGAGTTTTAAAATGCTCCATAAGACCCAATATAAACTTCAACTCTTAAGTGAACTTATAAAATACCTCTGTAAACATCAATATTTAATGAAGAGAATTTCAAATCGGATATAAGTATTTATAGAACTCTTCACAAGAGCTCCATAAAATATTTTATGAACTCACAGTTACGGAGGCAGCGACGTACGCTTCGAATAGTAGGCTTACCAAACGTCCGCTATTCAATACAATTTTTTACATTATAAAAATTGGTACTAAATTATTACTCAAACATTTTTTTTTTAAAAATACAGTTTTGGAATTTGATAAATTTTTGATTCAAGTATTCAGATTTTCGCAAAAAAATGAGAAACGAGTTTTGCTCAATAACTCGGAAAGTAAGCCGCAAAAAGAAAATTATATTAAGGTCAATGTTGTAGAGCAGATGAAAACACAACAATCCATTTGTTTTCCTACTTTTATCTTTTTAACTTTGGTATACTGCAAATAGTATGTATAACAAAAACCAAATCTTTATTAAGACTTCGTAAGAATAAAACAAGCCTCATTAAAATTGAAAAAAAAAAAAAAAAATTGTGTATAAATTTTATAGACCTCTAAGTGTATTGATTTAATAAAATATTGAAGAGGATTTCAAAATGTCACAACTAACTCTTACATATATGTAGGTACCTCTATAAAGCCCCCATAGAAGGTGCCTTATTCTGTATTTTAAAAACTCTTTAGCGAATATTTTCATGAGTTCTGCTTTTAAAGAATGGTTATATAGAACTCTTGAAGACTCAAACAAATGCAAAAATGGCTAGTGGGTGGCCAAAAATTATAACTCTACTACTGGGTCCTGCTGTAATACTGAGTACAGTTGATCTTGAGCTGTGTAGATTGATTTTTAATAAAGTTCTTACGATGTTTGTTCAATTCCTTCGATACTTTTCAATCTTCATATTTCATTTCAATTATTTTCAGCTTTTGATAGGTACACATATCGTTTTATCTTACAAAATTAATTTTTTTACTTTACAATCAGGGTGCAACAATAGCAGCAATTGCTGAAAGTTCATGGCACTCAGGTGCATTGAATAGCAAACGAAGTGACAGCGGTTGCATTCAATTTGAATTGAATTTGAATTGCGTTTGCTCGGATGAAATGTGAAACCAATTTAAATAAATTGACATTAAGTGTTCACTAAGTAAAATATACCGCATAAGACAAAGAAGAAATGGCTAATTAAAAATATCATGGAATTCACCAAGTGCTACTAGCAAAATGAACTAAAGTAGCACCAGCAGCAATTCAATCCCAAAGCAATGAAGCAATTTCATTTAAATCGCCAGAAATGTGATGCTTTGAAGGCGCGTCTGCTTCTACGATGCTTCCCAACCTTGCCATTAGTAATGACATGGGCAACTACCAACCTGCAATGGCATAACCTTGCAGGGCTTACTCTAATTGTTATCACCGTTCCATTGGATGCTGCTGCCGCCTCCGTTGTACTTGAATGCTGTTTTGCAGTGAATGCAACTTAATTGGATATAAAACACGCAGACAGCATACGCAATGAATATCAATCCAGACAGTTGACATTGAAAAATCTCTTCTGAAACTGATAGAATTTGTTGTTGTTTTCCCTTATTCAATTTGGGTAGTGTGTTTTATTTTATTCAATTTTTTCCCTTTTTTTCTTGTGGTGAAATTAGAGATTCTTTTGCTTCTAAAAATTTCCGGTAAAAATTCTAACCATATTTTTTGTGAATTCACACAACAGGTTGCACACAAGCTGGTATGCATACATGACGGCATAACTCGTTGCAGACCGTGTGAACCGGGCTATGGTCCATGCGAATGGATAAAGGGTGCGTTCAGAAGAGGTTTAGTGGCGCAGCTAACTTCACAAAAGGGAGAAGTTCCGGCATCGTGGGCCAGCCATTGGTTTTTTTCTTTGACTGCAGCGTGGAAAGACAGCAATCCATCGAACTACATATAAAAGAAGAAGCGAAAATTTATTGAAACCGAATGGGAAATAACTAAATAAATAATATTATACAAATAAGAAATAATAAATACTGCCGCCATTAATAAAAGCGGACCTGACTTCGAAAAAAAAATTTTGAGCCTGCAACGAAATTGATCAGTGCCAGCGGAGCACCCCCAGAATTAAAGCAAGGCAGCCTGCAAATAAAATTATCAAATAGAAGAAGAATAACTAAAAAAAAAAACAAAGATAATCTGAAATATATAAATTAAAACCCGAAAATAAAGGGTAAAACAATAAATTTTCATTAAAAATAAAAAAAATAAATCGTAAAAACGTTGCCAAAAAACTTAACATATAAAATGGTTAACCTGAAAGACTGAACCAAAAAAAAAGGTAGCCTGAAAAAATTTAACCAAAAAAAAGGTAACCCGAAAAAATTTAACCAAAAAAAGGTAACCTGAAAAATTTAACCAAAAAAAGGGTAACCTGAAAAACTTAACCAAAAAAAAAGGTAACCTGAAAAACTTAACCAAAAAAAGGTAACCTGAAAAATTAAACAAAAATCAAAAAAAAAAAAATAGCCTGAACAATTAAACCAAAAAGAAAAAAAAGAGAATAAAATCAAAACCTGAATACTTACCATTAAAACACAATTCACGAGCCAGAAGTCCAGTTCTCCAGTGCCACGTTCTTGGCAACAGCTATCCAGATTCAACTTTTTCAACACCATCATCAAAGCAAGTATTAATGAGATTGTTTATGCTGAAAAATAAGTAAAAATCCAAAAAAAAAAGAAAGTTTTTATAAAAACAAAAGGGAATAGTTATCCCTTGAAATTTGTTGTTTAGAAAGTAATAAATAAGTGAAATTTTTAAAAAAAATTAAAAATTAAGAAAATTTAAATTAAGTTAAATTTATTTTAATAATATTCTTTACTTGTTCATAATACGGTTTATTTATGTATTTGTGTCTTTGGACTGTGTCTGTCTAACTAGTCTTTTTTTTTCAAATTTAAAAAAAAAAAAATAAAATCAAAACTCTGACGTAGAAATACGTTCCCTTGTGAAAATACCCTGTAGGGACTTTTCGCCATACCCTATAGGAGTTTAAAACGAAAAATAATAATAAATAAATAAATCTTAATACTTAGGAAAAATAGTGATAGGTAAAAACTAAATAATAAATAAAAAAAAGAGAAACCTAGAAAGAGAAGGAAGAAAGAAAAAAATATAAAAATGATGCTATTACTATTGCTTACCTACATATATACTTACTTACCTAATAACCTAACCTAGTATACTTACCTTAAGACCAATGTTTACTTAAAATTTACCATATAAATTTGTAGTTTTGTTAATTTTGTAGTGTTTGTGTTTTTTTTTGTAACTCAGTCTTAGTTTTCTTTAAAGTTTGAATAAAGTTGTTCCGAGCTGCAGTCAAGATTAATACGTCGAAAATTTGCAAATTGTTATGAAAAGAAAAAAATAAAAGTTTTCAAAAATAAACAATTAAATAAATTTCAAACTTTGAAGCGAAGTAAAATTAAAATATGAGTTTGCATTAAGCAGAGTAATTTAAATTTAAGCTATCGTTAAATTTAAATATACATGCCTTAAAAAAAATCTAATAATATAAAAAACTACTGTAATTTAAGTTTACAGAAATGTTATGATTAGAAATAATTAAAGTACAGTTTAAATGTTAATCTAAACACAAATAATATTAAATTAGAGATTAAAAAGTAAATAAAGGTTAATTAAAAAAAAAAAAACAAAAAAAAAAAAAAAATACAACCAACTTGACTTAAAAAAATTTAAAATTTAATTGACAATACAAATTTGTTTTTTGATAAATATTTACATTATAGTTTAAGTTCTAATGTACTTTAAATATAAATTGAATTAAAATACAAAACAAAAGAAAAAAAAACCAAAATAAAAAAGAAAGAAATTTAAGCTTTCTTTATGTTATAGGGGAGGGTGGGGCTAAACCGGACGGGGGGTAAACCGGACAGTCGCGATTAATCAAAAACTACTTTTAATATCGGAACGGCCATATGCGCGATGAACGCACCCTGTCATAAGCTACTAACTTCCGAAGTGTCGATGATATTTCATCATTCAGTTTAGCGTCAGTCAGTTTTTTTTTCAAAATTTTTTGATTGTGAAATTAATATACAAGTGCGCAGAATATTCGGTGAGTATTTTTAGGTAATTAAGATGTGCTAAATCGAATGGTGTTAGTGGTTTTTATTATAAAATATTTTTCATCAATGTTTTTCGATCGAGTTAAAAAAATGACACGATGGGGCTAAACCGGACACTTTTTGGTGGGGCTAAACCGGACACCTTATTTGTCATTTTAAACAGGTATTTGTTATTCATAAACACTTCTGAAGCACATTGAATGTTTCTACGACATAACTAAAGCAAAATAAGCCTTGATATTAATTATTTAAAGTTATTCACAGCAAATGGTGCGTAATTACAAACGTAAAATTCCTGCAGTCGATAAGGAAAAAATTAAATAAGCTGTTTTTTTGGTGATTCGTGATAAAACGTCGCTTCGAGATGCATCAGAATTGCATGGTATCAAGCGATCAACATTGGCAGATTGGATCAAGAAAACCAGATGAAGATTTTGAATGAATTTCAATATTTTCCGATTTTCCGTTAAGTGTTCGTTGAAAAAAAATATTTTCATTTTTCTAACCAAAATTTTTTTCATCATTTTGCGTTAAGCACTTAAAATCAAAATTTCTTCAATCAAATACATTCTTTTCTTATACGAAACACATCGAAATACATCAATAAAGATTCAAAATAACATTTAAACATAATGTGCCTTCATGTTTGTTATTCATTTTGATTTGGCGCGACTGTCCGGATTAGCCCCACCCCCTGTCCGGTTAAGCCCCACCATTTTTTGCTATTTCGATTTCGAGGTGGGTATAGTCTAAGTGAGCTCAAGCCAAACTGAATACATATCAAACCATCAAACGATATACGATTTTTAGCTAAATGATGTAGCTTTCGAATGATATATAACACCCCAGGTTTCGAATAATTTTTTTACATTATTTTTGCAAAAAGACAAAAAGTGTCCGGCTTAGCCCCACCCTCCCCTATATAAAAATATTAAATAAAAATTACATGTTTATGTTGAATGTTAAATCGTGATTGTCTTTTTAATTAATATGGATTAGATTGTGTTTGTGGAAGTTGAGGTTGTTGCAGCAGGAACGATGTGGTAAGGTCAGGGGCGTATTCAAGAACAATTAGGCAGAGAATGTGCATTAGGTTGACGGAAAGGTCAATGGGTGGGTCGCCTTGGTGCAAATTAGAAGCACCGTGTAGAACTCATTCAGGGAAAAAGAAATATGTGTAATGCTTAGGAGATAGTGTTATCTTTAAATTCAGTTTCTTTTGTTTCAAAGTTGTTTTCCTCTTTTCGATCTCTATATCGTCTCCTTTTTTTTTAAAAATAATGGCACGAAGACTTAATATATTATAACGAGTAGTGAACGAAATGAACCGCCATTTTCCGGCGAGCTAAGCCGAGCAATTCGTTTTGCGTGCCGCGTTCACACAGACCTTTTCGTTATATAGTCTTCATTCATTTGCATGTACAGCTTTACAAAAAAGACAGCGTACTAGTTTTTGGGGCCATGCATTAATTTTGTAAACATTGGATTCTTACATTACACTTAGATGTTAACCCTTATGTCAGTAACCGGGTACCCGGTTTTTTTTTCCCGTGAAAAATTTTTAATTCCAATCAGATCCTCGTTATTTGCTTAATTTTTCATCGACCCATGGATTTTATTTTAATTTTTTATAAATAAAAGTAATAAAAATTTACGGTTAAAGTTAACATACGCTTGTTCAATAACCAGGGTACCCAGGTACCCACATGCATTATACATACTTGTATCAAATTTCAAATATCAACATATGTATATATGATATAAATACTTTCCAAATTTCGTTGTTGTTAGCTCTTAAATTGTCATCAGTATAAATAAAAAAACAGTACACAGAATTTTATCACAGTTTTTAACCGTAAAATGATGTTAGGGTCGTTTTCGACGAAACTTTTTTTTTTCATTTCAAATATATCGAAAACTATCATCTGTGTTGACCTGTGTTTTCGTTATTATGTATGTAGGTATGTTATGAATGAAAACATGTAGCGTCAGAGCTTATCGATAGTTGTCCATAAGATTTTTTCGACTTTGGAACTATTTTCGTCATACGGGTCGTTTCCGGCCTGCACGTATGTTTCGATGTACAGGTGTGTATTCGTACTTTCTGTCGACGTAAAAAGAGAACCGCGAATCAGCGTTAACGTTACATACAATATTTATTCACGACTGTAGAAAATCCTCTCACTCGGCACCGATATATTACTTTATTAGTGGAAAATTTCGTCAAAAAACACAACTGCACAAGTTCGGTTACCTCAAACTTCGGGATCCTCTGACTCATTCTACTGTAAATATTCCAGCAAACTATTATATGCAAGATTTTTGTTGATCTGCTAATCTCTGACCGCCTTTGCGCATGCGTACTAGCGTTATAGGCAATTTATCGCGATAACAAGAATCTTATACTCAGCACTCACTCAGAGCCCAAACAAATTGAGCTCCACGGGAATGAAATCAGGGAGAGTGAGTCAGTGGTTTTTGATATAATTCAGATGCTCTATTTGGATCAAAACCTGCTACACACAAATTTGTTAATGGTTGGCACATTGCGGAAAATAAGCATTCTGCGTAAGCTTCTAATCGAAAAAAGCTGCCAGTATTCCAATCTACAATCGCCTTCACCGAAAATACCATAATTGTTTGTAATGAAACACAATTCACCACTATTCAGAGCATCAATCCAAAGAAATTACCTCAGGTAGTTTCATACTATAATAAAATAAAATGCAGTGTTGACAATGCCGACAAAATGCTTTCGCGATTCAGTTACAAGTGGAAAGCTAACAATTGGCCGATAGGCATTTTTCCCAACATCGTTGACATTTCAGCGCTGAATGATTTCATCATCCATTCAGCAATACAGCTAGCTTGGCAAGAAAGCAGCGAAAACAATGTCGTAAGAACTTTTTTCATGAACTTGGTCTTGCATTGGCCAAAAGTCATATGTCTAACAGAGCCAGAAATCTACGAAGTGCGTATTTTCTTTTACTTCTGCCTACGCTATCGAAGTTGTCATATAAATTTACTGTCGACAAAAGGAAGAAGCCGGTTCTTCTGCCAAGCGGAATAGAATGGTCCCACTACATGTAAACAAACGGGGTAAATGTACTCTTTTTTTTCACCGAGAAGACTTTACCCAAACCAAACACAAGCGGATTGGATTGTTGTGAATGTAACGAAAATGTTTCCAGAGGAATAGAAATCCGAAATGTGTTTGTCAAATGATTTCAAGAACTGAAAAAAAACTAATTATTTAGTTAATTTTATTATAGTTTTACTGTTGCTACCAATAAATGTAATTAATGCAATTTATAAGTGTAATAATTAAACTTTTTTTTAACTAAAACATTATTTTTCTTTGAAATTTCATACAAAATATGTGCGGGTCGAAAACGACCCGCCAACTTAAGATTAGTCGAAATATTTAAAGGTCGGTCTACGGTTAGCAGAAAAATCACTTTGCTTTCTATATAACGGAAATCAAAACAACGAAAAACAAAAATCTACTCGTACTTTGCCTTAATTATATAAATTACTCCTATGGGTACCCGGGTAGCCTGGTTATTGAACAACGTAGGTAATTTTGGTTACTGACATAAGGGTTAAAATAATTCCCAATATGGTAAGCGAAGGCGTAAATTGCAAATTACCAAAATTACAGTGAAAATTAAACAAATATCTGTAAAACAGACAGCATGGTCAAATGGTTGGGACTGTGAGCTCATTATTAATAGTGCATGAGATCGATACTAGGAAAGGTAATTTATTTTCAATTTTTTTTCTTCATATCAATGAAAAGTTTAATTACTGGGTAATGCAAAGAATTGCGCACTACTTTTGCTAAGACATCGTCATGTTAAAGATCATGTGTTATGTAATAATTAAAAGCCTGCAATAGATGAAAGCTTAGATTACTATCGATGGCCAAAATCTTCTGGTGTGCAATCGCTAAATTGTGTGATACAATGAAATCTTACAAAATTATAATTGTGATAGTAGATAAGTAAGATAATTGTAGATAAGTAAAATCTACAATTGTTAAAAAATGCATCACTCCATAATTCGGCCATACAACCATTCCTTCGTCTCTAATTTTCATTTCATTTAACAACAATTTGCGTTACCGCATTCTTGAAATCTGACCTGAGAAGCCTTTTTTGTTTAAGCTTTAGATTTTCGTATTATAAATATCTTTAAACAAAACTGTTTTTAAATAAGAAAAAAGTCGTTGCTACAGTAGTCTTATGTATCTATTATATAAAACTAATTTTTGTCTGTCTGTCTGTCTGTCTCTTATGCACGCGGAAGCTATCCAGCCGATTTTGATGAAATTTTTACAAAGTGTGAGCATTAGTCTGGCGGGTGTCATAGGCTATAAAACTTTTATTTAAGGTGGCCCTCATACACAAATATATTAAAAATAGCGATTTCTCAGGTAAAGACAGGTAAATCGATCCTCATGAAATTTACACAGTATGGCTATTATATTAAATGGCACATATTTGATGGTTCTCATAAAAATATCATTTTCACGAAGAAAAATAAATCGATTCACACCGAATTTTCACTACGTATCACTTATGTTTTAGCTTAGGCTAAAAAACTTTTATTTAGGATGGCCCTCACACAAAAATATTTTTTAAATAATATCATTTTCTTGAAGTCCGCTAAATCGATTCTCATGAAATTTACACCACATATTTTTTATGTGAAGATACACAAACAGATTGTAAAACTTTTATTTAGGAAGCATACTTAGGGTGGCCCTCATACAAGAATATTTTCAAATATCATTTTCACAAAGACAGGTTAGTCCATACACACCGAATTTACACCACGTAGCTCCTATGTTAAGAGGCATTGTTTAGGATACAGAACTTTTATTTAGGGTGGCTCTAATACAAAAACATTTTTTAAATATATTTACATGGTTTTTATATTAAGAAGCACAGATAAGCTTAAAAAAATTTGTTTAGAGTGCATTTTTAGGGTGACCCTCACACAAAAATATTTTTAAGTATCATTTTCACGAAGACAAGTTAATCGATTTACGCTGAATATACACTACGATGATGTGAGTGAGTGAGCTTATATAATACGAAATTGGCTGCTCACGCGAAAATGTGACTCGCCGCGTCATGTCGCGTTTTACATAATCTGGCTGGTAATGTTATTATATTTTTAGTTGTTTCCACAATGCATCAACAAACCATAATACATAAAGAAGTAGAAGCTATGCTTTAAAAATTACGTGAAACTTAAAATACAAAAATGCCCATATCATAAGACCCGAAATTACACTACCCAAAAAAGAGCGCAAAGTTGAGAAAAATATACTTCCGCTTTGAAAAATAGCTTAAAAATGTATGCCAAAGAGTTTTCTTACAGTAAGATAAAAATTGTCAAGGTATGCAATGAACTAACGAAATTCAATGCAAAAGTTCCTGTATTTATAAAAGATAAAAGTTCCAAAATGTTTAAAGAATTCCATAATTGTTAACCTTTTTTTTGACAATTAATTTAGTAAACCAAACTTTTAATTGATTCTTGTTCCCAATCTCTCCAGAGAACCAGCCTGGCAATAGTAGCACCTTTTTTCACTTATATCAAATCATAATATTTTGATATATGTGCATATCCATCAGATTGGGCCTTTTAGCTGGCCTCGTTTTTTTTTTTTTTTTTTTTTTGGAGTACATCTTTCAGCCATAGTTTTTCTTGAAGCTAAGGCTATCTTGAACTCATAATAAAGGTTGTTCAATTGAAATTCAGATAGCTATTTTTTAATTTGCATTTAAAGTAAGAAATATGTGAAACTTTTCGTGTTTTTTAAAAATTGTCAATTTATTGGGTTTTTACGCTGTAGTCTAAAGACTGTACATCTTTCAGATATAGTTTTTTTTGAAGCTAAGACTGTCTTGAACTCATAATAAAGGTTGTTCAATTGAAATTCAGATAGATATTTTTTTTATTTAACTTTATATGTAACATTTCATTTTGTTTTTAACTAAAATCCAATTTTAACTATGCCTCCCTTAAAATTTTAATTGTTCCTCCTTGAATATTAATTAAAAATAGTCTTAACTTCAAGAAAAACCATGTTTGAAGAGACTCCTCAAAAAAAAAAAAAAAATAAATAAATAAAATCGAAGCCATGGCGAGGTAAGATGACAATTTCGATTTTTTTTTTATTTTTTATTTTTGGAGCAGACTCTTCAAACATGGTTTTTCTCGAAGTTTAGACTATCTTTAGTTAATATTCAAGGAGGAACAATTAAAATTCAAAGGGAGACATAGTTAAAATTGGATTTTAGTTAAAAACAACATGAAATGTTACATATAAAGTTAAATAAAAAAAATAGCTATCTAAATTTTAATTGAACAACCTTTAATATGTGTTCAAGACAGCCTTAGCTTCAAAAAAAACTATGGCTGAAAAATGTACTCAACAGTCTTTAGACTACAGCGTAAAAACCCAATAAATTGACAATTTTTAAAAAACACGAAAAGTTTCACATATTTCTTACTTTAAATGCAAATTAAAAAATAGCTATCTGAATTTCAATTGAACAACCTTTATTATGAGTTCAAGATAGTCTTAGCTTCAAGAAAAACTATGGCTGGAAGATGTACTCCAAAAAAAAAAAAAAAAAAAAAAACGAGGCCAGCTAAAAGGCCCAATCTGATGGATTTGCTGATATGGGTTATTCTACCTTGTTTTTACATTGAAAATTTAGAAAAATTCATATTCATTTTCATATAAAAATTGTTTTTGAGAAATCTAAATTTTCAATGTAAAAACGAGGTAGAATGACCAATATATGAAATTTAAGAAATGACTAAAATGAAAAATTTGGTTCTTCCCTAAAAGATATAAATTTATTGCCTAAAAGATGGAATCAAATAGTTTTAAAGCAGAATCAGTAAAATTTTTTAATATTAACCTACTTGAAGAGTGTTTAAAGATTCGCTTAATAATTGCGCAAAAATTTGATGGCCATAAATGTGAAAGATTTTAAAATCTGTCAAGTTTTTGTTGTTTACGTACGCAAAAAACTCACAAATACATCTATTTAGTGAGCACTCACACTTTTAAAATATTTTATTTCTTTATTTATTGCTCTATTCGTCAGCTAAATGTTTTATTCATTGAAATATACCATGAATGATGTTAGAATATAAAATTATTGTAAATTATTTGAACCTTAATTTTGCAAATCCAAAAGAAGAACAAAATTTGTAGCATAATTTTCTGGGCAATGAAATAATTTAATTGCTTTGAGTTTGAGCCGTAAGTTATTAATGTGAACTTCGGTGAATCGGTTTTTCGATGGAAAAGCTGGTTTAGGAATTTTTTAAATTGAATTAAATTCTTATTTGTTAATTATTTGAAATTTAATATTGCAATTAATTTTATGTTACTCTCTTCAGCTTTACTAAGCTCAATATTGAAAAAAAGAATATTAAAAGCTTTGTAGATTATAAGAAAATGTATGCATATACCTCAACGTATTATAATTTAAAGTAATAATTAGAAGTTTGTGCAAATGCAAAGCTTATCAATGACTTATTCTGTCGTAGAAACAGCTGCCATAAAACTTTGTATCCGCAAATTAGTAGCAAACTTTTAGTCTGTGTTCCTAAGAACACTCTTCTTGATTTTTCTTGTACCCATACTTTTATATTTCAAACTTATTTCCACCCATAAGGTGGTGGAAATTTTTCAGAAATAACAAAAAAAAAAAAAAAAAAAACAATTAAAGTAAAAGTAACTAAATGCAGTCAGTCCATGGAAAGTTTTCTCTTTTGTTTTAAATTTAAAGTTTGTCTTGTCCATTAAATTACTATTGACGCAACTTTTAAGTTATCCTGCATAAGAAGCACAAGAAGTGTTTGAGATACTCAATGGAAAAGTTTAAGACAGAGCGAAAATTTGTGTATTTTTGAACAATGGTACAGTGTCTGTTGAATCCAGACAACAAAAGTGATGATGTCTTTTTACTTCACTAGTGCAAAATGTGTACCTGCTTTTTCCTTGTATACTGAATACTACTTACGAAAAGTTTTCGAAAACTTGTTGAAAAGATGAGCTGCGTCGCTACTTTTTACATCAAGATAATGCGCCAGCTAACACCTTTGAAATAAAATGTAACTTTATTGCGGCGTCTTTCATCGAAAATAATTGCCTAATACCCTCCTCTCTGGACCTGGCGCCTCGTTATTTCTGGCTAATCCCAAAAACTGCAAAAAAATTTGGGGGAAAAGCCCTCAGTAGTAATGCCGAAATAATTGATGCAGTTATTGCAAAAATTGATAAGCCACAAGTGAATCTCAGGCTAAAATATTGTAGCGAAATTTGGTTTATGCTAGAAAACTCTTGAAATAAATACCAACAAAAGAAACTAAACGATATTAGCACCATCTAGCGCAAAGTGCAGTTTTTTGTACTACAAATAATAAACCGAACAGACGCTGCAGTAAACAATAAAAGTCGACAACCGAGAGAAATTATCGCCGTCGTACAACGTACAACGCCATCTAACATAATAGCTAGCTCAACGTCAGTGCGCCATGCTGGTGAATTGTGGATAGTGGTAGAATGCACGCTACAAAGTAGCACTGGTAGGTTGTAGGTAATGGTAGAATATACGCCATCTGGCAGGTAATAGATTATTCGAGAAAGTGATGCCTGTAGTATATAAGGGTGTCATTTGAGTTTTCGGACTCAGTTGTATCTAAGCAGTGAGGTGGAACACTTGAATTAAAAGCAATAAAGTGAATACAGTGTGATCCGTAGTAAAGAAAAACAGTTTTCTATACAGTGTTAAATTAATATTAGAACGTTAATAAAATAAACCATTTTATAACTAAATAAGTTTGTGTGTTTTTAATTGTTACACAATCCAGTGATCGAACTCAGAAAAGTGTGAGAGATCGAAATTATCGTCAAAGAGACAGAAATTTCGTAACAATATTAATGATTTTAATGGTGATTATGTAGATAAAAAAGAATGAATATTAAAAATAAAAAAATTTTAAATATTTTTGCGGTGTGTTTTTTCTTAACCAATCAAACAAACTTTAACTATTCCCTTCGTACATATTTTCTGACTCGATAATTAGTTATCGACTTAATTGCAGCATTGCGATGTATATTAGTAGAGGCTAAGCGGTTCAGCTGATCTTCCGGCATTGTTGATCTCCTTGTTTTGGACGATGCACCAGAATTGTATTAAAATTCAATACTGTCCAGATATTAAAAATCAGTTTTAATACTAACTTGTATTAAAATTTAATATTCGTTTTTATTAAAATTTAAAAAATATGTCGTATCCACTGGGATTCGAACCTGGTTCCTTTTCAATACAAACGTTGCATGAACATTTTAACGACATCAGCCAACGTAGTATCATATTAACGTTGGCTAAATATAATACTTGCGATAGCATCAAATTGATTCAAAATGTTATAAGATATCGTTTTAATGTTTGAACTGTATTAGAATTAAATACAAAATGTATTACAAAATTTTGTAATATATTCAAAAGTATTAAATTTAATCAAAATTGTATTAAAAATCTTTGTAATACTTCGCTTGTATTAAAATGTATTTCAAGGTTTCTAACCGTGTGATCACAAACAAGTTAGAATAATTTGAAAGGTATTAACATGGATAAGTAAAATTTTAAGTATGTATATCTTTTATTCGTATTTCTATTATGAATTTTTTTTATTGTTATTATTTTCATAGAACTCTTAATTTTTCTTTTCACAAAAAGTTAATTTTTGCTTTTTTCGTAGAAGACGCAAGACTGTTTGCTTTTCCAATTAACCGTAAACCGATCCTTAAAAATTACGACTAATCTGATCTTGGCGGGTCGTTTTCGACCCGTATATGCTTTGTATGGTAGTTTGAAGGAAAAGATTTTTTTTAATGAAAATGATACACTTATTTCGGTTGTGTGCTCTTTTGCAAACATTTTTGTTACACATACAGCAAACCAATTCGCTTTTGTGCTCTTTGTGTAAGGTTTTCTCGGTTAAACAAAGAGCATATCTACCCCGTTTGGTTAGTTGTATCGGTACCATTCTAGGCTGCTTGGCAAGCAAGACTTGTTGATGATTTTGACAGCGTTGTCAGAAGTAAAAGAGAAAATGCATTTCGTGGATCTCTGGTTCTGGTTCTTACGACATTGCTTTTGGAACTTTTTTAGCAAATTTGGATTTATTGTTGAGTAGATGCTGAAAGCATTCAAATGTCAGAAAATGTCAGCGGTTAGTCTTCCGTTTGAAACGGTGTCCCGAAAGCATTTCGTCAGTATTGTCAACACTGCCTTTTGTTTTGTTATAGTATGAAACTATCTCAGGCAACTTTTTCAGTGCTGGTCCGATATCAGGCGAATAATGCATTTTTCTCTGAACAATGGTACATTGATTTTTCTCTTTTACATATGAAACCAAAGCAAACCAAAACTGTATTTTCAGTAAAGGCGGATGTAGATTGGAGTAGTGGATGCTTTTTCTCGATAAGAAGCTTCAGCGGAATGCTACTTTGTTTTTTCGCAATGTGCCAGCCATAATTAAATTTTTGTAAGTCAAATTCTGACCCCAAGTCGTATGAAGAGAAAAAACTATCCATTGTAATGTTTTTACCTTTGTGCTCCTCAACTAAATCAAGAACCACCCGCTCACCCTGATTTTGTTCCGGTGCAGCTCCAGCAAATTTTCCCAAATATAAATGCATATTTCATACCTATGAAGTCTTGGCACAAGTAAGAAGCCAAAATTTCAGACTGTACTTCTCAGGCTTACTTCGCATGTACTGTCCAAGCGAGCATCGCCCATGGTAAGCCAGAAGCTGCTTATCAAAAGTGACACACTCACTTGGATTGAAGAAAATTGGAAGCAATTCATCCCATTTGTCCCATAATTCTCGTATTGGTGCGAATTTGCCCAAAGCCGTGAGACTAAGTTCGTTTTGATTAAATTTAATACTTTTGAATATATTACAAAATTTTGTAATACATTTTGTATTAAATTCTAATACAGTTCAAACATTAAAACGATATTTTATAACATTTGGAATCAATTTGATGCTATCGCAAGTATTATATTTAGCCAACGTAAATATGATACTACGTTGGCTGATGTCGTTAAAATGTTCATGCAACGTTTGTATTGAAAAGGAACCAGGTTCGAATCCCAGTGGATACGACATATTTTTTAAATTTTAATAAAAACGAATATTAAATTTTAATACAAGTTAGTATTAAAACTGAATTTTAATATCTGGACAGTATTGAATTTTAATTCAATTCTGGTGCATCGTCCAAAACAAGGAGATCAACAATGCCGGAAGATCAGCTGAACCGCTTAGCCTCTACTAATATACATCGCAATGCTGCAATTAAGTCGATAACTAATTATCGAGTCAGAAAATATGTACGAAGGGAATAGTTAAAGTTTGAAAAATATTTAAATTTTTTTTATTTTTAATATTCATTCTTTTTTATCTACATAATCAAAATTAAAATCATTAATATTGTTACGAAATTTCTGTCTCTTTGACGATAATTTCGATCTCTCACACTTTTCTGAGTTCAATCACTGGATTGTGTAACAATTAAAAACACACAAACTTATTTAGTTATAAAATGGTTTATTTTATTAACGTTCAAATTCTAATATTAATTTAACACTGTATAGAAAACTGTTTTTCTTTACTACGGATCACACTGTATTCACTTTATTGCTTTTAATTCAAGTGTTCCACCTCACTGCTTAGATACAACTGAGTCCGAAAACTCAAACGACACCCTTATATACTACAGGCATCACTTTCTCGAATAATCTATTACCTGCCAGATGGCGTATATTCTACCATTATCTACAACCTACCAGTGCTACTTTGTAGCGTGCATTCTACCACTATCCACAATTCACCAGCATGGCGCACTGACGTTGAGCTAGCTATTATGTTAGATGGCGTTGTACGTTGTACGACGGCGATAATTTCTCTCGGTTGTCGACTTTTTATTGTTTACTGCAGCGTCTGTTCGGTTTATTATTTTTAGTACAAAAAACTGCACTTTGTTCGATGTCACATTTCTTTAAATTGAATTGTGTATCGATGCAATTACACTGTTATACAAACATAACACACAACCAACTCAGAACTCGGACATCATGAGATGAGACCGAATGAGACGAACAACGAGCGAACTGAACCTGAGTTCAGTTCGTTCGTTCAGAACTTCGAACATGTTCGATCATCTCGTTGCACAACCTTAGTAAACACTGAACTGTGATTAACTTTTTAAACCGATAGAAAGAACAAAAACATGCCTTTACATAAAAGAACTAGTACGGGTCGAAAACGACCCGAATGACGAAAAAAGTCCCAAAGTTGAAAAAAACTTAGGAACAACTATCAATAAACTCTGACACTACATGTTTTCATTCATAACATACCTACTGATAAAGTCAGGAAGACACAGACCCACACAGCTGACAGTTTTCAAAATATTTGAAATTAAAAAAAAAAATTAGGTCGAAAACGACCCCGGTCTACGGTTAAGTGAACACATATTTCCAGCAAAAGCCTTTTTGCGAAAGTTCCCAATGGGGGGTAACCTTCTCCCCCAGCCCCTCCCCCAGGCGCATGGGCATGTTTCTAAGTATATGCTCAACTAGTAGAGACACTTTTTTTAAATATAAAAGCCTCTCGTGTTCACCTCTGCCCCAATGTTCAAGCATATTTTGAAATTGTGCATTCCGAATAGCATTGGGAACATTTATCTCTGTACGAACTGTTCTGTAATGCAATGCAAAAGCAGTGCGATACGAATACGAAAGCTAAATTTATTCAATTGCGTATTGCATTGCATTCGTATCGCAATACCGAATAGGGTCCTAGGACACCAATGGTGTTATCTTAAATTAATTTTTAGCTTTCTGAAGATCAAAGCAATAAAATTTTTAATGTAAGCCACTTCATTTAGGTGACCTAAAATATGTTCTGAGCTAACATTTTTATATATCATAACATTTTTTGTTTGTGGGTTTCCTTAACGTTTCGTCCATTTTAAGCCCATATATTTTATTTATTTTTGTTTCTCTTTTTTTTGTATTTTCAAATTTCTTTTTCTCTGAGCTTTAAAAATTTCTTTATCATATATTTGGAAAATTGTTGACTAGCTTTCTACTTTAATTATTTTCTTAAGATATATTTTGTATATTTTTGATTTGTTATTTATTGACAATTTGTTTTTTGCTCATTTATCGTGATTTTTACATTTTTTTTTTTATTTTTCGTCATTTTGTCTCTGTCTCTAAAACGATTTTCATTATACTTTTTTGTATCGTTTGAAACGATTTGTTTTCGACAATTTTGCCAGTTTTTTAACTGTTTATTTGATATTTTCTTGGTTTAGTTTTTTATCTAGTTGTTTTTACTTTTTTTTTCATAATTCACTTGTTGTTATACGAGTATTATTGATTTTCTATTAATATTTGATTAAATTTCGTTTTATTTTTAATTTCACTCATATTTCAACCATTTTTTAGAAAAGCTATTTTTGTGCTCATATTTTTAAGTTTTTCATCTTGTTTTCGTAAATATTATATAAGTTTTGCGAATATACTTTGATTCTTATAAAACATTTTAAATAAATTTCTATGTGTAATTTTTGTTTAATATTTTTTCCTAGTATTTTTTTTTATGTTCGTGAATTGTGCGCAAATGTTTAAGTTATTCCTATAAAGATATTCTCTTTATTTTTACACATTTCGTTTTAGTTTTTAACACGTTTTTCGTAAAACTTAACGTATTTTTTAAAAATTATAATTCCCTGATTTTCGATTTCATTTTACTTACTTTTTTCTATATTTTGAATAATTTTATCTTTCCATTTTTCACATTCTTTAAAGTTTTTTGTTTAATGTTTGTTATATTTTTGCCTAATTGTTTCGACCATTTTAAAATAATTTTACAAATATTTTACCTATTTTTAAGTTTTGCTTCGTTCTGAACTTTAAAGAATTTCGATTCTCTTATTAACTTTGTATCATAAACTATAATTTTATTTTAATTGAACAGTTCGCTGTATCACATTTTTTTGCGACATGGTCTCTTGATAAAGTTTTTTTTAATACCATCACAGCTTTCAAACTATAGGCCTAAAAGGTGGTGACGAGTGTCTCAATTTTTATATAGAGAGTTTGGTGTTAATTCAAATGCATTGTTCGAACATTTTTTGCTTAAAATAAGAACTCAACTCTTACACTTTTCTTGTTTCAGATGTACATCCGCAACTGCAAACAAGAAAGTGTCTTGATTGGTATTTGTATTTAATTTTTTAACAGAATGCTACCAGATCGTGTATCTTATGATAAGCATAAAAGCATTTAACAAATGAAAAATGTTTTACAATACTAAAAAAGAAGAACTTAAAATTAATAAGTTTAATTCAAAAATTGGAAGTTGAGAGATTAATTAAATTAAGTTACAAATATATTCAAGAAGTCTTTTCTGAAATTGTATCGATGATCTTATCAGTTGCAATTCAGACGGGAGGTTATTCCACATCCGAATTGCAGATACAAAAATAAGAGCGTTCCAAAATTAAACAACTGTATCGCGGTATTATTAGTCTCAGATTTCTACGAGATTGCGCGAATCGCAACATCTCGAAAAGGTATTCGGAACACTTGTCGTAGATAATATTATGTAATTTAATAATGTTCTTATAGCTGTAATATTGCCCTAAGTCCATTCCGAGCATAGATGTTTTCAAGTGACTCACACTTCTGATTCGAGGTACGCTGTATATAAATCTAATCAGGCGCGGATCCAGGAAAAAATATTGGAGGGGGAAATTGGTTATGTTAAATTTATGTCTAAAAAAGTTTACTGTAGATATATATATGACATAAATATTGTTTTATTATAATGTTCGTTCACGTTTACATTATAAGCCATATAGCTTCTTCTTCTTATAGTGGAATTATAGCTCTGTTCGCTTCAAACAGGGTTGCCAAGAGGCCAAGGCATTGATTGCATGTCAAAGCCTTGTAGGATTTCAAAATTTTCGGAAGAAACCGTTAATTGGATGATTTTTGTAAGTTAAAAAAAGATGATCAGGTCTTCTGTTTTAACTTTTAAACCCTGCATTACAGACGCCTTTTTCGTAACGCCATTACTGACGTGAATGTAATCCACCCATACTTTAAAATGAGTATATTTCTAAGACTTTTGATCTTAAATCAAAAAATTTTATTTTTACAAGTAAAATCACGTATTTTACTATGTAACTCAAAAGTTAATTTTTTTAATTTACAATTGGATAATTTCAGTTGAAAAAAAAAATTAAATTATATAATTGAAAGTTCACGTTTCGATTTTTCTTGAAAAATTTCACCGAAAGATACCCAGACACATTTTTTAAATTAGGAGATTTTCAACTTTAATTAATTAAATACTTCTAGGACTAGTCTTAAAATTTGTGGAAATATATAAATTTAGAATAAATTTGGGGTACAGGTTCATTGCACTTGGATACTGTACAAATTTTGCCTGATTTTTTAACGTGTGGGCACATTCCATCCTGCAGGGTTATTATTGCTAACAAAAAGAAAAAACAAATTTAACTTTCTACTATTTTACTTTAGGAAGCTCTCCTCATTTTTACAAGTGAAATTTCGTCTACTCAGTTTCAAATGAGTATTTGTTAGTGAATAAATCCTTTGATTGTGTAATGAATTTTGAAATTTTTATAGGTAAAGTTTATTCTCGACTTGCTTTGAAGGGCCACAAAAATAAGTGCTACCACAATAGATTTTTGGTAGAAAAATTATTTTAATTATTGAATCACGAGACTGAATAATCTTTATACATAGCTTCAACGCAAGAATTACGCTATATTGAATTATTACCGTAGATCGAAAGAGGTTGTTTTGTCAAACGTCCACAGATATGTAACATACATATATGTACGAACGACAATCAGAATTTCAGCGCCGTTTCTCGCGATCACTATGGCCACCCCTAATTCCGCTTCTCGCATGGAAAATGAACTTTGCACTCGGTTTTGCTTTTAGTGTGCAGTGTGGATGCATCTGAATATCGTGATAGTAACATATATTCCGATTAGCCCCAATTTTCTATATACACACATAGACCTGCACATGCTTATAGAAAAGTCATAACTACTATGGAGCATTTTATTAACATCAACGCAAAAATATTTTTTCTTCTATAATTTGAACATTGTACATACTCGTATGTTAAAATGCATACACGAAAAAAATTCTGAAAGGACCTTTTTTCAAATTGTAGGTATTTCCTTGATACATAATGGGTTTTCATAATTGTTTTTTACTTAGCACTAAACGTCACTTTTTCATAAAACTCATAAAATAATGAAGAAATTTAAAAAAAATGTACATATATAAGAAGCCATTATGTACTAACGAAATACCGACATTTTGAAAAAAAGTCCTTTCAAAATTTGTTTCGTATTTGTAATCTTAACATACAAAGTTTAAATGACTATATTTGTGTTTTTGGAACAAAATTTAATAATAACAATATTTTTGTACAGAGCTTCTTGTTCAGTACTTTTAGTGCAAAAAACAACAAAAAAATTACAAGCGCAAAATGCATTAAAATGGGCAACGAGCTGCTCCGAGCTGTTCCAAAAACACAAATAAAAAATTACCCTCGGTGAGCTCGCCGATATTTACATGTAGCACTTGCAACTTCGTTCGGATCGCCAAAAAAGCGGACAACGAAGCGCTCGTCAAGAAATGTGTGATATCAAAGAGATTACAAGGTCAATTGCATTAAGATGTAGAAGTTTTTGTTTTGTTTACTGCTGTGATTCTTAACAGATCAACGCAAGAAACATTACATAGTAGGCTTGTAGAACTACTATACTTCGGCTAACAAAGCTTACTGATGATATGACGTAGCGGTCATTGAAACTAGTATAAGCAGCTCGTTGCCCATTTTAATGCATTTTGCGCTTGTAATTTTTTTGTTGTTTTTTGCACTAAAAGTACTGAACAAGAAGCTCTGTACAAAAATATTGTTAAATGACTATAACTTCGAAAAATGTGGCTAATCAGCAAAATAAAAATATGGGTCTCTTAAATTGAATATCATAACACTATTGGCACAATTAAAATTGTTGTAGAACTCTTCTCTATACTAAAAAAAAATTAAAATTCATTTGCTGACAATCAAAGTTTTTACAAGCACTTATTTTTGAATTTCACCATTTATGTGGAAAATTGGGGCCAATCGAAAAAGATCATTAGGATATTCGAATTCTACGGAAATTTTCACTACATTAAATATCTTCGCCATTCGATGTAATGTAAGTATTTGCAAATTTGTAGAGTAATATGATTTGTTAATTTTTAAGTTTATATGAATAAGTTAACAAACTGAAAAACTACACATCTTCGGCGTTACTAGAAACTTCAAAAATTTTCAGTTTGTTTCTCAGATGCTGCATGGTTTTTTAAAACTTTAAAGCTCTCTAGTGTATTTTTGAAGCCGTTGGAGGGGGAAATTTCCCCCATTTCCCCTCCCGTGAATCCGCCCTTGAATCTAATGCAATCGTTAAATGCTACATTAAGCCTGCGTTTACATTCAAAATCTGGACATGAGTAAACCGAACAATTAAAAGTAAAAAAAGGCAATTACAAACTTTTGACAAGACGCATTTTCAGTGCTAGGGGCAAGGAATAAGCAGCAATAGTACCATCGCAACAACTCAAAGTGGCGTTTATTTTGTATCCTAGGTATTTAATACTGTTGACATACGGAATCGACATACCATTGAGATGCAGTTCAGGAAAATTAACAGAACTAACATTACTCTTGCAACAAATCAATCCTACACTTTTTAAAGGGCTTAGTTTAAGTTTGTCACTAGTCGCCCATACACGTATATTGTTCAAGTCCTCATTTAGTCTAGTTACACCATCCTCAAGAAGTCCAATGGGTCGGGAGGGAAAGATCAGTAAGTCATCAGCATACAGATGGGTTTGACAATTAACAACAATATCTGACAAGTCATTTATAAAAATCGAAAATAAGTTTGGTCCCAATATGGAACCCTGGAAAAAAAGGGAGGATACTATTGGGCCGATAATCAGACGGACTAGGATTTGATTTTTTAGGTAAAGGTAAAACCATAGCAGATTTCCAACTAGTAGGAAACTGACTACAAAATATACATGCGTTAAAAATATTAGTCAAATACTGAAGAATTAGTGGAAAAATAAGCTCTAAGAACTTAGGACAAATTCCATCAGTACCTAGAGCCTGAGACTTAACTGAGCTAATTGCCACAAAGACATCGGACATGTTTATACATTTGAAAGAGAAGGAACTCTCACCATCACACTCAAAAACACTATCATCCAATACAGGAGCACAAGTGTCAGGAAGTGCAATAAATGGAGCAATTTCTTCAGCACTATGAGGGCATGCACAATCTCTCCTGCTCTTTGCTATGCCCATCTCTTTAAGGTTACTCCATAGCCTCTTCGAGTCAAGACTTGGGTTAAGTTTTTTGCACAGAAAAGTTCGTTTAGCTCTACGGAATGAAGCATTTACCTTGTTCCTGGCAATAATATACTGACTTCTATTAAAATCCGTAGAATTTCTTTTATATCTTCTAAAAAACTGTTCTCTTTTGGAGATCTTTATTGTACTGTTAAACCACGGACAATTTTTTGATTTAAAATGTACAATTCGTCACAATTGGTACATAAGCATCAAATATTTCCGTGACAAAAGTATTCAACAGAATGGCATCCCAGATTAGATCGGAACAACCCCTGTAAAGACCTTCAAAAAAAATGTTTGTAAAGGACCTAAAGGTGAAAGTTATGTCGCATTTACACACATAAGGTAAAGCACAGAACGGAAAATTGTGAGCGAAATCTGAGGCGGGAGCAATTTGTTCAAAACCTTGCACATGCTTATTGGAGTTTATCAAAATCAAATTGATTAGCGAAGGATTATCAAATGACTGAAAACAAGTCGGCAATCTAGTGTTCACGACAGAAAGACAAGTTTTATCACAGAAATATTTAAACAGGTTTGTAGTACTAGTGTTGCTTAGAATATTTACGTTAAAATTACCACCTACAAGTATCGTGTCATATTTACTATTAAGTCGCAGCACATTTTTTTCAATTTCTACTAGGTTTTCGCTTCGAAAGTTATTTGGTGGACAGTAAACCACAATCAGCACAAACACAGTTTCGTTACTATTGACTTCAATAGCTAAATATTCAAGATTGGTATCTTTAGGTTAGGTTAGAGTGGCGGCTTAGCATACAAGCAAAGCCAATAAATAGCACTGATGTGCCGTTTTAAAACCACATACATGATCATACAAAACTGGCACGAAGATTGTTATTAGATTTTAATTAAGGACCAGTGTAAGAATAAAAACTATATCCAGTTAGTCCTGTTGAGGTAGTTAGGCAGCGAGCTGATATCATTTTCGGCCAGTTCGCTGAGGTTGTTAAAGAAAGCTTGTCCTAGATATTTGAGCCTGGTTCTGGCAAGGGCCGGGCAGATGCAGAGAAAGTGTTCAACAGATTCTTTCTTGCTTACATTCAGACAACTACGGCAGTAAAGGTTGAATGGGATACCTAATTTTTCAGCAAAGGTGCCGATGGTCCAGTGTCCAGTGCAAGTCGCGGTGATTCTCGCGATATCTTTGCGGCTCTTCGACAATAGGTCAGTGGTTTTTGCCTTATTATATGATGGCCAAATCGCCCTGAATGTCCTGCAGGTTTGCAAAGATCTCCAGTTCTTTGCTGCCTCGGAAAGAAAGAGCGAGAAAACCTTTTTCTTAACTATACTAATTGAAGTGTACACGGGCTCTGGGGCTCCGGTTTCAACGAGGGAGGAACCGTGGTATCTTTAGATCTACAAATAATTTTTGTTTTTACAAATCGCTTGATGTAAATACATACACCACCTCCGATTCTGGCAACACGATCGTTTCTTAACGGATTATAAACCGAAATCTGTACCAATTGAGAAAAAAATCTATCATTTAACCATGATTCAGAGACCATAATAGCATTAATATCAGAAGCGCTAAATATTTGGTACAACATCGTATATTCTGCCCTAATACTACAAGCATTTAAATGGCAGACCCTGAAACAATTAAAAGAGCGACACAGAATGTTTAGAACGCTACGCACAATGTCAGGAATCGCGCCCTGCATTGTGAGTATTATTAGTAATCATCACCACAGAATGCTTTAAACGGCGTTCGCAACTAATTGCCAAGTTCAAAAATGCTTTATATCCGGCCTGGAGTTTTTAACGCTCATTCTCCTCATAAGCTTTAAAAATTTAAGATACGTTTAGTTTGTGTGTGCATGTGTGTGATTATCAATTTATTTGTTTGGATGTGTGCGCTACTTATCTATATAACTTACAAACTACTTAATATAACATCGAGCTGCTATAAATTTACTTGAAAGCTTTCCCATCATTTTGTTGTTACACGTTGAATTCGATGATTCTTTTCTTCGTGAAAGGAAGTCACCCTTTTGAACTGACATCCGCTCAAATCGGGTCGTTTAAGGTCAGGCTAAACCAATTTTGTTCTCTGCGTTTTTGTTAATGCTTGATTTCATTGACCTTTCAGCAACAACTTGACTGGATTTCAGTGCAAGTAACAGAAAAATATTCGAACTTATATATAAACATTTCTATCTTGCAGCCATAATCCCTTGTTTGCTTTATCCTTTAATCAAATCAAATCGCACGGAAAGTTTTTCAGACTCAATTTACCGCTATACCTACAAGAAGTGTAAAAGTGGCAAAGTGGGTTATTATTTGTATGTGTGCTGGTGTGTGTGCATTGGCAGTTGTGTTTGTTGTATCTCAATACTAATATATCTTATTTTCTTCATTTGTTGATCAAATTGTCCATGAGATACACTGCTAAGATTTATGACATCGCTCAGTTTGTCTACGTTTTATGATAGTGCATGAAATTGCACGTGTGAATGTATATGTATGTTTTTATTACACATGGTATATGGAATCAAATGAAGACCGGAACTGCTTATTTATTTGTAATGAATATATGGCTAACATATGTATATACGAGTACTCCATTTGATAGAAACTTGTTGATGGACATAATCATAACCTTCACACTGGCACCAAATTTTTACCTACGGTAACGAGCACTATTTACAAATGTAAATATTTTGGTTTTCATATAAAATGTATGCAAATTTGCACCTTCTCTATGATTTTTGAATTTGTATAATTCGTTATAGATAGCTCTGTAAGAATTGCTAGATTTGTTAGTTGTTTAGGAAATTTTTTTGCAGTAGTGATCTTTGTGATAAAAAAAAGCATATAAATCTCATTAGTGAACATGGAAAATTATAATAAAACATTTAAAATTCTAAGTGCTTCATTTATGGCTCAGTAAGAACATTATGAGCTATTTTTAAGCATCAAAAATTAGATATATATTTTTTTTTTTTTCAATGTAAAAGTTATCGTACGAAATGCAGGCAAAATACTACAAACATTTTATTGCCATTATGGACTCGGATGAGAACGATATGAAGACAGATGTAAGAGAGGCAACAGAAAGTGGTATGATTGAAGAGGATGTGATGTTGTCTTAGCCTGAAGAAGATGATGGGGAAGCCTCTGTTACAGATAATGAATTATATTCCGTAGAAAAAGGGCACGTGGGTGACTCAGAATATGAGTTTAAAGATGAAGGCGAGGAAGCTGAAGACGCAGGAGCGCCTTAATCCGTGGAGGAAGAGAACAATTTTTTTAAGGATAGGGATGGGACAATATAGAGTAAATCTCCGCCGGCATTGCAGCAAATGAAGCATCAAAATATTTCTCGCGAAACCCGCTTTATTGGTCCCAACACGAGCACAAAAACTTAAGCGATGTTGACATATTTTGCTGTCTTATGCACTCGACTATCCAAGCTATTATATGTAAAAACACCAACAGAAAAGGCAAGGCAGAATACGATACGTTAGAAGGCGCTCGAACAACGAAATCGGCAGTACACGGTAAGTATATATTCCGTCTTTTCTATGGGTATGATTTTATTTCATTTTTGTTTTAATTATCCAGAAAATATGTTTGGGAATATTTTCCAGAAGATACGAATGGCATCCAACAAAGCAACGTCGATCTCCGAAATCTTTCAAATGCTCAATGCTAATTTACAACAGAATTATAGACCAAGTGAAAACATCACGGTAGATGAGCAGCTCTTCCCTTTTAGAGGTCGTACTAAGTTTACGCAATATATACCATAAAAACCAGTTAAATACGGTATAGAATTATGGTTGACTGCACAAATATATACCAAAAAAAAAATTGACAACGTTAGAGACAGAAACCAGGGTGAAAGAGTTGTGAAGGATTTAGTAAGCCAGTGTAAAGACACCTGATGAAATGTGACTTGTGATAATTTTTTCACTTCACTTTCATAGGCCAATACTTTTGAAAGTTGGCGATTGTCTTTGACTGGAACAATAAAAAAAAAAAATAAAGCATGCTTGCCTCTATAGTTCAAGGCCTCATAACAGAGAGAAGAGCTCTCAACTTTGTTCGGCTATGAGGAAAACCGAATAATTTGTTTATATGCTATCAAAAAAAATAAAGCGGTTGTTCTGCTCTCTACGATGGCATGTGACAACACAATTTTTGAAGTTACTCTAAGCATCGAAATTAAATTTTAAAAATTTTTTTCTTAAAGCAGTAGATTACAATAAGTTAATCTGGCATTTGTAAGCATTATTAAGGATATGACCTAATCCGGATCATACTGTAATCCGGACAGGATGAAAAAATTAAAAGTTTCCTTTTCCAATTTTTTTAAATAAATTTTGAATTGATGGAATATACATTACTTTTTACTTATTTCTAACGCTTATTTTAAATGGATTGTTTTTGTTTTAATACCTACATTATTATAATTTGTTAAAATAAATGAATTCGCATTTATAAATATTTTTCTTTAATAATTTTTATATGCCTTTGGTAATCCGGATCTCCGCATAGTCGGGATTGGATTCGATTTTAATTGATCCGGATTAGCGAGATTGTACTGTATTTCATACATGGTGATTCATTTTAAGAATACAATTTATATCTATATACATATAAAAAATTAAATGCTGTCCGTTTGAGTCCAATTAACTCACTAACGGCATGACGAATTTGATTGTTTGTTTTTTTATTTTGTTCGTTGTTGTCTGCAAAAGGTTCTTAGTTATATAATTTAAAAAAATTCGAAAGAAAACACCATCGTCTTGAAAGATGTCACTTATCCATAACAAGCTTCATAATATTGAAGACCAACAGTACGTATGAGTAACACTTTAATTCCATTATTGATGAAGGTAATTTTCGTGTTCATTGTTAATACGAGTAGTTTTGTATAAAATATAAAAGCGTTCCTTGATTTGGTTCATTATTTCTTAAAGAAATCTTAACACAAACAAACTTTTGGTGTTGTACAACTTTTTTCGCTTTGATTTTACACTCAAACGTTATTTTTCCAGTTTCGAAGCATACATGTTTACCAAACTATGGCTTTGGAAAAATGTCAATGCTCAATGAAGTTACGATGAATTTTTTATGTTAGGATTGAAAAATCCAAATAAGATATTTACATATACATACATATTTTTTCCTTTAACATCATGTATACATTCTTAAGTAATTTCAGTCAAGGAAGGTAATGAAAATATTTTAATTTATTTTGAATCAGTAGTTTTTAAGATCTATTTACGAATTAAAAACCTTCATTCGCCTCTAGTCTTATGAATTATAGAGTGAAGGCTTATTAAACATTAGAATACACACATATGCATGTTTAATAAAATAATAATAATAGGAATCTTTTTGAGAACAAAAAGTATATATTCCAAGATATTATTCTGTATTTTAAAATGAAGACCTAAAAGAAAAAAATGTTCTTTTCAATTGAAAATCGAGCATTTCAAAACTTTGTTGCCTTTGTCTGTAATTTTTAAGAATTTATTTGCATTTTATGGGCATACCTTTGAGCAAGACTAAAATACCTGTATTGTAGTATTGTCCAGAGATGTTGAGGCGCAAAATCGAAAATTTATTTTTAAAATTAATAGGTGATAGATAACACAAGCTTACAAGAATAAAGATCGGGTTTCTCATAATTTTTTTTCATGTATTTTGAGGCGTAGATTCTGAAAATGGCAACTATTTTTTTTTCTTAAGAATCGTTTTCGAGATATCCCCAAAAACTCCTTTTTCGGCACTTTTTTCATGTATTTGGCTGTATCTCAATGAATTTGTTTTTGGCTCAAAAACGCTTTTCAGCACTTGAAATATACTTTTATTCCCTTTCTAACGATATGCTGTTTGCTTGAATCGAAGAAGATTTGATGGAGTAACAAGCGCTCAAATTCCAAAAAAAAGCTGACTTTTTGGTCTTTTTTAAAAATCACTAAATTTCAACTGCTCCATTTGAATAAACAACATTTTTCTTTTTCATATTTGTAGAATTAAAAATGAATGACCATTTTTTTGCAAATATTTTAAGCATAGTTTTGTGGAAATCGGACAAAAAATGTACAAGTTATTCCCGAAAACAGTACAAAACTTGCAATAAAATTGAATGAAATTGACAAACAGGGTAATGGCGCAGCGTCTGCTTGCAGTAGATGCACCTACACTTTTTGTTGTTATCATATGGCTATGCTGCGTTTATGTCCACAAAATCTTGTTGTATTTGCTCAAAAGTTAGCGTATGTATTTGTTTGTAAGCCTTATTGTCTTTTGTGTAAATATAACAAACAGTGAAATTTATGTTGCAAGGTTTCGCTTTAAGAAAACGTTAATATATTCGGAAATATTTTTCATGTTTTTTAAGACAAAATATAAAATAAATGCATCAGTCCAAAAAATCAAATAAAAAGCTGTGAAAAAAAAAAAAAAAAAAACCAAGTTGATTTCATGCCAAGATGTCATATATTCGATAATATGGGGACGAGTAAAATATTTTTAAAAATTTGTTATAAAACTTTTTTTTTTTATTAAAATATTATTTTTCATTTTCTGTTGAATTTTGTGGAATACAAAGTTTTAACCAACAAATTTTTTCTATTGAGTGCTGTAGAAGAAGATCAAATAAAACGTCTTGTGTTTTTGTTTATATTTGGTAGAGGATTATAAATACTTCAAATATTTACTTGATATTGTATTCAGATATATTTCATACTGAGATATACAGGTATATATGTATACATATCTGCTTGTTGGCTTGCCTTATAATATCCGAATAAATTTCAATGAAATGTTTGGTAATCTTTAAATAAAAGCAACATAAAATAAAATCTTGAAAATTGCATAAGGAAAACTTTTTGCTGACGTTATCGTGTTATTTTTTCACATCTTAAAATCATATGTTCACTATAAAATTCTGTCTTACTGGGTTGTCATAGGTATCATAATTTGCACCTCAACCTTCAACTTCAGTTCAAGCTACGAAAGATAACACAATAAACGCACCAGGACATGTTGATGCTGATATTGATGTTTAACGTCCTAAAATCAGAGTCATAAACAATTGGTGTCATGAATTTTGAAAAGCTTTCGACACTTCGTATTCCGTCGCTTTTGTTTTTTCTTTTGCCATTGTTTTATTGTTTTGTTGCATCTCTTTTCCTTTTCCTGATATTTTAGATTTGTTTTTATTGTTGCTGTTGTTATCATTACGCAGTTTCAGAAATTCTTGGTATTTTCATAATAAAATGGCTTTGAAAATGAACAAAAATTTATTTGAAATGCTCTTAATGTTAACTACACTTCAAACAGAAATTTTATGTTGACTAAAATAAATTATGTTGTTGTTTTAGAGCTTATTGTTGCTATTGCATTATTTTGTCACAATTATTTTCTGTCGCGCAGCATTGAAAGGAAAATAGAGAAAAAGCGAATTGAATAAATTCTAAATAGAGCAATAGCAAGAAAAAAAAACATAGCAAAATTTAAGTCAAAATCATCATAAATAACATTCAGTCCCACACACACTGGCTCATTTACGCTCACACCATGTTGCATACAGACGCATAAGAAACCTACGCTATTCATGAAAATATTTGCTTGTAAAATTTTCTTTTCGATTTTCACTTACCGTTTTTTTATATCTAATGAAAAAATGTTATGTCATAAGTTCTATAAAAAAATGAATCTGCCCTTAACGCAATTTGTAGCATGAAAACGAAACAAAATTGCTTATGACTATTTTCAAGTGTCAATATCTATTTAAGTACAACAGAGCGTATGAGTAACCTTTAATGGTACGGAGTATAGTTTTCTCAAGTGGGCACAAAAAAAAAACCAACTTATTAAACTTAAACTTTTTTTCGCTTAACTTTGAAGATTTATTGATCAATATTAACGCCTTGTATTTTGTTTTTCAAAATTTGGATTTTTTAAAAAGTTATGAACAAGTGAATTTTTATGTGGGTGTTTTTTTAAATTGCGATTTCTCAGTAAGTGTTTTGAAAAAATTAATGAAATTTTCGTGATAGAAAAATAAATGTTTTACAATTCATAAGAAATAAAGTTTTCATAAAAATTTTATTTATAATTTATAAAAAATTTAGTTTTTAATAAACAAATTGAATTCAAACCAACTTCTGATATGTTCAGAGACAAAATTTTTCCACAAAATTGTTCTGTAAAGTCTACACAACTTTTTTCTGAAAAAAAAAAATTTAGTACGTTTCATAAATAAAAAAGTTACAAATATTTAAGTGTAGGCAATAGGCAATTTTACTCCTACAAACCATCTGTCACTCAAGTGACGTAATGCTTTAGTGATGTAAACAAGAGCGGAACAGCTGATTGAAATTTCAACGCAATGGTGTGATCGTGGAATTTGCTTAAAAAATTGACCACATTTGCTTGAAATTAAAAATTAGCTTTTCGTTAGATTTGCATTGATATGGCGGGTGAAACTTTAGTGCTGATGTAGACATCAACCAAAAATATACTGATGAGATTTTAAGAATCGAAACATATGTCTATATTCCAGAGTTGTTGTTTCTTTTTCTTTGTTATCAAAGTTTGTTTAATAAATAAAGCATTGTATCAACTTGTAAAAAATATTTACTTGAATATTGGTCGTTGCTAAATATGGCTGAATTTCAATTATCATTTAATTATTATTATTAATAAAAAAGCCAATAAAAAAAAACCAAAAATTATATACACAGTAAAAAATCATAGTATACTTTTTATTCCCTTTAGTATTGATGTTAAGCTGTTTTGGTATTAAATTCAAAATGTGTTCCAAAAAAGTTGAAAAATTTATTCCAATAGGACTTAATTTTAACAAAAACAAAAATTAATTTTAAGCCATGTAATTTTTTTTAAATTTTTTAATGCCAAAAGGGCTTAAAAACAATACTAAAATAAATTTTAAGCGCTCTTCTTCAAAAAACTAATCATTTTTAGTTTTAAAATAAAAATAAGAAAAGTATCAATTATTCTTTGAGTCAATTTTAATACTTTTGGTTTAAAAAAATACTTACAAAGTATTAAAATGTTCTCTCATTTTCATTTTCAAAACTTTTGGTTGTAAAATAATGCCAACAAAGTATTAAAATATGCATTTCTCTCAATCTCAAACATGTGATTTGAAATGATTGCCAAAAATATTTAACTTCATAAAATTAAATAAATTGTTCCTCTTTGAATATTAATTCAAGATAGTCTTAACTTCAAGAAAAACTATGGCTGAAGGATGTGCCAAAAAAAAAAAACGAAACCAGCTAAAACTCCTTTTTTTTGGCGGAGATGCATAGATTTCATATTTGAAAAATATAAATTTTAATCTAATTTCAGATTTCATTTAAAATAAAAGAGGTTTACTTTTGAAACCAAAAAATCAAATAAAATTCGTTCCAGCTATGTTTCAAATTAAAACAAAAAGTATAACTCTCCCCATTTCTCGCTCTCTCTTTACTTACTCCAAAATAGTTTAAAATTTATACTTTTTTGGTATTTAAATTAAACTAAAGTTTTAACTGTGTATAAAACATTAAAAACTTTTGAATTTGCGTGGTTTTTCATGAGTTATGATCAAAATTAGGTATTTTAAAAAAAAAAAAAAATGTATTGTTGGTTATTGGTTATTAACCCATATTTTTATACCCTACACCGTGGGTATATTCACGATCAGCGTCACCACCTGAGTCGATTTAGCGATGTCCGTCTGTCTGTCTGTCTGGGTGTCTGTTGAAATCAGTTTTACGGGAAAACCAAGAAAGCTAATTGAATGAAACTATCACACACAGGTCACATCTTCTTGCAGGCATCTTGCTATTGAAAATGTGCAAAATCGGTTGACAGACACGCCTACCGCCCATACTCTATGTATATTTACCCAGGCCAATTTTGAAAAAAGTTTCAGCGATTTTGATGAAACTTGATGATTTGGTGCACATGTGAACCAAATTAGGATTAGGCTGGGTTTCAAGTTTCCAAAGGGTCGCACAGGGGCGTGGCACAGCCCTAAATTTTATCATTAATACTACCATATCTTGTAAGCCGTTCAAGATATTGCAATTAAATTTGGTAAACGGATACATATAAAATATATCTTGAATTGTGATAAAAGTGGGCGGAATCGAAAAAGTGGGCGGAATCGAAAAAGTGGGCGTGTCACTTTTCAACTGTTAAAAATTTTGACTCCGTATATCTCAAAATTGGCACAAACGATTTCCATAAAAATTTTGGAGATGATGCCGCTGAAAGCAGTCATCAATACAAGCTCAGCTACTGGACCCAAAAAACTCGTTGACGGGCGTGGCACAGCCCACAATATTTATAAACGTTATATTTAAAGAACAAACAACGTAATCGTTATAAAATTTAATGAGGCAGATATACTTGCTATAAGGCCTCTTACTACAAAAATTTGGTCCAATAGTACCTGTGGGCGTGGCACCTCAAATATAAGCACAAAACGTTTATTGTTATAGATAGTGTGCTATGAGAGCTATCTTCATAAAATTTGGTGTATAGATGCCAGTTACTATAAGCTTTAAAAATATATTAATTTTGACAGGATTGCATCAGTGGGCGTGGCACCTCCCATATTAACAATTTGTTAGCGCTGTTTTAAGTGAACTATTGCAGCAATTGGTATGAAATTTAATGTAGGTATTTCTGTCGCTATAGAGCATATCTGAATCAAAAGTGGCCGAAATAGCATCAGTAGGCGTGGCACCTCCCATACAAATAAAATACGGTAATTGGCATATTTATCGAAATATGTGAGCAATCATACTTAAATTTAGTGTTAGGGGTTTGATTATGGAAAGCTATTTCTGGATCAAAACCAAGCTGGATTGTACCAGTGGGTGTGCCACCACCCTAAATTTTGAATTTTTGTTGCAGCATATATCGCAAACTATGCAAGCTATTGAGCTAAAATTTAATATGAGGATGTCGATCGCGAATATAATTTATTGTACCAAAAGTGGGCGGAACTGGAGAAGTGGGCGTGGCACATTTCAAAATTTTTTCCAACATTTTCTACATTCTTTCGACTTTTTCAACCTTTCAACTTTTTCCAATATATCCTATATGTATTTGTTCGACATTTTCAACCTCTTTCAACTTCCTTCATAAGTTTCTTTATTTTTTCGACTTTTTCATCAACTTTGAATTGTTTAAAAATTTTTCAACCTTTTTCAACTTTCTTAGAGTTTTTCAACCTCTCTCAACTTTTTTCAACATTTTGCATATATTTTCGACATTTTCCAACCTCTGCCAATCTTTCTAACATTTCAGATTTTTTCGACTTACTCAACCTCTTCAACGTCTTTTCAACATTTATTGAAAAGGTACTTTCAGTGCAGTGTAGGGTATGTGAGTTTCGGCCTGGCCGAAAATTACACCTTAACTTGTTATTATTAAATTAATAAAGTTTTCTTCAGTTCCTTTAACATGATATGCAACGTGATATGCGTTTTATGTAAAGAGCTTATCACAGACGATTATGTCCGCCCGAACAGTTGTTCTATATAAGGAACATCAAATTTTATGCAATTTTTCAGATGAAACTGCTACTTAATATATTTTCTTGGACCGCTGATTTGTTGTTAAATTCTAAAATCTGTTTATTTTCTACATAAAAATTCAAATGAACATTTGATAAATGGCATAAAGTCAGCGCAGAAGCTTCCAAATGCAAAAAGTATTTCCGTACTTCCGATAGGCACAAATATTCTTTACAAAAAATCACAGGACCAAAAGTTAGTGAAATCGTATAAGTGAATGTGGCATGTTTCACAATAGTTTTCTTTATTTTAATTCTTATCTAAATCATAGGATTCCAACACAGAAACGAACATTGATCAGTTTCCTTGAATTTTACTATATTCATCGATGACAGTTGTGCTTATCAACGTAATCGATGAGTTAATAATCGGCCTCGCAACTACAGAGATAATGTGGTTCGTGAGTGGTTTTGTTCCTGCGCACGAGTTGATGTGCTTGACCTTTCGCTCACGCTTTTGAGTACGGCGGGTTTCTGCTGAACAACCTGTACGACTACGCTCTGATGATTTCGCAACTTCTACCGACTCAGTTTCAGGGAATTCGTGCAGCACATTAAAACTGTACGCAAACCTCAATTCAACACGTTGAGCCACCGGGTAATAATTCAGGCCACAAAATTGTTTGCGACTGTAGATAATAGATGTCAAAATGAAAATTTTTTTTTTTTAAATAGTTCTTATATCTCACTCTCATGGCCTACCTTTTGCATGTGACCTTTATGAAAACAGCTTCATTATATTGGAAATTTGAAAAAAAAAAACAGTTCAGTTAAACATTAATGGGTAATAAATCTTCGAGCATTCTTTAGAAAAAGCGCGTTTTTGATTTCATTCGGAAACAAAGCGTAACGTGATAAAAAATAAATGAATTTTATTTAAGTTTAGCTCACATGAATCTTATTTTTTTGAATAAAAAGGTTTACAGTCTTACTTCAGCAACATTAAGTACTGGCCATAATCTTAACAACATAAAGTTTTCTGTCCATTAAGCGGCTGTCAATGGAACATTAAATTTTTTTTTAATTTCATACATAATGTGTTCAACAATGGAATCTTATGAACACACATATGTATGTATGTACATTCATCAATTGCATACCATGAATTTTCAAAAATATGTGAAAAAAACTTTACTACATCCTTTAAAGGCAATTCTTTTAATCCATCTCCGAATCAATATGAACAAGTAAAACACAAAAAATATATTTGCAAGCTTTTCAGAATGAAATTTGAGTATTCAGACTGCGTTAACTGGAATACAAACACAGACACATTAGTACGAACTTCTGTAAAGACCCACACATGAAAACAAATGCGCAAATACTACAATATAAGGCGCATGGTAACACGCTTGCACTGGGTGCGCTGCGTGATCACCCAGCAGGCAAATGAGCAAGGCCTTACTCGAAGAAGGCCTGCTAGCACTGCTGCGATTATATAAGGACTTCTCAAAACTAGATTTTCATGCAAATAAAAATACAATCACAGAAGGCATAATATGCCTTGCCACAACAGACGTGCTATCAGGCCTGATATTAGAAGGCAAAGAAGAAGGACTCCATTTACTTAAGCGCTTTTCTGTTTCTTTTTTATTTCATGTATTGCAATGTTTTATGATTCGGCATAACTTTTTTGTCATATGCATTGTACATATACGACATGAAAAGTATACACATGGTTAGAAATTAAGAGAGGTGTGCAGGCTAGTCTTCTGTTGTTTCATAATATGTTAAGGAGGTAAAGTTTTGTGTATTCTTTGTCAAATTGTGAAGTCATTAAAAAAATATCAACGCAAGTGAGATGGCGCGGATGAAAAAAAAAACAATTAATATTTAGAGTCTTTAAATTTATTAAAATTAAATTTTTGTCAAGTTCTTCTGAGAGTCCTTCTACGGTAAGCGGTCTTAGAAAGCCTGCTTAGGAAGGCCTGTTCTCTGCGGCCATTTCATATAAAAATGAAAGTACGTTTGAAAGGAGGGTGGAAGGCCTTATACTTACCAAGGAAGGCCTTCTAGAGTTAGCTCCTGCCCTTGCCTACTGGGCAATCATTTGTATGTTGGTATTGGTATTTTATACATACGAACATATGCCACTTGTTGTTTGTGTCCACACATTGCTAAGCAGAAAATCATCAGTGAGTTAATTTGCCTTAGCTATACGGTATTCTATTTTGTCTTTTATCTCCCCAAGCACCATAAGGCTTCCAAAATTTCGTCTAACCTACACAATTAATAGCGATTGCTTTCAATTATCTCCACCGTTTCCCCTATTCACGTATTTTCTGCCGAGCGATCGCTTCCGCCATGATATAAAACGGCTGCGTATTCTGTTATTTATGCAACGTGCATTCAATATTTTTCTATATCCGTCCTTCGACTTGAACAGAAAACGGAAATTGTCGGCATCTGGTGAAATTCAAAATTTTAAGATTTCAGGGACGACCATTGTGGTGTACATTTTAGAATTGTGTGGCAGTGGTTGATTTACCACGTCTAACGGCTGTGCCAAAGAGCTGGCTATGCGTGCTATCGAAAAAATGTTGTTTTTTTAAGTCTAATGTTTATTAATGTTTATAAAATTAATAAAAATTATTTCCAAGCCTCTAAATCCATTGTACTTACGTACTACCAAAGCAGATAGATTTGGCAGCATGGGGTTACAGTTAGGAGTGTGACATAATTCCAATGTGTTTGCATCCTGGAACCTTTAATGCTTGCCGCTTCCAGTCTGCAATACAGTCGCTTTTTGTAGCCGCTTAGTCAGAGCACAGACTCATGTTTATTTCTTTCTGGCAAAAAAGCCAGCCATACTGGCTTACGCACCTCTTGGGCTTAATAGGATCCGCTTACTAGTAAGCTCTGCGAGACACTTTGTACTGGGCTCAATGAATCAAAATAATCTCATTGAACATTTATTTTTGTGTCATTAATTTATTTTTTTTTCCAATTTAAGTATATTTTATTCTAAAGAAAATGTATACGAGTTAGTACTGTATTACTTTTTGTACGTACTGTCCTTGTTATTAACATGTTTACCATTAGATGGCAAACAAGCTATTGATCGAAAATCGATCGATGACTTAGCACGCTGTATTTTCGAACAGAATGACCAGTGCCTGAACTTCCGCCAGCTTCATTTTGGTTTTTTTTTTCTTTCGGCTGATACAGATCTGGAGGAGACAAGACCTGCGTTCTTGATAATTATTAAATAGAATTGCTGAAGTTTTCAAAGTTGCAAGTGATTAAAATCTAAAAAAATCTTTTAAATCGATTGAGCTTAAATTAATTTTAATGCCAATTAAACACAATTTGGTCACATCCATTGGATTGGTAACCAAGCTGCAGTAAATGGTGGAACCAGTGGTTGCGTCTTTCACGTGACGAGATTGCAATGTCTTCTGTAAAAAAAAAAAAAACTTAGATCGAGAGAAAATGAAAATCCCGAAGAAACTTCTCAATAACGATTTCAGCACGGCAAGCCAAGCTATTTTCTAAGGCAGAAAAAAACACACTTCAGGAACTATTCATCTATTCATCATATTCGTCTTGGTATTTATGTATGAAATTAAAAAAAAAAAAAATAGACTAGCTTCGATGCTTCATTTGCTCGAAATTAGAATTTGTTTAATCTTAAAATTTTTCTAAAAACGTAAAATCAATAATATCCATGATTATTTATTTTTTTTTTGAAATTAGTTATAACTTAAAATTAACTAAAAATCTTTAAAATGTCTCACATAAATTATAGGGAAATATTCTAAAATTTATATTTAAACTAAGAACTAATCATTAAAAAACTTTCTCTAACGTTAAAACAAAAAAAAAAAAAATGTAACTTAAACTTAAAATTAGATGAAAATAGTTTAGGAAAGAAGATTAAAATATGTTAAATTAAATTTCATAGCTAAAGTTTTCTATTAGGCTCTAAATCATCGGATAAAATTAAAGTAGCTCCCAATGACGGTATAGTGGATAATCTTCCGGCTTGCCTCACATAGTTGCCACGAAATATTAAGAAAAAAAAATAAAAAAAAAAAAAAAAAAAAAAAACTCTCTCTCCCCCGTAATAGGGAACGAAAATCAGTCTGTCCGCGATTTCTTAGTTAGAAGGTATACGATTATAACAAGTGCAAATAAAAAGTGCAAAATGAAAAAAAAAAAACAAAATAATAATTTCCATAGAAAAACAAACACAAACTAAGTAAGTTTAAAGTTATAGTTTTGGGAAAAAAAAATCTTAATAAATAAGTGATGAGGAAAATAAAAAAAAAACCCTAAACTGTTTGCGCTCCTAAATATTGATTTCTTTTCTTTTTTTATATATGCAAATTTAAAACAGAGATATGGGTAATTTAACATAGTGAATTTGGTTTGAGAAAAAAAATTAGAAACAGAATTCTCGAAATGCGAAAAAAAATCGTAAAGCCAATAGTGGAATTATAAAAAAAAAAAAAAAACAAAAAAAAAAGAAGGAAAAAATCGGACAGGTCAAAAAGGAATAGAAATATGTGCAGCGAAAATATTTTTTTTCTTGTTATTGTTGTAGGACAAAAACAGAGACACCGAACCTAACCAAAGCAGCGCTGGAAGGCCTTCTCCGCGATCTTGGAAATATGTAAGTGTGCTTCTCTTCTTATTTAAATTATTTTCGCTCTCATTCCTTTTCTTATGGATTTTTTTTTTTTGAGACTTGTGTTTTGCTATATATTTAGTCTTGTCAAAGTCTTATGTGGTCAATGAACCCATTCAATTTTTATAATTCTTTCCTTTCCTGTTTACTTTGTAAAAGATACGACTAAAAAAAATTCAGTCTGCCTATTGAATACATGCAAGTTTTTTTTTTGCTAGTAAGCATTTAGTTTATTTTTAAAAATAAGGCCGAGAAAATATTTAGAGTATTAATAAAATATTAATAAATAAATAAATAATAATTTATGAAGGAAAAACTTATACTTTTTTCATACTCATATTTTGGGTATGTCTTATATTTTTCTTTTGAAGTATTTCTTATTATATATGTATATGTATGATGTTATTTAATTATTAAACTTTTAAATAAAAATTATAATGAATTGCTAAAAATAATATTTATGTAATGGTCTGAAATTTGGGTTATTGCGGTATGAATTCGGGACTTCAGGAAAAACTTAGGAAGTCATGGAGGGAGGGTTAAGGGTAGCCATAAATTATACGGCGCTACCAAATTTTCGAGCAGTTTTCGTCGGTATTTGAAACTCACCAAAAGCTGTTTAATTCTTGTTTTTGCATTATTTTCTTGTTTTATATAAAGATTGAGTTTAGCGTGTGCATAATAATTAATTTTTTTTGTTTGTTGATATTGTGAATGTAGGCGTGAAATTTTGTAAATCGATGGCTACTTACATCGAACCTTCGAAACTGAAGCTGCTGGGACAAGCAATATGCACACGAGTAGCTATTGATGAAATACTTGAAACCTCAACATTACCAGCTGCAAAGTTCATATCAAAATGCCTAAATAATTGATAATTCATTTTTAACTCCATTCACGGTGCACATAACAACTTCTCTCGTAAACCATTGATATTCCGCGACAAGTCAAGCTGCTACTATACATATCTATCTATATACATATAACATATTTAATACTCTACACATATATGCAACTCCACAGAGTTTGGCATTTTAGCTGGTCGTGTTTTTTTTTGTAGCACATCCTTCAGCCATAGTTTTTCTTGAAGGCATAGGCTGTCTTGAATTAATATAGTAACTTCGGGTATTGTGATATGGGTATTTTTGTATTTTAAATTACACGTAACTTTTATAGCATAGCTTCTATTTCTTTATGTATTATGGTTTTTTGATGCATTGTGCAGTATATTACAACTTCGGAGCTCTATGGCGTATGCCAATCTGAAGCTCTTTCAACGAGATGGGAAAAAGCCAAGTGACACCTCTAAATTAAATTGGCTTGTAATGTGATATATAGTGTTTGGATAATGTGATATACCATCATTAAAAGTATAACAATTATCAAACAGTAGGAATTAATAATACAATAACATTACATCTTTCAATAGAATACCAATAAAAAAGGAAACTAAAGTCAAACTGAATCAATAAGCAAAAAGCAGAACATATTAAAGTCATATAGACGACTCACACACCAAAATTGGAAGATAATCATTGTGAGCCCAAATTAAATCGCATTGCAGGCATTGAACTCAGGTCTGAATCTTTGTATCCCTTTTGAAGGATTTGTTCCACAAAGCACAGGTAATGTCCTTGCTGGGTGGACCAAATTAGACTATATCACATTACCCGAATTTCAGTTTTAATATATTCGGGTTATTTTTATTAAGACACATTTCTGTAAATAAGGAATTCACATTATTTATGACAAAGTATATTCATCTACTAACAAATTTTAGTACTTCGGCTGTAATACTCACTTTATTTTGGGCTCAATTCACTCATGACATGCACACAAATAAAATCTCGACTTGTGGCTAAATCAATTTCACCACACTGAGACCAAAAACAGTGAGTGCGAACACACAAAACCTTGCAGCACATATCTTTTTCCGTTACATGACCATATCACAATACCCGAAGTTATTCAAAGTTGTTCAATTAAAATTCAGATAGCTATTTTTTTTATTTAACTTGATATGTAACTTAACATGTTTTTTTAACTTAAATGCAATTTTAGCTATGTCTTCCTTTGAATTTTAGTTCTTGCTCCTTGAATATTAATTCAAGATAGTTTTTACTTAAAAAAAAAAGAAAAAAAAAAACTAGGCCAGCTAAAATGCCAAATCCTGTGGAGATGCACGCACATATGCTTTCCGTGTAGAACAAAATATATCATGTTGAAGCAAATGCCATAGAATTATTATCCGAACGTACTTTGTATATTGGCTCAAAATTTACTCAGCCTAAGGCCTCTGTAGCCAGTGCTGCGCATTTGACTATTTTTTTATAATTCATTATAGCTAAATAAAATAATAATAATACTCCGCAACGGAAAAGCTAAAGTAATTTCAACCCCCATATGATTTATCGCAAAGCAAGTGGGTGAGTAGTGACCCTCTCACAAGATCCGTTCAGTACTTTAAATTACAGATTTGCTCAAATTTGAATTCTCATTTGAACTTAGAAAACATAACACTGTGCGACAGCCAAAATCGGCAGGGGTTCTGACTACCGGGAAATGTTATGTCGGTCAAAAAACGTTATACGTGTCCCGGCGTTTCGCTGGGTCACGTCTAGGAATCGAGATATATCGATTTGAAGTTAGTAAGTATCATATAGGGGAATTTGTCACGTTTGAGGCTCTTTTGTGTGACAAAACTCGAGAACGACTAGTCTGATTTTGCTGCAACAAACTTAAAAAAGTTAAAAATTAAAATTGCTTTTGTCTATGGATATACTGTTTCTCTACATAATCAACAGTATTGCATCTATAAATAAATTTTCGGTTTTATTTTGTTTGATTATACACTACCTGAGAGTCCTATAGGTCTAAAAAGAGACAATAGTTGTTCTACATAAAGTGACGTTTAATATGATGTACAAAACTCGGTGATAGCACTTTTAACGACAAAGATGTCTAGCAAGCAACAAAAAGTCCGCGAACTCATTTTGTCCACATACCTGCAAAATCTAAAGTTCAAATGTTCAGCTATAGCAACAATAGTTGGTGCATCAGATATAGCTGTTTGATGGTCATTTTTAATCATAAGAAGGGTCTATCTGTTTCACGAAAAAAAAAATCCTGACAGAAAACCAAAATTTTCTAACTCAAGGGTAGTGGCGCAGGTGAAGAGTCTCTTAAAGCAGAATCCCAACACCTCAGTGCGAGATATAGCGGCTGGGCAGATACACCAAAATCTAATGTACAAAGCATAAAGGACAAAAATAAGCTGAAGACATATAGAGTTCAAAAAGTACCAAACCGTTTTGATGAAAAGCAGTTGGTTGCTCAGATGCGAGCCCGAAAATTGTATGAAAGGTACCTGACTAAATTTGACTGCTGTGTTATGGACGACGAAACTTACGTCAAAGCAGATTTTAAGCCGCTACCTGCCAGGGGACAAATATTATACGTCACTGAAGAGGGGCATATGCTTAGTAAATTCAAAGAGAAAAATTTCGAAACTTTCGGAGCAATATATGGTTTGGCAGGTCATATGTACCTGTGGCCTCAGAAGAAGCTTCTTTGTTACGCAAGGCACAATTAATTCAAAAGTTTATAAAGACGAGTGCCACGAAAAACGTGTTCTACCATTTATTCGTGCACATGAAGGTACAATGATGTTCTGGCCCGATTTAGCAACCTCTCATTACTCTACGATGGAATGGTATCAAAGTAAAAAGATCAATTTTGTACAAAAAATAGCAAATCCGCCCAACTGCCCAGAGCTTGGCCCAATTAAGAGATATTAGGTTCTAATGAAAAGAGATCTTCGAAAGAGTGGTAAGACTACAAAAAATTTAGAAGACTTCAGACTTAAGTGGAAAAGACCGTTCCGTTCTGTCAATGAAACAACTGGACAAAATTTAATAAAGAGCCTTAAGGAAATAGTAAGAAATTTTTATAAAAAAAAAAAATTTTAATTAGTTTTTAGTTATTTGTATTTTGAACACTAGCCATTATTAATAAAAAAAAAAAAAAGACCAAAAAGTTTATTGGGTATTTTTTTATAACTGAAAAACAAACCGAAAGTTTTTCTGGGACAGTCCTTATTTCACCATACTTATTACGAGGGTAAATTTGGATAACTACCAGCCAAAGTTACCCTATATAAACACGATAAAAGTAAGCAAAAAATTGCCATTATCTCAACAAATTTTGGGTTAAACTGATTTGAAATATGGTGACTATAAGGCATTTGTTGTAATTTTTTATTTCATTTTCGACAGTTTTCAAAACATAACAGTAACTTGAAAGAAAAAATTATAGTGAAAAGTATGTTAAATAAATACCTTTGGGAAGAACGCTCATAGTTTTCCTAATAAAAAATTATTTTCAAGAGCAATTTGTTCTTTCAAAGGATGTTTTCATTTCTTTTTTACAAATGTTCGCTCAGCAGTGTTACTCCTGATATCCAACTTGAGTCCAGAACTTGGTAGGAAACATTCCTTATGAATTGAGTTCCTTAATTAATATTTTTGATTTCATTTAATGGCATTTTTTTACGGAATTGATAAAAGAGAATTCAAAAGCTCCTCATTCGAAATAACTTGTTTGATTGTAATTGCCTTGCTTCAAGCTTCGAGAATCAGAAAAACGTAAATGTGAAGTATTGCCCCTAATCTAATCTCTATTCAGTTATATAAATTACACTCTTATGACGCTTCCAGCTGGGTTAAATCCTTTATCCTGTTCGAATATATTTATGTGTGTGCACTTAAAACTCAATAAAAATGTATTTTCTCCATTTAATCGAAACGCCTCTCTATGTAATTCCCATTTGCTCTTTCTCCAACTCTTTCTCCAACTCTTTCTCTCCGTAATCTCATGTCATATCAGCAAATCCATCAGATTGGGCCTTTTAGCTGGCCTCGTTTTTTTTTTTTTTTTTTTTTGAAGTACATCTTCCAGCTATAGTTTTTCTTGAAGCTAAGGCTATCTTGAACTCATAATAAAGGTTGTTCAATTGAAATTCAGATAGCTATTTTTTTAATTTGCATTTAAAGTAAGAAATATATGAAACTTTTCGTGTTTTTTAAAAATTGTCAATTTATTGGGTTTTTACGCTGTAGTCTAAAGTCTGTTGAGTACATCTTTCAGCCATAGTTTTTTTGAAGCTAAGGCTGTCTTGAACTCATATTAAAGGTTGTTCAATTAAAATTTAGATACCTATTTTTTTAATTTGCATTTAAAGTAAGAAATATGTGAAACTTTTCGTGTTTTTTAAAAATTGTCAATTTATTGGGTTTTTACGCTGTAGTCTAAAGACTGTTGAGTACATCTTTCAGATATAGTTTTTTTTTGAAGCTAAGACTATCTTGAACTCATAATAAAGGTTGATCAATTGAAATTCAGATAGCTATTTTTTTTATTTAACTTTATATGTAACATTTCGTGTTGTTTTTAACTAAAATCCAATTTTAACTATGTCTCCCTTTGAATTTTATTTGTTCCTCCTTGAATATTAATTAAATATGGTTTAAGCTTCGAGAAAAACCATGTTTGAAGAGTCTGCTCCAAAAAAAAAAAAATAAAAAATAAAATCGAAACTGTCATCTTACCCCGACCATGGCTTCGATTTTATTTATTTATTTTTTTTTTTTTTTGAGGAGACTCTTCAAACATGGTTTTTCTTGAAGCTAAGATTATCTTTAATTAATATTCAAGGAGGAACAATTAAAATTTTAAGGGAGACATTGTTAAAATTGGATTTTAGTTAAAAACAACATGAAATTTTACATATAAAGTTAAATAAAAAAAATATCTATCTGAAGTTCAATTGAACAACCTTTATTATGAGTTCAAGACAGTCTTAGCTTCAAAAAAAAACTATATCTGAAAGATGTACAGTCTTTAGACTACTGCGTAAGAACCCAATAAATTGACAATTTTTAAAAAACACGAAAAGTTTCACATATTTCTTACTTTAAATGCAAATTAAAAAAATAGGTATCTAAATTTTAATTGAACAACCTTTAATATGAGTTCAAGACAGCCTTAGCTTCAAAAAAAACTATGGCTGAAAGATGTACTCAACAGACTTTAGACTACAGCGTAAAAACCCAATAAATTGACAATTTTTAAAAAACACGAAAAGTTTCATATATTTCTTACTTTAAATGCAAATTAAAAAAATAGCTATCTGAATTTCAATTGAACAACCTTTATTATGAGTTCAAGATAGCCTTAGCTTCAAGAAAAACTATAGCTGGAAGATGTACTCCAAAAAAAAAAAAAAAAAAAAACGAGGCCAGCTAAAAGGCCCAATCTGATGGATATGCACATATATCGTCAATGCATTGCGCTGTCAAAAAGAACCCCCGCTGTGCGAACTAATTTTTATGCTTCCTTCATTCCTCACTCATTTGCTATAGTGTCGATTGTGTTTGATTTGTATCTCTTGGATATGAAATGAAAGAAAGCAGAAAAAACAAAACTTGTTGTTGCTGTTGTTGTTAGATAAGTCTACACACAATTTAACCCACAATCATGCAACACAAACCGACAAAAGCAGTTTGTCTGTGGGTTGGGGTTGATATACCCATTCGTATCTCATCGCAGAGTCAGATATTTAGTAAAATTCCCTTGTGAAGGATTTTTGAGTTTTTGTTGTTGGTATAATTATTATAATTTTTTGTTGTTTCTGTCATAATTATTGTTGTTACTTTTAATTGTTATTCTTACGCTTATTGTTGTATGCGAATGTATGTGGGCGTTTAGTTGTCACTGCTTGAATTTAATGTCAAGCAAAGTAGGCAAAACAAAGCCTTTCACAAAATCTATCTATCTGTAGAAAATTTTCAAAGTCAAAGCCAAAAGCAAACTTCAGCAACACTTGCTGAGTTTTATTCATTTTGTCTTGCAATAATCATAATATGTTTTTTTTTGTATAAGATATTATGCCAATTTTGTTGGAATATTTTGGTGTTGAATGAATTTTAAGTATCGAAATTAACACTTCAGAAATGCGTATTTTCTGTACCTTTTGGATTCTTTCATTCGAATTGTTGCAGGGGACAGTACAATAACAAATCTTCAAAATTGTTAAGAAAATTTGTTAATTTGCCATAGTTGTTGTCGTAAGAGTTGTTGCCGTAATCGGCGTAAGGGTATAAGGTTGAAGCATCAGGCGTTAATCAGTTGATGCTCTTTATGGCCTATTCGACGATAGCAGCGTACTTTTGGTGAGAAATGTTTCGTAATTTGACGGGGAGCACTGCAAAAATATTTAAATATTTGTGAAGTACTTGACCATTTACTGTTCGTAACCTCATACGGATGAACAGTACTTTTCTTGGAACGAACAAGTCTCCCTCTGCCCGAGCTGGATCAGGTCGTTAGTTCAGTTACACTGAAGTTAACGCTTTCTTTAACATTTTCAATAGGAAGGTATTTTGATTCAAGTCTTGAGATTGGAACTATGTGGATATTGTGCATATCATCAAATTTATGAAATTTCCTAGGGCTGTTACCTGCTTAGTTATGTAGGAGTGAGATAACAAAGTTATGGGAGCCATTCCGCAGAGTTAAATGCAGTGTTCCTGGTAAAAAATTCAGTTGTGGCATCAAAATATTTTGGATGAAAGTTGTGAGAGAAGAAATTGAATGATGCTAATTTTGTGAGAAATTCGTGAGAACTGTACGTGACACAGGAATTTGGCTTTTGCCTAAAATGAATGTGAAACTGATATCAAAGATCAGTCCAATATGGCGGACTGAAAGTGACCCTGTTGGATGTTTTTGTCCAACCCGTTTGCCATACAGTATTCGAATCATCAGTTTGGTACTGCCACACACTTCGGTGAGTGTCAAAATCACGCGTATATGGAAGGATGACCAGGACTTTACTGAATTCATAAAGATGTTATTAGAAGTTGACTGTCGGTAATGTTATTTCTCACGCATATGGCAATTGCGAGTTTCGGTGGTGAATGCTTTTAATCAGTTTCCAGTCGAATATCGTTCCTGTGGAATAAATTAAGAATAAATCTAGTTTTGCTGTCACTAAGCGAGACACGTTCTCTGACTTAGATTTAGTAATATTTTCATTACTTAATACGCAAATTTGCTCTACAGGTCCAATAGTCTTGCAGATCAAGAATATAATTTTTTTGGTGGTGAGCGGGCAAAAATTCACACTAAACGTTGAAAGGAAAAACTTATGCAGTCGATAAGGATACAGCAGGGCTTGTCACAGCGTTACAGCAACTATGTACGTCCTCATTTAAAACTTAACTATTCACTAAGTGACAAGCTTATCTGTCTCATAATTCGGGCAAATAAAAATGATCTACACTTTAATGAAATGTTTTTGCCTAAATAATTCTCCAGTTTAATGCCAATGAGCAAATGCTGTTACTGGCAATGTAACCAAACTGAACCACGAGTTGTATGGCACATTGAAGGCCTCGATAGACGTTGACAAATTGCCTTGATATTGCCAATGACGAATGATAAACTCAAAGATCGGCAGCAAGGAAGCAGCAGTTGGATATGATGTGACCTGCACATCTATTCCTGAATCAGCCTACCATTTTTATGCTCCACATCATAAACACTCCAGCTGACCTGAGCGATACAAAAAACTGTGCTTGATATAGGCCTTTGTCAAAAAAAAAAAAAGACACAAAAAAGAAAAAGTGCTTAATATTATCCACAGTGCTTTGCGTGCGCTAAACTTGGAAACTATTCGAATTAATGAATTTAAAATTTTTAAGCAATATTTTAGACAGTGAGATCCATAGAGTTGTGTGTATCAAAATAAAATAGAGAAATCTGGTTAAGTGTCTGTCACTACCGTGGTATGGGTATTTTTGCTGAAAAATGCGTCTGGACTCTATTTACACTTAAGTGCCTACACTTTATAAAGACCTATATTCCGACCTGCCTCTGACACAGAAAGTTATATGGTTTTGCTGTTAAATTGAAAGGCTTCCGTGTTGTATAATGTTCCACGACGTGTTTAACATTATATGCATATTTGTGCTTGGATATGGCGTTTGTAATTTAAGTTAACGTCAAATTTCGTGCTTTAGAATTTTGTAGGGATATTTATTTGCTAACATATCTGTATGAGTCGATTTAGTTGCAAGTTGGTCAGCTATGCTGAACATTTTATGTTTTCACTGAACTTTGATATAAATGTTCCGAGCCAAAACTTAGGACGTTAATCGCACGTGCATCAAAATTGTTAGTTCTTTTGAAAGTTGATTTTGTTTTGCCTTTAATGTGGACAAAATTCATTTAATTTAAAATTACATATAAATAGCCCAAAGTTCTACCATAAATTTTTTAATATAAATGATAGTTATTGTATGGCCTATAACCAATATATAAGCTAGGACAAGAACAATTCCTATTATGTGAAATTCCTAGCTAACTGGAAATAAATTTTTGGATTGAAAACAAATACAAAGCAAATTGGCTACGCTTTGTTGGATGTAAAGTTTTAGTTGCATTAAACTGCAGCATTACGACACTCTGCAGAGAATGACAATACTTATTGAAATTAAATTCAGTGAAAACATTAAAATTTGTTACAAATTCGATTTAGAAATAAATAGTTAAATTTGAAAATATAAATAAATTAAAGTGTAAATCGTGCGAAATTGTTTGCAAAAAAGTTTTTTTTATGAGTTACGAAATTAAAAATTTGGCAAAAACAATGTAAAGTGATTTCAAAATTTAAGTTTTGTTTGCACACAAAAAGAGCTCCACTATGCCGTGTATTCCACTTTATCGTTGATTTAATTTTTTAAAATGCAGTTATTTACTTTTTTAGTATTAAGATAAGTTATTTTAAATAATTAAACATATTAAAATTATTATAGATACCATTTTCATAATTTTTATTCGTTTGGATCCGATAAAGGGATTTTTGCTGTGGTTTGCTATAAAATTTATTATTTATTTTATTTATTTATTTCAGAATACCTAACAATTAAAATTATAAGGCAACATGGGTTAGCAGCTATAGCGACTCAGGCCTTCAGCTTGATAATTTACAAAGTATTTAAGAAAGAGGAAAAACAAAACAAACAAAAAAAAAAAAAGTAAACAACTTACTATATAAAATATGTTACATTATATTTGAATAGTGTGAAGAATACTGTTATATGTTTGTGAATGAACATTATTATTATGTGATTAAGCTAAATTTGAAAAATGTAATTAATGTTATATCAAATAATAGAGGTTAAATTTTTTTAAGATATTCAGAAATAAGGGAAATGTTTTCGTCGGTTGTTCAATAAGTTCTGCTGTAAAAATAGAGCTATGGCATGGTAAAATGTGGAGGCTAAAGACTTTATTTACAGTTGTGATACTGAAGCCGACATTGTTGCCATTTTTCGAGCCATCTGTGTACAAGAATCTGTGATTTATGTATTTTTCTTAAAAACTCTTAAACATAATGTTAAATGTAGTTGGATTATTGTCACTTTTTGATAAAGAATGGAAAGAAATATCTATGCAAACTGCGCCTAAGGTACCATGGTGGATAATTTATGTTTCTGAAATTTTTTGTGATAAAGGAAATATTTAAATGTTCACAATTTTGTTTAACTCTGGCAATTGTAGATAATATTTTTGGGATCTTGGTTGATCTGTTAATTTTTAATAAGATTTTGGCCAAAGGGCTGGCAGTATCGGAGAAGGACTTAAATAATTTAGTTGTTTGTTATTTCTCGTTCAATATATAAGGGGCAAAAATATTCGCTTCCCAAAGAAGATTATTGGTAGGTGTTGAACGAAAAGCTCCTAAAGAGAATCTAAGAGCAGAATTTATTTGTGTATTAACTTTAGCAAGTAAAGATTTTGGAGCATGACCATAAATGGGCAGGCCATAATTAATTTTTGAAAGAATAAGGGCTTTCATGACTTTTATAAGTGTGTTAGTGCTGCAGTTGAATTTTGGGCTAAAGAGACATTTTATAACATTAAGTTGTTGATTAAGAGACATAACTAAAGCATTTATATGTTCGTGCCATCTATATCTTTTATTTATATGTAGGCCAAGTAGTTTGAGGTTATCTACCTTAGTGAAATGGAAATTACATGCTAAAATCGTACTGCAACAATTTATTTTTCGGCAGATGTGGATGTACTTGCACTTAGTTGTAGATAAAACCGCTCCGGAATAATTGGTCCAGTCAGTAATGCTATTAAACAGAGAGTTAAGATTTATAACCGGGGTTTTTTTTCCTTACTAGATTTCAGTATTAAATTAAAGTCGTCAGCATAAGATATAAAATCAATTTCTCGGTGTAATGACATCACTTTGCATAACTTATTGTAAGCTATTAGAAATAGAATTACAGACACCTTTCTAATTCTATTTGGATGTGTCTGTGGTATGGATATGTTGGCTGACTGATGGATAATTTTGCAGATATTTGCCGTTTCTTTATTAATATTATCACTTTTAGGAATCTTGGACTCAAAAAGAGAACATTCTTTTTGGTATAGACTCCAGTTAGCTAGATCAGTTTTGAATTTAGGTCGAAATGTAGCAGGGCAGTACGATTGCTGGGAGAATAGGGAGATTATTATTGGGAAATGATCACTCCCATATAAAGACGTTTCAGTCTTCCAATTTGAATGCGGTGAGAGATCGGAAGAACAAAAGGACAGGTCAACGTGAGAGAAAGTACCGTGTGTGTTAAAAAGAGTCGGTGAAGAATCGTTTAGCAATATGAAATTATTTTTGGTAATGAAATTGGCTACTGTGGTGCCTTTTCTATTGTTTAAAGAAGATCCCCAGTTTCTGTGCCACCCTTTGAAATCACCCGTAATCAAGACCGGTGAGGTAATACTATTAAAAACGTTTTCCAGGTTTTTCTTAGATACGTTAATGTTAGGAGCAATATATGCTGATATAATTTTAAATTTAACCCTGGAGTGTATTTCAACGCAAATAGCATCAAAATCGTTTGGTAGATTAATTTTCTTGTGTTGTATGGATTTATGTATAAGTAAGGCAACACCCCCATAGCGAGTAGTAGAAGTGTTGAGCGAGAAAAATTCATAATTAATTGGTATTGGAAAGTTTGTCGTGTTGTGAATATGGGTTTCTTGAAGAGATATAATTTTTGGGGAATAGCGTTTAATTAGTAGTTGTAATTCATTATAATTATTATTAAAACCATATATGGTATATTCCATTGTATTATATTGAGAGTCATAATAAAACTGAGGGAGTAAAATATGGACCTGTGGTTTTAGAAACGATTAATAATAATTGGTAATGTAAAGAAAAAAAAAAAAAAGATATTGTAATGAAATTAAATTAAACTAGAATAATAAATAAATATTTAAATAATTTCGGAATCCATCATATCATCTGAAGTGTCTGTAATAACTGATGTATTTTGAATTGATTTAGATTTTTTTGCAGAAGCCATTGCCTTTTTAAGTTTCTGCATTGTGCGAGCGTTAGTTTTGACTGGAAGAATTCTTGTTCTTTTGATCGAGATTGTCTTGTCTTGAGAGCTTTTTGGTTCTTCATCTGAGGGAATATCGTCGTAGTTAGCGACCAGCCTTTGTGCAGGTGCGACTGTGAATATGGGTACGGGGACTTGAGGTAGAGTTGAAAGGTTGCTTGTAGAAGTGTTGTTATTTGCTGTTGTGGCTCTGGTCTGGTTGATGATGCTATTTTGTTTGGTGGCAGATGATGAAGTTTTTGTTATTGTGGAATATTGTGGCGATGCCTATCATTGTATTTTTCGGTGGCTTTTTTTCTGTCCACTTTTTCTAACGTAATAATTGCTTGGATTTCTTTTTGTTTAAGGAATATAGGACAGTTTTTGTCAAATGCAGAGTGGTTGTGGTTAACATTTTCGCTTTTTTTACAATTAATACATTGCTTAGGGGAAGAGCATAACTCATTTTCTTCTTTATTTATGTGGTAGTTGTTGGAACAGTTAGGACATATTTTAATACCTTTGCAGACTTTTGCTGTATGGCCGTAATTCAGACAGTTGTTGCATTTTAGCGGTAAGGGTATATATGGGCGAACTTTTACCTTTTCATACCCGATTGATATATCTTCTTGAAGAGTTGTTGAAGCAAAAGTTAAGATTAAAAGTCCAGTTTCATTTAAGGTATCGTTTGATTTTTTCATAATTTTTTTGATCTCACAAACATTTTGGCTCTTGAGCTCTGAAAGGATTTCTTCTTCATTAATTCCTCTGAGATCATTGGAATAAATGAAGCCTTTTGAATAATTTAAAGATTTGTGTTCGGATAACTCAATTTCGATTTCAGGAGTAAGTGTCTGAAGTTTTAAAAGCTTATTGGTTTGAATTGAACTCTTTGTTTTGACAAGAAGAGTTCCATTTCTTAGTTTCTTGCAGCTGGTAATTTCATCCCCGCACGTATAATCAATAACTTTCTTTATCAAAAATGGTGAGACGTTATTCAGATTAGAATCGGAATTTTTGCGGGAAACAACTAAATATTTTGATCTATTTGACTTAACGGCCTTATTTGTATTGTAGGATGGCCACAGTTTGTCGGGCGGTTCTTCCATTTTGGTAAATAATATGATTTTTGATTCTTAAGTTGTACCAAGATCTTTTGATTTAATTTATTATACTTTTTGGTCACAAACTTATTATTGAAGCAGAAAATATTAGTTATTATTTGTTTACTTTTACAAGTTGTTTGTGTGCAATAGTTATGACGTAGTTATTGTAGGTATTTTAGTCAAAGAAAAACAACACAAAATTATGAAGATTGAGAAAAAAAAAAGAAATTTTTTACAACGAAAATATTTTTTTTTTTTTTAAATTTTTCACAAAATTAATCAACTTTCTCGATTGAATTTTCAAGGCGTATACATAAAATTTATTAAATACTTCTTTGTTTCAAATTTTGTGTTTTTGTTGTTCAAAATTCATCAATATTTTTGTTTGGAGCTCATATGAACAAATTATTTTTTTTATGAGCAATTTGGATGCATTACCTTGAATAACTTTCTCAGTAAAGCGTTTGAAAGGTCGACGCTCTGCACTAATTTATATCAAATTATCTTATTTCTTATTTCAATAATCTTTATTTTTATGGACAGTAATTTTTTGTAGAAATCAATGCAATAGGCCTTGCGTAAGAGATGCTACCCTACATACATATTTCATAGAATGACTTATCGGGCATTTCACGCGAAGCTGGCAATGAAAATAAAGTGAGGTCGTGAAATTTGTTTATATTCCGGTAAGTTTTACATCTAGTAGACATAAATCTTATATAATCACATATTTTTTTTTTCGTATGAGGCTTAATTGCCGAGTTATGGGCTTCTGAAGAATTGGCGAGGTTTAAGGACTGTCATTTTTGAACGCTGTTATTGGAATCAAGAAATTTATGATAAAATATAAAAAATATTGATGTAACTAGTAAAAAGGATGCTCTTTTTAATTTTTAAGTTAAATTCGAATTTCAAATTTTTTTATGTATGTAAAACCGGAAGTAAAAATTTTAAATCAAATTTTCAGTAACTTCGACCTAATATTTTTTAAATATTTTATTTTTAAAAAAAAGCATTAAGAATATAGATGTTTCACAAAAAAAATTTTAACGTGATCGTTATTAGTTAAGGAGATATATAAATTAAAGTACTTAAGAAAGTGCCACGTCCCATAGGCACGTATGCACTTCAATTCATATACACATATGGTCAAAATAATAAGTAAACTACCTGATATCTTATTAGTTCTCAATTATTTTTTGTTTTACTGAAAATATTAGTGTTTCACCGAGGCCGAGGCGAGGCGAGGTTCTAGTTGATCTCGGTCTCGCCTCGTTTTATAAATTTAAACCTCGCCTCGCCTTGGCCTCGGACGAGATCTTGCCATCACATGCCTCGCCTCGCTTCGTCTCGTTCTCGGCCGAGGCACCTCGGTAAAAAAGCGAGGTTTTTATTAAAATAAATAAAAAATTATATATGTATCAGGGCTGATAGGCTGATCAAGGCTCAAGAAATAAAATAAAATATCTGTTTTTATTTTAGGTGAATTGGATGAGATATGATAAATTTAATTCTTTTCTTATATGGGAAGGAGACGCATTGCCTATTTTTCCAAACCAAACTAAGCTATGAACCTTTTACAAACTATAAGAAAGATATGTACCAAATCTTATTTATCTACGTCAAATAGATATTGAGATATGATAAAGTTAATTTTTTTCTTATATTGAAGGCATGGTACCGCCCATTTCATTAATTGAATCTTAGTTATGCCTCTACCTTTTATAAATATACCAAGTTTTATTAATCTTCATCAAGTAGTTGATAATAAAGGGTTTTTCAATAAGAACGCTACAAAAGTTTTCTTAAATAAAACAAAAACGGTTTGGGATATCAATGAATTTCTTTATTCATGTAAAAGAACATTTGATGCCATTATCATCAATTATCGTCAATTTGATCTTGTAAGGATGTAGTAGGCCAAAGTCTTTTTGCAAAATTCGCCACAACGACGTCACAGAGATGTCCAACACTTGAGAACGACGTGTGAGAGACTGATTTGGGTCTTCCTCTATTGATGCGCTAGCGGCAGCAATATTCTCGACACTACGGGCACTTCTTTATCTCACTGGGATGGGACTCAAATTTTTCCACTAGACGCTCAGTTGTTTGATCTGACAGGACGATTATGACGACCATAAATTGGACGTAGCGCTCTTAAAGTTGAGGTCACTGACTCCGAATTTCGGTAGTAAATTTTAATAATTTCGACTCGTTGTTGGATTGTATATCTTTTCATGATAAAATAGCAAACCGTACTGAAGAGAAATGTTAAAAGAGCGGGAAAAAATATGGCGTCGTTTGCAGTCCCTATTGGTCTACTTTTGTAGCGTCTCTATTGAAAAACCCTTTATATGATGAATTCTGTTTTTCTCTTATGTGGGGGGTCGCATCACCCATTTATTGTAAACTTTGTTACGGAGTATCCCAAATCATAAGAAACATACATGTATGTCAAATCTTTCGTCGGTCGGTTGAACGGTTTAGGAGTCCATTAGCAACGAACATACATATATTGGTCTTTATTTATATACTAGCATTACGCTGTGCGTTTTGCTTCACCTTACCGGTTCTTAGAAAGGACTATTAGAATAAATAAATTTCAATGCAGTGTTGTCAATCATGCAGTTTTGCTTATAGCCTTACATAGCCTTACATGGTTCCCTAATCGATCAATCGAGGCGTAGTCGCATAGAAGCCAATGCGATCCAAGCACTTCTGTGCATTAGCGCTTGGACCAAATCTGAACTCGTAAGAAGCACATGCGGGTTAAAAATAAAACAAAGTAGTTTACTCAAAAATAAAATACTAAAATATTAGTTAAATATAGATTTTAATATAAAAATTACATTCATATTTGAATCTGCATATGGATCTTACGAGTTCAGATTTGGTCAAAACGCGCCTCGCTCTTGGTTTCGAAAACGAGGCTAGGACGAGGCGAGGCCGAGGCGAGGACGAGGCGAGGTGCCGTGTGATCTCGCCTCGCCTCGCCTCGCCTCGGTCAAGCGAGGGAAAATTTATTTTTCCATCTCGCCTCGTTCTCGCCTCGGTCTCGCCTCGGTCTCGCCTCGGTCTCGTCTCGGTCTCGCCTCGTTCTCGTAGTCAAAAACGAGGCTGCCCTCGTAGCCTCGGTGAAACACTAGAAAATATATATAAATTTTTTTTTTTATTTTGATAATTTCAATATCGCAATGCATTTAAAAGTGAAAAAGAAGAAGGGATTTCCCCGAATTTTTCTATGCGCGTATGTTTTCATTTAATTTTGCATCAATCTGATCGGCTTTTTCGTACAAGTTTGTTAATTTTATTCATTTTCATATTTAGGTTATAGCAAAATAAAAAGAAAAAAATTTCATAGATGGGAAGAAATCAACATTGTACTGCCGAGGAGAGGCAGATGGGTTTCAACACCCAGAAATTACGGCCAAAGTCTTCGTACTTATGCCGAAGCCATGGATCAGTAAATTTTTTCGTCCAAAACGCTTTAAAAGCTAAAAAAGTGGTTGAAACCCGCGGAAGACCAAAAAATTCTTCAACAACGTTAGATAATCATATTGTCACTGTCGCAAAAAGGAACCATTTCGCATCTTCAAGAGCCATTTCAGCAGACATCGGCAATGTGATCTCGTTCCGAACGGTACGTCGACGACTACAACGAACCAATTTACCTTGACGGATAGCGAGAAAAGTTTGTATGCTTCGAAAAAAAAATTTGAAGATGCGTTTATCATTCGCAAAGAAACATCCAAATTGGTCCGGACCAGACGGCGAGAAGAAATTAAATATGTTTGGATATGACTCCGCCCGAAATGTTCGACGCCCCAAGGGTAAAGAATTTCACGAACGCTTAACAAAAAAACTGTAAAGCATGGGGGTGGCCACATTATGGTCTGGGTTATTTTTCATGGTACGGTGCCAGACCAATACATCGAATTTCCGATAGCATGACCAGATTCCACTATAAAGACATTTTGGAAAGTACGATGTTGCCCTATGCTGAGGAAAGTATGCCGCTAAAATGGACATTTCAGCAGGATATTGATCCTAAGCATACTTCCAAGTTGGTGAAGAAATGGTGTCAAAACAATAGTGTGACCTTGCTTAACTGGCCAAGTCAATGACTGAACTTGAACCCTTTGGAAAACCTTTGGCGAGAGTTGAAGCAGAGAATAGGAAAGGAAGTATTCCAAAATAAGAAGCAATTATGGAGTTTTGCCAAAAAACTTGGTAGGAAAAACCAGTAGAGACTTACCGTAAGCTTATCTCCAGTATGCCAAAAATAGTTCACAAAATTATTCAAAATAATGGTTGATATACCGGCTACTAATGATGAATATCAACAAATAGAGCTGATAAAATCGAGTTAATTTTTTTTTTTATTAAAATGTACTGAATGTACTTATTATTTTGTCCAGTCATTTTAATCGATTTTTTACTTTTTTGATAAGACTGAAAGATATTTTTGTTTTTTATTAATGTTAAACCTTTTTATTTTATTTAATATGTTGTAAGAAGTTTTTGCCTACAAGCCATTGAACTAATTATGTGAGCGTGTACTCATTATTTTGACCATATGTGTATCTTGTAAGCTAATGTATAATCACGTTAAAATTTTTTTTAGCATATTACCGGTATATTTTACGCTTTATTTTAAAGTTAAAATAAAAATAAAATATGTCGAAATTATTTCAATTCTGAGATGAAATGTTTACTTCCGGTTTCCCACAAGAAAAAAATCAAATTTCCAATATGATTTCATAATTGAAAAGAGCAGTAAATTTCCTATTGAAACCACAATGATTCATATTATATTGATATTTTGTTAAGTTCGAAAAAACGGTTTCCGAAAAATCCATTTTTCATATTTCGTCAATTTTTGGAAGTCCACAACTTGAAAATTAAGCCTAACATAAAAAAAAATTAAGTGTTTACACCTTCTAGAAGTGCAATTAAGCCGAATATGGACAAATTTCTAAATTCGCCTGAAATGCCGCTTATTTCACTTTTACAAGTTTTGCTTTGCAGTGAAAGTCACGAACTTTTGAATGACAAACTTTGAAATAGCTAACTACATTTAAATGCAAGTTGTGAAATCTGAGATTAAAATAATTCCCAATCAAATACCCATTCATACACGAAACTCGTACATTCCTTTAATGCCTTTATATTGACGACTATTTTGTAGATGTTGTTGTTTTTTATGACAACAACAAAAAAAAATCAAATTGTTTCCTTCCCCTTGTCGCTAATCATTGTTTTTTTTTTTTTTTTTTTGCAGAATTGAAGGTGTTTATTTTGCAGATAAAATAACAGTTATTTTAAAAAGATCGTTGTGACTGTCACCATTTTCGTAGCTACTTTGCATTGCGAGTGCGACTTTATTTGTCATTCAAATGTGAAGATGACTGTGTCTATGGTCGTACATGTGTGCGCATAAACAGTGTCAATATGCCGTAAATGTATGTGCCTTTATGTCTGTCATGTATCGTAAATGTAACTTTAAATATACACACATTCAGATGCGAAGAGTATGCTCATGAATTGTACACACGACTCACTCTCATCTAGTTATAGCCAGGCAGTTGAACTTTCACCTTGTCTGTTACACTACTACAGCCACAGGCATTTAAAAAAGATTTTTTTTTCCAGAGTTGTACAACAACAGCAACGATCAGCGTCATAAAGAAGCTACTCTTCGTTGTTTTATTCTTGCCGTAATTTGACACTTTTTCTTAATCTACACCCGCTGTTCTTTTGCACATACACTGATGCGTAATTGTGTGTGTGTGTGCTAGCGCTTGTGTACTTGCCTGTGTTTGTATTGTTGATAAGAAAATTAAATTCTTTTTAGTTTTTCAGTGTTTCTTTTTCGTCATATGATTGATGTTTGTGTCCTTGGGAATTCGTGTGTTTTAGGCTGAGTGTTTCTAAACAAAGCTAAGGACATATCATTAGTTAAAACAAAGAGGTGACTGCAAGCACATGCTGCGCGATGTGTGAACTTAATGTTGCTTCATTATGTTACTAACATAGGTTGAAGAAAAAAGTCGCTTTAAATGTTAAGAATCGAAAATTTATTAAATGCAAATGCGTTGTCAACCAAAGCATTCTGAAGAATCTTCATGAGCTAAAGCAGCCATCAACGATTACCATAGTAATGAAATTTTCTCGTTATCATATTTTTTATACAACAAAAAAAAATGCTAAGATCAATTTTTTTTTAATTTACATGATAATCGATCGATTGCTTACTGGCTGTAAGTTCATTGTTCATAATTAATAAATATTTAATCAATAAAAAAAAGAACAGTTTGCATGCGCCAAAAATATTACGGTCGCATTGGAAGTGTTTTGTTTATTTTTGATGGGTTATTTTTTTTTTCACTCTCGCTTCGAAAAAAAAGTTTTGTTGGGTTTTTGTTGCTCCTGTGCAGCTTTCTGGTGTACTTGAAAGTCGACAAAAGTTTTTCGATTATGAAAATTTTCATTAGATGAACTTTCTCGAATTAAAAAATTTTAAACTGTGTAACATTGTTAATTTTTATGTTTTTTTCTTATGCGTCAATTTAACAAAACTGCTTAATTAGATGCAATTCCTGGGAAATTTCATCTTGTGTTTTAAAAGGACGCTGTTTGAAATTCACTTTTCATTCCTCAATGACAGCTAAAATGTATGGGATATTTGTCTATTTGTTTATTTATTATGGCTTTAACAAGCCTAAATATATATTAAAACATGATTTCTTAAATTGAACTTTATATGTGTACTAACAGAATTTCGGTTATCTTATAGAATGAGGTCTTACAGTATTTATATAAAAACTTTTTGAAAGAATTTGAATGATCACATTTTCTTATTTCGTTGGGCAAATTATTGAAATCTTTTAATCCCTTCTAGTATATACCTACAAATAGTGCCGCTCAAATGATTTTTTACCAAAAACAAAAATTTTATTCCTTTAGCTAACAACGACAAAAAATTAAGGTTAGCAAAAAAAAAGCAAAAAATTCAAGAGCTCAAAACATACGCAACTCAGCACAATACCAAGAAAAATGCTTAGCCAGTCCAATATTTGGTTCCGCAACCGTAGTTTTCTGATGAGTGCATGACATCTTCTGGACATTGGCTCATAAATTTGCTATTAATAAGATATAATAGCGTTCCAATAATTTTCTATCTCAGCGAATAGGTCATTATCACTTTTGAGCATTTTTTTGACCGATTATGCATTTTAACAAGTCCTTGAAACTTTTATACTTTTATTCAAAAAGTTTTCAAAATAAAAGTTTCTTAAAACTTTTTAAAAAAGTTTTTATAAACTTTCTTCAAAAACTTTTATTGAATAAAAGTTTTTCCAAAAAACTTTTTCAGAAGAGTTTTTCTGAAAAACTTTTAAAAAAACTTTTATTAATAAAAGTTTTTTTTTTGACTTTTATTAATAAAAGTTTTTATTAAAAGTTTTTTTTTAACTTATATTTTTAACAGTCACATGCAAAGAGTTTTTTTTTGACTTTTATTTTTCAAAAGGCGAAAATAAAAGTTTTTTTTTTGTATGAAAGAACGAGGAAAATCCTAAAATAATATCTTGGATCACTAAGCAAAAAATTTCAAATGAGAAAACTTAGGATTATTGATGATAAAAGTCCAAAGGGAAATACTTAACATGTTTCCGAAAAGAAAGAAATTTATGATAATTATGCACTTATAATTTTTTAGAAAAATTGTGCTTAACGCATCAATGGGAAAAGGCCGAAAATGGATTTTGGGAGTACAGGGGAGGTTCCTGACCCTCCAAAGAAGTGTTTTGGACCCATTTTTCGAAAAAAAATTTATTGATCGAATCGATGGGAAAAGGTCGAAAATGGATTTTGGAAGTGACAAGTGAGGACCCGACCCTCCTAAATGGGTTTTTTGGACCCATTTTTCGAAAAAAATTGTATCGCACGAATCGATGGGAAAAGGTCGAAAATGGATTTTGGAAGTGACAAGTGAGGTCTCCGACCCTCCTAAATGGGTTTTTTGGACCCATTTTTCGAAAAAAAATTTATCGCACGAATCGATGGCAAAAGGTTGAAAATGGATTTTAGAAGTGTTAATTAACGGAGGCCGTGTCTGTTCCTGATATTGTTCGAAAACCATTTTTGACTTCTCTCCATAGATTGGTTCAATTTTTTTTCGAGAGTTTAATTTTTAGCACAGAATAGCATGACGAAATCAAAAGAAAATCGGAAGGCGACAGAGTACATTAGACCACCTTACAGGCAAAAAAATGTCCACCGTACACCATCGAATCTGAAGCATTTTTGCAAGACAGTTTTTTCCGTTTTCATTTTTCTACTGGGTTTTTCACACTCAACTTCACCATAGCGTTAGAATTTATTTACACACACAAAATCATCCGCACATAAATTAAATGATTGAATCATTCCGTCATTTCAATTCTGTCGCATTCCTCATTTCACAGTTTGTCTTCTTTGACTGCGTTATGTCCACACTACACGACTGTCTGTATTTGTGTCCTGTTATATCTTTACAGTTGCGTCTATATTGTCATTTTGTACATTTTTAATAAAGTTTTCACTGTGGTGATGTCGGCGGCATCTTTGTACTCTCAGCATTCTTTCATTTCCCTTTTTTTTTAGCTCGTTTGCTCTGCACTTCAAATCTTAGGCTGAGTTTAGTATCATTGCGTTTTTGAGATATTTTCTCTAATATTATTTTGGCACATTTTTTGGTTTCAGCCTTTTAGTAAAAAAAAATTAAAGTAAAACTTTTAATAAAAAATTCCAATCCAAAAAAAATACTTTGAGGAGTTTGGGTGCAAAAATTTAAAGTCAACTTTAATACAAGCGTTCACTTTGGTTCAACTTTGGCAATATATGAAAGGAGGCAATTAGAGCATTTGTGAACTTTAGATATTCGATGTTTTGGGAAATAATCTTTATAGGGCAGCCTACGTATGCTGGGAGTTCATTTAATTCAGTTTACAGTTTCTTGCCTTTGTTGTCTATCAAAGCGTGAACTGAGTTGCAAGTTTAATCTAGGCTATGTTATTTCGAATGGAAAATGCTATGCTATCCGAATCCCTCCCTTAAATTGTTTTACAATTGTGTATTGTCGAACTATCCCCATTGATGGGAGGAAATTTATTTTTTCTTCCTTGCCAATATTCGGTGTTGTCCAAAATCTATTTTTGCCCTTTTCCCATCGATTACTGCAAAAAAATTTGACGTAGAACAGTCTTTCCGTATCTTGAAGCCTTCCATAGAGATTTGTAGAGTCTATATATGTTCGAATTTTACCCATCGATTAGTGGAAAATATTTTTTCGTATCATTGGCCCATAATGTTTCCTTTTTGGCTTCAGAACAGCCACTGAGTATGTGCATAGTTAATTTTGAACTTCTTTCTATTCATTAGTGAACATTTATTTTAAGAAATGGACTCTTAATGGCTTTCTCTGGAGACCGTTTTTGACATTTCTCTATAGTTTTAACTTTTTTGTTTTCGAAAATTAGAGAAACGATCATTTTCGAAGGCCATGACTATTGTTAGTAATGTCCAAAGTTAATTTTTGATGGAACATAGAACATAGGAACATAGAAATAATAAAAAAAAAAATTTATCCAAAAATGGGTTAGTGTGTTCAAAAAACTCATTTCAGTCATATTGATCACAGAGTGCCGTGTGGTGTCCTGTAGAAATTATTGAATTTTTTATGATGGTTCATGTAGACATAACATATTGTTTGTGTGAAAAATGCATTACACTCACTTAAACAATTCTGTGGGTACAAGGAATAACAGCTTAAGTCGATTTGTGAACACGAGACAAACAGCATAAACAGAGAGACAGCAAATTTAAGACATTTTGCAAATTCTGTGAAAACTTTCATTACGTGAAAAGAACGCACCCCATTCATTTGACGGAAGAGAAATGCATCTGGTATTTATGGGGAGGCGTCAACTTATCGTCTATGGTATAAGCAGGGTTACCGTGAGAAACACTGGTCCCGAGAATTAACCCGGTACTCAAATTACGCCCGCCTTACCAAAAATTTTCTAAATTACGGAGGACACGCCGAAACCTCAAAATCTGCGCTGCACCAGGATCGCATAACTTTGAACAAGTAATGTCTCACAGCCAATGGATGTGCATTACAACATAAACAAATAATTTAAGAATCTGCGATAACAAAGGAGAATTACGGTTTAGTCGACTCAGGTGACGTCAAGCTCTAATATAATGTAAACAAAGAAACGGATTGAAATCTCAACGCAATGGTGTGATCGTGGAATTCACTTAAAAAATTGACCACATTAGCTTGAAATTAAAAATTAGCTTTTCGTTAGATTTGCATTTGATATGGCGGGCGTAATTTGAGCACTGACGTAGGCATCAGCCAAAAATATACTGATGAGATTTTAAGAATCGAAACATATGTATGTCTATATTCTAGAGTTTTTTTTTCCTTTGTTGTCAAAGTTTGCTTAATAAAATAAAGCATTGTATCAACTTCTAAAGTTTTACATGAATGTTGATCGCTGCTAAAAATGGCTGAAGTTCAATTATCATTTAATTAATATTTTAACAAACTTTTCTTTCTTTGACGTAATGTTTCCTCTCTCAGATACTATCAGCAGTGGCAGAAAGGAAAAATGCTTGGAAATCATTTTTAATTGAATTAATAAAAATATCATTCAACACAGCTCTCAACAACACCAACAGCGAATCCAAATGGTGTGGCAGATTCCTTACAAATATAAAAATGGCTATTTTTTTGCTATTGTTTATTATGGGTAGCAGTAAAGGCCAATAGTGCGCAAACTTATTTGGTGATTCTCCCTAAAAAGCAGCTGCAAAAAACTGCTGCTGCTGTTTTGTGAAATCTAGAAACCAAGCGAAACTTTTTTTTTCACAAAGCCTCCACTGAGGCTTTCAGTCATAATTCTTAATGCTCGTGCGGCTGCAATACAAGAAATTCCCTCACTAATCGTATAACAAAATGACTGAAGTGTAGTTAACGTTCGATAAATGATTCGCGAAATATCCATCCATTCATTCATTTGGATATTTATATAATTTTCCTTTTTCGGTTACTTTTACAAAGGCTTTCAACTGCGTCTGTATGTGTCTGTTTTGCGGTTGTAGCGGTAGCATCGGATTAAATGACATTTTGACAGAGGTTTCAAATTTCCCACGCATTTTAAATTAATTTGCGTGCTAAATATTCCACCTTTAATCCAAAGTTGCTATGTGAATAATTTATTGGTGAAGTTATTTTGTGTCTGGGGTTAATTTGTTTGTTTATTAAGAAACTTTAAGCGTTTACGTTTTGTTGTGGGATACTTGATGATTTCGACTTTATTAAAACTTTAATGTGCAAGAGAATTGAGGTTATGTGCTAAAACTATAGAGAATTCTAAATTTTTTAAAACGCTCATTTCAACTTACGTGAATTGACTGGATCTGTCATCAATATTTGTTCCAAAAAAAAAAATAAAGTTTTGATCTTAGAAAACGTTTAATCCAGCGCAGTCGACCTGCAGAAAAAAAAACTTTTTAGTGGATTATATTCTTATTTTAAAGAAGAATGTAATATGCACTAATAAGAATTCTATTTACCTGTAACTTACATATTTTTAACCTCAATTTTATTTATTTTTTAGTGGCCCTGATATTCAGTTGTTTAAACGGTTTAAGAAGATTTGGGATACATTTGACCAAAGTGATTATAAACATAGCTGAGCACCGTTTATCAAATAGCTAACTTTTTTAATCGCTAATCCGTTACTAAAAAATTTAACTTCGTTAAAAGTTAACACGTGATAAAAATTGCATTTTTTATATCGTTGCAATCTTCTTATAAAAACTGTTGGTATGGGTTTTGGAAGTTAACTGATTAGGAACAAAAAAAAAAAAAAGACGTGTACAATTGGAGTGTGTAATTTAGTTATCTGGCATAATATGGATATTGCCCTTCATGAAAATTAACATGTTGAAGTTCTTGTCTAAGAGCGAGGCTCGTTTTGGCGTAAAATATCTTTACCTGTAGAAAAAAGATGTTCAACTGTAGCGTTTGAGTGTACAGCAGTAGTATATTTAATAAACAGATTTATGAATATCAGTTTCCCGAGTAATGCCGCATCGTTTAACAAGTCTTTTGATTTCATATCTAGCCACATTTTTACGAGATCTTGAACTTTTTTCTTTAAAGACTTGTAGTCCTTAGGTTTTTCTTTAGACTGAGTGACAGGATTGAAAAAGCCTTCGTCATCATCGTCGATGTTACTCGCGTTGCTGCCTGTGCCACTTAAACTACTCTGTTCTTCGAACTTTCGGCAGCTTCTTGTTGTAACGCCTCTTCCATCTTTTTTTCATGTATTTTTTTACTGCATCCTTTCGACTGCTGTCATTCAAGATTATTTAAAGTTAACTTAAATTTAATCCGTTAGTCGAAATATTAACTTCGTTAATTAACGATTATCAGATTAACGAATTAATACCCAGCTATGATTATAAACCATTTTGCATTTTTCGACGATGAGCTTCAGTTCAAGGTAAGAACAAAATCGTAGATGTACTAAGAATTAAATGTGTAGAGGCAGAGGTGTCAATTGATTAGGGCTAGGGGGCATTGCACTCTCCCCCCAAGGATCTGATATTATTGTTAATTACATCGATTCAATTCAAAATATCATCGATTCGATATGTTATTTAAGCTCTCGCCCCCCACTAAGCTTTTGGTGAAATGACGCTACTGTGTAGAGAATTGCCCAAAAAGAAAATGCATTGATGTCAAACTCATCACAGAAAAAAATATCTATAGAACATTTTGTGACTAGCAGCTCTACGAATTTTCCAGATACTGGGTATCTCATCAAAGTTTTTGAATAAAGATGTTGAAAATTCGATTGATCGAACAGTAAATTTGTCTAGTATCAATAAGTTTTTTATTATGAAGACAAATGGTATCCGCAAAACAGTTAATAACGTATTTTACTTTGATCTTTTAGCTATTCAAAAATAATATTTAACAGCTTCCTTTCTCATCCATAGTTCTAGAAGGGGGTGGTTGAAAAACACTTTGCCGATAGAATTTTTTTTGTAAATTATATTAAAAATATACTAAAAAAAAAAAGAAAAGAAATTATGAGGTCTTATACCCAAAAAAACAATCTATCTTTTGCAATGAAAAATTAACACCCTTGCAGCACTTGGACGGCACATGTATGAAGTAAAGTTAGTGTTTGATTAATCGAACGTTGGCGCTTATCCCTGAATAAATATTTTACACTATGACGACCGAAATAAGCAACCATTTGCTCGTAAATTGATCCACTTGTTATCTTTGTCATGTTTGGTTGTAAAAATGACTAAAAAGTTCAATACAAAAATTATTAATATAATAATTACACTAGTTTACACTCAAAATGTTCCATTGATCTGAGTTTACTTTTCTTATGTAGATTTTTCTGCTGAGTTCGAAAATGAAAATGAAAATTTTTTGAATGGTACAGTTTTCGAGATATTTTGGTTTTTTTCACTTTTTCGACCTCTTTTCACTTTGAAACTCATATCTTGAGCTACAAATGCCCAATTTCATTTTTTTTTTGATGTCATATTAAAGATAATAAAATGACAAATAAACGTGTGTAATTATATTTCTTATAAAAAAAGGGGTTCAAAAGATATAGATGAAAATAGACCAGATTTTAAGAAAAATCAAATTTTACATTTTATTCTGTGGCCACGAAAAAATAGAAATAAAATAAAAAAAAATAATTTTACTTTTTGCACGTAGAGTTGATACTTTTACGCAAATATTAAAATATTTCAGAAGAAAATCGACTGTAAAATAACAACGTTAGAAGCAATTGAATGAATGAATCCAAATTCGACATTTTATGAATATATTAATTTTTTCGACAATTTGTTGAGCCTAATCGTTACAAAAAGATTTTTCTCATGTACCTTTGATAAGAGGATACTTTTCTTATGTACTTTTTCCTGCTGAATTCGAAAATGAAATGAAAATTTTTTGAATGGTACAGTTTTCGAGATATTGTGTTTTTTAATTTTTTCGACCTCTTTTCACTTTGAAACTCATATCTTGAGCTACAAATGCCCAATTTCATTTTTTTTGATGTCATATTAAAGATAATAAAATGACAAATAAACGTGTGTAATTTTATTTCTTATTAAGAAAGTTGTTCAAAAGATATAGATGAAAATAGACCAGATTTTAAAAAAGATCAAGCTTTACATTTGATTCTGTGGCCACGAAAAAATAGAAATAAAATAAAAAAAAACAATTTTACTTCTTGCACGTAGAGTTGATACTTTTACGCAAATATTAAAATATTCTACAAGAAAATCGACTGTAAAATAATAACGTTAGAAGCGATTGAATGAATAAGTCTAAGTCCCACATTTTTTGATCATATAAATTTTTTCGACAATTTGTTGAGTTTAATCGCTGCAATTCTCTATATTGTTTGGTGTTTTCGTATTATTAGAATAAATTTGCTTAAAAACTTCAATAGCCCTGAAAATAAAAATGCACCGGTTACTGTGGAAAAGGAACTATGTCCAAAAAACCACATTTATTTGCACACACAAGCACAGGCTATCACAAACAATCATAATATACTACACAAAGTTATATATACATATGTACAGTTGTGTTCAAAATAATAGGACTGCCCATACCAAATATACTCAAAGATGCCTGCAAAGATGACCCTAGAGCTTCGTCTGGAGAAATAAAGAAGGACCTTGCTCTTGCTGTGAGTGATGTCACTATTCGTCGACGCTTGTTGGAGCATAAATTATATGCAAGGAGTCCAAGAAAAGTACCATTGCTGACTACGAATCATCTAGGGTGGATTTTCTTACAATGGAGTCGGGCCGATCCACTTAATAAAAGAAATAATGGATCAGCGGGTGTATGTCAATATCTTGAATCAGGTCATGCTACCATATGCGGAATGGAGTATGCCATTGAAATGGTCATTCCAACAGGACAATGACCCAAAACATACCAGCAGATCGGCAAAAGAATGGTTTCGAGCCAATGGAGTTGAAGTTATTGAGTGGCCTGCTCAATCTACTGACCTCAACCCCATTGAAAACCTATGGGGTGATATTAAGAAAAGTGTCGCTGAGCGTAGGTCAACAAATGCAAAAGATTTGTGGGACACGGTCCAAAAGGCATGGCAGGAAATCCCACTGAAACGGAGCCAGGATCTTATTGACTTAATGCCACGGAGATGTGCAGCAGTGATAAAAAAATCGTGGCTATACAACAAAATATTAAATAACAATAATATTTTCATACCTATTTTTCAGTTTTTCGTTTATTTTTTGCTTTTTCAGTTTTTCGTTTATTTTTTGCTTTGAATATCAAACTTTAGTCCTATTATTTTGAACAGTGAATTGTTAAGTTGCATTATTAAAACACTTTTTTTTTTGGTTTTATTAATTTAATTAATTAATTTTAGTAAATAAGTTTAAATGTACTACAATTATTGAACTATTGCAAAAGAAGAACCGAATAAAATTCAAAATATTTTTCAGAAATCTAATTTTTTCTTTTTTTGTTAGGGTTGGTCCTATTATTTTGAACACAGCTGTATGTACTTAGTTGTGGCTTTTGTTTTGTCTTCTGTTGCTTTTGGGATCCGTTTCTCTAGTAAGGAACCATACTTAGTCTCCCAACATTGCTTCATCCCAAAACCCTTAATAGCGCCGCTCAATAGTTTTAATTTGTTGGTGAAATCTCTCACCGTGTTCGTCACTTACGTCACCAAGGTTGTGGGGAAAGAAATTTAAATGCGAATGCAATAAATGGATTTTCACAGACATATTTACGCCTGATAAAAATAAATTTAATGGTAAAAAATACACTAGAATATTAATAAGAATGAAATGACATTCCATACCCATCTTTTTGTAGTTCTCCAGCGAATCGGTAATAATTACCTCGTAGTCAGGGCTTTTATGGTTCCCAAGAAAACTAGTAACAACCAGCTGAAATGAATTCCAGGCCTCGTTTTTAACCGATGTCAAATATATTGAAAAATCTGTGCTTGTCATCAATTTTCTTATGTCTGGACCATCGAAGACGATTTCCTTAATTTTAGCTATAGACAGCTTAGGAAAAAGAGTTTTCAAGTAAGTGAAAGCTTGGCCTTCTACGTTGAGGGCCTTCACAAAATTTTTAATAAGACCAAGTTTTATATGTAACGCTGGAAGAATTGAACTTTCTTTCTTGACAAGTGGAACGTATTTGATGTTGTCTTTGTCCACAGTAATGTTCTCCCTTTCTTGTGGAATGTTTCAATTTCTGCGTAAAAGTATCAACTCTACGTTCAAGAAGTAAAATTGATTGTTTTTATTTTATTTCTATTTTTTCGTGGCCACAGAATCAAATGTGAAGTTTGATTTTTCTTAAAATCTGGCATATTTTCATCTATATATTTTGAAACACTTTCTTAATAAGAAATGTAATAACACACGTTTATTTGTCATTTTATTATCTTTAATATGACACTAAGAAAAAGGAAATTGGGCATTTGTAGCTCAAGATATGAGTTTCAAAGTGAAAAGAGGTCGAAAAAGTGAAAAAACCAAAATATCTCGAAAACTGTACCATTCAAAAAATTTTCATTTTCATTTTCGAACTCAGCAGGAAAATCTACATAAGAAAAGTAAACTCAGATCAATGTAACAGAAAAAAAAAATCATTTTGTAAACTAGTGTTATTAGTCTCAAAACAAACCAAAAAAAAAAAAAAAAAAAAAAAAATCATGCCCAAAACCAAAAAATTTAAAGATATGAAGATTCCCTGTCACTTGGAGACATTTGACATTTCGTATTTGTAAGGGATCTTGTGGTATGGGATAAGCGCCAACGTTTAATTAATCGAACACTTGGTTTTTTAACATATCGGAAAAACAGATCAAGGTAAAGTTTTTTTAATGACGGATTTGGAATCAGGAGGCTTCAATTACTGTAGAATCAAAAAATTCAAGAATTTTTGCAGCGCGGTAGAATATGGGTTATGGGAAAAATACAGCGCATGAAAAATATTTGCCTGGAAAAAATAATGATTTTGGCACAAAAATTCATCTCTAAAGAAACAAAATAATGTCAAATATTATGAAATATTATCAAAAGGAGCTCCCTTCACCCCATAATTTGATACCAAATTTTTTAAACTTAAAATTTTATTTTTAGTAAGTAAATAATAAAAATCATTTTTCAAAACTTCAAACGAAATATCAGAAAGAAGTCGTTGCGTTAATTAATTTTTGTTGCATATGCTATATAAAGAAATGTTGAATACGACAAACGAAATCTCACGTGATGAACTAACGCCAGAGATAGAAATAATATCTATGAGTTTTAATTCCTGTTGCAAAATTTAACATTTCTACACACATTTCATCTTTTGTATTCATTTTTTATACGAAACTTTTTAAATGTATAATTTGTCTTCTCGTATATTAAAAGTAGCAATACAAAAAAACTCTTAAAGCTGAGCTATTCGAAATATCACACTTATTTTTATAAACTATTATATGCATTTCTTAAAACTTGAAAACATCATACTAATCCCATGATTTTTTTTTTTCTTTACAGATAAATTTGGTGTCACCATTACAGCAGCAGTTACGACATGAATTTCCATTTCAACAACAAAAACAGCATTTGCGTAAAATACAACAAACAAAACAGCAACAGTCAAAGAGCTCGACCATAGCTCCTCACGTACCAAGCAAAGCAGAAAACAATCCAAGCTCCAAAAAATGTAGCAATTGCAATGGAAACCATACCGCCAGGGCCGTATCTAGGGGGGGGAGGGGGTGAGTGGGGATAGAACCCCCTTCCCCGATATATAGAAACGATTTTGTAAAGGATAGACACTATGTAAAAACGATATTGTGAGAAATACATAATAAGAAATGATTATGTGAACAGAACAGGTGATTTTAAAAATGATTTTGAAAAAAGATCTAAAAAAAGGTCATCAGTTTTTTGAAAACCATTTTCAGTCCTCATATGAAAATATATTAGGGATACTTTTCATGCGGTTACATGCAGCGACAAAGCACATCCGCTGACATAAAAATCATAATTGTATGTTTTTGAAACGCCGCTCATCGCTGTCTGAACGTATTCATTGCATTTTGTTTTTCATTGTTGCCAACTGTGTAATTACACATAATATATAGTACCAGGAGACCGACCATAGTTCGGTCTTTTGTTTTGAGGTTTAAAAAGTCTACAAAGTATGCAATACGTTGAAAAAAATTAAATGAAGAATACATAAACTGAAATTGGATGAAGAGCTGAAAAAGGTCGGAACAATATGGAAATGATTGAAAAAATTGAAAGAAGTTGAAAAAATTTTGAAACAGAAGGAGTCGAAATAATATCGAAAATGTTGAAAACAGTTGAGTGAAGTTGAAAAATCTTGAAACCGTTGAGAGAGATTGAAAAACTCGAAAATATTTTAATGAGGTTGAAAACGTCCAAATATGGTAAATTAAAGAGTAAAATATTGAAATAAGTTGAGAGAGGTTGAAACAGGTTAAAAAGGCTGATAATGTCGATAATATATGAAGGTTGAAGAAGTCGAAAAAAGTTGAATGAGGTGGAAAAAGTCGAAAAGATATGTAAAAAGTTGAAAGAGGTTTAAATATGTATTTCAAAATTGCTAATGAAGAAAGTTGAAAGTCAAAAAAATATGGAAAATATTGAAGAAAGTTGAATGAGATTGAGTAGAACCGAAATATTTAAGATATATTGAAGAAGATTCAAAAACTTAAAATTAATGAAGAAAGTTGAAATAAGTTGAATGTTGAAACAGTTGAAAAGTGCTAAAAATTCGATAAGATATGGAAAGTGACGGAAAAAGTTGAATGCGGTTGAAGAAATCGAAACAAATTGATTAGGTTGCATAAGTTGAAACAGTATAAACTGGTTGATAACATAAATAAAATATGAAAAATGTTGAAAAAAGTTGGAAGAGAATGAGAGATTGAAAAGCTTAAAAAAAGTTGAAAGCAATTGAAAATTTAAAAAAAAATGAAACAGGTTGAAAAGTCAAGTTGAAAAATCTTGATAAATTCAATTAAGTTGAAAAAGGTTAAAAAAGTCGAAAGAAAAATGTTCAACATGGGAGGTGCCACTCCCGCTGATGCAATCCCGTCAAAATCAATTTAATTTCATAGCATATAGTATGCGACATCTCATGATAGAATTTCTTGTCTATTCTCTTTTGTGATTTTCATTTTACTTATGTGATAAGCGATAAACTCTTTAATTCGACCCTTTCGGTTTTCCCCTCTTGCCAACAAACAAGAAAAGTTTTCCAAAATAGTTTCTATGTGTAAACTTTAACTAAGAAATAAAACTTAAAATAACTGATAATAAACTAAAATACAAAAGTACAGAAAATTGTTCTTAATCAAGGAAGAAAAAATAAGGCACAAAGTGCTTCGAGCTTCAGGCTTATACTGAAAATCCAGCAACATGTAAAACTTTTGTTATTTCGGTAATGAAGCCTCATTTCTGAAAAGGTAATCTTAAGTTAGACATTCAGACTGCGCTAAATATTGTCCTGCTGCAGCGTTCATATGTACAAAATCATATTTAAATGCTGTATGGCATAAATAAAATTATCTAGCTGATAAAGCCAAAAATTATTTCAATTCGAAAATGTGAGTTTAAAAAACATCTAATAAAATCAGTTTAGCACTGTATGAAACGGTAGATCAAGGGGAAAGATTGGAGTCATGATTAATTCAGATTAAGAATTAAGTCTTATCATTGGATCTATACTAAAATCACAATTTTCTTAAAAATTTCGAATTTGCTTGAAACTTCAGTTTTTAAGATTTTTTTTAAGCTTTTTGTGTTATTTTTTATGGTTATTTTGACTCTGATTGAAGTGTGGTTTTAATTACTTAGTTTATATCACACCTGACTTTTGAGATAAATCTGGTCAAATCTGTCTAAGATACTGAATTTTGCTATTATCGTTTACATGACACCAACTGCTTTAGAGCATTTCACAAAAATGTAGTGATACAATTTATTTAAAATTCAATTTTTATTTTTCCTTTGCAGTTTTTGTTGTTCTAAGAATTATTACCATTAATAAGTATAGTTGGTATTAGTGCTGTTTTTGTATGTATTTGGTACTGTGTCCTTATTGTTTTTAATATATTTGGCTGTAACATTATTTCGGTACCCGGTCATAACCCCATTGGTTTTTGTCCCCAAAAAAATGTTTGGCTTTATGTCCGCTTTTTTTCAGTCATAATCCCTGTTTCTTTTTTGGGCTAATCACAACGTCAAATCCAAAACCCTCCCGAAATAAAATCCTGGATACAGCCTTGCATACCGCTAACTATAGAGGCTGTCCTGTATATCAAAGCCTTAAACAGAAGGTAGCTCTACTAAAAACTAGGCTGCCCGCAACCATACGAAAAATGTATTTACCTTTGCCGCCTTTGCCCCCAAGCAGTCCTCTGCCAACTCTTTTACACCAGCTACTTTTTGTGTAAGTATTGTAAAATCAGGTACGCAAATGCAACAGCAATCACCCCCAAAACCAAGCAATAACCTTGAGCAAATGATTTCTAAGTTTACTCAAAACCGATCACATTTCATGATAGCCATGCAAAAATCTTTAGATCGTATCGTTGATATGTAAGCCCAATTAATGACTGCTCTTCTAGCCAAGTTATAGATCTTATAAAGATTTGCGCATGGATTGAAAACAGCGTAAGCCACTATTAGCTAAAGATTTCAAACTTCTTGTCCCGGGAAGATGTAGATTTAATGCTTCTATCCGAAACCCAATTAACAAATAAATATAATTTCATTATTCCTGGCTATATATTCCATAAAACCAATCACCATGACGGCAAAACACATGGCGGAATTGGTATACTAATTCGAAGAAGGCTTAAACATTCTTACTTAGGGGCATATGCCAAGAGTTATCTACAAACCACTTAAATTAGTTTGCAAAGTAATAACAAAGACCTCTCTTTATCGACAGTTTACTGTTCTCCCCGATTTGTTGTATCAGAGGCGCAGTTTTTGGACTATTTCAAAACTTTAGGTGATAAATTTGTAGCAGGCGGTGACTATAATGTGAAACACACCTTCTGGGGCTCTCACATTAATAATCATAAGGTAATCAGCTTTATAAAGCCATTATTAACAGAAATAGCAATCTGGATGTTGCTTTTCCCGGAAAACCTACATACTGGCCAGCAGACCGCAAGAAAGTTCCTGACCTTATCGATTTTGCCATCACTAAAGGTATTTGCAGAGATTTAATTTCAGTCAGTACAAGTTTCGATTTATCATCTGATCACTCCCATGTTGTCATGCAAATATTTGAAAAACCCAAGCACAGAGGGGTTCCGCATACCCTTACAACTCCTAATACAAACTGGATTAAATACAAAAAATACATAAGCACAAATTATACAATAGGATGTAAAGAGCATGTTGATGATGCTGATGGGGTTATAAATTCCATTTTAGTTACAGCAGCAAAAAGCCCCACACCTTAAAATTGAATGAGTAGGAGAAATGATAGATTTTTAACTAATGGTGAAATTGAAAAATTAGTTTCGGGTAAGAGAAGGCTTGGACGGGAATGGCAGAGGTATAGGTCTCCAGCATCAAAAATTAAACTTAAGGAAGCTGAAAATCCTTTCTCCAAACAAAACTAATAAATCGTCTCTTTGGAAGTCTAGCCGCGTATTTAAAAAACCAATTGAAACCAAGCCTCCACCAAGGGATAAAAATGGCGATTGGGCACGAAAGATAAGGAAAGAGCATATGTTTTTGCTCAACATCTAAGACTAATATTTCAACCAAATTGTGCCTCAAATATTATTGATCTTCCTCCGCAAATAAGTAACACCCAAAATATAAATATGCATATTACCCCAAATGAGGTAACCACCGTCATAAATATTAAACTTATTAAAAAATGCAGAAAAATTTACCCCAAACAGCTATTGCCTTCATTACCAGGTTCTTTAACGCAATAATTAATTTTGGCCATTATCCTGGTGAGTGGAAAAAGTCTATAAATAAAATGATCTCGGAGCCCTGCAAAGATTCCTCTTAACCATTTTCATACAGACCTGCCTTTCAGAACTGTTTGAAAAAGTGTCCTTGGAAAAACTTAGGTCATACCTTCAAGATTGTTATCTTATTCCTCCACATCAATTTGGCCTTAGAGAAAAACATGGAACCATTGAGCAAGTGAATAGATTAACAGACGAACTTAGAATTGCGTTTGAACAAAGATAATACTGTTCCGCCGTATTTCTCGATGTTAAACAAGCTTTTGACAAAGTATGACATGAAGGTCCAATTTACAAAATCAGCTTCTACCTCAAAATGTCCATGCAGTCCTGGAGTCATACTTGGCAAACAGGTGCTATAATGTTAAATATCAAAGTTTTAATACATCTGACTTTTCGATTGGCGCTGAAGTTCCTCAGGGTAGTGTTCTTGGTCCGTTTTTATACATTTTATTCACCTCTGATATTCCGACAAATGACCAGCTACTCACCTCCTTATTTGCAGACGATACAGCAATTTTAAGTCGTCACAAAAGTGCTGTGATTACCACCAACCAGCTTTTAATCATCTAGTTCATATTGAAAATTGGCTATCAAAATGGCGTATCATGGTGAAGGATCAAAAATGCCAACATTTCATATTTAAATTAAATAGAAACCAAACTTCAACCTTAACATTAAATGATATTCGAGTTCCTGAAGCAAATGATGTAACTTATCTTGGGATTCACTTAGTTAAACGCTTAACTTGGCGTAAGCAACTCGAAGCCAAAAAAACGCAAATCAAACTCAAAGCTGCTAGCTTGCAGTTGTTAATTAACAGACACTCTCCTCTAAAATTGGAATATAAAGTTCTACTATATAATAGTGTCTTCAAGTTTATCTGGACCTTTGGCTTCAAGCAAAGATACTAAGGAAAGTAACAGGAGCTCCTTGGTTCATTAAAAACGAGCGTATCCATAATTATCTCTATATACCCATGGTAAAGACAGAATTTGAAAGACTGAGAGGAAATAATCTCCGAGAACTGCGAAATCACTTCAATCCATTGGCTACGTCACTTGGACTTCAGCACAATCGCGTTTTTAAAGATCTGACCAGCTACTACAAATGTGTCCTCCACGTTTATTGGCATCGATCGTGAAACTCCTATTTGATCATGTGCATACGCAACGATCCGGGATCTAGCTCATTTCGACTACCACTTTAAAGATATCTTCGTTGTACTAGCTCTTCCCAACATGGTAGACCGAGACCTAGTTCGTCTCTGCTACCAAGTCAGAATCATATCCAGATACAAGTTGGCTCTATAATGGTGGACAGGGACCTAGCCCGTCTCTGCTACCACGACAACTCAGACTGAAAATTAATCAGGGGATATGTTGTAGTCAACAGCTGCAACTATAGATGGGTGTCCAAAAACATATCGCTGCGACATCGCTTCAACGGGTTATCCCATTCGCACCTATTGCAATTGCAGAAATGAACAGAAGATATCCTTAGTTATATTTATTTTCAGACTAGCTAAAGTTTTTGTGTCCCGCATAGCTTTGAATTACTTATTATAAGACATATACCAATTTGTATGAAATTTATAGTTTGTAATAGTTGTTAATTGGAAACAAGAGTTTATAACTTATTGTTAGTCTTTACAACTTAAAGAGGTACAATAAATACGAGAAGAGTTTGAAAAAAAAAAAAAAAAATTCAAAAAAAATGTTAATGGTAAATTTCTCAAAACTTAATTTGATACATGACTTTTTTATTTTAATATTTTATAGAAATAAAAACGTACGATAATCAGCTCAAAACAGATAAGCTTTTAACGTTTAGCATTTTCAGGACATTAGGTTGAAAGTTAAAAACACATGAATGTTCTTTTTTATTTGGAATAAAAAGGAAATAAAAATTGTAAACAAGTAAAATATTTCAGAACTCTAACCAGCAAAGTAAAAATTGGGGAAAACTATATATAATTCAACATGACGTATGCGAAACATTTAACTATGTTAACAGCAAAAGTCACTCATACGCCCAGTAAACCTTTCAGTTTACAATATCATTGACAAATTGATTTCTACTATGATTTTTATTCAATTCCTAAGCTTTCCACAAAGTGATAATCTCTGGTACAGCACACATACACACACCCAAAGACTTAACAAACGAGCAATACAAACGACACACTGTAACATTTTGACCTGTATGATGATGATGATGCAGCTGCCTGTGCTGTAACGAAGGAGTTACTTTGATGTGGGAATACTAAGAAACAAGTGGATAATAAGCCAAGGTGTAATAAAAGTGTAAGCACACAAAGACGTTTATCGTCATTGCAAATTAATGGATAGCATACAACCACACCCACACATACATACATACACATTTAAGACATTAACTGACACAACTAAGTTTCAGCTTAAATTTGTTGCTTCAATTGATATGACTGGACAAAAATACCAAAAAAAAAGAAAAAGAGTTTCAATGTTTTGTTTTGTTTTTGTTGTTTTCACTTGATTTTATTGTTTTATTTGTTGCTGCTGTACACATGCTTAGAGTTCAGGTAATCGCATAGATGTTGTCGTGTGTGTGCATAATATCCCATAATTTTGTTGGAACAAATCTGGAACATTCCGGTAAAATGGGTTGGTATAAAAAACGTTGGTACAAATAATAAATTTCTTTAAAGCAAATAAATGTACATTCTTATAGTGCTAAAACATTTATGTGTTAATTATACATTTTTTGAAAAAAATAACGCTTTTTAAAAAAATAGATCAAAATTTTACAAAAATCGTCATATCTCGAAAGCTACACAATAAATTTGTAATATTTATGTTAATTTTATGCCTTTTTTAATTATTATATGATAATAAAATTTAGAAAATCTATTCAGAAGTTTCTAATTTATACCGCTTTTCATTAAAGCTATATATGCAACTTCCGAAACTACCGACCGACACTTTTTGATTATATATTCTTTCTTCAAATTAAGTGAGGAAAAGTAGGTTTATAAAAGAAAAAAGGATTTGTACTTAAGTAAAATTAAGTCAGCAAAACTAACATGCATAAGCTATGCAAAAGTTCGTGCAATTTTTTATGCCTCTGGTGAATGTTTTCCTTGCTAATGCTCAGATCTTCTAAATTATAACGCAAAGTGTCAGCATTTTGCGCTACTGTCACCTATTCATACCAATTAAGTTTTCATCTTTATGTGAACGTTAGTCGGTTGCTATTTCTTACTTCTTGCTTCTGTGTTGTTTAATCTGTTGTAGTTATTGTAGTGTCTTTGACTTATACAGGGTGTTTTTTTTAGAGGTATAGAGCTTCGAATTGAAATAAAACACAAGAAAATCGTTTTAATGTCCATCAATTTGGCTTTATTGGAAGGATAATTTTATGCCAATAATGTTTAAATATGATTTCGGGCATGTGGCCGCCGCGGCTGACTCGAATAAAGCCAATTCTACAGGTCCAATTTTGAACCACTTTTTCGAGCATATGGGGCCGTATGTCGGCAATAACGCCACGAATGTTGGCTTCCAAGTCCCCTAACGTTTCTGATTTGTTGGCGTAGACGAGCGACTTCACATATCCCCAAAGAAAATAATCCAATGGTGTCAAATCACACGATCTTGGTGGCCAATTGACAGGTCCATTCCGCGAAATTATGCGCTCATCGAATGTTTCCTTCAATAAATTGATTGTGACGTGCGCTGTGTGGCATGTAGCGCTGTCTTGTTGGAACCACAACTCATCCACATTCATGCCATCCAATTCGGGAACAAAATAGTCGGTTATCATGGCTCTATACCGGTCTCCATTAACGGTAACTGACTCTCCAGCATTATTTCGGAAGAAGTATGGCCCAATGACTCCACCAGCCCATAGAGCACACCAAACAGTCAGTTTTTGTGGATGTAATGGCGTCTCAAGGGTCTCATGTGGATTCTCTTCACTCCAAATGCGGCAATTTTGCTTGTTGACGTAGCCATTGAACCAAAAATGAGCCTCATCACTGAACAAAATTTTGCGATGAAAATCAGCATCGAGATCAATCTCATTTTCGGCCCATACACCAAAATCACGACGCATTGCATGGTCTCGCGGCTTTAATTCTTGCACAAGCTGGATCTTGTAAGGTCGCAAGCCAAGATCTTTGCGCAAAATCTTCCATAAAGTTGATGGACGAAGCTCCAATTGCTGTGCACGGTGGCGAATCGATTCATTCGGGTCCTCTTCAACATTTTGCTCTACAGCGGCAATTGTTTCTTCGGTGCGCACTGTTCGACGTCTCTGCGGATGCGTATTATCACATAGAGTAAACGTAGTGCGAAAACGACCCATGGTTAACCGAATTAATTGCTCTGATGGACGATTATGTCGACCATAAAATGGACGGAGCTTGCGGTAAACTTCGCGAACTGAACCATTATTTTCGAAATAAATTTGCACGATTTGCAAGCGTTGTTCTTTTGTCAACCTGTTCATGATGAAATGGCAAACCAACCTGAACATAAATGACATTAGAGTTGCCAGATTTGACCATAAAATGCCAGTTTTATCTCTATTCGAAAAACAAACCTCTAAAAAAAACACCCAGTACTTCTTGTAGTTTGCTTGTTGCAGTTGTTTGTGTTTGCCCACTATTGTCACATGCAAACATTTAAGGATGCTTAACCTGTAGATGGTGTACGCCAACTAAGATTTGAGGTAATAAAAATGCAAAAAAATTAAAACATTTAATATTATTTCAGTGGTGTTTGTGCGTGTCTGTGTGCAAAAGTTCAAGAGCAGCACCAAATGTCAAACGTGAGTTAAGGGTGCTGGTACAACAGCAAAAAATGACACCAACATCAGTTAAAGCAAAAAAAAAAAGGACAATATTGGTCTGACATGTATTTCATTATTTATTACAATAAAACGATATAGCTATTGCTTTTGTTTTGGTGATTGTATACTTAATATTGTAAAATTCCATTCAATTAGTAAAGTTATTTGAATGATAGCGTTAACAGAAAAAAAGTGACAAAATTGTGGTAGTAATTCATACTGGAAATACACGAAAAGTTGAACGAAAATAGAGGGGAACTGAAAACAGTTTTTTATTAATATTTTAATATATACTCAAGGACTTAACAAAAACGTTATTTTTTTACAAATCACAGCGACATAGTATATGACATGCTTTGAAGTGGAGAAGCCTTATAACTTATGATTTTCAAAATGTTTATGTTAAGAACATAAACATAATTGTTATGTTCAAATAATCGTTCCTTGTAGTTTATTTAATTTAAAAATACAAAAACATTGTTTTTTGATTCTACCCAAGTTTGAATATACTTTGCAAGTTATTGGCTAATACAGCGCATTTCTAGCAAAAATCATTGCTGCTTTGCTTTTCTTCCTACTAGGAATCGATCAGGAGTGCACTGTCATATAGCTTATAAAGCACTTTTGGGAATCAGAATTTAGAATTTCACATATCTTTACTGAAATATGCAAAAAATGCTAAAAAATAACGCCATTGCTATGCCACAAACTGTCTCTTTTTTTCAAAAGAATTAAAGCGCTATTTTTTCCATTCCAAGCAATAAAGGCTTGGTATTATTATGATTCTGTTTGTTAAATATATAATTATGTTTAACAAGTATTTGCGTTTCTGATATTAATTGGCATTGAACGAATTTACTGCTTCTCTTTTATTTTCTTGAAAAATATGAGAATGTTTTAATATAATAAAATAATATCAATTACATAAGTTTCAAGCAAAAACATTCTTCCAGAACTACAAACTGTGTGCGAATAAAAATTTTTCGACTAATTTCTTCTGAAACCCTTAGACAAATAATTCGCCTGAGAGTTTCTTTATATTTATAAGTTTTTAAACAATAAGAAAAATACAAACTATATTAAAAATTTGTTAAAATGCATATTTTCCCTTTTGCAATAATCCCACATTTTCTAAAGTGTTAAAACAAGTGGTTTCCATGGCAATTTATATTATCAGTTTTAATACTTAGTAATAGTTCATTTTGCAAAATTTTTCTCATGCATTGAAATATTATTAGTGTTGAGCATTTCTGATAGTTCGAATAAATTTTCAATTCGAATAATTTTTGCAAAACACTCATGTAATGGCGTCTTCAGAGTTCGATAAGTGAATTGCATGGAAGCATCAAAAGCTAAAATTTAACCAAAAAATATAAATTAAACAGCAAGAGCGCTGCATTTTTTTTTTTGAGTTCAATTGGCTCAAATATTTTAAAAAATAGCTAATAAATTGCAGAAAAATAAGCTTTACTACATTGGTATTTTTCAAAAATAATTTTGAATTTAAAAGCTGATTAATACCCAAGAACTAGCATAACGAGTTAGCGCTCTTGGTACCACGCATCAGTATAAAAAAAAAATGTGTGTGTATTTTTTTAGCAATAATTTGAAGTATGCATGCAAAATAAAAGCTATAAAATAAAGTCGTTGTTTTTACTGTAGATTAACTGTAAATGCGATTTAATAAGAGCCATGCATCTATGCTATGTGGTTTGTGATTTCTTTCAGCTATAAATGCCAAATTAAAATAATAAATATAGTTGCTTTTGTTTAGCTGTAATCTTTTCTTTAAAGTATAGCTCATAGCTAAAGAAAATAACAACGAAGTTTTGCTAGTTCTCAACATCTATTTTGGCTATATAAGCGCTTCTAAAGCATGTGAAGAAAATATTTTGAAGACTGCTAATATTAAGCTAGACACAAGCTGTAAAAATGTGTTTAAGGAATAAAAATTTTCTTTTAAATAAAACTTCAAAAAAAGCTAATAAATGAGTTGTCAATTGCATTAAAAGGTTTTTATTTACAACTTACTCCTAGCAATTATTGCACAGTAGTAGTACTTTTATGCTACCTGGGTAGCGATAAAAACAAAAAAAAAAAATATAAATTTATACTCGTAACCACAACTTTATGACAAAAATAAAAACAATGGCTCATTCTGTTTAAGTATTTCTCTTCCGGTTCATGTGCAATTTACGCTTCATGCAAATTCGGTTTCGTCGAATACGAAACACAAGGCTTAGCCTTTTAATTGTACTGTCGTTAAACACAAAAAAATCAAGGAAGCTCAAGTATTTAATAAGTGAATGGATGCACTTAAAATTTTTATTGCTCACAAGACACTTTGAAATTAAAATAAATGTTTGAAATAAGATAATTAATTTATTTTCTATTTCAAACTCTTAACTAATGCTAGCATATTAATTAAACCTTTTTTACAAAGCAGTCTCAATTAACCCTTAGTGGCACCATGGAGTCGTAAATGACCCCACTGAAATTTTTAAATCATTTTTCGAACTAATAAATACTGAAGCTTAGCCTCATTTAGGACACATATTTTTTGAAAAATATCCCTAATAATCATTGAATTTCGCAAAGTAGAGTCATCTGAACACTCGTTCAGAGTTTCGAAGCCTGGAATTGAAAATTTGCTTTTTTATAACGTGGCATCGTGAAAGACCCCAATGTGCCGGATTGATATAAAATTGAAGAGGTGCTGCAAGATATTAAAAGAAATATTATGTTAATTTGACCAAAAAATATTGTAAAAATCTGTATTCCTTCCTGCTTTTCACATGGAAAACAAATATTAAAATAATGCCCAGAACAAACAAAAAAGCTCGATTTTTTTGATAAAAATTTCATATGTTACAAAGTTAAAAATATCGCAACTTGAATAATTTTATTCAATTTTCATGAAATTCATCAAATTTCTTAAGTGTAATGTACTTTTACGTAACTCTGACCATTCTTCATCCATTACGAAAGTCATATATGACTGTCTCAATCAACTGAACTTATGCAGACGATGGCAGTAGTAAAGACCCTGTCAAAAATTATCAAGTTCTGCAGCGAAATGCATGAAAATTTGCGGTGCTAATATTTGGTCTGTAATCTTCCAAAAGTGCACTCAATTTTGTCAAGATGATGCGCTGCCTTGTGATTATTTTTATACTCATGCTGCAACTATAAGCGCGTGAGACTAGAATAAATACGGAAGGCACAGTCCTTAAAAAACGTTTTCCAATAGAGGTGGTATGCTCCCAATTCGACAATGTAGCTATATATAAATTTCCAAAATCTTTTGTTACTGTCAGTTGCATTCGATAAGTTGAAAAATCGTTGTTTTTTCTTTCAACTTACTGATAACTTTTTCTATGGTCGTCAAAATCGGCCTAGTGTCCTCACTATTCGTCGAAATTTTAAAAGCTTTTAAAATTATCTTACGTTGCACAATTTTTTCGCTCAAAGAAACGAAGGTATTGCTGCTGTTCAGCCATATGCTGACAAAGGCCCTACACTATCTATTCCAAGTCGTTCTTAACAGCTTCGACTATCTGCAGCAATAGATTCTAATGAAATTTTCACTCGTCGACTGGTAATCAGCTTACAAAAAACTTTTTAATAATAAGTTAAACCCATCGCAGTCCCTCCTATATATACATCTAAGAATTTCGGGTCTCTGAGTCCAATTTTTAAAAGTCGTTTTTATTTTGGAAGTTATTTTTTTAATATATTAATGCGCACAACATGAGATTCAAAGTTCAAACCTAGACAGAAATGCAAACGTTGATGTCAACAGATCGTATGATTAACATATAAATTCTCAATAATTAAATGTTACTCATACGCAATGGTGAACCTAGTCAACTGTCAGAAATTCAGTAAATTAAATGAAACTTTTTCACCTAAAAAGCTACAATTCTTAAAATAAAAATAAAATCGAATTTAATGGGAAATTGAAAAAATAAAAGAAATGAAGAAACAATGAGAAAACTTAATTGAAATTGCAATTTGCATTAATGGCGACTATCAGATATATTTACGTTTATTTACAACAAATGCAGTAAAGCGGTACAAAAAAAACAACTAATACTTTAAGCAGTACCCACCACGGCCGCATTTAAGGTACTTCTAAAAAGGCCTGAAATCACCGTGGTTGATTTAAGAGTACGTCTAATTTTTCATTTAATTTACATTTTTTGAATGAGAATTTTTAAGTTTTCTATTGTAATAACACTTCATCACGTGTTGACTTGTTTTTTAATATTTAAAAATGTTGCTTAGAATTCTCTTTCGAGCACTATGTTCGGTGAGGAGATATAGCTATTTTAAGTTGCATATTAACTTTTTCTTAATTTGAGGAATGAGAATTTTTGAAAATTTGTTGTCATTTAGTACATAATTTACATAACCATAAAGATGTATAACAGCTCCAAAAAGAGTCTTGAAGGTTTTGATTATATTATATTGGTTGAAACATTTCAATATAATTGTTTTGAGTGAAAAGCACAAGAATATCAAAAGACGCCGCAGAAGTTAAAAAATAATTTCTAATGGTATGTCGCAGTGTCATTCAAATTTTGAGAATAATGGAAAGGCCGTGATAGAGTGTTCAACAGTTGTAAGCAGCAAAATTTAGATTTTTATTGAGTTCTCTAAACTCATCTGTATTCGTAAGCAGCAGCACAAAGAATACCGGATGAATAAAAAATTCATGAGAAGAATATGTATAAGAGAGAAAAGAAAAGTATGGCAAGTATTCTGCAAACATTTTTATGGATTCAATCAAAGTCGTAATTATGCAAAATCAATGCACAGCTGATAGTATTGTGAAAAATGCTGTGATATGTTGTTGTATCTTGTTTAGGTTTTTCTGCTTGTGTTTTTATTTACCTTGTGAACAAAAAAAATGCTTTGAAAGTAATACAAGTAAGTATGTTTAGTATGTATGTAGTATGTTTAGCTGCATAGTTTCTGGTATTTTTCGATCTTGTCAACGAGTAGGATGGCAAAAGCTTAGCTACTTTTGGTAAACGACTGTAAAATAAGATTAACCAACCGCAATTGGCTACAGAAGACCATCTTTCTAGCTCATTTTCTGGTGCATGATTTTGTGTATTGTCCAGAATAAGCAATGCAGTGCTTTGGACTTAAAATTTTCTACAAATGTCCCTACTGAATATGCTCATTTTCATATCTTTGACTTTTCTCACTTAAAGATAAAAATTTCACTTGGCCCTTAGTCGTTGGCATGTTGCTCTGAAAAACTCACGTCGTAATAAAATGATCATAGCTGAAGTAATCGGAGAATCTCCAAGTTTGCATAAATTGAAAGTGTCATATTTATACCCTACACCGAGGGTATATTCACTTTGTCTCTCTGTTTGTAACACATAAAAGGTGGCGTGGCAGGTATGGAAAAATATATAAATTCTTGATCAGCGTCACCACTTGAGTCGATTTAGCGATGTCCGTCTGTCTGTCTGTCTGTCTGTCTGTCCGTCTGTTGAAATCAGGCTTACGGGAAAATCAAGAAAGCTAATTGAATGAAACTTTCACACACGGGTCACATCTTCATGCACGCATCTTGCTATTGAAAATGGACGAAAACGGGTTTTGGACACGCCTGCCGCCCATACTCTATGTATATATACACTGGTCAATTTTGAAAAAAGTTTCAGCGGTTTTTATGAAACTTGGTGATTTGGTGCACATGTGGATTAAGCTGGGCTTCAAGTTTCCAAAGAATCGTACAGGGGCGTGGCACAGACCTTAATTTTATCATTTATACTATCATATCTTGTAAGCCGTTCAAGACATTACGATGAAAATTGATAAACTGATACATATCAAATATGTCTTGAATTGTGATAAAACTGGGCGGAATAGAAAAAAAAGGCGTGGCATTTTTTAACTGTTAAAAATTTTGATTCCGTATATCTCAAAATTCGCACAAGCGATGTTCATAAAAATTTTGGAGACGATGTCGCTGAAAGCAGTCATCAATACAAGCTCAGCCACTTTACTGAAAAAACTCGTTGAAGGGCGTGGCACCGCCCACAATATTTATAAACGTCATATTAAGAGAACTAACAACGTAATCGTTATGAAATTCAATGAGGTAGATACGCTTGCTATAAGGTCTCTCATTAAAAAAATTTGGTCCAATAGTAGCTGTGGGCATGGCACCTCCCATATAAGCAAAAAACGTTTATTGTTATAGATAGTGTGCTATGAGAGTAATCTTCATAAAATTTTGTGGTTAGATGTCAGTTACTATAAGCTTTAAAAATAAATAAACTTTGACGGTATTGCATTAGTGGGTATGGCACCTCCCATATAAACATAAATTTGTAAGCGCTGTTTTAAGTGAATTATTGCAGCAATTGCTATGAAATTTAATGAAAGTGGTTCAGTTGCTATAGAGTATATCTGAATCAAAAGTGGCTGAAATATCACCAGTGAGCGTGGCACCTCCCATACAAATAACATACGGTAAGTGGCATATTTATCGAAATATGTGAGCAGTCATACTAAAATTTGGAGTTAGGGGTTTGCTTATGGAGAGCTACTTCTGGATCAAAACCGGGTTGGATTGTACCAGTGGGTGTGTCACCGCCCTAAATTTTAAAATTAACTGCGGCATATATCGTAAACTATAAAAGCTATTTTGATAAAATTTAATATGAGGATGTCGATCACGAATATAATTTATTAAACCAAAAGCAGGCGGAATTGGAGAAGTAGGCGTGGCATATTTCAAATTTTTCATTTCTGTTCGATTTTTTGCAACATTTTCCATATTCTTTTGACTTTTTGATCCCTTTAACTTTTTCCAATATATCCTATATGTATTTGTTCGACTTTTTCAACCTCTTTCAACTTTCTTCATAAGCTTCTTATTTTTTCGAATTTTTGATCAGTTTTGAATTGTTTCAAATTTTTTCAACCTTTTTCAACTTTTATAGAGTTTTTCAACCTTTCTCAAATTCTTTCAACATTTAGCATATATTTTCGACTTTTTCAACATTTTCCAACCTCTGTCAACCTTTCTAACATTTCACATTTTTTCGACTTACTCAACCTCATCAACGACTTTTTAACATTTATTTAATAGGTACTTTCAGTGCAGTGTAGGGTATGTGAGTTTCGGCCTGGCCGAAGTAACACCTTAACTTGTTTTTTTCTTAGAAACATAAAATAAGTGACACATCTTGCAGAGGACAAAGAAAAAAGATGTATTTAGAAAAATGTTCAACAATAAAAATTTCACTCGTTTATCTTTTGAATAACTCTAATGGCGAAGAAGTTTCGAGGATTTATCATCTTTAGTAGTTCGGCTTTACTTCAATTGGATTCTCTATAACTTTTGTTGAAAATTTTTTATGCATGTGTCATAGTTTTTGAGTTACAGCGCTTTTAGAATTAAAAAAAAAAATATTTTATTATATTAAATATTTCAGAAATGGGTTTTCGTAAGGTTGAGAAAATTCAGAGCAATGAAACTTTACATAAGTGTCCAGAAGTGCATAAGGCATAGGCAGTGCTGGATTTATAGTAAGGCACACAAGGCACAGGCCTAGGGCATCAGCGCGGAAGGTGCACCAGATATTGAAAGTTTGACATAAAATTATATGAAAAGTTTAATGTCATCTACTACGTGAAATCGATTTTGACGATATTATATTATGTTGCTATAAAAAAGTCAAGGAAACAGTATTTCGGCCAATAAAGTATTCATTAAAAATTGTAACTATTATATATATAAATAAATAAATAAATAAAATAAATTAATAAAGAAATATTAAATAAAAAACTGTGGCACCATTTTCTTTAAAAACCCAGGGCACCAAAAATTCAAATCCGGCCCTAAGCATAGGCACAAAATTATTAAATTCTTACACGGTAGATTAAAATCTGACATGATCTATATTCTTTGCTAAGTTCGACTTAGAAATATTATTTTTCATGGGTTTTTCAATGCCTAATCTAAATTTATTCGTAGAAATTCTCAAACATAACGATTTCGAAATGTTAAGTTCCGATAATTTCAATTTTCTGCAATTGTGGGTTCAAAAAATAATAAAAACCTTAAATAATAATGTAGTTCTGCGAGCAATTATTCTAATGGGTTTTTTTTTCAGGAAAAAATCTGTGAATGCAGTTTTGATGACCTCCCAGTGTTATATAAAATCTACAACTATACTGCGTTTAGAAGTAAAATTTGATTTTCACAGACTGTGCAATCATTTGTATTTTAACTTAGGCGCTTAATTTGGTCATGTCATATCACCATATTAAGGTTTCAATGACATTTGCTCTTTTTATAGCCATACATTGAACTTTTCCCATACATGAGATAATTATGTTAAATTTCAGCTGATTTGACCGATTACTTTTCTCAAACAAAATGTGTGGTGTCTATTATTCTAATATTTATTTTTTGCATATTTTGTTTATAATTTCTTTATTGTTGCAAATTTGCTAAGTTATTCATAGCTTTTGCAAGTCATTTTTAATTTTGTATATAACTAAGAATTTATCTTTAAGAAGACTCCCACTTTGGTGGTGGACATGATATCAAAAAATCAGGGAATATCAATTATTAACGCAACAACATAAAATGGAATATTAAAATTTTAACGCTCAAGGAACCCGCAAATAAAGAAGAAGAAAATGTTTGATTTTATGCTCGAGGTAGTTTAGATTCACTTTGTGGCCTTTGCTGTTTTTTGTAAGCGTACGCTTGCGGAAAACAAAATTTGTATTTGAAGAGTTATAAATTAAATTAAAATGAATATCCTTTGTTTACCAACAGCAGCACTGGTTGAGCAAAGGATATTTTTATGCGTAAACATGATTTTTGCGATTGACTTGCAATTTGATTGACACATATTCTACACAATTGGAAATCGATTATGGAAAGCATTTAATATATATGCATTAAGCAATGAAACTGTGGATAAACTTGCTAGATAAGGCTCTTAATCTGACGCAATTTCTGAACCTTATTTTATGATACCACTAGCCTTACTTAGAGCCACAATTGACTCAAAATGTATAAATTGGGCTAATATGAGATGGTCTAACATAACAACATGTTGTACGTTAATAGCAATCTGGCCTTATTATGATGCTAATAGACGCGAAAATTGGTCTCATTAGACAAACAAACCCTGAGCATCTTTGTCGGTGTCATTACATGACACTATTTTATGGGCAAACATGCCTCAAGACTAGGGCTCTCTGATGTAGGGGATCTTTGTAGAAGCTCTGAAGATCCTGACGTCGAAGATTCAGTCTTTCATTATCTTTGTGAATGCTGTGAAAGCGCTGAAAAATCGGCGTTTTAAGGTATTCGAATGCCACTTCTTCGACTTTCTTGAAGACATCGCACAAAACTGTCTAAAATCCATTTTAAGGTTTATAAAAATTTCGAAATGGATTGAATAGATTGAAAACGAAGTTATAAATAGGGTATGCAATGGGTCCAATTGCGCCCTAAGCTATGCTTAGCTAACCTAACTTATGCCCTACATTAAGGCTACATAAACTTTTTCAATCTTTCAAACATAGTAGGTATAAAACTCCAAAAGTCATCCACATATATATAGTTAAAATCATTTATACTTAGAAATCGTGGTCATATCTTGATAAGCTAAGTTGAGCCCAGCAAGTCGCATCTACAAAATTAAACCTGAATGTAGTAGTTATACAATAAATCTATCTGCCTATCTATCTATATATATCTATTTGTCTGTCTATCTATCTATCTATCTATCTATCTATCTATCTATCTATCTATCTTTCTATCTATCTATCTATAAAAAAAATGTAGCAAGCCATATATCTATATATCATGAGTAGAAAATAATGTAAAACCTTAATTGTTATTGAAGCAGCAGCAGAAAATATGTCAAGAGAAAATGTTAAGCTCAAAATCTATGAGCTGCTACTTCATGTTTTCAGTGGATGTTTGAGTATGAGCTCAACAAACTACATCGTATATTATGAAATACAGTCAGACGATTATGTCTAACTTACGTCAGGTAACACATTAACCCGATAAATTGTCCTATCGAATTATGTTTAATTTAAAAAAAACATTTTTTTCTTACACCCGTTCTCATATGAAAGCTCTTGAGCATACGAACATTTTGACACCTTAAAAACGTTTTTCCGCTGCGCTCAATTTTGGGCAGACTACTGTGCCGGTTGACATGGAATGTCCCATTTTATTGCGCTTCAAATATCTGATTTTTATTAGGAATCACCATTATGGAAGTCTTGGAAGAAAATAGCATGCAAATTCGCGTTGCATTTTAAACAACCAAACTCAGTTTTACCGCGACCATTCGAATTTTTTATATTATTAGACTGCCGAGGGCGTTTTTTTTTTGGGACCATTGGATGCTAAAGGTTCATGTTCGGCCTGAAAGTTTTGTTGTTCATCTCTACCACCAAGACGATGTGCATTGTCGTCTTCGTAAAAATATTCGATTTCAAATTGACCAACAATTTCGCGAGGCATCTCGTTATCATTATCTGTACAATGTCGCCGAAGTCTTTGTTATCACTGAGATTATCGACGTTGTCTGGTGGAATAATAGTGATGTTAACGCTACTGCATTTTGTCCGTTATCCTCACCACCAGATTCATTATCACTCCAACTATTGATATATCCCTGTAGTTCAGAGGCAGTTAATGCTTTTTGTCTTCGAATCATACTTACGTACTCGTAATTATGGCATGGTGTAGGAATATGAACTGAGTTTTATGCCGCTGCAGTGATAAACCATAATCTAAGTTTTTTGTCGTGCTGTTTTTCTACGTTCAAGCTTTTTTCTATTCAAAATTTTAAAAAGCGAGGAATGTAAACATACCACCCGAACTTAATATAAACCCGTTTATTAATAGTATATTTTTGAGTTAATGAGCAAAACCTTTCGTTCGACCTCTTTGAACGTTAACTGGTGAAAATTTCCACAACGTAAATTTTTTACGAAGCATCATTCCTGAATTAATTTTTCCTCATAAGATCATTGTCATGATGTTCAAATATAAAACAGAAATGAAAGAGATATGAAGATTTGTTTAAATTTTTTAAATAACGTTCAAAACGATAATTAGTAAAATGGAAAGTCCTATCACCACTTCCTTTTATCGTCCATGATTTTTAGAGCCGGTTTCATAGCATTCAGTTTAACTCTATCCGGAATCTAAGCTGTCAGTTCGACATGAAGTTTTGCATAAAATATTTTTATAACTGAAAATCAATTTCAGCTGAATATTGCAAATCCGGCGTTCAACGCCAGCTCCCTTATTCGTCGTCATGGAGGGTTGAAACTTCGAGAAGGATGTTTTAGGGACACTAGTATTCCGTGCACAAAAAATTAGCCTCCTATCTCTACTCACAACCAATGTAGGGCGTGGTGCGTTTTCGCACTCGTCGGCGTCAGTGAGTACATTTTGACTAGTGGAAAGAGTGGTTATGAAATGTGTGGACTATGAAAGAAATGAATGGATCAAGTCAAAGTTTAGATTAGATTGATTTAAAAAATAGATAATAAAAGCATGTGGGAACATACTACTTCAGAGTTTTCGACGAAATATAGAAAAAAATTTATGAATATACACTAGGTATTACGTTATATCTAGTTCCCGACATGGTATGCCACTTTGCTCTTGGCACAACAGTAGATGGTGTGGAAAGCACAGTGGCAACAGAGGAAGCATTTCGTCTTCTTTTCACTGTTAAGGCCAATATTAGCCACTCCCAATTGTCTTTGAGAGGGTGTGTCTTGAGTTTTGGGACCACGATGATGTGCCACTACCTCACTTTGCCCCAAGGAGTCAGTCACTATGTTGCGGAATTCGAATTGGCCTATCTGCCTGAATTCCTTTTTGGAGCTATCCCTGTTAGCCATTGCGTTTTTGCGCTGGTAATTGTGGATGGAACTATGCAGCTTCCAAGCATTGACCATGACAGCATCGAGACTAATGGCCAATACTATTTTTAACCGCGAAGAGAAATCCGGTAATTGTTCATTGCATTGTCATTGGCACCTTTACCATTACTATCTAACGTTGCTTTCTTTCAGAACGCCACACGCGATATTTTGGTTCGACTTGCAGATAGTTGGACAACACACACACAGGGCTGCAATTAAATAAATAAACCAATCAATGTCGTTCCAACGAATTGGTGACCATAAATTTGTGGGACGGTGTCTAAGCAGGGGCAAGTGCGAGCACCCGTTGCTCCAAAGCAAATTGATAGGGTACATTCTCGTCATTGTCGGCGTCCGGGTACTCAACATAAATTTCTGTGGTACCACAAATCTCGGGCATACTTTCCAAGGTACCATCAGTTTCGGTAGGCCCAGCATCATCACAGAATATGTGGTCATCTGGAACATCTTTAATATCCGTCAAATAGTTCACAGCATCTGGCAGCGAAACAACTATAACAATAGCCAATACGTTCGACAATTGTCTTTGGTTTTTGCGGTTCGGTTTCCTCATCGTCAGACCACTCATTTTCAATTATGGCTTCAAATTCACGAATTAAAAAGCTTCCATTCTCGAAATCACACTCGAATACGTCGCCATAAATCTCCCCGAAAACACAAACATTCACAATCACAATCGTTAGTACAATTACAACCGACTGATGCGCAAATAACGAACAACGTACGCACGTGCAGTTGCAAAATTTTCCTTAGTAGAAATGTACTCTCTAGCGCCGAGGGGTGCGAAAACGCACAACATGTACCGGTGAAAAAACGGTAAGATGTAGAAATTTGAAATTATTATGAGATAAACATAGGCTCAAGGGCTACCGATCCTCATCATTACATATTCTCTATATACTTTTTTTCTGTGTGTTTTCTATGTTAAAATGGTTATTTTTTCACATTCCGGAAAAACTGCATATGACGATGCAGATATCATTAAGTAGATGACGTCATATGACTTGCTTGTCCAAGACGCATATGTAGTCCCATCCATATATTATCCACGTCAAAAGACCGCTAAGCAATATCAACCACCTAACATTTCCTATGAGGTTTCAATTGCATCCCTGTTTTTTGGTGCGTTTTCGCACCCGTCGGCGTTAATGGGTTAAAGCTTTATAATCATCCAACGAAAGTTAATGGAAAACGTTCTAACAAATTTTTATTTTGTACACTCTCCAGCTACGCATTTTCAAGATACATTCTTTTTAAATTCAACTAATGGTTTAATGCCCTTTCAACTAAACTGATCAACATAAGAGCAAATTAAAGCCAATTTTGCGAAACCTAACAGGTGTTCATCGTTCAAAAGTAAACAGCAACAAAGCAGCGAGCAGAAAGAAAAAGTAATTGCAGGGAAAACAAACTCTTTAAAAAAAAAATTACCAACCTGCGGGTACGCGACAACATTAAAAGCAAAAGTTAATTGAATGCAATGCAAAATTTCTCAAAAAATCCAAAAAAAAATTAAATTTTTTAGTAAATTGTTGCCAGGTTTTTCTTTTATTATTTTGTGTATCAATCCATTAACCCTGGGGAGCAAAACACGTGCAATCAAATGCTTTCAGTAACTGCGTTGATAGTGGTGGTGATGTTTGACGAAGGGCAACATGTGAACGTTGGGAAGACTTTATCACAGCAGGTTGCTGTCATTGCGAATCGTTGCAGTATATTTCCTGAAGGGAAAATATTGCTGTAAATTCAATTCTAATCTTTTAATCAAATAAAAAAATGGAGCAAAAGTGCTATCATTGATAAGTGAAATTTATCGATTAATGCGCGTGTCAACTTTATTTGAAGTTAAAATTTTCCACTAACAGGCAGCTGTCTGCATTGCTTAGAGTACTAGTCAGCCAGTCAGTTAGTCTTATAAGCGAAGTAGAGTGAACAAGCAGTTACTCACTGCAATCAATTTGTATTTAGTTTTATTAACGAAATCTCCCGATGATTTATTTATGTAATTTCTTTAGTTTTCCTTCTTTTTGAAGTGAAAACTTCTTATGGCACGTTGTGCGGCTGAGGAAAAAAGTATAAACTCGCGACACCGACCGTCATCGGGATTCCCCGTCATGAATGCTATAGTAAAATTTGAATGTTCTTTGAAGACTTGGGAAACGAACTCGATTTTGGAATTTTGTAGACTTGGGAAACGAACTCGATTTTGGAATTTTGAAGAATTGGGAAACGAGCTCGATTTTAGAATTTTGAAGACTTGGGAAACGAACTTGATTTTAGAATTCTGAAGACTTGGGAAACGAACTCGATATTAGAATTTTGAAGACTTGGAAAACGAACTCGATTTCAAAAAATTAAAAAAATGTTGCCTACTTTTAGGCGTTAGTAATAATTTACCCCTAAAATTATGCAACACTTTCTGACAAATTTCAAAATAGCGCCTAAAAGTAGGCAACGATTTTAAAAATTTCAGTTAATTTTGCTTACTTTTAGGCGATATTTTGAAATTTGTCAGAAAGTGTTGCATACTTTTAGGGGTAAATTATTACTAGCGCCTAAAAGTAGGCAACGTTTTTTGAAAGAAAAAAAAAATGGCCCATGAAAGAATGTCACTAGATGGCGTTTTAAGCAGTTTGAATATTCTAACAGCCTAACTCGGCAACGAATAAGCCGATTTTGATAAATTTGGTGTCATAGTGTCTGTAGGAAGAAGCAGATTTTTAAGTTAAGTTTTAGAAAAATTATGTTTAAGCTATTTAGTCACAGATCCAGGTACTTTCTTTACCTGATTTTTTCTTATACTTACATAATTCGCAATGATGTGTCTTACTGCAATCAGAATAAATTTTTGTTCTCAAACATTAGGAATACTTAGCTCAAATTTAATTATTCACAGTTGAGGCTACTGAGCCGCATATATCCAGCAATTTTTGAAGTGAAAACTTCTTATGGCACATTGTGCGGCTGAGGAAAAAAGTATAAACTCGCGACACCGACCGTCATCGGGATTCACACCTGACATCATCGCAGACACACTAACTGACACATTCCATTCTCATTCAACGATTGTTATGCTTACATGTTTGTTTCTTTCAAATTCCGCGTTGTTGCGTTGACAAATTGAGAATGAGAGCGAGAGTAAAATTTTAATACATCTTCCGTTTTTGTCTTCCATTGCATTGCCATATAAAAAGAAAACGCACACATACCAACTAACACACTGACTTGCCATTAAACAATTTGTTTTCACTTCTGTCGGCACTTCCGGAGTGCAACCCGCCGTTTTTTTGCAGGGGGATGTTTGATATTTAATTTCAGATTACGTCCAGCTGCGTTATTTGTGAATCAAAATAGGAAATTTTTCTACCACGCAGTATGCACTTTATATTGTTTAAAAACTCGAACTCAAGGATGACTTACATTAAATTCTCAAGTTTTTTATGTTTGTAAAATTTCAAAATTGGTTTCTTTGAACTCTGATCTTTCAAACTCATAATTTTTATGTTGATTTGGCTTTTAAGAGGCTTGCTTTTGTCGCTTACATCGTCCTTTTTAAAAAATATGGTTAAGTTTTAATTTTCACCTCTGACATTATAAGAACCACTTACTCTTAAAGTTTAAGTGCGACATAATGTTAACAAATGCAGAACACGCTAGTTTGCGCAATGTACATTGCACAAACCCTTTAGGGCTTTCGAAGTTTTTCGAAAAATAAAAAGACACTTTTTTAAAACTTTTTTTTTAAGCAGCATTTTAACTTAGACCAAAATGTTTTCTTTTATCATTAAAGTATAACTATTCAGAATTTATCTCTGAAGTTTTGATTCAAAAATATTATTCTAGCTACAATAGTTTACCAGGTAATGCGTTGTGGGGTGTAGACAAAATTTGCATCAAAATATCAATTTCGGGAATATCGCACACACGATAATTTCGCGCAAAAGGGTTAATATCATTATTGCCAGCCAGTTTGAATGAAGTTATTTTTGTTAGCAATATCAGCCCGAAAATTTAATAAAATCGAATTACATTTGCCAAAATGTTTAGTAAATTGATTTAAAAATTGTCACAACAAAAGAGAATTAAATTTCATTACTTACTGAACTGGAAATTGTTTACGGGTATGACTCAGTCATTTTTAATTAAATCTGTTAAGCTTTTACAATATATTAATCTTGACTGCAACGCAAGTGATGCACATTGCAGGCAAGGAAAAGATTCACATTTTCTGCTGTTTATTTTGTCAACTTCATTGTTGTCATTGGGAACACAAAATCTGTTGGGTATTTTTCAATTTGAAATACATATTTTGTTGCAAATCTTTTCACACACTCGCATACACACTTATGCAACAAAGTCAACGAATCATATTTTTCTATTATTCTCCACTTTAGTTCAATCCGTCATTTATCTCAGCGACATTTTCATAAATTCCATATCCTGTCATTCGTTATATGCTAACGTCATGCAAGTGTCTATCAAGAGATACTATCCACCCGACTTTGTCCTCATCCATCTTTTAGTTCATTATTTTCATGGATTCTGCATGCACACATAATAGATATGTATGTCATGTATTAGCTTGTCCAGTATGTGTTTTAAGAAAAAGCGTACTTTTACGAGCTTCGGCGTGTATGAATTTTAAAAGTTGAGAGTTGTTGAAAAATAAAAAAAAATTTAAAATATAAAAGTTTTATGTTTCACCACTCCAAACCTTAATGCCGCATTACCAGCAAAAGTGCGCGCAAGTACCGCTATTTTTCGTTTGACAACTGTCAACCCAAAAAAGTTTGCGGCCATATTTGTTTTTGACTGTTAGCGTTTACCGAAAAGCGTCAGTCAAAGTGAATTTTTAAAGAAATTCATATGTTGCTACGGAATGTAACTTTGCCTCTGAGACATAACTAGCCCAGAGTACATGATATGTTATATCAAAAACAAGTCATAAGAAGACTTATTAAATATGAAAAAATATATAAAAATTTACTTTTGAGGACGTCAACAAATCGATTATCCTACAGATGAGAGTATAAAAAAAACAATCGGAGTCTTCTGTTGCCAGTTTTGATGCCTTTTACTAATGAAAGATATTTAATTTATACATTTAAAGTACAAAAATGTTTTGAAAATTTACGTTTATAAGATTTCTTAACGCTTTGTTTAAAGTTTGACAAGTTTCAAAAACAATTTCACCCACAGCACTCCTACCTATTAAGCAACTGTAACTCAGATCACGAAAAGTTTACCCGTTGCTCAGAGTCTATAATTTCTTTTAAAATCCATCGCCTTACCCATTTATAACTTTTTTATGAAAATTTTTTTCTTTAATCAAATTTCATAACTTGAATGACGGTCTGAGCTTCAAACATGACCGATAGTTTTACCACTGCGAACAATCATTCAAAACTGATGAATATATGACTGACGAACATGATCGCTAGTGTGTACCGCTTGTAAGTGTAGAAGAAAAAATATGGCGAAGGAATACCGAAGAAAAATCCTGCAGACACTGAACTATGTAGTTTTTTATAGTTTTGTGATCTATTTTTCACTCTCTGATTTTTCTTCCTCTCTTCATTTTTGTTCTTTCGCAAATGATATTCACATTCCCTCGACTACATACGTTGCTCTGCTGTCATTTGTCTACTTTAGCATCTTCCAATTGATGAATGTCTCTGGTGTATCAGTGGTAAGCGTCAACAACGGTGAAGACGAAAAATGTACTGAGGAGCTTAATGCAGTAGAACCTCATATCTTGAATGTGCCATCTATTGTGTGATGCGGTATTTGCAATTTAAAAGGGAAAAATTAGTAAATTTTTTGTGTCTCATTAGTGATTGGTCACAGTAAAATTCTTGCATTTGTTGGGTTTTATTTAAGATCCCTATTTATGATAGCAACTTTTTAAGATTAGGTATTGATTTTCCTAAAAGGATTCGCTTGTTGAGAAAGTTAAATTTCTTGAACTTTATTTTTTGTCATTTATTCTATGCAAAAGACTTAAAGCGAAACTTACGAATAATTTCCACATACTTAATTGTGTTTGTATTTTCTGAAGCGTACACTTTTTGATTTATGAAGGATTTCATACCTTTTTTGGCGCAAAATTTATGCAAAATAGTAAAAAATCCGAATAGAATAGTTTTTGACTTTTTTGATGCTTTTCAATACTAAATGATAATTTTTGTAACTTCTTCACACTTAAATATATTCTTGATATATTTCGATCCGAAAAGATTTCTGAAAAATTTTTGTCACTACAATACACCTTACACTAGAGATTTTAACTTTTGTTTACTCTCTCATTAATGTCATATTGATGAGGGAAAAAATAATATTCTCACTTTGCATTATCTAACTGATAGACAAAGAAATTTTTTGCCAACACTTTTCAGAAATTTCATCCCCAAGGTGCTCAATTTGATGAGAAAAAAAAAATAAAGGAGAGAAACTTCTTTCACATTTTCATATGGAAAAATCGAATTTTGAGACTAAATATTATCTAAAACAGAAAAAAAATTTTAAATTTTATAACGTCAATCTTTATTTTTCAAGCAAATTTAGGTATCTATTCTAAACACGTTCTTTTTTTAGCCAAAAAGGACCTTCAGGAGAATCAAACTGCTCCATTTGTTTTCTCGGAATGAAAAAAGAAATGACGTAGATTTCGTTTTTAAGGGTCCTTCTTACTTTTGAGTTGGTGTTTCAATAAAATATCAGCAAAATAAATGCCAAAATACAGAGTTTTATTTATTTTTCTTTGCATGAGAGGTGCAACGCCACGTATGGTTTCCAAGTCTGTTAGCAATATATAACCGAAAATTAATTTGAAGTGGACATTGATTCGTTGACGAATCAATTTTCAATCATCAATTTTGGCTAAGTGTACTTTCTGATCAACCTCAAACTTATTTTTTCCAATTTTTCCACTCAAATTACCAACTCATTATAGATTTTTTTTAAAAAAAGCATACTGATTATTTTGCAACTATATGGATTAGCCTAATTTATTATTTAAACCAAGAAAATATCAAAAATGTGCTGACTGTTTAAGTAAGCATAGCACAACTGCAATTGCAAGTTCAATTAAATATAAAGAGATAATATTTTGTTTCCGAAATAAAATCCGAAAGCTGCTCAATAAAAAGCAACGAAGACAAAACTTTGAAAAACATCTGAAGACCAGATTGCATATTAAATTTAAATGCAACTTTAGGTTCTTAAGAACCAACAATCATGCAGCCAGCTAACCTGCATGGAAAACCTATAAAAATGAAAATTCATAAAAGGATTTGTATGACATTTAAAGGATCACAGCAAAGGACCTGCAGTAAAGTAAAAAAAATGAAACGCCAGCAACGACTACGATGACACCAGAATAAAAGTAGAGATTACAATAGATGCGTTTAAAATTAAATCTCGCCTAGGCAATGTCTGTGTCATCAATTGCACAGTGTCACTATGATAGGCAGAATGGTAGTGTATGATGGCATAGTGGGCCAGAGTGATGCTGCAGCAAAACTTTTACCTGGCAAACTATACTCCTCGTATACTTTTAAACGTTGAAACGCTTGCGGGAACAGTTTGATGGGACAATAACACTGCCATAGAATCATTGAGGAAAACTTTCCATGACAGTGATGACGACAACGATGGTGGATGGCGACGTTACCGACTGCGCCTGAAGCAGTTCAGATTTACTAAAATTAAATAAGCCGTAAAAAGCGAAGTCCACACTGAATGTCGACGCGACATGAAATGATTGCAACCTGCTTTTAATAACTTTTTAGAAGGGTGCATTAAATGCAAAAACTGCAGATGCACTTTACTGCAGGCAAATAAAATGGTACTGAAATTTGTGTTATGAAAAAACTTAAATATTTTCTTAAGGCACAAAATTGTGCCATTGTTAGTGACTTAACTGTTTTAATAAACTAATGACACAAAAATGTTTACTGGGAAACCACATAAAATCAATAAGGTTGCTTTACTGAGCTACAAAAATTAGATTTTTCTTCAGAGAAAATCTTTTGAAAATTAAAAAAATTTTCAATTGAACAAAGTTTCAACCATATGAGTTGAAATAAGCACCTATTTATGTACATATTTTGTGTCGGTTTTTGTTTTTTTTTTATGTTTCATAGATGCATGTGTCCCAAAGTCTAAACTAAGTATTTCAAATTCTTTTTTGTTTATTCGTACCAGGCCATATATGTGTGTACATATGTACTCGTTTTTCTCATAGTTTGGTTTAGTAAGACAATTCAAGATTTTAAGTCCGGGAAGTAGCCGTTATTTTAAAAATTTTATTGTAAAGTTGCTAATTATTTTTCATCCTTAGCAGCTTCGGTTTCACAAATGCAATGCAATTTTTGACATTTTCATCGAACAGAACGGTATAATATCTCGCATTCTCCCGCAAAATTAACATAACATCTTATCTGATTGGAAAAATTATGGCCATTTGAAAAATTATGTCAATGGTTAAAATTGTACAATTAATTAAATTCAGAGCTCCGACATATATTTTTTAAGGACCACAGTTACTACTTTTGATTTTGCTTGTAAAGCACAGTAAATTTTCGTCCTGTGAGTTAGCTTATTTAAATTTTTTAAATCTTTTTAAAATATTTATTTCTGACTTAAAAGATTTCTTTTTTTTTTTTTTTTTTGGTTTGTTTTGAGACTAATAATTATTATATTAATAATTTTTGTATTGAACTTTTTAAAAGATTTCAACCAAAAGAAACAAGCAAGAACTCCTTGAATCGATGAAATTTATTGCAAAAAATAAAATAAAAAGCAGAGAAGAAGACCGTAAAAAATGTCATTGTCGTAACATATAGAGATATATGCTCGCACTGGCATATTACTGCAGAGAAAATTTTTGTTTTTTATAAATTCAAACAATCTAAAATTGTCTGCATATATTTGAGAGTTGGAGGAAAGTCCCTGTAGGAAATGTGATTAATGCTTAGATTAACATTTTTCAAAACATGGTTTAATTTGATTCCCTCTGCGTTAGCAAATCTTCTGTGAATTAACAAATATAAGCACTAATTGGGAAGAATTCATTTAATATAATCAAAGATAATGGCTTAAAAGTAAAGTTTCAGTTTTGAACAGTAAATGTGATGCGGTCTTAGTAAAATCAATTGGCAATTTCACTGAATAAATGATTAATTCTACCAAACAACTGACAAGTTTTTGACATTACATATCGTTTATTTTACGCGAAGCGGACAGGGGAAATGGGGTTCATGTTTTCAATTTTAGATATATTTGAATATGTTGTACCTGTATTTGACCTCGACGCAGAAAGAAAATATTTTTATAATGGCAACACTGGTTTACATAATATGGGTCTTTGAAAATTTCAGAAATCGTAAGGTATGTACTACTTCAAATGCCAGAAAAATGAATTAACCACTGGATTTATACTTCATTTATCGGCCTTTTAAACCTCATAATTGGATTTTAAAAATAAAAAAAAAATACTCTGAAAAAAATGAGAAATATTTTTCTTTATCATTCTTACAATGTTCGCTTAACAAAAAATTTTTTTAAGTCCATCAAAAAAAGCTTATATTGAGCTTATACTTCGTGCCAAGTTTGATAGTGGTTCACCCAGCCCTTTTGGAGCTATATGCATTTCAATGTCGAAACCCGAGTCGAGTCAGTTGATATTCATAAAAATAACTTGTTATTTAAGGCCAATAAATGAAGTATAAAATCCAGTAGTTAATTCATTTTACCAGACTTTTTTAAGCTGAATAATGGCATTTGAAGTAGTACATACCTTACGATTTCTTAAATTTTCAAAGACCAATGTTGCCATTCTAAAAATATTTTATTACTGTGTCGAGCTCATATACATGTACAACATATTCAAATATATCTGAAATTGGATACATAAACCCCATTTCCCCTGACCACTACGAATGAAATGCCCGATATACGATGCCGTGGGCCGACTTGGTGCTAATTTTGCCACTTGACACTTTGTGCAGAGAAGGACAGCTGCTCTTTATGTCTCTACGACAGCTGTTTTTTGAGTTAACCATAAATTAACTTCATAAATAAAAATTCAGGTAGTGCATGCAAATGAGGACTAAGCTGACTCCCATTCGCACAAAGCGATATCAAACAAAATTTGATCATTAACCAAAAACATATCTTGTCTAATAATTATGGAAGAAGCCTAAGAAGGTGAACTCAAGTCAACCCGACCAAGCACTATATTATAAAAAAAAAATATATATTGACCTAACCTTACCTATATCAGGATGAAATCTTGCTTCTACTATTGCGTCAACTGTGTATAAAATAATACTACATATGGGCTCTAAACCAAAAAGGAGCTTACGTTCCAATTCAACCGGAAAAAAGAAGGATTTTCTCACTGGGCTGATATTCCAATTTTTAAAGGAACTCAATTCGTATTGGAATTTAAGGAATTGTATTTTGCTTTGAGCACACACAAACGGTACATACGAAAAGTTTTCTCTGAAAAGAAATTGTAAAAATAATATTATAAAGTAAAAAAAGTAAAATTATTTAACATTTTAATATCAAAATGTAATTTTTATTAGCGGTATTCACGATCTGTGGTATTTTTAGTATTTTTTTGTAATTTTTTACAATTTTTGTTACACATTGTGAGTGCTCTAAAATGTTTTTTGTTTAATAACTATTTTTTTGTTTGTTTTTTCGTTTTTATGACAGCTTTACTCAACAAATGAACAAATTAGCGGTATTCACAATCTGTAGCATTTGGTCTTGTATTGTGTATTTTTAATAAATTTGATATTTGTAGTAAATTTTATATCTTAACAAAAACAAAACATTTGCTTTTTTCAAATACTCTAAATATCAAATATACAATGGTAAAACCTTATTGTAACTTTTTTACAGTATTTGAAAAAAAGGCAATTGTTTTATTTTTGTTAAGATATCAAATTTACTACAAATATCAAATTTATTAAAAATACACAATACAAGACCAAATGCTACAGATTGTGAATACCGCTATTGTGTATTAAAATTGTTTTGAAAGTGAAACTTTAAGCCAAAGTGTAAAATAGCTGAACTTTCTCATGTTAAAACGAAAAGTCAGTGTAGAAAGGTCCAAGTGAATGGGCAAACTGAAAAAAACTAATAATGACATTTGGACACTGGACATAAGGCAACTGCATTTAACAGTATGGCAGTTAACTTTATCTACTACACAGTTGACACTGTTGTCATTTGCCATCGGAATCTTGAACAATCCAATCACCATGTACAAGATATCATGCATCTCTTTGCTATGCAGCATACAGGTCATGCTGCAAGTCTTGAATGCCATTTATATGCACATAGAGGTTGTTAAGAAAAAAACGAAAATTCTGAAAATGCCAAAGAAAAAACAACTAAAATTACAAAAAAAAATCGTACTGCCGACTAGATGTCGCGCCCAAACAATTTACGTTTTTTTCTGTCTTTTACCGTAAATACATTTTTTCTTGGCTGCTGCTGATGTTACTGCTGCAATAACGCCTTTGCTCACAGCTTAAAGTAACTTAACAGAACCTTATGCTACGTGTCTGCAGTCTGTAGAAAAGATTCGACACTGGGTTTTAATGCTAGCGAAAATCTGTTTGGTATGAGAAGTATCGATACATTGCATGGTTGAAAAAAAAAGTATACATTTTTATACAAATATCAGTTTAATGGTAGTTTTATATGAATTAAGGTATAAATTTAGTAACTTTTCAACACATAAGAACCAGCTAAAGGGCCAGCTATTTATGCTTAATTTTGTATAGCAAAACATCAAAATTCTGTAGCCGTGTTAGCCCTGGAAATGAAGCAAATTCAAACTGCAGTCCATTCAAGTTGTGTTATTCAAATCATTTTATAAATAAAAATTGTAAATAAAATTAAATTAAAAAGAAGTACCTGTTCCAGGACTTGAACTAGTGCAAGCTTCATCCTAGTCAAACGCTCCAACAACCGACATAAATATACATTTTTTGCATTATTGAAAAAATTGAATATAAATTCGTTTTACGAAATAGAATTTATATTCTAGCATAAAAATAAATATGATATTCATATACATATGTATGTACAATTTTATAACCTTGGAACTTATAAAATTTATACGATTTTCTTATGTATTTATATGAATAACTAATTTTAAACTGATATTTTTAACCATGCAAGAGCTACTTGAGTAAATTTTATCAATTTCAATACGGTAAAGTTTTTGCGAACCCAGTAACCGTTGGAAAAATTGTGAGTCAGTTAGTAGAAAAAATCGTGGCAATTTCCATGCAAATAAATCCGAAAAATCCTACATTGAGGAAGTAATCGCAGTAAATGTGAAATATCTTGGTGTGACAGAATTTGGTGATAAAAACAAGCATTAGATAAAAATACAAGGATTTCAAATCGTGAAATAAGTAAATGCATTCATCTCCTTAATTCTTAGTATAAGGATATCTCTTCCTCCTCGCTATGTGCTTGGTGGTTTGACTGAACGTATCAAGATTGAATTTGGGAACATTTACATAAAAATCACTCTGTATAGCATTTTGAAACTAATTTTTGTATGGGAGGCGCCACGCTTCTTTTCGAAATTCGTACACTGTGCGTCTAACGCTAGACCAAAACATTTCTAGTGTTTGTGTGAAAATTCAATTCATTTCTTTAAATAATTCTCTCAGTTAATAATTTTAAATTTTTCGATTTTATGGTGGGCACCACGCTGTAGAAAACGTTGAGTTCTTTCTAGACGTTTTCCGAATCATTCCTACTATTTGTGTTGAGTTTAATTTAGCTTAAATAGTTCTTTCAGTAAAGAGTTTTGAAGTTTTTGTTTGTATGGGAGGTGCCACGCCGACTTGTTGAAATTTTTGGCGTAATCTCCCGTAATCGTGATTTATACAGACACAAAGACAGACGAATCAGGTGGTGCTGATGATCAAGAGTATATATACTTTTCTATTCCTTCCACACCCCCTATTAAACGCTCTGTGCAGGGTATAAAAACCGGAAAAAATACTCTTTCAATGAAAATTTTTGATTTTGAATCAAGAATCCTTGAAACTAAAGAGCTGCACTAGATAAAACTATGTGCTGTGTGTTGAAGCGTCAGACTTACGTGAAAACTTTCGCAACACTCACGGTATGATAGAACACGTTCCTAGTGTTATTACAATTGTTGTTTCTGCTGCATTTCGTCACAGCTCTATTTATCAACATAGAGTATACTAACACATACAATGTATGTAGGAGCGTTGGCATATGAAGTTGGTTGTTCTTGTGTTTGTGTCTAGCCCTCGCTTTTCACACGATTTCTCCTTCAGCTTTTATTAAATTTTATAATATTTTTTCATTTTTCATCCTTAAGCTTATCAATATGTTTTTCTTGGTAGTTTAAGTGTAAAAGACATTATGCAAAAGACACATACCTATTCCAGCATGCTATCATATGCAGCGGCTTATGTTTGCAATTTAGAGAGATATGTCACTCCGTTTACGATTTCGAAATGTGTTTGCTTGTTGGCTTATAACCTTGTATATGTAGTTCAATAAATCATGTGATTTGGGTCATATTTGATTTGGTAAGACTATCTTTGAATGCAACTTGATAAGTTTTAATGTTATTATTGTAACGAGGTGAGTTTCTTAAGAATCCGCATAGGTTTTTACTGCACTTTTTGAAATTTCACAAAAAAGTGTAGTGCCAACAGGAAGGAAAAACAACACGAAAAACTCTTTTTCAAACTTCTGCAAGGAACATGTTTAGGAAATGAATACTATTGCCGACTGTTATTTTTAGGGTTTCGCCTTTAGTGCTTTATTGTACGAAATTTATAAATTTATACTGCAATATGGCCAACATATTGCAGTACTTTAAGAACACGTTCTATTTCATATGTATTATTATATGTATATTATTATGATTATCCCAATAGGCAAGGGCAGGAGCTAACAGTGCTTCTAGAAGGCCTTCCTTGGTAAGTATAAGGCCTTCCACCCTCCTTTCAAACGTACTTTCTTTTTTATATGAAATGGCCGCAGAAAACAGGCCTTTCTAAGCAGGATTTCTAAGACCGCTTACCGTAGAAGGACTCTCAGAAGTAGTGGACAAAAATTTAATTTTAATAAATTTAAAGACTCTAAATATTAATTGTTTTTTTTTTTTTATCCGCGCCACTTATCACTTGCGTTGATATTTTTTTAATGACTTTACAATTTGACAAGGAATACACAAAACTCTACCTCCTTAACATAACATGAAACAACAGAAGACTAGCCTGCACACCTCTCTTAATTTCTAACCATATGTATACTTTTCATGTCGTATATGTACAATGCATATGACAAAAAAGTTATGCCGAATCATAAAACATTGCAATACATGAAATAAAAAAGAAACAGAAAAGCGCTAAAGTAAATGGAGTCCTTCTTCTTTGCCTTCTACTATCAGGCCTGATAGCACGTCTGTTGTGGCAAGGCATATTATGCCTTCTGTGATTGTATTTTTATTTGCATGAAAATCTAGTTTTGAGAAGTCCTTATATAATCGCAGCAGTGCTAGCAGGCCTTCTCCGAGTAAGGCCTTGCTCATTTGCCTGCTGGGATATTATGCCACCGAAATTTGCCTTTGTATGTATCGATTTGTCACCTTTGTTGTTTATTGCGATGAAAACAAAAGGTTCTCACTTTTGAATCCATGTGCAAGGAATATAATTCAATTTGGATAACTAAATGAATTAAATATACAGCATATGTTTGCTCCAAAAGTGTTACTAGACCACTGATACCGTGAGCTGAAAAATCGCGCAAACTTTGTAATGTCTTTGATCCAAAATAGCTGTTAAAATGAAAACATTTCATTTTCTGCTTTAAAAAAATCGCCTTTAATAATAATGAAAGTTATGAAAGATAATAATAAGGATGTATTGCTAGAGTTTTCGACATAGGCAATATTAACTATGGGTTATTTTATTGCTGTGTCTCTCAAAAAATTAAAAAAAGAAAAATTAATTTACATGACATGAGTGGGAATACTGTAGTGAGTAAGAAAAATGAAAAAGGAGAGCCGACATAATTTGTTCACTATCTGGGATAAAGTATTGCAATCAACTGTTTAATCATCTTGATATATCTTCTATATACACTGGCTCTGAAAGAAGGGACATCTGTACATCGCAATTAGGGTTGAAATCCTGAGACAACTCTTAATCTGCGCTTTGGAATTACGTGATTGTAAAACGAGAGTCCCGAAAATTTTAGGATTATAGCAAGACTTGTAAATATTTTATTTGGCCGTACGTAATAAAAACAAAAAGGTAAATGTTTTTTATTGTTTTTAATTTTCCAATATTTCGACCTGCATTGTCGGTCATCATCAGTCATCATCAGGGAACAAATCTAAACTAAAATACAAAATACATAAGAAAACATATATAACTACATATCGCTCACTTACTTCAAGACTGGCATAACTCAAAAAACGTGATTTTTGAGTTAATGATGCAGAAATATCCGCTATTTCATGTTTTATATTGTGTCAAAAAATCAGAAAATTATCTCATAAACTTGCTTTGTGAGAAGAGTTTATGTAGACATACATTTCATTATTTTCATATAAAAAGCAACTTATTGAAAACTTTAAATGCGTTTTTCTCCCACTTTATGTTTTTTGAGTTATGCCAGTCTTGAAGTAAGTGAGCGATATATACAATATAACTAATAACTTTTTTACAAACAATTTTACTAAACATTTTAAATATAAAAAACACTATTGGGAAAAATTTACCAAAAAAATTATTTTCTGACAAGTATGAGTTGTCGCAGCACTATTTTCAAAATCGGCGGGCAGTAGAGCTCAAAAAGTTTACATACGACTGACTTGAAATTTTAACAGTAGGTTCACTGTTTTATTATCTGTTGAAGTATACACGATTTTAGCGATTAATTAACAAGAGAAAAAGTTGTAAGCAATTTAAGTCGATTTTTTTCGTCGAAAACACGATTTTATATTAAAACATTTGTCATTTCACGAAAAAAAAATTCTAAAAATATAATCTACATGGCAATGAAAAATTTTTTTTGTTATGCATAGGTGCAGTTGGACGAGTCTTCTACTGCCCGCCGTGGAAGACCTTTTCGAAAAAGCGGTTTACGGTAATCACTGCACAGCCGCTATTTTGTAAAAAAAATAGCAATAAAAAATTTTATTCTCTTCTTCAAGAGTTGCTTAATCCAATGTTATATTATTTGTATACCTTTAATCTCAAATGTCCTTTAAAAAAATAATTAAAACAGCCTTGTTTTTTTTAGCATACGGGAGATATAACCCCTTAATCGCTTTTTCCATTAAGTATTTATTAAGAGGTAAACATTTTTTATAAATAATTTCTTGAACTGCAAATTAAAACAAGTCCTTGAACTACAGCGCACATTCAACGAAAGGCAAGGACTTACTCAACTTACGCTGAACTTTATTTAAGTCATATCCAATTGCAATTTACATGAGTGCCATGCATTTTGAGGTTTTATAAAAAATTATCTTAAGAGTTCTGAAAGTATTTCGAACTTGGAGTAAAACTCACAATTTGCAAGACAAGCATTGTAACCGCATAAGGAAAATGCACTGAATTCCAATGTGGCGCATTGTGCTAATAACAACAAAAACTCAGCACAAATGTAAGCCAGTGACAGTACTTTGTCGTAATACGTAAAAAACTTCCATGTAAGCCTAAAAGTATGCAATGGAAACACTTTTGAACTTTCGAAAGATGAAGATGGTGGGAGAAAGAGATAGATAGTGGCTTAAAGTTATACTAGCTGTTTAGCTTAGATGACTTTATGAGTAATAACAAAGCCGAAAGAGCGAGAGAGGGAATGAGGAAGAGAGAGATAAAACATGAAATAAAATCAATCGCATATGAAAGGCTCACTCAGGAAGTGCGAGAATACAACAAACGAGTTACAGCAAACTTGTGCGATATTCCATTTGAATGTGGTGCCAGTAACAACTACAAATAATATCTAATGCACAAAGCTAACTTGCAACTAAAACTACGACCTTGTTCAACGAATATGTCAGTTGTATGTATTGGTGTACCCAGTAATAATCCCAATGAAGATACGAAAAAAAAGCACCCAGTTTGCAGTTAGGCATGGCATCTTCGGTATTGTTCCAAAATTGATTGATATCGATTTAAAGCGTGTGGATATTCCATATATTGATTTTGTATGAAAGTTCATGAAAACAGAAACAGTCCAAATTTTTTCCTTTTTATTTGAAAGTGGACGCGCTCCCGGCCGGCTCTCTTTCATCCACTTCGAAGCGAATACAAAAAGCCTACTTTTCAAGGCCTTATAAACGGAGTTGAAAATAATATCTCAAAAAGCACACCATACTCCTGCTTTTTACCTTCTGAGCAGCTGAGAACTTTGAATTGCTTGGGTGTTGTGAGCCCGCTGGTAATGATATATTAGAATTTAGGAATAAAGCTACCTGACTTTCGAAAGATTTATAACACTTATAACTCTTCTCGAAAAACAATAGTTTTCGATTTTTTCACGGTGTAGAAATTTATTCACAATGCAAATATGTTGAAGAAAGTACAAATATACCGAAAATTACGTCACTGATTTACATTAGCCAGCTTAAAAAAAAAATAATGCCTTTAGATTACAAAGGTGACGTGATGGACATAAATAAAGCGGGGTTCAAATTGCTTTTATAAGTTTCATGCAGCCGAACAAAAAATATTTTTATTAATTATTAAAAAGTCCTAATTTTTTGAAAAAATTGTGAATTTTTTATTTATATGTAAATTTTTTTATTAAATAAAACCCGATATTTATTGAATTATAACTCTCAATTTTCAATTATTTAGATATCTGTGCCAAAAATATATTATTTCTATAGAAAAAAATTAAATGAGAGCAAAGTTACTTACTGGCAATGCTATTACCATTTAGTCCTGTTGTACAATATATTGTACCTCCTCTTAAATCATGGGGGAAAAAATAGTTTTTTTTATACATTTGTTATATAAGTTAACAACGAATAACTTAAACCTTTAGTTAAATTAAATTTATGCAAATTCCATTCCCATAAAATACACAAATGCAGTCCCTGCAGTTTCCACACTTATACAAAAGCAACAACAACAACAATCACTTTAAATTTGATCCATCTGTCCAGTAGCTTGCTGAATGTTTGCCTTTATGTATATTTTTCTGATTATTTGGCTTTGCATTTATTTCAATTATTTTTAGTTAATTGAGTTAAGAAAAATAAGTGGAACAATAAAGTTGGCTTCGGCCTTTTTTTAAAAAAAATCTAAGCCGGAAAAACGATAATTTATACGGTAAAAAGTTATTGAGTTTAATATAACGTTCTGGAAATTTTATATTTTATCTATATCTTTCAACATTTTTAAAAATTTTTTTACTGTAGTTTTTTTATTGTAATTAAATCTTAAAAAACTCTAACCAATGGCTCGTTTTGGCTCATACAAGATTGGTGCAATACAATGATCTAAAACATGCGCTTGCTTTCAAAATCTGTTTCAAAACTTTTCCATCCCATAAAATGGGTGCAAAATGGACAATTGGAAAGGTACTCTCTTATTCTTAAATTTGTTTTGAACCTTTTGCTAACGATTGGTGAAACATTTTATATGATGAGACCAAATCGAGCTCATGGTGAAGCCCCTTTCATGACTCATTTTAGTTTTTCCGTGCTACCAATATCCAGTCCCTGCGTGATTATCATCAAACTGCACCCTCATGTATCGATATCAGCAACATACTGTATTGGAGTGGATGGCAAGTAGAGCTTTTAGAGTTTTGCTGCTAGAGTTTGTGCTTCTCTCAAGCTACTGAATGGGTCTATCCTGTCAATATTCAAAGCCTAATAACTATGCTTCATAATAGGAGATTTTCTCTAAGCTACATACTATGTAGATAATGTTCTTGAGTTTCTTCGTCTCTCTTTTGGTTTCACGTGGGTATTTCCTTTAATCATTTGTGGTACATCTTTTGGCTTACTCAACGTTCAATGGAAAGTAAAGAAGAAGTAATTGGTTGCCCCTTAGGAAATACCTAAAGTAACATCAGTTTTTTTGAACGATATTAGATTTCTTGTTTTTTGACGCTGGATGTGTAATCATTCTTAAAGAAAGTTAGTTATCTCATATTTTCTTACAAAGTGATAATCTGTCTTCAATATGACATTTTTCTCCAATAGTATCTCTTAGAAATTAAATTCCAAAAGTTCTTTTTGTACATTTTTAAATAAATGCATTTTGTTGTTCAGTGTTGTTGGCAAATCAGAAGTTAAGCATCATTTTATTGACCTACTTTCGCATTTTTATTTTTCATTGCAGTTGCTTAACATAAACAGCAGACAAGCCTAAAAGTTGGCACTACACTTTCATCAGAAACCATTGAATGTCAACACTGCTAGTGAAATTGCATATTTTTAAGCTGAACTTAAAAGGTTACTGTCGCCAGTCGAACAAAAAGTAAATAAACAGCAGCACTCTCAAGTTGCCGTAAGCAAAAACAACAAAAAATGTTAATAGAAATTATCTTTCGGCTGTGACGTTCAAGTGTCATGAATTGCCATGTGGACATATATGATGGCCATAGCTCGTGGTGACCGGGCAATTTCCATAATGTCATCGAGACGTCGCAATGGAAGTAAATCGCCAAAATATGGTTACAAGAAAGTTCAGACATATGTAGGATTATCCTTTTAATTAAAACACATTGAGTTCGATTAAGTTTACTTTATTTTAAAAGTTAATTAAATAAAGAAAATAAAGTTTAGCATTCAGTTCAATTCAGTTTAACATTTTAGTTATTTCACATTTATCTTATTCGATCACTTCACGTCCGTTTGCTTCTAGTGTTTGTCGCCAAATGTCTACTCTGTTTTTCGATTTTTTAAAGTAGCTGATGCTTCGTCCAGTCAGTTGTTTGCTTATGAAATTTCACAAGTGTTGTCCTCGTTACGTTTTTACCTAAATTGTAGGCATTTAGTGTTTGTTAATGTTCCTGTCCGCTTCTCAAATGTCTCTGCCCATCTGTTTGAGCTCCTACACATGTAGTAAATGGACAAAATGTTACCATATTTATAATTTCAATTTCCACTTGCACCGTTTTCAGCTTCTACCGTCCCACGCCTTAGTGGATCATACACCAGGAATTCAGCTGGTGGCGGCGGCTGTTCATATCAGTATCCTGGCTTCACATATGGCAGCAGCAGTAGCACTGCACTTGGCTCTACGAGCGGTTGGACGATAAATATTTCACACCTCAACGTATCAGTCACATTAACAATGTACTGTTGCTGCTGGTGTTGATGACGATAGTACCAGCCTGTTTTCACCACTGAAAAGGAAACGTGTTTTCTCACTTCCGACAAGGATACTACGGCACATTTTGTGCGTAAGCATTTAATCACCAATCACATCGGTGAGTCGACACCAAACAGTTGCACGCATTCACGCAGGTGAATGACTGCGATGCTAAGCAGGTGTTGCATTGCAACGTCACTCAGACAAATCTTTTTCAAAATTCACCATCATTTTCATTATAATTATAAGCTCAAACGGTAGCGATACCGTTGCAGATTTTCAGAACTTCCGTACACCCGTTTCTTTTTAAGTTTTATTCTTTTTTAAAGTTTTCATTCATTTCTGATGTTGAACACTACACAGTTTTTTAATTAACTTGACATGACTAAACGGGTACTGCATTAATATAGTTAATTTTCTTGCATTAATACAGGGTGGTCCGGATTTATTGAGAGTACAAATTTGAATGGAATAGCGATGCATCTTGCACTCCGTATAAGCTACATGGTGTTTAACATAATACAAACAAAGATTATTTCACAAATTTCTAAGTAATTGGGTTATTGGAGCATACAACTTATTTATCATTAACTATTTTAAGCTTTAAGCAATGTATCGATACTATATCGCATTTCCATATTCATTTGATCACTTAATACATACAATGTTACTTATTAACTCTTTCTTTTACTAAACAGTTTCTTGGCAAGATCTTTGCAAATTCCTTTGTCTTAATTTGCCGTGTACGTATTCTGACTCTATGTCAAATCCAACCTAATTGATAGCTAGGGATATTATTGTGTGCTGAAAACATTGGGTTAATTTTTGTAACAATATATCATTTTCAGATGTTTGGCAATAAACCGGAGGTGTTAATTTTTGTTGAATCTTGGCCGGATTTGAAAATCATGATGATTTTTTCAATTTTCTTGCTTTTATGGAAGTACTTAGATTGCTCGCACTGGACAAACATTCGTTAATCATTGATACCATAATAATTGTATGCACATTTCTTCAAACCGTCGTCAATGGGGTGGGGTCTGACGAACCCCACGCGATTTGAAATAACGACAATTTTCTCTACACAAGAATATCTGCTCTCGCGCTCTCAGTAGCTGCAGATAACACATCCGACAACTGGCACAGCACATTGAAGGATAGGCAAGCAGACAAACACAGCTAGGGTATGTCACACCCCCCCCCCACCTCATTGTCCGCGTTACAATTTTAGCACATGCAATTAATACTTGTAAAAAATTAATTCTTTTCTATGCATTTTTTGTAGAAACATTATATTTTAGTATATTTTCTATGTATTAGAACTCAAAGTTTAATTTAAATAAAATACTGTAATCAGAAATATAAATTTTGCCAAAATGTTAATTTTACTTTCACTAAAAATGTGCACTTCGAATTTTTTCAAAAAAATTGATATATAAATTTATTTTTTTAGTTGGTTAGTTAATAAAATAAATTCTGTACATTAAAAATATTTCATTAAAAATAATTAAAAAACTTTTGGGGTATTTCACACCTCATATCATTTGCCGTGTTACATTTCTGAATCTCATTGACGACGCACAGTGGATGGATTTGTATGGAACGGCGGCCATAAATAGTAATAATTGCGCTAGTCTCTTGAAATTTGGTACAGATGCTTTTAAGATAAAGACAACAAAAATTAGTGATTTTTAAAAAAAATCGGTTCAAGGACACGCCTACCTCCCATACAAAGGTGGGATGTGGATGTGATTTTTTTCAAAATTGGTATCAATTTTCATTAATTTGGCAATGCTGATTTTAAAAATGTTACAAATTGTGCGATATCTTTTATAGTTTTCAGGTTATTAAATAAAAACTGAAAATTCAATAAAAAAACCTAATTTGAAAAATAGATAAAAAAACAGCAATGTTTTTTTTTTTAAATTTATTTTAACGTCTTCTTCATATAAAGATAATTCTTTACATTTTTTATCTCGCTTTATTCGAATTTGGCTGGAAAGAGGATCAGAAGAAATCAGCAAATAATGCAAAACATCTTCGCTGTTTGCTACTCTAGAGCAACACCTGCTGTTGAGCAACCTCGCGTTTTTAAAAACTTTATTTGATGCTTCCTGAGCTTCTTCAGAAAGAAGTCCAATTGGAGCTTCTAGTTCTTGCATAATTTGACTTCAATGTATTAGAACTTTGTGCACGATTTTTTGGGTATATTTGTGAAAGCTTTCGAGATTTATAACTTCTCCGGAAACCAGAACTAGTAAAATATTCTACTATATTTGTTTTGATAAAATAACTGTAAAATATTAATGGTTAAAGCAATATTCCCGTGAAACACTGTACGTTTGGTTTCTAATAAAAACATAAGTTTTTTCTGAACATACATATATTAAAGGCATTAAAAACATAAAATAAATTTATTGGAAAATTTAAAATAAATTTTTTTGGAAATAATTTACGATAATAATAGTAACAAAAGTGTATATAATCGGACCCCCTATGCTGCACCATCCATATCTGCACTACGATATGTTTAGTTCTAAAATGCGAAAGTAAAGAGGGATGAAAAAAGAAAAAAACAGCCCTAACCAGTTCCCCTCTATTTGAGGGAACTCCTGTCTAAATTCAAGGAACTCCCTTCACAATGTAAGCTTTTACAATTTATAAAATTGTTGTAAAGTATTAAAAAATGCGAAGATACAAAAATATCTTTTTCTTAAAATATTGCAATAGAAAAAAATTCATTAAAAAAAAGTTATGAATATGCGCAGCTTTTTTTTTTTTTGTTTTTGCTAACCATACCTTCGCACATAATATCTAAAAAAATTTTTTAAATCCAGAGATATACTTTTTTGATTTTTTCTGTTAAATTTTTAAAATTTTTCACTTTTACCATTTTTCATTCTAATTTTTGAAAATTCCGTAAAATTCATATTAGGCCGATAAAAGAAAACTAAATTAATTTTTATAAAGTAAAAACAAATTACTTTCCGCCAATATGCTACATTGTAGCATTTTGTTTCAAACATGTTAACTAGAGCACCCTATCTAACAGTTGCTTATATAAAAAAGTTCATAGAAAATTTTTGGAGTACAAAGTTCAACTTTGAGCCCACTGTGTCGCTAAATCCAAAACAAATTTAACCCTAATTAAGTCAGGACACTTCTATAACTAATCAAATCAAAATGTGCCTCAGAAGCACATATGAGGAAATTGTGAATTTTTAGTTAGATTTACAAAAGAAATATTTTATTTTAAATTCATTTTATATAATAAGCTTTAGAAAATAATAAGAACATAAATATATATGGGTAGTTCTTTGTCAAAAAGGCCACCCCCTCTGCCCATTTCAGTTTTGACAAAAAAAAATGTTCAAGCATATGAAAAAATCAGAAATTTTCTCAATTTCTTGATGCCGTCTGGTCTTTTTCGAAAAAATAGCTTTCTAACCTCAAAAAAAGTGTTTGAAAAGAAAGTGCTACTAAAAAATATACATAAATAGGGAATCTCTAAACGGTTGCACCACTTTTTCTCAGCCATAGCACAAAGTAATCGCTCAATTTTTTTTTTGTTGGAAAGGTTGTAAGGAGAAGGGGGGACATGTATACTTTGTTTTTCAATAGTAGGCGGTGCCACTCCCCTAAAAAGGAAAAACGTTTCCTTGGCTAAACTAATGGACCGATTTTGATGAAATTTTGTTTGAAGATAGATTGAATCCTAAGAAAGATTATCTGAAACTCTGATTTCTAAAAAGGGGCGTGGCATTGCCTCAAATGTGAAATGAAATCTGTAAGAGGCGTGGCACCGCCCACTAAAAAAAATATTTTAACTTAAATCCAATCTATCTACATACCAAATTTCATCAAAATTGGTGCAGTGGCACCCGTGATAGCGTTTTTTATTATTTGAGGAAATGCCACGCCCCTTTTTAGAAATCAGAGTTTCAGATAATCTTTCTTAGGATTCAATCTATCTTCAAACAAAATTTCATCAAAATCGGTCCATTAGTTTAGCCAAGGAAACGTTTTTCCTTTTTAGGGGAGTGGCACCGCCTACTATTGAAAAACAAAGTATACATGTCCCCCCTTCTCCTTACAACCTTTCCAACAAAAAAAAAATTGAGCGATTACGTTGTGCTATGGCTGAGAAAAAGTGGTGCAACCGTTTAGAGATTCCCTATTTATGTATATTTTTTAGTAGCACTTTCTTTTCAAACACTTTTTTTGAGGTTAGAAAGCTATTTTTTCGAAAAAGACCAGACGGCATCAAGAAATTGAGAAAATTTCTGATTTTTTCATATGCTTGAACATTTTTTTTTGTCAAAACTGAAATGGGCAAAGGGGGTGGCCTTTTTGACAAAGAACTACCCATATATAATATATATACTAAATTATAATATTTATAAAGAATTTTTGAAGCATTCTCGGTGGAAATATTATTGTCACAAATATGAGACGATTGCGCACACATTCTGCACAACTTTGGAGGACACATGTAACATCTTCGCCAAGAATTCCCTTTTTTGTTAGTGCTGGGCTATGTCGATTTTTGATCCGGATTTGCTTGCAGAAGATTTGAATCATTATTTTTATGTGAAACAACGAAGTCCTGAACTAAATCTTTCAAAAATAGCTTTGACTGCGGCTTCTTCCAGATGGTGCGGCGTTTGGCGAAAAAGTTCCAGATGTTTCCATATTTTTCAACGAACATATTATAGTAATAGCATTGAATTGTGACTAGTTAAGATTAACCACATCTGAGCATTCTTTATCCATTTTGATGTCAGAATCCTCATATTCTCTGACACATTCAATAATCTCCGTCTTCGGAAAGCAAACTTCCTTCTCGATCATCACTTGTTTCGAATACATCAAAACCCTCCTCGTACTCGCCTTTTTCGTTGATTACTTTTTCAATTTCTTCTCTCGTGATAATTATTCCTTTAGAATACAGTGATTCAAATTTGAATTTTAAAAATTTTTTTAAGCGAAGTCTCATATGTGCCTGAGAGGCACATTTTCAGTGGATTAGGTACATTTTTAGTTTTTTCGAAATAAAATGCAATCCAAGGATTATACAAAAATAAAAAGTCAAGTAGTTTCATTAAAATTATTTTTCATTTAAAAAAGTTACAGCTCTACAAAGTCAAAAATGTGCCTCTGAGGCACATGTTGGCTTAATTAGGGTTAAAACTTTTATAAAAATTTTTTTTATCCCCTAAGTATTATCTAACGATTGTACTACAAAATTTTTCAATTCTAACTACTTTCAAATTCTTCCTATTTATGGCCACAAAAATCCACTGTGCGACGGTTCAAAAAAAAGTCATTCCTTTCCTAATATTTTATATAAATAAAATGATAGCTGCATGGGAATTGAATGTGTTAGCTAGTGTGCATGCTTTGTTTTTTGTTGCTCCCATGGCAATTAAAAAAAAATTGTCTACTAAAAATTTTGAAATGTCTGAAATTAAAAGCTGTTTGTTTAACCCTTCTGTGCGTAATAAAAAATGCACCTTTCCCTAGGTGACAGAGTACCTGGGTATCCCTTCACAAATTGTATGAAAATTTCAAATTTTTTAGCTCGAACTGCACAAAATAATGACATCTCTCGCATTGATCAGGTGAAACCACTCATATGAAAACATAATATTGATATGATGTCAGGAGTTCTTGTGAAGTTACAGAATCGTAAAGCAGTTCAAATGTAAAAAATTTTGTTTTGAAACTGAAATGGGTACCCGGGTACCCCGTCACACACAGAAGGGTTAAGAAGAAAATATTTGAAAAATTGTTAAATTTGTGTTGGAAAATTTGTCAAAAAAATTAAAAAGGAACTTAGAGCTAACGGCTTATATATTTCGTACTAATATGCTAATAACACCATATCATTATAAACTGGTGCGTTAACGTCCTTTTGGATGTAAATAAGATAATGGCACAGTAAATTTTATTGCCCGCTACTTTTATGTTCATAATTGACCGAAATATCTTCGATTATAACTTATTTAAAGACAGGCTACGCGTACAAAGACCTCATCAAGATGTCGATTTTCACAAGCAATTCACCAAGCAAGCGTTCCAACTACACTTGAGCACTTTTGCAAGCGTCCTTTATACAGTGTCAGATAATGACAAGGACGACAGACATAAAGCGGTCTCAACTAAGTCACGTAACAAGCGCACATTGTTACAAAAAATGTTTTTCTGATGATGGTAACAATTTAATAAGGAACATCAGCAGACATTTACGCATGTAGGCTCAAATGTTAACTTAAATTGTGGTGGGTGCTAAAAAAATGCAAGATATCGAAAAAAATGTAGAATTTAATACAATTTTGCAAAAACGTTCTACTCACCTTAAGAAACGTGCGCGTATTCTATTGATTTTAAAGCAGCCGCTGATAACAACGTAAGACACAAAAGTTGAGAAAAATAAGAAAATGTTTTTTTTTTTTTAATTTGAGAACAAAAGATTATTTTAATGTCTATCACGTTTATGGCATACAAATTAAGAGAGTAGGAGTCGTGCTGATTTACATTCCAGTGTTATTTTCATAGCATACTTTTTGGCATAAATTATCACTTTTGTTTTTATTGTACTTTGAATACGTAGAAAAATATTAGGAAATAAAGTCTTTAGAGTGACAATTAACTATAATAACTTGTGCTTAATATTTTATGTAACAGGAACTAAACATTATACACAAATATGATAGTCAAGCTTAGAAATTTTTTACCACAAATTAATGAAACTCATAAAAGTTCCAACAAGTAAGGAGTGGTATCTCTCATCGAAATGTAAGCACTGCACAGAAAGTGTCCCCTTAGGGGACGAAAAATAAATAAACCAATGAGTTAGGAGAAAATACAGGTAGCAGTTTGTACTTTGTATATATTAATTAAATGTTCATTATACGTCAATAAAATTAATGTTTTAATATTTATGCCACGATATAACGTAGAACTGAAAAACTATTTGAATTCTAAGTGCTATTCGATACTGAAATAGAAAATATATGTTTAATTACTGGCCACAGAAAATTTTATTATGAGAGTCATGTGCACATGAAACTTCAATTTTTCGATAAAGTGCCAAGATCTACAAAAATTACTTTAAAAATTTGAATCAAATCTGAATATGACAATTCATGCGAAAATGACTATCATTCGTAGAGCGAAAGTAATATACTTGAAAGTATAAATTTTTCGTTGCATTACTTAAAGCTCTTCACTCGTAAAGACATATAAAGCAATTTTAAACTGAATATATCAGCACCGATGTTACCTAGAACTAAAATATTTTGCTGACTTCCGCAAAAATTCAAATTTAATGATTTGACTCAAATATTCAGTAAGAATGTGTCAAAATTGTCTGCGACGCATAGATCCTCCGATTAATTGAACTTAAAAATTTTAAACAATTTATATTATATTTAGCATTGAGGAAAGATATTCACTGAGGCACAATGAGAATTAGAATAAGCTCCGTGTAAGTTAACGTTGTTGTGAGATTTATTTGCTCTTGAATCTTATAAAGGAAATAGAGACTTAGTGACTGGCCGATGAAAGTATTGATAGCCACGGTCTATATTACACGTTCTCTTAATTTAAAAATGCACAAAAATAACATGTTTAATCTAAATATCATCACTCTTTGAAATTCTGATATTTTGTGGAATTCTGGTATTATGTTGAAGTATAGTAAATAAGCAATGTCTTCGATACTTCAGCTGTGATGTTATTTAAACTGGAAATGACTTGGTTAGTTTTGTGTGCGATTGAATATTAAAGCAAAAAATCTGTTTAATGACTGGCTGAAAAAATTCGATCCAAATAAAATATATTAAGTTTTGGTGGAAGATTTTAAGTAATTCAGAGAAAAAAGAAGAAGCTTAAGTTGCTCTCATTAAATTGCTTCTAGCAAATCGTTTTATCCATATTATGCTGCTATTCATCAAATTAACGATGCAAATTCCGATTCTCATTGATTTTAAATCAATTTAGAGTGACATTTTTAATGTTGTTTTCTTTTTTTTTTTTTTTTGGGCTAATGTCTCACCTGACCTAGAACTTGTGCTGTAAAATTGTTTCTGTTATCGTGTTATCGTGAATATACAAATTGGCAATGAATCCATTTTTTTTTCTTGAATTTGATAAATTGATGTTTTATAATATTCCCCCTTGTAAGAAAAATGTAAAAGAAAACGAAAATATGTCCAACCTGAGGTGAATTAAATTAAGAAGATTATATTTGATTGAAGCTTAAAAAGTTTTGAAATGCTAAAGTTAAAGCAATAAAAATATTTAGGAAAACTCGCTCGTCATAATAACAGATGCAGATGAGTATGAGTGGTATCAATTTGAGTATGACGCAAATTTAGTTAATATATTTTATTAAAAAAAAAACATTCAATTTAATGAAAAATTCAATTGAAATTAATCAAGCTCTGTATAACGCCCTTGGAGAACAAACAACGAGCTAGCTATTTTTTATATGAATTAATGTTCAACGTGTCGTATGTGTAACGTTTAATCATTATATAAATAGGCAATCTCTAAACGGTTGCACCACTTTTTCTCAGCCATAGCACAACGTAATCGCTCAATTTTTTTTTTGTTGGAAAGGTTGTGAGGAGAAGGGGGGACATGTATACTTTGTTTTTCAATAGTAGGCGGTGCCACGCCCCTAAAAAGGAAAAACGTTTCCTTGGCTAAACTAATGGACCGATTTTGATGAAATTTTGTTTGAAGATTGATTGCATCCTAAGAAAGATTATTAAAAACTCTGATTTCTAAAAAGAGGCGTGGCATTGCCTCAAATAAGAAAAAACGCTATCACGGCTGTGCCACTGCACCGATTTTGATGAAATTTGGTAAGTAGATAGATTGGATCTTAAGTAAAAATATATTTTTTTTGGTGGGCGGTTCCTCGCCTCTTACAGGAAAATACGTCGTTACTACTAAACTAACGGACCGATTTTGATGAAATTTTGTTAGAATATAGACCGAACACTAAAAAAGATTTTTAAGAACACAAATTTTTTAGGAGGCGTGGCATCGCGCCCAATGGGGAAAAATTGTATCACGGCTGTGCCACTACACCGATTTTGATTAAGTTTGGTATGTAAGTAGATTGAATCTTGAGTAAAAACATTTTTTTTAGTGGGCGGTGCCACGCCTATTACAGGAAAATACGTCATTACTACTAAGCTAGCAGACCGATTTTGATAAAATTTTGTTAGAATATAGACTGAACCCTAAAAAAGATTTCTAAAAACTCAAATTTTTTTAGGAGGAGTGGCAGCACCTCTAACAGGAAAAAGAGTTTTCTCCACTAAGTTAATGTGCCCATTTTGATGGAATTTGGTCCAGGGATAGTTTGAACCTTGAGGCAAGCTATTTGCTATTTAAAGAGTGCGGTACCAACCCCCAGTAGGAAAATATGTTTTCACAGCTAAGCTAATGAACCGATTTTAATGAATTTGGTATGAAGATGGATTGCGCCCTAAGTAAGAGAAAAAGATAGTGGTAGGGATGTAGCAACATGGTACTATGATCTAAATTTTTGGAGCGATGACAAAAAATTACTCTTTCCAGTACAGTTTTTAATACTATAAGGGAAAGTCCATAAATTACGTGAGTCAAAATAGGGGGGAGGGGGTCCGGGAAAATCTCACGAAGTCTCACAAAGGGAGAGGGGGTTCAATAAAAATCTCACGTCAATTTATAATGCAGAGACTAAGCATTATTATTGCAGATTACATTTAAATATTATAAGGCAAGTCTCATGAAAGGGAGGGGGGGTTCCGTCAGAGCTCACCAAATTTGATCAAGGAGGGGAAGAGGGGGGTTCCGAATTTTCCAAAATACACCTCACGTAATTAATGGACGGCCCCTAATCGAATCTTAGAGTTGAGACATGCAGCAGCTTCTTACTCTTTGTTTGTGAGAGAGTGAGGATTATCTATACATCCATCCTTTTTTAACTGCCATAACACAACATAATCGCTTAATTTTTTTTTGTTGTAATGGTTATGAAGAGGACCAGTGCAGAATGTGAATTTTTTTTAATATAGGGTGGAGCCACGCCTTCAACAGGAAAATACGTTTCCACGGTTAAACAAGTGGACTAATTTTGGAGAAATTTGGTTTGGAGATTGTACCACAAAAAAAGGTATTAAAATCTTCAAGTTTTTTAAGGAGGCGTGGCATTGGCACTAATGGGAAAGAACGGTATCACGGACTGTGCCACTACGCCGATTTTGATGCAATTTGGTATGTAGATAGATAGAATCTTGAGTAAAGATATTTGTTTTGAGTGAGCGGTACCACGTCCCTAACAGGTAAAAATGTTTTACTACTAAGCTAATGGACCGATTTTGATGAAATTCAGAAATAATTGAACCCTGAGGAAACGTATTTGTTTTAAAATGGAGGGTGCCACCCCTTCAATAGGAAAATATGTTTTCTCAACTTAACTAATGGACCGATTTTGATGAAATTTGGTATGGAGATAGATTGAAGTTTTTTTTTAATGTGAGTGGTGCCTCGCTCTTATCAGGAAAATATGTTTCCTTAGCTGAACTAATTGACTGATTGTGATGAAATTTGGTATGGAGATATGTATATTGAACTCTAAGAAGATATAGATATAAGGATAGGGCAACATTTTAGCATTTTTTTTTTAAAAAGTGATGACGAAAATAGCTCTTTTTTATATAAGTTTTTTAATGCGAAAAGCATTTTAAATGGTTGAATTTCAAACACTGGGCGTACTCTAGTTTAAATTATTTTACGTAATTATAATTAAATTTGCTGTGAATTAATTGAAGTTAACCAACCACATTTAGCCAGTCTGCAATTTTTTATTAAGTAAATTTATTTTTATTGATTTACTTATTAAATATAAGAACTAAAAGAACTTACATATCACTGTTAATTTTAATAGCGCCATAATTGTTTGGTTTGATTTGTGCTTGATTTCTTGCCAATTACGAGTGATACGTATGGATGATATTGATTGACCTTGATTTGTTTTATACCCTACACTCAAGGTATATTGACTTTCCCCTCACGTTTTTGATGCATGAAAGTGGTCTTGCCAGGTACATATAAAAATGTAAGTTAAGGTGCACCGGTTAGGGTGCACCAAAAAAATTAAAGATGGGAGCCGGCCACTGGCTTCTCCTTGTTTTACCTGCAAATAAAGTAAACTTTCAAGTTAGAATAAAACAGGTTTGTTACCACTATCGTTCGACTCCAAAATTGAAGTGATTTATTATATTCTCATTACTTAAGTCTTAACCTACTTAGTGACCTAAAACTGCTGAGTCTGCGCTTCCCATCAACTCGCATAATTTGCATGACGTGGTTCTCACAGCGGATGCGCGTGCAGATCATGTTGCAATATGTAGTCGCCTAGTCAGCAAATTGTGGCGAGGCAAATGTGTTAACTTGTATGTTGGAGCAAAATACTGTTCCTAGTTTATAAATTATTTTATCTATGAATTAAATGTCATTAAAAAACTGATATGATAGAAAATATGAATATTTTATTTTGGCTTACTAAAATTAATATTTCTCATGCTCATGAATCTCTGCTCTTTTGAAGTAAGAGCGAGATGGCAGATCTGCACACGGGATATTGAGAAAAAGAAGAAGAAGAAGATTTTTTTGGGGGAGAAAAAATTAGTTCTGAAAGAAAGAAAACGTTCGTGTGAAGAACTGTTATTGAATCAGTAGAAAACTATTGTTTTTTTTTGGTATAAATCAATTTAAACTCTATCATGTATATATTTTTAATCAACGTCACTCCGAAGTTAATGTAACAATGTTCGTGTGTTTATCTATAGAAATCACTTATACAAGAAAGGAACGATAGTAAATTGTTGATATAAGGGACACAGAAATAAGTAATTGGCAGAAACATTCCCATTTACATTACCAAATCTCCAAAAATTTAGTACTCCAAGGAGTCTTGTGCTATTTTTAAAATAATTACTGCTTTTTCGTCAAACAATTATTGTAGGAAGTATTGTGGAAATTAAAAAAAAATTTAAATGCCTCTCATTTCACACAGTTGATGTATAGGAATTTAGATTCAGCATAGAAATTTTAAACACAATAGTCAAATATGTTTTTTTCTTACAGAAAATATGACATATCTCTAATCATTCGGCTCAAATTTTTTCGAGTTCTCTCCAATTGGTGAAAGAATATTAAGTACTACACAAAACTTAAAATCCTGTTTAAAGAAAACTGATGTAAATTTTGTATGAAAACGTAGGCGTGTTAGATGCAGAAATTAATGACGAATCTGAAAAAAATTAAAAAATTCCTAACTCAACTGAATCCATCCAACCGAATAAATCAGTAAGTGAACCATATCAAATAATTGCTTTGATATGTAGGTCATCAGAGTACTTCAATCGCGAACATTCGACATAACCGGGAAAAATTCGCTTTGAATAAAAGTGTTAGAGCTTTCTTCTTTTAATGCAGTATAGGTTTATTAAGTTTTAGCCATGCCAACCATAACACCCTCCCAAGTTATTTTTGCTCTGTATCGGAAGTTGGCAAGTGCTGCTGGGATTGGGTCAGTGTAAGATTTACCCGAGCAATAGTCTTTAGTCCATATGTTAGTTTTAAGCGCGCACTTAGCAATGTAATGCACACAAAATATTTTGCTTCAACAGCGATTACTTAAAAAAAAAATGTTGAGAAGCATTAGATTTCGACAGTTTCGTTTTTGAAATCTTATACTATGCATTTGTTCAATATTGTTAGTAATTTTTCGCTCTTTCAACGACTTTGCTCTTATGACTGCAACCGACTCAAAGTGCCTTCCTCGACGTGGTGGTTTTAGCTTCCAGATCTTGTTTGGTACTTGGTCAACGGCATTCGTTGAAATTTTTGCTAAAAACTCTTGCACAGTTTTGCCATGCGTTGTTTTGCTTTTTCCGGTAGACATTCTCTACCAACCGCTTGAAAGTGACAAAATTTATGGTGTAATTACAATTTAGTAACCATTTGAATGCGGTCTATCAAATCAAATACAATTTACTCCTTTATAGGATACTTGGTCAGTGCGATGAAATTGGTCTTACACTAGCTACCACACTGTTTCAATAAAACAGATTCCAAATTAATTGAATCATGTCCAATTCTCTCATCCAACAAACTTATTGACGTAATGCGGTGCACCGGTATGCAGTCTGTTTTCTTTTTTTTCAAGAACCGAAATAGCGGTTATATGAAGAGTAAAGAAAGCTTGTCGAAAACTGAAAGACTGAATGTTGCACAAGAAATTCCAGTTTGTAAAAGAAATTTTTATATCTTCATTGAACTAAAAATAAAAAATTAAAATAAAAAAAAAGCAAAAAAAAAGAACTTCATAAAAGAAAAGAGAAAAAATGCAACTCACTAAAGAGACAGTTCTGAAATCAAAAACTCCACGTCGAAGCGTCGCTCTTAACATGCGTATGCAGTCAACGTCGCAGCCTCTGTATTTCCAACAACAAAATTGTCACTACGGATTCCGTATAATAAGCTAAGTTTATTTTGCAGTTTGTATTTACATACAGTGCAGTTTTTTTACTTTTATTAGAAATGAAGCTAGTGTTGTTTAACCCACCCCCGACTGAAGCAGCCATATGCAGCTCGTGCACACGTACACTAGTAATCATTTTAGTTTGTTTTATGATATTCCATTACACAGATGTCCGTATCCAGTGATACTCATATAGCGTCGTTGGAGCTTTGACATCTTTGCTCTATCATATGGCACACAGCTTTGATATTTTCGATAGTGATCGTAGTGTCAAGACGACGTCCATAGTCAGATGAAACATGGTGCAATTAAAGCGGCTCCCAAAAGACCTTTGAATTATTTTGAGCTCTGAAAATATTTCACGTTGCTATAGTTTTGAATATGGAGAACTTGACGGAAAGGGCCCTTTGAGAAATTAAATTTCCAATAGACATGACTTCATTATATTCCTTAGATATTTTATCGAAAACCTTTCAGTTACCTACTTATATTCAACGAAGTTGGTTATACACTCAGTGGAACATAATTTTCAAAAGATTAGAAAACACTTTAACATATTTTGTGACTAAAAACTACAATTTGAAGTATAGAAAAATAAAACGAATGAAATGGGTCAAAAATCCGCAAAAAAAAAAAAAAAATCTGATTAAACCATCATTAGATGAAAGTAAATCTACTATTGTCTTAGTTCTTGATAATTAGCTAAATAACCAAATAATTAAAGCTCTATTTTTAGATTATTTAATATCTCCGGACAGCATTGGCATGCAAGGTATTTGTGACGTTGTACTCTTACTGTGGACTACTTTTGATCTAGAAACCTCCTAGATTTCTAGCTACTGGCAGCAACTCCTGTTAAGCCTTACCTTCTACAGATCGAAGTTTATAAAAAATGGAGATAAGTTTTTCCTTAACTTAAGGGGTTTATTTCCAATAACGCAACTGCATATATCTGATATTTGTAATTTTATTAAAATTATTGTGGGTAATTTGTTGTGTATTTAATAGCGAGAGAATTTATGTCTTTAAATATAGTTTATCACCATATAATAAAAGGGATACCAAATTTATTGCTGCCGAATCCAAGGTCAAGAGCACAAATTGCATGCGAATGGCATCAGGAAATACTCTTTTTATTTATAACACGCAATTCGAAAATTAAAAAAAAATACTTAGAGGATATTGTGCAGGTTAAGGCCAACAAAGTACATTTGTTTGGAATAGTTAATATTGAATTGAGGAACGAGACAACAAGTTGTCTTAGATAGATATTTGCTAATGAAGACGTAGGCTCTCCATAAGCCATTATTTTGAAATGACCCAAACGTTTTCAATCTTCTAATTTCTTTATGTTTAATTTAATTTTTCGTGTTCCCTAAATCTGCTGAAATATAAGTCAACAATTCATGTTCGTCGCAATAACTGAATTGCAAAATTCAAAAGAAAATTAATCAAATGCTGCGGTAGATGCTGACTCAAGAATTTCGAAAAACATACATATTTTCGAAAAAATTAGCTGTATAGCTTTCCATACATGACGTGCTAATGTTTTTAATTTAATAAAACAGAAGATTTATTTCGAAACAAATAATTTTTTTTAGCCAAATACTTTTCCATTAAAGCTTAGTAGAAAATCATGTTCTTTTTAAAGATATTACAAGGATTTAAGAAAAGAAATCAAACTACTGTTAAATATTTTATTTCCCATGAAGATTTTCATTTAGAAACATTCAATCAACGTTTGATTTTTAACAAAAACAATTAAGTGCTAATTTTAGTTCTCATTTCAAGGTTTTTGCTTCCTTGTAACTTCAAGCATTGGTTTATTTTTTTACTATTTATTCAAAATAAAAAGCATAAAATTGTTATTTAATGACTGACGGCTTATGTCTTTTTGCAGAAGCTGCAGAGGAAATATTACCAGCTCATTTCATTTGTTACTTAGCTCTCTCAACTTGAGTCTTGATTGCAAAAGTTTTTTGCGTATTGGTAATTTTGCTAAATAGCAGTCTTACAATACAGTACTTGCACCTACAATTATAACATGTTTCTTAGTATCTCAAGGTGCAACGTACTGAAATTGAATGCACGCAATGTGGAATAAAACGTTTTTTAACGATAATAATTCAATTGAGTGAATCACTCACTTTTAGTTTAATTATTCCACTAAGTTACCATGCCCTTTTTCCATTGTCTCCTTAGCTATGCTCTTCAATTGCTGCCATTTTGTTGTTGTTGTGGTGGTGGTGGCAATTTACGTTGTTGTTGTTTGGGAATTTTTCCTGCGTGACATTCGGTTTTCATTACCATGTTAAATAAATTAATTAAATTTACCATGGCTTTTACCTTTGGTAAGGCAGCTGCATTTAATGTAAAAATGTTTTGTTTTCAAAAGTAAACCACTTGGTATCTATATAAATAAAATGATAGCCGTTTTCAATGAACGGGATTCACGCAAAATCTACTGAGTCAATTTTGATCAAATTTTTATAGTCATCTTTCTTAGACACTTGGTCCCAACATAGGATTAAAACTATTACGATATTCCTGTTAAATATCAAAATATTAAATTTTTAAAATTGCTAAAAAAATTAATTTCACACATAGAAAGAAGCACGTAAGCATAACAAATCGTTTTATGGCAAGTTAGTGTGTGTGCGATTGGTTTTTATATGGCAATGCAATAGAAGAGAATATTAAAATTTTTCTCTCGCTCTCACTCTCATTCTCAATTTGTCAACGCAGCAACGCGGAATTTGTGAACAATGAAAAAAAAAATTACAGTACATTCACACATGGAAAACACACATGTCGTCCTAAATGACTTGACAACATGTGTGACTGTCAATATTGCTTTGCGTTCACATTTTCGTGCATGCCATCAAACATCAATTGCAGAACAATTTATGAGCGTCCACATCGAAGTGAACTGCATGAAATCCTATTTAAAATGAAAATGTTCACTAGGCTTGACAGTCAGTTCACACAGGTTGTATGGTTGGACAAGCCAGCAGGAAAATCAACAATTTTTGAAATCCATGCAACATGTGTGTCAAGCGGTCGTTCCTAGAGTTCACATTATCAAACATTGATGTTGGACAACATGTGTGATAATGTGTACTAGGCTAATTGAATGTGTTAGTTTGTGTGTGTGCTTTATTTTTGTCTTTCACATGGCAATGCAATGGAATATTTATGGAAGAGAAAACAACAAAACAAAACAACTCCAAAGTTGACTGTAGTTCTATTTAAAAAAAGTAAATTGTTTGCCTTCGCAGAAAAACAGGCAACGCGTACAAAGTCGCGGGCATCTGCTAGTCTATGAATAAAGTTTGTGTATTTTTCCATTTTTTGTTAAGAATTAAATTATGTATAAAAAACATGTGTTTTTGTTACGTCGTATTTAGTCTTTATATCCAGCAGCTATCAATAAAAATTTACACTACTGTAGGAACACGAATACCCAAGTAGCATTAAAATACTACAGTGCAATAATTGCCAGGAGTATGTTGTAAAAATGCTTTTAATGCTATTGGCAAGTTATTTTCTAGCTATTTTGAAGGTTTACTTAAAAGTAAATTTTAGTTCTTTTAAAATGTTTTCAAAGCTTGCGTCTAGCTTAGCACTGCTTCAAAATATTTTCTTGGCCTGCTTTAGAAGCAATTATACAGCCAAAATAGTTGTCAAGAACTAGGACAGCTTTGTTGCTATTTTCTTAAGCTATGAACTATACTTTAACGGAAAGATCACAGCTAAACAAGACCAACTATATTTATTGTTTTTATTTGGCATTTGTAGCTAAAAGAAAATACAGAGCATAGCATAGATTAATGGCTCTTATTAACGCGCATTTAAAGTTAATTTACAGTAAAAGCAATGGCTACATTTTATAGCTTTTATTTTGCATTCATGCTTCAAATTATTACTTAAAAAAATACATACACATTTCTCTTCTCTAAAATGATGCACACTACTAAAAGCGCTAGCTCATTATGCTAGTTCTTGGCTATAAATCAGCTTTAAAAATTGAAAAATTTTGTTGGAAAACACTAATGTAGTAAAACATAATTTTCTGCAATATACTAGCTATTTTTTGAAATATTTGCTCCAATTGAACTCCAAAAAAAGCTGCAGCGCTCTTGCTGTTAAATTTATATTATTTGGTTAAATTTTAGCTATTGATGCTTCCATGCAATTCACTTATCGAACTCTGAAGACGCCATTACATGACAGTTATGAAAAATTTATTCGAAAAAGGAAATTCGTTCGAAAATACAAAACGCCCAACACTGATTACATTTTAATGCATTGCATGGGAAATAATTTTGCTAAAGGAACTATTATTAAAGCTCATAATATAAAATTACCATGGAAACCATTTTTTTATCACTTTATAAAGTGTCGGATTATTGCGAGAGGGGAAATATGCATTCTAATAAATTTTTTTTAAATACTTAGTTTTTTTGATTATTGTTAAAAATTTATATTTTTATTATCATTCAATTTGTAGTTCTGGAAGATTGCTTTTGATTGAAATATACATATGTCATTGATGTTACATACATATGTATATTAAAACATTCCCATATTTTTCAAGAAAATAAAAGAAAAGTAGTAAATTTGTTCAAATAAGTGCCAGTAAATATCATAAATGTAAAAATTTTTAAACATATCATAATAACACCAATACAATTTTTTAAAGCGTCTTTGTTGCTTGGAATGGCGCTTTAATTGCAATACTAAAACATTTTAATAACTAAATTATTGCACCTTTTGTAAAAACTATACAATTTGTGGCATAGCAATGGCGCAATTTTTTTTGCATTTTTCCTTTTGCAAAAATATGTGATATGCTAAATTTTGATTCCCAAAAGCGCTTAATATCAATTCCTAGTAACAAGAAAAGTATTGCAGCAATGATTTTTGCTGGAAATGCGCTGTATTAGCGAAAAACTTGCAACATGTGATACTTGGGTAGTCAGCAAATGTGCTTTAACTTGTTGGCTTATTGGCAACTACTTACATCAGAGTCATCAATCAATATCAACTTCATATCATCATATTTGTTGGACTTAAAAAATTTCTTTTCACAGAGCAGTTTCCATTTTGTATGATTGCTGCTGCTTAGATACTTAGCGGCCATCGATAAAATTTTATTGTATTTAAGAAATCTGAATAGCTAGTCAGCAATAACAATACAGCTTATTGTTTTAAAATTGAATCGTGGCTAAAGTTTCTAAGTCATTGGTTATTTGCTTAAAACAGCGCAAACAATAATTTTGGTTTCTCATTAGCTTTTCTTTTCAAATATTGCAAAAGACATTAATTTTTAATACAAAAAAACGTTACTTTTTCGTTCGAAGCTGCGGCCACTTAAATTCTGTAAATATGAAAAATGTTTGTGCGTTTGTGGACTAATATCGAATTGACGAAAATCGAGCCTTAATTAGGAAAGACTAGGTAATTTAATCTCACTCATTCAACCAAACAGTATCTATAATGAGACTAAGCAGTAGAAATAAATGCTCAATACTTTAGTGCTCTTCAGCATCACCACAATTTCGAAAGAAGGTTAAGGAGTGAAAAAAGCTTACAACTCCAAATTTTGAAACGCCTCTGTCGAATTTTTAGCACAGTTCATTAAACGAAACCATTAACTAAATCTCAGTTTTTGATCTTGTAGAGGGTCTGCATTATTGCCGACCTGCTTTCTCGTCTGAATTTGTGTTTTACGGTATAACTCCTCGACTGTTGATCCACTGAAAAGCAAAACTGGTGCAAATTTGAAGAAAATAGTTGCTCACATATTTATTGCTTAAACACTTTTTTGAAATGTCATCATAGTTCTTTAATAAGCCGATATTGCAAAATGAAAAATATTAATTGATATAAAAGAAATAATTCTTAATTTTGTTTAATTTAATAGAGTCATATTTCATGCAAGCTTATTAGGAATGTGTAACAGTGATGGCATTTGGGATTTGTGGAAATGTACTGAATGGAGAGTTGAAATGTACTTTTTAGATGCCGAATGTACTTTTTCGACACGAACATCAAAAAATTACCTAAAATTATAAAAATTCAGCCAAATTCCAACATTTTTTAAAAAAAAAAAAAAAATTTAAAGTTTACTTTATATGTGTTCTTGTAACAAAATTTTATAATATTATGTTTTGTACAAAGCTTTTTGTGGAGAAAAAAAAGCACAAAAAAATTACAAACGCAAAATGCATTCAGTGGAGAAAATCGACAACTGGCTGCTTATACTAGTTTTAATGACCGCTACGTTATATCATCAGTAAGCTTTGTTATCCGACGTTTTAGAATCTGCAAGCCTTCGATATTCTACTTTTTGCGTTGAACAGTTAAGAATCATAGCAAAAAATAAGAACGTAGTGCGCAAAAATTCTACATTTTCTCCCTTAATATTCAATTGCTTTTGAAACTCTTCTGATATTACACATTTCTTGAAGTTTACTCCAGGCATTATTCACGATAAATTTGCTAAAAAAATGGTGATTGTAATAAGCTTGAACAAAGTTCCGCGATTTTTATATAAGAAGTTAAAAAATTTTAACCATTACATTCAATTTGGAAAAATATCTCAGCTGCAATAACTTTTTGAACTTATTTCTCATGAGAACATTCATCTGTATGATTTGTATGTTACATTTCACTCGATACTTTATTTACATTTTCAAAGTAATACAGCTTTTTTTCCTTTAATCGAATAATGAACTTGTCTGTGTGCTGGGCGCTGTTGCCACTTTCGCTTTATTTGCGTGTCTGTACTACCAAAGTGTTGCTAATAATTACGTTCATTGTTACAACTTTCATTTCAGCGTTTGTTTGCAAGCTCAGTTTGCGCGTGTTTGTGTGAGTAACTTTATAAGTGTTTGATGGCTTGACGGTTGGCTGTGTGCTATATCCGTGCTTGTATCTATCTGTGTATGTCTGTTCTGCGTGTTTAGTTAGCAATGTCACAATTAATGACTTCATCAAGGCAATATTTTAATCGATGACAATGTCAACTTAATTTGACTTCACGATTTCGCGTAAGTTTTAATGAGACCGCGTTCGAGTGGATGGCGTAAGTGCCTTAAGACAGGCGCCGATCTGTTGAATTATCTCCCCAAGGATGTTGTAATTGAAATTTTAAATTGAAAATTTGCCAAAGTACAAACTTTGATCGAGTTTTTTGTTTTACAATTTTCATCTTGCAGAAAAATTGAGTTTGTTACAAATTTTATGTTCATCATACGACCCGTTGTCTGAAAAAATAAATGCTTATACTGCTTGTGGTAATTTAATTTTCAACTTAGTTATGTGTGCTAAGTGCGGTTCAAAATTAAGCGTAAATGTTGCTTTCATCCTTAGGCGTTGTTTGTTTTTATAATTTTTACTTTAACTTGCAAATCTGTTATGCGTTGAAGAATTTAATCCTTTGTTTTCGAGTGCATTGTTAGTGACACTTTTAAAATAAAACAGTTTTTTGCTGTAAAAATATCTAATAATATATAAGTTTTGACTTTTTATAGCTAACATTATCGAGTTTTCTGCATACCAAATTTTAAAAACTTTTTTTGCAAGAAAAAAAAAGTACAGCCTTAAAACTGGAAACACGTTTTTTGGCATTGATCTTGTGACTCACTATAAATTTATCGTTTTGTGTGAAAGCTTAAGTGATCATTGACCAAATTTGACTTTTTATGTAGCAGTAAACATGAAACACAAGCTACTTAAAAATGTTCCCTGAAAGTACTATTAAAGGTGAGATATCAAGGTCAGAACTTTGCTAGTGTAACCAATGATTTTAAAACTCTGTAGGCACTCACGAAGCACTTGCTAAATATAATTTTTTGTCATGTTAGTCTTAAGAATTGAAATAGAATTTATTTTTTTTTTTAATTTTACGGCTTTTAATAAAAATGAATGTTATTGAAAAGCACATACCACATTATATGTAGGAGCAATAACAGATTCTAGTTAGTTCATCGTGGCAAAGCTATAAAAATATGCTCCCAAATTTTGTTTCAACAAAAGCTCTTATCATTAAGATTGTTGCTTTCTCATACGAAATGGCTAGTGAATAAGCTTAAGAAAGTAATACCTTGAATTTGAACATCTCTTTTGCAAAACTTTTTTCAATAAACAAATTTCTTTTAGTGAGCTCCTTTAAAACCAATCAATTATTCAACATTGACGCGAAGTTTTTCGCTTTATATAAGCACAGAAATTGCAGCTTATATTCATTAACCATGTTGCGCTATTTTTCTAAGGACGCAATAAAAAATATTTGAATTTCATATACATGCATGCACTTTGACTTTACTGGGTGTTGTTTCTTACACTAACACTACATACATACTTATGTATATGAATGATGCTGTTGCATTTGTTATTTTCACATGTTGAAGTGAATAATATTTTTTTTCCACTTTTGTAAGAGGAATAAAAAACTTCATATATTGAGTGGTAAAAATTTTGCACTGATACAATGGCCAAAGTTAGAAGCAGCTTTATTAAGACAACACAATTTTTCTAAACAATAAACATTGAATGATATTGGGACATATTTGTTCTAAGTGGTATCGAAAATATGATATGATAGTTTGACCTTAAAAGAAAAATTTTTTTAATTTTAATTTATTTGTTCATTTTTTTATTAGTAGCATCAACGGCTTGCTTTTGATTTAAGAAGACAAAATTTTAACAGTTTGAAGATTATAAAACACATTTTTTACCACATCAACTTTTGCAAGCTGTAGTCAAAGTTTTCAGCAGCCACCAACAAAAATTCACATTTTCACCAAACATCAGTTGCCAAAAATAAGCGACACAAACGTTTTGCTTATAAGTCGCATCGAATTTGTGATGCCTTGGTTTTTATACCCTACTCCGATTGTATATTCACTTTGTCTCTTCATCTGAAACACATCTAAAGGGGCGTGGCAGGTATGGAAAAGTATATATATTCTCGATCAGCTTCATCACTTGATTTGATTTAGTGATGTCTGTCTGTCTATATGTCTGTCAGTCTGTGCGTCTGTTGAAAACAGGCTTACGGGAAAACCAATAAAGCTAATTGAATGAAACTTTCTCACACAGGTTACATCTTCTTGCAGGCATCTTGCTATTGAAAATAAGCGAAATTGGCTATTGGACACCCTTACCGCCCATACTCTATGTATATTTACCCAGGCCAATTTTGAAAAAAGTTGCAGCGATTTTGATGAGACTTGGTGATTTGGAGCACATGTGAACCAAATTAGGATTAGGCTAGGTTTCAAGTTTTCAAAGAGTCGTACAGGGGCATGGCACAGCCCTAAATTTTATCATTTATACCACCATATCTTGTAAGACGTTCGAGTTTTGAAGAAATTTGGTAAACAGATATATATCAAATATATCTTGAATTGAGATAAAAGTGGGCAGAATTGAAAAAGTGGGCGTAATTAAAAAGTGGGAGTGGCACTTTTCAACTTTTAAAAAATTTGATTCCATAAATCTCAAAATTGGCACAAACGTTTTCCATAAAAATTTTGGAGATGATGCCGCTGAAAGCACTCATCAATAAAAGCTCAGCCACTTTACTGAAAAAACTTGTTGAAGGGCTACAACGTAATCGTTATGAAATTTAATGAGGTAGATATACTTGCTATTAGTTCTCTTATTACAAAAATGTGGTCCAAAAGTAAATGTGGGCGCTCCTACTCCCATATAAGCAAAAAACGTTTATTGTTATAGATAGTGTTCTAAGAGAATAATCTTCATAGAATTTGGTGTATAGATGTCAGTTACTATAGGCTTTGAAAATAAAAGAATTTTAACAGAATTGCAACAGTTGGCGTGGCACCTCCCATATTAACATAAATTTGTAAGCGCTGTTTTAGGTGAACTATTGCAGCAATTGCTATGAAATTTTATGTAAGTGGTTCTGTTGCTACAGAGTATATCTGAATCAAAAGTGGCTGGAATAGTACCAGTGGGCGTGGCACCTCCCATACAAATAAAATACGGTAAGTGGCATATTAATCGAAATATGTGAACAAGCATACTAATATTTGGTGTTAGGAGTTTGCTTATGAAAAGCTATTTCTGGCTCAAAACCGGGCAGGATTGTACCAGTGGGTGTATCACCGCCCCAAATTTTGAGACTAACTGCGGCATATATCGCAAACTATACAAGCTATTGTGTTAAATTTTAATATGAGGATGTCGATCACGAATATAATTTATTGAACAAAAAGTGGGCGGAATTGGAGAAGTGGGCGTGGCATATTTCAAATTTTTCATTTCTATTCGATTTTTTCAACATTTTAAATATTCTTTCGACTTTTTTATCCCTTTAACTTTATCCTATATGTACTTGTTCGACTTTTTCCACCTCTTTCAACTTTCTTCATAAGTTTCTTTATTTTTTGACATTTTCATCAATTTTGAATAGTTTAAAATTTTTTCAACCTCTTTGATTTTTTTAAGATTTTTTAACCTCTCTCAACATTTTTCAGCATTTTGCATATATTTACGACTTTTTAAACATTTTTCAACCTTATTTTTTTCGACTTATTCAATCTCTTCAACGTCTTTTTAACATCTGTTGAAAAGGTTCATTCAGTGCAGTGTAAGTTTCGGCCAGGCCGAAGATAACATCTTGACTTGTTAATATTAATTTCATAAAGCTTAATTAATTAGATCAAAATTTCTTGCGTGAAAGACTTTTTCTAAACCATTTTTATAAGAAAATCCCAAGCAATTGCAGAGAAAAAAAATTCTTAACTTAACATTTTTATGACCACCTCGTGGTCACCGTTACTAAGTGTCAAAGTAGGTATATTAGTTATCGTTAAGTTAAACGTCAACCATCAACAAAGTACATTTCTGTCATTTCAAGGATTTCGTTGTTGTTTGTTTTCACCAACACTGCTGCGACTTTCAGGGAATAAATTGTCGCACAAATACCAACAGAACAGAAGAGCACAAAAAAGGCAATAACAGCGATAACAAAAGGAAAAACCTGTTGTTTATACATCATGAAATACCTGAAGCGCTTTCAATAACTACTTTGATGACTAAAATTATTCAAAATACTATAATAGGCGGAGAGCCAGCCGTAGAAAAGTCGAGTGTATAAGATTACAGGATGAGATGTATGCCAAATGATAGAGCTCAATGAGCCTAAATAGAATATCTGGGGTTGCCTTGCCAAAACCTGTCCCGATGGCCGAAAATGCCCGAATTCCAGCCAATTTTGGTGTTCTTCTTAAAACTGTAGTACATAACAGCTCGAAATGTGTGCCAAATGATAGAACTCAAAGAGACCTAAATATAAAACATGGGATTGCATTGTTAAATCCTGTCCCAAACATGGGGTTGCACTGGTTTTTTGGGTCAATTTTCATTAATGAAGATAACAGCTTCAAATTTGTGCCAAATGAGCCTAAATAGAATATATAGGGTTGCCTTGTCGAATCATGTCCTAAACATTAGTTGACACCCGTTTTTGGGGTCAAATTTTCTTAAATGAGTGGCAAACCAAATATTTTGGTCTGGAAATAGCCGTTTTTAGCCCGTTTTAAAAATTTTAGTTCTTAAGGTCGACAAAGTTATCGATATGATTTTTTTTTATTATGTCATTTTGTATGCTTTTAAAAAATGAAAGCTTCTAAAACTTAAGACCTAATTTTGTGACTCGATTAAGTTAAATAAGTCTTTGCAAAAAATTACAGTTTTGAAAATGGTAGCAAGAAAATAAACAATTTTAATCTTGAATTGTGCTGCAACCTTTCTTACAAAATACCAACAGTCATTTGCGACGCAATATCTCATAATATCCAGGAGTTTTGTTACACTTTATCACCCTTTAAATGCAGTGCCATCAAAATGACAACAGAAATATCATAAATTTATTAACTGTAAAGTTAAAAAAAAAAATATATAATCAAAAAACTTCGAAACCATAGAGTTTTTTTTTAATTTTTAAATATTTAGTGGAAAGATGAATTGATAAAAGTGACTGTGGAAATTTGTTAAGAGCAAAGAAATATACGACGAATAAAGAATGTGGTATAAAATGGAGTTAAAATTATCTAAAAAATTTAACAAAGCGAAGTTTTAAATTTAAATACTTTTGGCAGTAAAAATTATAATCAATCATTAAAAGTTCAATGTGAATGTGTTTGTGACTATGCAGTGTATTGTGAGTGTATGAGAAAATATAGTAGAAGATGTTGATAAGTGTCGAAAAGTATATAATAATTTCCAATAAAATCGGAAAGTTGAAAGTATCGAAAAATATCGCACAACATCGAAAATGTCAAAGTCTGTAAAAAAAACTCAAAAAGCGTGAAAAAAATTTAAAGAAGAAGAATAAATCGAAATTTTTAATAAGTACAGAAAAGTTTTGAAAAATATTTAAATGTCAGAAAAAGATAGTATAAGCTAATGTATAATAGTTAAAACCGTCAAAAAAATACGAAGCGTATAGAAAATCATTGAAAAGTAGATAAGTAGGTTGCGAATGGCAAGTAACTACATCAGAATGACCATTCCGTTAAAAAATCTCATTAAAAGCCACAATATATAATTCAAGAGACATTTTTGCCAACAGCGCCACCTTTGATCAAGATTACGAAGCTTTAATATCTTCGTACAAATCTGCCTTGAATCATAGGAAGGAGTGCAATTCATTTGTAAAGATCGGCTTTTTAGCTTTGAAGCTATGACTAATCCAAACTGCTAAAGCTCAGTAGCTGATGGACCTATGGGCCTTGATATCTTTATATCAACCTTTATCCATGCTTATCTCTTTACTATTTCATACTCACGTTCATGCGTTTAATATGCCTCGAAAACAATCAAGCTCAAAGCGCATAAAGCAACAGTTCGCAGTTGGTATTTCTCTCGCGTGTGTCGTTTGGCGAAGCGTATAACCCATATTACGATAGAGGGAAAGTTTACATGATATTTTGCATATTGGTTTCCCTGAATGAAAAAACAAAACTTTTTCGAATTTTTCTTAGGTTTGATAGATGGAACAAAGTTTCGACTGACATAATTACAAAACTGTATAGACCCGTTATTTTGTAACTGAATATCTCATGTATAGGGACTTGTTTCAAAACAAAATGGTTTGAACAAATTGTTAAATTTAGTTTTTTGGGGCTTATTTTATATTGGTCGGTATAGCTCGGGTATCGCATCTGGTAATCGCATTTAAAATGACAGATCTATAAGATTTTCAAATTCTGTAAAATTGTGTCAAGCAAAGCTAGATTAAAATTGCGGTTTTTTCTATCTGTCTCCAAGACAATTTTATGGATAAAATTTAGTCAAAATCAAATACAGTGTCCGAGAAAGTTTTTCCTTTTAAATAATGTGGGCATTTATGAAATACTCTTATTAATTTATTTGTATCGAAATTTACTAAAATTGGGTATTCACAAAAAGTTCATAGATTATACTTTTCAAAAAATTTTTGTTTGAGGTTTTGTATGAATTATGGTGATATTTTTATTTCATCACATTTCGCATTCTATTACAATAATTGTATCAGTTGTAAAAGCTTACATCGTGAGGGGAGCTGCTTAAATTCAGAAGGAAGTTTCCTTCAGAGAATAAGAACAGGTATTTTTCGCATTCTCATACCCCTTGGCATAAAAGATATAAATTCGAATGCTTTTCAATAACAAAAGAGATAAACTTTCGAAACTGTTTTCCTCCAATAACTTGTAAACTATAAAAGATATCGCACAATTTTTAGCATTTTTGAAATCAGCTTTGCCAAACTAATGGAAATTTATACCCATTTTGAAGAAGAGGCCACAACCAAAACCCACCTTCGTATAGGAGGTAGACGTGTCCGTGAACCATATTCACATATTTTTTTTTCTTTTCCTTATAAAATCCACTGTGCGTCCTAGGCCTCGGTACAGAGGATCTTTTAAAGAATGTGTTGTTAGGCTTCAGTAAGATTACTTTTTACTGAAGCGAAATGGTTGCAATCAGTTAGTCGTTAAGTTTGATAAGGAAACAAAAGGTTATCATTTTGGACTCCACGAAAAAAAGTCATGACTTGGAGTAGAAATACAACACATCACAAATGCCATGCAATTTGAGTTTGAGCCAACAAAAGGTCATAACTTTTGCTTCCGTGGACAAGGAAAAAGACATAAAAATTAAAGGTGATATTTAAAAAGAATAACATTCAAAAATTATAACAAATAGTTATAGAATATTTTGACGAATTTTATTTATTAAAAGGTTTGATGGTTGTGCGGCAATAAACATTCAAATGAGCGATGTATTGAAATAAATAAATATCCAATAGCACTATTTTCATGTCAAGCTGGTCATATATTGAACTTTTTTTGTATGACATTAACTATCTAAATGATCACTACCGGTACAAGAAATATAATCATTAAGTTCATCGAATAGTGTGCTTTTCTAGAATTTTTCGAGTTTTGAGGAAACTTTTCAAGATCGCATCAAACTAAAAGATGAATGTAAATGTGTTTTATTCCGCCAAACTATAGTCCTTTTATTTATTATCAACGTGTATCCTTTTATCTACTTTATTAATGTGACAAAAGTTGAAAAATCACAATGCGAGGCGTTGTAAGCTGTTTTGTATTATTGGAAAAAATAATATAGATATATTAAACTTTCAAACATTTGACCGTAGGTGGCACTGTAGGCAAAAATGAGATCTATGCCGAAATCTATGATAAAGCTATTGGATTTTAATGAAATTTTGTACGGTGTTTTCAATGTTGTTTTATATTCGATACTTTTTGAATTCAACGATATTCCTCGAAACTATACGATACTGTTAGACTTTTATTATCTTTTTAATACTCTTTGATTTTCTTCAACATCTTTTCTTCAAAAAACAAAAAAAAATCAAACCATAACGGAAAGTTCAGAAAAAAAAAATCATAAAAGTTAATAAAAGACTAATAATATCGATAATCATTTGTATCAGAAAACATTGAAATTGTCATGAACAATTTTTTTTTTTGCTCTCAAATTGATGCCACTATTGCCATAAAAATCTATAAAAGAAGTAAAAACTACTCACTTTTTTTAGCTTATTCATCGACTAAAAAAATAACCAAAGTTTTGAAACAAAAAAGGATAAGTGAGTCAACGCCATAACAATTTTTTGACACATTTTTTTTTCATTCAATATTTATACGCTTTGTGACAAAGGTTCCACCAGTGGGTATTGCTATTGTTAATTTTTCGGCATCTACTGCAAAAGCAAAAAATAAAACCAGTGCGTCTAAAGTGAATTTCGGAACCGAAAGCAACAAAAGCAGTAAGAACGAAAAAAGAAAAAAAAAAATAGAGAGGCCACAAAAACACTTGTAATATTAGGTTTTACCTTTGTAATCCATGTAAATTTAGAACTTCGAATAAAGTTGGGAGTGTGAGTGTGAAAGTGATGAAAAAATCTAAGCGGAGTTTTGATCATTTTTTACGACCATCCTACTGAAGTTGCTATAGCAACCAACAGGCCAACAGAAATAGCTGAAGGCATTTTTATTGAATCTCTTAAGTATGAGAATTACTATGTTTTGGCCGAAAAAAAGACAAAGCAACCTAAGCTCAATTTAATTGATCAACGTTTATCATATTAATTTGGCAAATTGTCCTCATTTATGGAGAGGATGAAGAAAGAAATGCAAACCAAAATTTTAAATTTATTTAATAAAATGTAAGTCTTGATTCAGTAGTTAATTCTCCATTAAACCAAACTTTTAAGCCACCTTTTGTTTACAATTTAAACGTCACGAATATTTACAAATCAATTGATTTCCTCTAATTTTCCACAGCTTTTTTTGGCTTTTAAATGCGTCATTTTTAAACGCAGCATAAAAAAGTAGTTCATATTGTTAAAAATAACCCTATTGTTTGTGTTTCTAAAATATTTTTATTGCATCGTTTTTATGTTTTCACATACCCACGCAAGTTCTTGCAGCTGATTTTTTCGAAATTCTTTACGCGGATGCGCTACTGTTGCAACCAGCGCAAATTTTGATTCGATTTAATAACATAAAAAAATAAAAGAATAAGTTGAAAAAACTCCCACAACAAAGAAAAACCACTGGTACATTAAAACTTTTTCATTTTTACTCCACAGTTACTTGTTTGATTTCATTCACTTTTCTTTGAGAATTCAACTCAATTTCGTAATTTTAGTTACAACATTTTTTTATTTTATTTTGAACTGCACTATTTCAAAAATATTACCTTTTGAATCAGCTCGTAATAGCTATATAATGTCTATAATAAGTTTCTATTTAAAAAGACATGTTTTGGATGTCGCGCATTGATGACACCTGTCCTTTAACCCTTTCAGACTGAAGCCTGAACCATTATAGACAAAAAATATGGACTCCGGAAAAGTTATTCTGGAAAATTTGGAAAAGTTCCTCTTACGTAAAAAGCCGAGTTCACATTTGACCCTGTCGGCCTCAAGTAAAAATTTTTAGGGGTATTTGCAGTGCAGTATGTGTTGTGTTTGAAGTTATTTTTAATCAAAAGCTGAGTGCATTTTATGTTTTTAATGAATTTTATTTTTGAATTTAACGAAATATACATATGGACCAAAACGCAGACTGTTACATTCGTAAGTACATTTCGAGATAAACTGCTCATAAAACACATGAAATGGAGTACTTTAAATATGCATCTGTAATACCTTTTTGTTAAAATTCTCCAAATGTACTGAAAATGACCCAAATGTACCGAATGTTCTGAAAACTTGTCGAATGTACTGAAGCCGATTTTTTAGGACGCTAATGTACCGAAAAAAGTACAAATGCACCGAAAATACCATCACTGATCCACGGTTCGGACGTCTTAGGGTTACCTTAATCAATACGAGATGAGCAAAGTTGGACATGTTCTAAGCCAAGAGTAAACTGGTCTTATTATAGAAAACAATCTCATCAAACGAGCAAGTTCACACAATCCCATCTCATCTCATTAAGATATATAATTTTAAAGAGCAACCTTGACTTGAGAGCAGATTTTAGTGACATAACATATCTTCAAAGTTTTGGAATCTTCATCGATCTTCTGAAGATTTCGTTTGGAAAAAATTAATTCATCTTGGGGTCTATGAAATTTTGAAAACAAATTCATTAAATTAAGATAATAAACGCCGAATATACAATGGGAGCGACCTGAATTTTGATAGCGTGCCAGCCTTTACCAGCCCCATTGTCTACATTTTGAAGGGATTACTTATTAAAGGAATATGATCTCTTTATTATGTAACGAAAACAAAATAGAATACAATAATAGGTGCGTTAATGAGGTCACTTCTATTTTTTGTCCTTAGAAAGATTTTACTGAAGCTGATACTGCTGCAGCTCCTATTGTTGTTGTTCATTTCATGTTATCAATCGAATTATGTTCATTCAATGAAAATCCTCCCAAAAGGGTCAACGTAACTATGTCAAAGTGCACTTTACAGCTTTACGGTTAAAGCAAATGTGGTAAGGAATGGAACTAAAGATCGCCAACACAATGGACATGACATAAATTGTCATCATAAAAATAGGCGTCGACTCAATTATGCGGAAATTTTTCATTTCCTTTTTATAGTGTGTTTTTATTGCGCTTCGGAAAATCATAAAAAAACCCAATCGAATGACATCATGTGGGTTGCCAATGCACATTTTGGAGTTGACATTTTTATTTATTTGTTTTGGGTCAAAAGTTAACTAAACATCAAAAGTTTATACTTTGCTTAAGATTTTTTTGGAAAATTTACATGAAATAATTATCGTAAATTGCTTAAATGGATTTGTGATTTTTATTGAAATTTTAAATTTCTATTTTATTGAAACAAACAGTTCCGAGTGGCGAGAGGTTTTTGGTCATCACTAGCATTGACTTTTTAATACCTCAGTATGCCCGCCAGTCTTTTGACTTCTAATGCAAGTATGCAGACTTGTGTTGCACTTCAACTGCCTTTATTACAAACCGTTGACGGACTTCTGCTTTTGACTTCGTTCGAGTGAATAACTAATCTTTTTAGCTAGATGTGTAGTTAACGTATTGAGTGGCACCATGAAGCGAAAACTTTTGTTAAATCACATGCCACTAAAACTTTTCTGTCTTAATCGGATAATGGAGGACTCTTTTGATGTGTTCATAAAAAAAATAATCTTCTTCTCTTTAAAAAAAGTTCTTTAACCCATCTTTGCCCGACCGGAAATTTCGCTTACCACTTCTTTAACCAAACAAACAGTCACACTTACTTCACATTCAACCTTTATTTTGATAAAATATCGAATAATGTCATTTGAGAGTACAGGTAACTACATGTATGGTCCACACATATAAAAAGTTTAGTGGTAAGCTTAATTACCAGTAAGCCGATATGTTGCGTCATTTCGTAGAATTTTGTTTTCGGCATTTTTAAAATTTATCGTGGTTTTTCGGGCCAAATAGACGTATCATAGTGATTTCAGTGAAATTATGTTTGTTTCTTTTTATACCGGGAAAATTTCAAAATAGAAATTCTTGATAATCGAAGAAACAATTGCTTATTTGGAAGCATCTGATAGTAAAGATGCACTAGTATCTGCTATGCAGTCTTTGAAACATGTGGGTGCTGATTATGTTCCACCGAATTCTGACAAAATCAGGAAACAGAAATATTAGATTACGATGCTATGGATGAAAATGCTCCAATTAATGCAGGCATTGATGGTGAAATCCAAATTAAGTATGCCCAATTTATGGGCGGTTTAAATTTGCACGATAATGCATTGACTAATTACAGGATCAAAATTCGATTCAAATACTGATGGTGGCGAATATTCACCAATTGGCTTGGGAATATGATAGTCAATGCCTGGAAATTTCATGTCATAATGGCCAGAAGAAAAGTAGAACGTTATCGCAATTAAGTTTCCGTTCGAGTATTTTAAATTAACTTATGTGTTCTTCAAAAGAAGGTGCTGCGGGCAATATTGATGCATCGACAAGTGCACTAGTACTTAAAATTACATCTGAATCATTCGTTTCCTTACCTTTATGTGTTTCTCTCCCAGACTCTGACAGAAGACTTCATTATCCTAAACGCGAAAAAGAAAATTCTAAAAGGGTGTGTTGTTTTTTATATGCTCCATATATGTATATGAGTCAAATGTTATGTAAGATTGTATAAGCTTTGATATCCTTTGTATGAAATATATAAAAATATTATACATTGTGTCTTAATTCAATTTATGTAAAGTAACTCGTGATAAAAGTCAATTGTTTGAATGAAAATACTTAAAGTTTTAAATTTTATTCAAGCCAAAATCTACATGCATACGTATGTGTCTACTGGTAAGTAAAATTACCATCTCATAACTTGAAAACCGAAAAAATTAATTGGTTGATATTTTGAAATTTTTACGTTTTCGCCTCGGTCATACTTTGTTTGTATTACTAAGATTTCTTCGGTGAATTTCATTTAATTACGTTGCAAATCATTGTTAACGTGATAATTAGAGATTCTTCTTCTACAACAATAACAATTCCAATTATTATAATTGTCAATTTTATTTCTTATGCTACAAAATTTACATAATACCCACTCAGTTTTACATGTACACTAGATGGTATCAACCCCCTTACAAAAAAAAATGTTCGAATGTTCACCCCCAGTTGGAAAGCTAATATTGAAAGATTTTTAAGGAAAAAAAATTTTTTTTTACGGCCTCTAAATTCGATGCGATTTTGTTTTTTTCTTATGTCTCCGCTATTTGACGTCCGATCAACAAGTATGGTATATCGTTGTAAATGTCTCATGAACATGGACTACATTTTATTCATATAAGTCTTTTGTCTCAGTTTTTTTTTTTTTACTCTCTGCTTCTACCACCCTAACGTACCAAAAGCACATCATAAAATTAAAGTCCGTACCAAACCGTAAAATTCATACCTACCAAGTTTTCTCAATTATTGCAATTGAAAAAGTTGGAGCGAATCTAAAATTTCAGTGCAAATATTTGATCAGAATAATAAAATCATCTTTAACTTAAGTCCTAAAACTATGCAATGGCTTTTTCCAATCGACTTCCAAGATCATTGCGCTTTTTTGTTCGTTTTAAAAAATTTTATGTACTGCATATTTTTATTATCATCATTATTATTTATTGGAAAAGTAATAAAATAACAGTTAATGTAGTCCATGTTGAGACATTTACAACGATATACCATATTTTTGATCGGACGTCAAATAGCGGAGATATAAGAAAAAAACAAAATCGCATCGAATTTAGAGACCGAAAAAAAAAAATATTTTTTTCCTTAAAAATCTTCAATATTAGCTTTCAAACTGGGGGTGAACTTTCGAACTTTTTTTTTGTGATACTATCTAGTGTACACAACTCTTGTGAAAAAAATGGTTCCCACTCGTAGTTTTATTCACATGAAATATACTCCGAATAATAATTGAAATTGAGAGAAATTTTTTTTAGACGATTGCTAAAATGTTTACCAAATTTTCAAAAAAAAAAAAAAAACGAACTGCTTCCACTCCGTGAGTAGAAAAAACAATGTGGCAGTCGATTCAAGCCAAACCAAAAATAGAGTAAAGTAACTGAAAAAATCGATTGCTGGGATTTAATAGGTTAACTGTGCTTAAAGAAATATATTTTATTTTCCTTTTCAACGATGTTGCTTAGGAAGATATGACATGATATTGGCTATGATATTTCTGTAAATTAGATACTAAAGTGAACTGAATCAGAGTATGAGGCATTTATGACACATTTTTTAAAAACTTTACAAAACAGAGGCTGGCAAAATAATGTTAACCAAAAAAATCCTTCCACATACATAAAGTAGACTTAAAATGAATTCAATTAAAAGAAAGAATTTTCACAACCCAGTCTTACAGTTCGTGTAAAGTGGCTTAGTATCATCAGTAGCGGAATTCCCAAACTTGTTAACGACGATTGTTGTTATCGTTAACTGCTCATAACAACATTGTCGTTAAATGGTATTCTCAAAAAATAGGTTAGTCAAACTTGTCGTTAAATTTGACAGTTCCTTATCGTTACTGAACAACATTTGTAGTTAAGTTAAAGACGTTTAATTTGGTGTCGTTAGTTGTGAAAAAACGTTTTAACTGTAATTAAAGCAAAAATAATAGTAAAATTATAAATTGTGTTCATTATATACACAGAAAAAAAATGGCAATGCAATATCTAGCGATGGACTACGCCACTTTTGGCGATGAGATTGCCTTGCGAGGCAATGCAGCAGAGTGGGCTGCGTCATGTGGATAGCCTTTTTGATTTAAAGTAATGCAAGTTTCGCAAACTGTTCCGCTTGACGCCCGACTTAATCCATTATTTAATAGAGTCAATTGGTAGCTGATTAAAAAAAAATAATTTCAGCATTACCGGCCAAAAATCAAGTAAGAAGTTCAAGCAGTGTAATAACGCACAAAATTGTCAGAAGCATCTTGTTTCAGGTGCTTGCAGCGCACAGTGGTGCCAAATCGTGTTTTTTGGTTCAAAAATCGCTAGAGAGCGCAAAGCTTGTCACAATGAACAATTTTTTCTTTTAACTATCGCTTATTAAGATTCTAAAAAATTCTTGGAGCCCGAATATGGAACACTAAGTACTGTTTTTTGGAAACGACCGGAAAATTTGTTTTTAAATATTATTTTGGTTCTAAAAATTGCTAGGGACTGAAAAAAAAACGATTTCCTTTTCTAAATGAGAGCTAACTTAATTGCCAGCAAATCATCGGACCCTGAATTTTGAAACAAAATGTTCGGTTTTTATTAGTTTAAATCAAAGGCTTAAACAAAATTTTTTTAGATATTTTGACCAATACATTCTAAAAAACACGTTATTTTTCCAAAAAATGTTAATAGCTTATAATTTTTTTAGTATGTTCATTTTTTCAGTATATCCACTTAAAAATGGTAAGTAGTTTGTTCTAAATTAAAGTCAATAATTACCACTCACACTCACCAAAGTGATTTTACTTTTTTTAAAATGAATTCTTTTTATAAAATTATTTACCTGCCTGTAGAAATAGACATCACAAGGCTGTACCAATGGCGTACATATTGGTGATATAACTTTAATTGTACATGTAGGTGATGCAATAACTCTTCACTTAAAATTATCTGTTTTTCGCTCATTAAATTTATGATAAAATCATATATTTCTTTGGCAATGAGCGTTGCTTCAGTCGAAATGGTCGTTGGTTTTTCTTGAGAGATAATATTATTTTCCATACATAACGTCTCTAAATAAACCAAAGCACTTGTTAGTAATTTTTTAGATTTTTCAATGTGGTTCGATTCATCAGGAATCGCAGGAAACTCAAAATTTTCGCTGTCCACATCCATTTTATGTAAATAAAATAAATACCACTTTTGAACACGTCGTAAAAATAAAATATGTGGAGGCGTCTCCAACAAATCAATAAAAAAAAACCTAGGAACAAACACGGTAGGTGCGATTTATTTATTACATCCTGCGAAGTTGAAGTACAACAAAATAAATAAACTTAAAATTAAATTCGGGTACTCCCCCAATTGTATTTTCTTGCTAAGAACACTGCAAAAATTTGAATTAAAAAATGCTTTTTTGAGACTCGTCTTAGAACAAAAAAAAATCGTACAAGTGTTTCTTATTTCTGACCCGTGATATTTCAAAATCGTGTAAAAAGAAGTTAGGTGCATAGTTTTGAAAGTAAAAAAAAAATTAAAAAAAAAGTTTAAAAAAATTTTGCTTCAGCGGTGACTCGAACTAATGACCCCCATGATTATACGCTAACTCATTACCCACTATGCTACTCTACATGTTGAAAGAAGGCAAACTTTATTTGTAGAAAACAACTAGGGGAAAACTTTGAACGCGAATTTCTCGCATTTCCTTGAGAATTGCGAAAAACGGAGATATGTATATGGGTTTTCTTATATCCCGTGAATATTTGAGCCAAATCGATGATGCAACGGTGGTCTCCTTGTTAAATTTGTATTCAAAAGTATTCAATTTTTCTACGGCAGTTTATTTTTTTATTTATTTTTTGATTGTCAAATGACTATGCTGCCATGTTTTCAAAATTTTTTAACGATGTTTGCGTTAGCATTATTAACGACAAGCTTGTCGTTAGCTATTACTTTGGGAATACGACATTCGTTACCGCAAACGAAAAAATTGTTAACTAACGATGTCGTTACTTAACGACAATTTTAATTTGTGCTTTTGGGAATTCCGCTACAGAACTCTTTCCAATACTTAAGTTAAGACGTATACTAACGGATGAAGGTTGAAACAGTTGAAGCTCACTCTAATCCATATGCCCATAATTTGGCTTGTTGAATAATGTTAGTAAGACAGCTGTTGTTCTTTGTTATGGTTGCTGTTGTTGTTGTCTTTATTCAACATATTGGTCAAGTGTTGTTGTCAAAGTTGCTGTTCTTATTGTTGTTGCCGTCGTTACCTTTAGCCATTACTTAAAAACAAATCCAAAAATGGAAGTCATTCACATTCATGTTTACAACAACAAGAACATAGCAGCAACAACAACAACAGCAACAACAACGACAATAACGATAGCAATAATGGCAACATATGTGAAGCATCCTCGAAATTCCCACGCTTACAAAATCAACGCATAGGCGAAAATTCCCAAAAAAAAATACAATAAAAATGGCATCGAAGTTAACGTTAAAGAGAGAAGTATTAACATTTGTGGTAGCAGATGGAGGTGGTTGTGTTTATTGTGGCGCTAAATAAACACATCCATGGAAATATACATTAAAATTATGTACTTTGATTTTCTTTTTTTATTCAGTGGTATTTCGGACAAGTGATAAAATGTCTGAGATCCAAAAATGTTGGTTGATTTGCTAGTTCCGGCAATAAATATGGTAATTTTTTAAAACAGTTTTTTTTTCTCTTCTTATAATTACAAGATCGACTAATTATTGAATGTTTAAAAATTTTTGAAAAATATCCCCAAAACTTAACTCTAAATATCTAAAGTAATCGAAAAAAGTTCGCGCAGAAATAAAAAATACTCAATAAATAATAGAAATAATTTTGCCCACATGATAAAAGAAAAAGTCGTTTGAAAAATATTTTTTTAACAAAAGTTCCAGAAATACTGATTAAATAAAGAATAAAAAATGAACCCAATACAGAAGAACTTATGCAAGACCCTACATGAAGAATAACTTTAATAGGTTGCCCCCTAAAATCGAAATCTTGAATTTGCATCGGGATAGCCATTCATATTATTCTATTGCTCAAAAAATAATCGTTTGTAATGTCTTTTTAAAGTAAATTTACGGTTGCTGGTCTTCCGGGTCAAAGTTGGGAAATTAAATTCTGAACGAAACTGTTTCATAACATATAGCAAGTACGGTACATGGTTTTTAGTTATCCATCTATCGTAGTTCTTTTGCGATATTTTAAGACAAACTGCACAAATAATTAATATAGAACTACACAGGAATGGTGTCTTTAACTTTGTAAAAAGTTAATATCTGACATCAGTGTTGACATTCGAGTCTTGAGGAATTGTGACTTTTTTCATTAAAAATATACTATTTTCATGGTTTTGTGGGAGAGGTGCTGCAGTAGTAATTATTTCATAACAAATCGTATCTTGTATGATCCCGGAATACGAACTTTTGAGAACTTTCTTAAAAGTTGTATTTTCTGTAGCATTTTTATTTTTTTGTTGTATGGAAACTATAGACCGATCTTAAAGTTTTTTTTTTTGTCAAAATACCCATTTTTTGTCTAGTGCTAGGCAAATCTATCCTTAGTATTGATGGAAATTTGAATGTATTACCTTAACCCATTAACGCCGGCTCCCATATTTGTGGACGTGGAGGGTTGAAACTTCGAGAAAGATGCCTTAGGGACACTCGTATTCCGCGCACAAAAAATTAGCCCCCTATCCCTACTCACAACCCATGTAGGGGTTGGTGCGTTTTCGCACTCGTCGGCGTCAGTGAGTATGTGGTTATGAAGTATGTGGATTATAAAAGAAATGAATGGATCAAGTTAAAGTTTAGATTAGATTTATTTAAAAAGTAGATAATAAATGCGTGTTAATTCAGAGTTTTCGCCAAAATATAGAAAAAAAAGTAATGAATATTCACTAGGTAGCACGTTATATCTAGTTCCCGACATGGTATGCCACTTTGCTCTTGGCACAACAGTAGATGGTGTGGAAAGCACAAAGGCAACAGCGGAAGCATTTCGTCTTCTTTTCACTGTTGTGGCCAATGCTATCCACTCCCAATTGTTTTTGAGAGGATGTTTCTTTAGTTTTGGATGTGCCACTACCTCACTTTGTGCCAAGGAGTCAGTCACTATGTTGCGAAATTCGAATTGACCTATCTGCCTGAAATCCTTTTTGAAGCTATCCCGGTTTGACGTTGCAAATAACCACGATGAGAAATCCGGTTTTTGTTTATTGCATTCTCGAAAAGATCAACGCCTCGCATTCGTTTGCTGCATTGATGAATGATGTCTGGTTCCTCTACCATTACTATCTAAGGTTGCTTTCTTTCATAACGCCATACGCGATGTTTTGGTTCGACTTGCAGATAATGGGACAACACAGTTACGGGCTGCAATTAAATAAATAAACCAATCAATGTCGTTCCAACGAATTGGTGACCATAAATTTGTGGGACGGTGTCTGAGCAGGGGCAAGTGCGACCACCTTTTGCTCCAAAGCAAATGTACCCTATATTCTCGTCATTGTCGGCGTCCGGGTACTCAACATAAATTTCTGTGTTACCACAAATCTCGGGCATACTTTCCAAGGCACCATCAGTTTCGGTAGGCCCAGCATTATCACAGAATATGTGGTTGTATGGGATATCTTTGGTATCCGTCAAATCGTTCACAGCTTCTGGCAGCGAAACAACTATAACAATAGCCAATACGTTCGACAATTGTCTTTGGTCTTTGCGGCTCGGTTTCCTCATCGTCAGACCACTCATTCTCATGGATGAAACATGTACCTGTTCATAAACGCTAACATGTAGAAATTTTTAATTATTATGAGATATACATAGGCCCAAGGGCTACCGATCCTCATCATTATATATTCTCTAAATGTTTTTTTTCTGTGTGTTTTCTATGTTAAAATGGTTATTTATTTACATGCCGGAAAACCTGCATCTGACGATGCAGATATCATTAAGTAGATGACGTCATATGACTTACCTATCCAGGACGCATATGTGGTCCTATCCATGTATTATACACATCAAAAGACAGCTAAGCGATATCATCCACATAACATTTCCTATGAGTTTTCAATTACACCTCAGACTCACAGGCATGTTTGTACACCAATCCCGGTTATATTGAATCCCACGTGCTGTAATATCTTACCCTTAATCATGTTTTCCACAGACAGAGAGTTAGACAGGCAGACAGACAAAAAAACATATAAAATAGAGTATGAAATATTACGACTAAATTCAAACGGAAGGAACAACTGTCAATTGTATTCAAAAAGAAAAAATTTTGATACAAAGAAACGCGGTATGTAACTTCAAAAATGAGTGGTCTGTAATTTCACATTTCTTTGAAATTATTTTCAATGCTACAAAGTTCTACTCAATGTGTTGAAAATTGTCTATTGAAAATATACAGTATAGCGAGGTGTACTCGTATTCAACTTTCAACTGAATGATCTACGTCATAACTGGCTCAAGTTTCAACAATAGTCGGAATAGAAACTACATCAGCTGCAACATAATTTATTTAATTTCTTCAGTACATATTGTTACACTGTCATGCAGTTGCATTATATTTATTTATTTTTTTTTAAGTTCTTGTTTCATTAAAATTCAGTTCAAATGAGTTGAACTGAATTCAAATCAACAGAAAACAACTCAAAAACACAAATTTTGAATTAAATGCAAGTAATTTTTTAGCACTTCTTCAGGAACATTTAACTAAATGAAAAACAATGCGATGACCAGAAATCACATGGAAAATGAAAATTTATTTTTATTTAAAATTTATTGAAAATTTAACAAGTAAAGGTGTTATCTTCGGCCAGGCCGAAACTTACATACCCTACACTGCACTGAAAGTACCTTTTCAATAAATGTTAAAAAGACGTTGAGAGGTTGAATAAGTCGAAAAAAATGTGAAATGTAAGAAAGGTTGACAGAGGTTGAAAAATGTTGAAAAAGTCGTAGATATATGCAAAATGTTGAAAAAAGTTGAGAGAGGTTGAAAAACTCTAAAAAAGTTGAAGGAGGTTGAAAAAACTTGAAACTATTCAAAATTAATGAAAAAAAACAAAGAAACTTATGAAGAGAGTTGAAAGAGGTTGAAAAAGTTGGATAAATAAATATAGGATATATTGGAAAAACTTCAAGGGTTGAAAAAGTCGAAAGAATATGGAAAATGTCGAAAAAATTGAATAGAAATGAAAAATTTGAAATATGTCACGCCCACTTCTCGAATTCCGCCCACTTTTGGTTCAATAAATTATATCTGTGATAGACATCCTCATATTAAATTTTAGCACAATAGCTTGTATAGTTTGCGATATATGCCGCAGTTAAATTTACAATTTAGGGCGGTGACACACCCACTGGTACCATCCAGTCCGGTTTTGATCCAGAAATAGCATTTCATAACCAAACCCCTAACACCAAATTTTAGTATGACTGCTTACATATTTCGATAAATATGCCACTTACCGTATTTTATGTGTATGGGAGGTGCCACGCCCACTGATGCTATTTCAGCCACTTTTGATTCAGATATACTCTGTAACAACCGAACCACTTACATTAAATTTCATAGCTGCAATAGTTCACTTAAAATAGGGCTACCAGATGGCCTGCCTACAAAAGTAGCACATATCAAAAAATTCCAATTTTGTAATGAAAACCAAAAATTTTTTTAATTCCATACAAATATTTTTGATGAGCAAAAAAAAAAAAAGAAAGGTCCTCACTTTGTACGACAAAACCCCAGCAAATTAAAAGAATATTTCAAATAACTTTTATCTTACAATGCAAACATCGAAAGTAGCAAAACCAACCAAAAGTAGTACATTTCGAGTGAAAAGTAGCAAAGCCTTGCAAAAGTAGCACTTTTGCTACTAAAGTATGCCATCTGGTAGCCATAACTTAAAACAGCGCTTACAAATTTATGTTAATATGGAAGGTGCCACGCCCACTGATACAATCCTGTCAAAATTCATTTATTTTTAAAGCTTATAGTAAATGACATCTATACACCAAATTTTATGAAGATTACTCTCATAGCATACTACCTATAACAATAAACATTTTTTGCTTATATGGGAGGTGCCACGCCTACAGGTACTATTGGACCAAATTTTTGTAACAAGAGACCTTATAGGAAAGATATCTGCCCCATAAAATTTCATAACGATTACGTTGTTAGTTCTTTTAATATAACGTTTATAAATATTGTATGCGGTGCCACGCCCTTCAACGAGTTTTTTAAGTAAAATGTCTGAAATCGTATTGATGAGCGCTTTCAGCGGCATCATCTCCAAAATTTTTATGAAAATCGTTTGTGCCAATTTTTAGATATACGGAATCAAAATTTTTAACAGTTGAAAAAAGCTACGCCCACTTGTTCTATTCCGCCCACTTTTATCACAATTCAAGACATATTTGATATGTATCCGTTTACCAATTTTCATCGTAATATCTTGAACGGGTTACAAGATATGGTAGTATAAATGATTTAGGGCTGTGCTACGCCCCTGTGAGACCTTTCGGAAACTTGAAACCCAGCCTAATCCTAATTTGGTTCACATGTGCACCAAATCAACAAGTTTCATCAAAATCGCTGCAACTTTTTTCAAAATTGGCCTGTGTAAGTATACATAGAGTATGGGCGGTAGGCGTGTCCCAAAACCGATTTCGACCAATTTCAATAGCAAGATGCCTGCAAGAAGGTGTAACCTGTGTTTGAAAGTTTCATTCAATTAGCTTTTTTTTTTTTATGTTCGTATTGCCTCTGCGTACACAAATCGGCACCTATTTGTGGTAGGTTCCTTGTGTGCCCAGGTGGCAACACGGGTCAGTAGTGTCAATGCATCGGCGATGTCAGTGTACTAGCGATGTCATCGATCAGCTGTTCAGCCACGCAATGGTGAAAACAAACAGAGCTAAATGAAATAAAAGCGATTATACAGCCAAAAATCGAGGAGTTTTGTCGGGCCGCCAGCGAAAGCGGACCTAAGTCCCAGCAAGCCAGCAAGCACAGTAGCAGCGGTAGAAGCGGTAGCAGTGAGAGCAGCAACACTACCAGCAGCGTGTATTTCAGGTACATTTTCAAAATTGTATTTTTGATCATATTGAGTAGAGTAGGGGTGGTGACTGAGTCGGCAGTATAGTATAGCCTTTGTGTTTGAGGCTTGCGAGTGTACGCGCTTCTGTATCAGTGCATTCGTAAATCTAGGAACCAACACGCATACGGCCAGCCAAAACTTGAGGTTCCACGATGCTTTCGCTCTGTTTTATTTGTTAGCCACGGTGGAACTGAGAGCAGAGCGACGAGGTACAACAACCGAGGCACTCTGTCCTGGTAACAGTATAAATTCATTGTTAATCTTATTATAATTAAAATAAATATTTAAGCCGAATTAACTATGCGATCCCTTCAATTTATTAAAAAGCCACTCCTTGCAAAATACAAATTTTTGCGACCGAACCTCTGGACTCCGGCGAGTCAAGATCCCCCAGGCGTAGGTTCGTTACAATAGTGAGTGAAATATTTTCGTGTCATAATTTAAAAAAAAAAATTGGCTTAAAAAATCTGTGATCCCTTCATATAATGTACATATAAATATTTTCAAATCTTATGAACAATTTACAAAAGATCAAAGCTTCAAGCAGCATTTTAAAATTTCGATTTTTTGGATATAGAAAATATGGCCCAAACTATATTTTGTTTGCAGAGTGGGAAAAAGGCGACATTTTTGGAAATAAATAAAACCTTGACAAAAATTTGAAATGAAGTGATTTCAGTGTTTTCCATTGGAACAAAAACATTGCATGACTTAATTTGACCCTCTCTATACCCTGATTTCACACTCAATTTACTTTTATCTAAGTTCGATTTGCTATGTTTCGTTTCTATATTGACATGGACCTGACTTGACTTTGTTTCTTCTCTAACAAATACGGCTAGAATTTAACTTGACTTTGACTTTGATTAATTTCCTCAAACCATTTCGAAACCATTCCTCAAACCATGCCCAAAATGTAGATATGTAATCATATTTTATGGAAAAATATTAATATAACCGCAAAAATATGCGAATCAAAATGCATCACAATAAAATAAATTTGATTTAATCAATTTATGGTGGTCAAGAAATAAAAATCTATAGCTAATCATATAGCTATGGAGGAGTAAGTCAGCGGCAAAAATACAAACAAAATATTAATATTTTTGCCAGCAGCTTTATTAAACGCTTGTCACATTCGCTAAATGCTAACAAATGTAAAATGACAACAAATTTTTATCTTAATCTCATTTGACAGTTGATGTGACAAAACGCATAAATAAACGTCAATGCCAAAAATGCTGATAGTAATAAAAATGTACTTTGTAAATAAATGTTAAAAAACGTTGAATGAGTCGAAAAAAAATGTTTAAAAGTTGAAAAATGTTGAAAAGTATTCAAAAAAATGAAGGTAAATGAAAAATTCTAAAAATTTTGGAAATCATTGAAGAAAGTTGAAAAAAATTGAAAAAGTAAAACAAATATGGAAAATGCTGAGAAATGTTGAAAGCGGTTGAAAAACGCGAAAAAAAATTAAAAGGTTGAGAAATGTTGAAACAATTCAAAATCTTTGAAAAGTCTTAAAAATAAGGAAAATAATGAAGAAAGTTGAAAGAGGTTGAAAAAGTTGAACAAATACGTATTGGAAAAAGTTAAGGGTTAAAAAAGGTTAAAAAGGTCAATAGAAAATAGAAAATGTTAAAAAATAAATATTAAGAAATTGAAATGCGACATGTCTTCTTCTCCAATTCCGCCTTCTTTTGGTTCAAAAAAATATATTTGTCGTTTGTGTTTATAGAACAGATCATAATATTTTAATTATTATTTACTGAGCCTTCTGTTCAGTACTGTTAGTGTGAAAAAAACACAAAAAAAAAATTACAGCGCAAAATGCATAAAAAGAAACAAATCATTTCTTTTGGGCAAACCAGCAGCTTATACTAGTTTCGATGACCGCTACGTCATCATCATCAGTAAGCTTTGTTCGCCGAAATTTAATAGTCTAACTAGCATACTATATCTTACTTCTTGCGTTGACCATTTAAGAATCATCGCAACAAACATAAACATAGTGCGCCAAAAACTACATTTCCTTCTTCATATGCAAATTGTTCTTGTAATCTTTTTGATATCACACATTTCTTGACTAGCGCTCCGTCGAAGGCTTATTTGGCGATGATGATGACGTAGCGGTCATCGAAACTAGTATAAGCTGCTGGTTTGCCCAAAAGAAATGATTTGTTTCTTTTTATGCATTTTGCGCTGTAATTTTTTTTTGTGTTTTTTTCACACTAACAGTACTGAACAGAAGGCTCAGTAAATAATAATTAAAATATATTTGTCATTGACTTCATCATACCAATAGCTTGTATTGTTTGCAATATATGCCATAATTAGTTTTAAAATTTAGAGCGGTAGCACATCAGCTGGTGTAATTCAATCCGATTTTTATCCACAAATAGCTTTCCATAAACAACTCTGTTTCACCAAATTTTAGTCTGACTGTTCACATATTTCGATAGATATACCACTTAACATATTTTACTTTTATGGAGGTGCCACGCTCACTGATGCTATTTCGAACGCTTTTGATTCGGATATACCTTACATCAAGTAAACCACCTACATTAAATGTCATGCCAATTGCTGAAATTTCTCACTTAATATAGCGCTTACAACCTTGTGTTAATATAGGAGTTGCCCGACCCACTGCTTCAATCCAGTCGATTTTTCATTTAATTTCAAAGCTTATAGTAGCCAACACCTCTAAACCTCTATTTTTTAAGCGTATAAAGGAAAAAATCCATGGTCTCTGCACTGGTAGAGCTTTGATGTTTCTTGTGTAACAGCTTAAATCCTTTGCAGTTTTCAATTCTTTCACCTCAATAAATTATAATTTGAAATTGTCAGTGCCACTACATGAATTTTCCTTAAAAAATAAATGAGAAAATTTTTTTTTTTTTAAATCAGTTACTCTAACTAATAGTGCACCTATTACTTAAAAAAAATTTAATTTTGATAATTTTTGGACCAGTTTTTCCTCATATATTTTTTAAGCGAAATTCATGTAGAGCCATGGAAACTTTCAAATTATAATGTATTGAGGTGAGAGAAGTGAAAACAGCAAAGGACTTAAGCTGTTACACAAGAAACATCAAAGCTCTACCCCCCCCCCCCCCCGTAAATCTTAAATCCTAGCTCCGCCACTGGTAGGAGGTGAGTAGCAGCCCCAAGCACAATGCTTAAGGGGCGAGAAAATGGTCCTCGTAATATGATAAATTAAAATTTAGTTGAACCTTTTTTTTAGTAAATGAAAATAATTGGAGAGAAAGGGTTATGTGGAGATTTTTTAATTTAATGTGGAATATATCTTATTTTTCTAGAGTCTCCGAGATGTCAAAAGTGAGGACACTTTTTAAGTAAATATAATTTTTTCATGTTGCAAAAAACACAAAATGTTATTTCGGTAGAGGCTGCAAAAAGAGTAACTTCGGGTATTGTGATATGGTAGGGTAATGTGATATGCCATCAAATTTCCTTAAATAAACAACTCTCGACAAAAATTTTTTTGTCAACATAGCAGTAACGGAAAAAGATACATGCTGCAAAATTTTGTGCGTTCGCATTCAATGTTTTTGGTCACAGTGTTGTGAAATAGATTTACCCACAAGTCCAGATTTTATTTGTATGCATTTAATGTGTTAATTAAGCCAAAAATAAAGTATGTTTTATAGCCAATGTACTAAAATTTGTAAGTGGGTGAATATACTTTGTCATAAATAATGTGAGCTCTTTATTTGCCAAAATGTGTTTTAATAAAAATAACCTGAGTGTATTAAAACTAAAGTACGGGTAATGTGATAAACTCCAATTTTCTCCACCCAGGAAGGACATTACCTATGCTTTTTGCAACAAATCCTTCCAGAGGGATACAAAGATTCAGACCTGAGTTCAATGCTTGAAATGCGATTTAATTTGGACTCACAATGATTGTCTTTCAAGACGACAATTAATTTGTGTATGTGAGTCCTCTATCTGACTTTAATATGTTCTGCTTTCGCTTTTTAATTCAGTTTAAAACTAGTTTTCTTTTTTATGGAAATTCTATTGAAAAATGTAATGTTATTTTATTTTTAGTTCCTACTGTTTTATACTTGTTATACTTTTCATGATGGTATATTGCATTATCCGAATGCTATATATAACATTACCCGCTAATTTCATTAAGGGGTGTCACTTGGCTTCTTTCATAGCTTCAGATTGGCTTACGCTATAGAGCTCCGAAGTCGTAATATACTGCACAATGAATCAACAAACCATAATACATAAAGAAGTAGAAGCTATGCTATAAAAGTAACGTGTAATTTAAAAAACAAAAATGCCTTTATCACAATACCCGAAGTTCCTCTTTGTCCCGGGCGCTCAATATGCACGGTACGCCACTGCTTCTTAGAAGAAGTCCGAAAGAAGTTGAGAAAGGCTTTTAACGTCAAGTAATAAAAAATGATGTGCAATATATGACGAGTTTGTAAAAAACCAATTTCTGCTTATTTTAAACAACCAATAACCAGTTATTTCGACATCTACATTTAAATAATTTGTTAACTACGCAATTTTGTAGAAGGATATTCCATACAGCAGCAGTTGAGTCATGTGATTTGTTTTAAGAAAAAAAAAATATTTGTTCAGAAACCAATCACCTGAAGAATTTACTAATATATGCCATACCTAATAATTACCAAATTATGTAAATTAAACTTAAATCAAAACCTCTTGAATAGCTGGAGTTGATAGGTTTTAAATCGATTTAGTCATTTGTCGACGCGTGGAATATGTATTTTAATAAACTTTGCAATAAACAAAAAAAAAAACTCTCCGCATTTCGTCTCTAATCTTTTTTCATAATGCAGACTGTAAGAGGTCACGTTCAACTCAAGAACTTCTTTTTTTTTGGAAAATCTTTTCAAACAAAAAATATCTGAAGACTTCACGGGTTCGATTCTTAACATACGAAACATCGGAGGGTTTTGGACAAAGTATTACCTATATTTTGTTACAAAAATTTTGAAATAATTCTATTTATATCTTTTACAAAATATATATCACATTTGAAAGACATATTAAAGTACTACAACATTCCTTAACGATACTACAAAATTACTTAATGGAACAAAGTCGATAGTCTTATGTCACAGTCGACAGAAGTCAAAATCAGATATTCGTAAGGGAATGAATCTTTTAAAAATTTTATAAATAGCTAACACTATGAGCAACTAAAGTTTTGATATAGAAAAACAAAGCAACTTTTTTCCTCTGGCTATTGCCCAGCAAATTTCATAAATACAACTTCAATATCACTACCACTCATCACCGCTCACGCAATCTCATAATTCGATAACACAACGAATTGACAGTCACATCACGTTTCCAATTTCTGTCAAATCAAAGCCAAGTTGAAATGAAACCTTAAAAATTTTCCTCTTAAAACAGTTAGTTGATTACACGTAATGGGTCAGTGAGGGAATAAATTAAATGCTTAATAAATTATGTCATTAAACGGCTCATAGTTGGTAAAAATTTTAATTAAACTTTTAATTAGTTGGCAACTCAGAGCCTCAGGAGAGATTGGGCGTTAACTGATTCATCATTTGATATAGACTGCAATTTGTCAATCTAATGATGTTCAATGTAATAGACTTTCTTGTATGTGTTGAAGTCTACTATATGTATGCATGTGTTTGTTACGTTAGGGCGAGCACGTGATATTTCGTGACAGGCATACATACGATAAATAACTTCAAACCCCAGTTGGAAAAAGTGGTTGGTACAAAGTACCAGTTTCTACATCGAGAAATAATATTTGTTTTTTATTTTATTTTATAATACAAGATGTTTTTCCAATAACTCCGAGGTTTCCTAGAATCATTATATTGCCCTTTGCGTATCCTTGTTAGATTATTCCGTACTCACTAGGTATCAAATACCAAGTCAAGTCACAAAAGTCATTTTGAAACATTTTTGCTTCGCACACTTGTTAAAATCTGAGCAAGTTCTAGTCAGCGCTTGCTCTTTTTATCAAATGATTCTATACCAAATTTTAGTACTTTGTAATGCATTTTAATAATTTTGGTTGTATTAGTGGTGCCACGCCCATTTCCAAATTTGGGCATTTTTCCGACGTCAAAAATCATGTTTTTAGAATGATATGATATGAGCAATACCGTCTTGTTTAAAACTATACAGTTTTCTTTTCAAAACAATGCTTGTGTTACATCATCGCTCTAACTTGAATCTGATTTTTGATTCAAATCACTAGCTTCATTACTGATCAGTGTCTATTTTGACTCTGATTCACATCGGATTTGACTTTGACATGAACTTGACTTAACTCTGGCTTCAGGTTATTCTTCATTCTGTGAGGAAATTAAATTAATCCCCATACGAAAACGTAGACATATTGTAGTTTTATATGGCACGCATATTCATATTCATGCGTTGTCTTCTGCCTGTACTTACATACATGTATTACACAGCTTAGCAATAGAACGTTTTTTTTTATGCAATTGCGGCATAACAATAGTAGGGGAGAAGTGGGGGTTGTGGGCATAGTTTTGTTTTCGGCTTATAATTACCGACCTAGTGCATATTATTTAGACATATGGGAATCTGTGTATAGCTAGAGACCTAAGCTAACTAATTATAAAGAAACATACCCGATTCCGTCATGCAAAAAAATTTTACATGGACTTTCGTAAAATCGTAATTTTCAGCTAAAATTTTTTTTAGGGGGGGTTGTGGGCACCCTTGGAAAAAATGCAACAAATGGAAAAATATGAAAAAAAACCACAACTAATATGAACAAAATGACAGTTTATTAATCTCAAAGCCTGCATAGGCGTTATTCATCGGCGGAAATACAATTTTGACATGTATAATAACTTGCCCGCATGCACGCACATTTCAAATGAAAAGCTCGATCGCAGATGTAACAATTGATGGAGTTGGCTTCGGTCAATTGGCGTGGCAAAAATTTCAAGCAGATGAGACAAAAGTCCACATCCTCGTCAGACGGCGTGGACTCCTTTGCCTTGTCACGCTTGGTTTGAAATTTGACTAAAAAAATAGGTGCCCACAACCCACCCAATTTTTGTGCCCACAACCAACTTTAGCAGACATTTTAAAAAGTAATGAAAAAATGTTTATGCATAAGTTTTTTGGTTCAAATCGATATTGTTCCATTCAGCATAATACTTGGACTAAATAAAAATACATTACACTTACCTTTCCAATCGATCCACTTTGATTGATACACTATTGAAAATGTTAGAAAAAAGTTTCACCACCTTTTCAAAGCCCAAAAAAAAAACCAATTCGTTCATTTCCAAAAGCAAACGCGTCCGTTTACTTTGATATTTGACATGAATCATACATAGGGTAATTGCTTGCGAATGACATTACCAACGAAACTCAATCTTCATTTTGTGAAAAGATACGTAGGGGTGTCCACAACTGAACCATGCCCACAACCCCCACTTCTCCCCTACTTTTTTTTTTGTATACACTTTACGCAAGCATATTCAGTTCAATTGCAAGTGTACCTCTACAGCTTGCGCTGAATATCTGGTCTGTTTTGTTATAATCCTATATACGGAAATAAATAGATTAATAAATACTTATTGATCAGGAAACTGATCTGAAAAGCACCCAAAGATCATATAAAATTGATCTTTCATCATAAAAAAATATCCTTAAAAAGTATCGATATATATTTATTATTATGGGCATGATAAAAGTACATAAGAACTGTACAGAATTTAATGGGCAGTATGATCGGTCATATAGTGGGCGAGTGCAAGCACCGTACGGACATTCGAAGATCATTTGCTTCGAATTTGCATAGGCTTTTGAGTGATTTGAAATCATTTCTCGGTTATTTGGTAGACAACAGCTTTGCAGAAAGGTTTTATAAAACGTGCTGTATGAAGCAGACTGAGGTATGTTGTTTTTGTAAACTTTAGTTAAATTTTAATTTCATTGCAACAGTGGAAATGGTGACTTTTAATGTTCCATTCACATTGTTTCACTTAGAGTTTATTAACCTGTATTAGCATTATGCATTTGGGAATCGAAATTCCAAATCATCTCCCATTGTTTACATTTTAAGTTTTCTTTTGCATTTTGATTCGCTTTCTATATATCTTTTGTTGCGCAATGCATATGTTATGTGGTCACTGACCTAGTCTAATATACGACTAATTCAAACAATGAAATCAACTCATATTTGCATAGTTAAAATAATTACTTTTTCGTCTGCCTGAGTAAAGAATTAAATTTATTTTTGTAATTTTAAGATCATTCTATATTTTTTTTGATAAAGTATATTACTCGTACCGTAAGCTTAGTATCTTATGTATGTAAAATACTGTCGCGTGTAAAAAAATGTTTGCTAGAATTAAAATGAGATTGTTCTTCTGTTTTTGGAAATAAAACTTATATCTAACATGAGTCTCTAAATCTCTTCATTTTGCTATCATGAGGCAGTGTAGGCTTATCTAAGAGTTGGTTTATCGTGAGTTACCAAAATCTAGTTTTTTTTTTTTGTTACAGGATGGGTGGGTATAGACGAAGAAGGCAACACCAACTAGCTCCTTCTTCAATATTCGTGTGCACTGATCGTAACAATTTTGCTTAGGATAGTGTGCAGAAATCACCATAATATAGTTTCAGTGTTTAATCAAAAATCCTATTCACGCTGTTTTCTTGGATTTTCCCTTCATTCTACATATCTGCACCATACTATGGTTATGTGACATTTTCGTGGCTAGAAGCAAACCCCACCCCATTTTCTCTGAGCTAACATAAGACCGAAGCATAGCTAGGTGTGCAGAGCCCGCTTCGATGTCATGAAATCTTAGTCAATTTTTCACCATGGCTAAGAATCCATGAAATGTTGTCAGTCAGTCATTACAATTCATTCAGACATACGATTGCTTGTGAGTTGTTTCCATTTAACTCTTAAAAAACTTGATAAAGGAATGTTTTCTTACGTCAATACATTTGATAATAATTAAAAAGAGATTATTTAGCACAGAGAAATATTTCTTTCAACCAAAATATGAGTTTTTAAATATTACCATGCATATGGTTGATATAGAATTGATCATTTAGATTACCGAATCTCAAAATATACAGTCGTTTTTGTTTTCTCTATGCACGTCAATAAAAACAAATAAAAATAAAGAAAGAAAAGCAATAAAATCTTGCTGCTATCTAACAACCTTAGACATGATATATCCACTAATCTGTCATTGATATGTCAAGCAGTTGAACAAAAAAAAATATCAAAATTCGCATTGACAAATGCTACTACCAACAATATGAAATACTCATTATGCACATAACGTTTGGCATTTTCGTACGGCCCCAGCGGGAAAAAGAGAAGCTGAAAAGCGATTATCACTGTATATCTTTTTTATGCAGCATGTCATTGCGCGGAAGCACATCTTTGCAAGCACTTTTAAATGTTACGGGTGAGCACATCCATGGAAGCACAATAATCACGAAGATTCTAACAAAACTTAAATAAGATGTGATTACATAAAACAAGACTTTGATTTTGCTGGTGGCTTAGTAGATCGATACTGCCATGTTTCTCTTACCTTGTAACCTGCGAAACAACTCTCACTACTTTATGTTGGGGCATTACACACGCAAACGTTTGAAGAGTTTAAGCGACCGAAATTCCAGCGACGTGTTTTGCATTTGATGTTACTGACATTGCTTTCTTGCGACTCTACAGTGTCACTCACTCGCAGAGAATGTGTGACCCATGTAGACGGCAGCAAATAAGTATGTGTCATATATGGAAGTTGGAAGTTCGTTGCTGTTTTACGATGAATAAAATTTATTTCCCAAAAATGTCAAAAACAGCATGCAACTTGCACTCTTGCGACAGCACCTGCTCTCTGACAAATGTTGGTGTTTTCAAATATGTTAATTTTAGAATGAACAACAAAAACAACAGCAACAGCAATCGTAAATAACAACATAAATAGCGTAGAGACAATGACATTTATTTGCATTAAGTGCTGCAACTAAAGTAACTGCAAGTGCAGTGTTGCCGATTGCATGAAAAATAGTTCATTGAAATAATAAAAATAATAAAAAGTTAAGGCCTGCGGTAACAGAGCACAATTTTACTATGAATAATGCAAATGCTTTCTCAAGTACCTTCATCAATTTCAAATTATTTTCTGTACTAAAAGCTGAAACTGATACTGTTCTTGCGATAATAAAAGTAGTGTCGATTTTTGCGCCTTAACGTAAAAACTAAATAAATAAATTATCGAACTTGTCCTACTTTGCTCATCCTCGTGACCAAAGTTTCTCTCCTTGACGGCATTTTTTGAAGTTTTCAATATTTTTGACATTTTCGATATATATGGCATTCTTAACATATATATTAGGGTGTTTTTTTTTTTTTCAAACTTTAGGAAAGGGATTTTGTTTATGTTTTCTTATATTATAGCTTGAGGAATAAAATAATAGTCCCAACATTTGAGCTTTCTAGCTCTAACCTGAAAACTGCGCGGACAGAGTTTATGTCCAATTCCGTTAAAATTTAACGAAAAAACCGACTTACTAAAACGTAGAAAAAGTCTGCTTTAGGTGCCAAGATATAGCGTTTTGGGTTTTTTAGTTGAATGGGGGTCGCCACCCACTGTTGTAAAACCACGCCTACATTTTTCGTGTGACTACAAATGCGGAAAAAATACACCCGAAGAAGGTGTTTTAATTTTTTTTTATTAATTTGCGGTCCTATATGCCTATATAATAGAATCGGGTTTGAAGAAAATTCTCCCAAAATTTCAGCTTCCTAGATCAAACCTGCGAACCGCGCAATCACTTTGTTTTTTAGTACAATTTGTATGAAAAACGAAAAAGCAAAACAACGAAAATCAGAAAATTTACTAAAACGCAAAAAAAAAAATCTGTTTTTCGTTGTTTTGTTTTTTCGTTTTTAGTTAAGATTTCATTGAAATTTTGAAAATAGAAAAATCTAAAGAAGAGTATGAATTAATATTATTACACAAATTCATTGCTTTATGAATTTGAGCATTAGCTGCATAGTTTATGCAAACAGTTTCTAAATAAAAAGGATCACAATTCCTTAAAACTCTAGAGGGAACACTTAACTGTACTTGACTCAAAATCTCAGGACAATCTACCAACCCAGACACAATATCAGATAGAAAAGGCAGTGATAAAATACTTCTCCTATTTTCTAATGTTTTCAAAGCTATTAAAAGGCATCTGGCATAATATGAGGAATAAATACCATCAAAATAAAGAGAGTGCAACGCAAATCTAGCAAACGATTTTTGCATCTTTTCTTCTAGTAAAAAGAACCTTAAGTGTATATTAGGGTGGTTCAAATTATTTAAGTTACTCCAAACTTCGCTCCCCGGACACCAAAAGTTTCGTATTGGTTTGGTTCATTTCAGAAAACATTTGATGGACCCGCCACCGTTTTGAAAACTATCGAAAATCATTAATATCTCCACAAAGCTGCCCCCTAGAGGGATCAAGTGTATGACAAGGTCCCATTATTTCTTCCGCTCCAACATTTTTTTCCCAACATACTTACCCCCTATTACCAACCCATAGGGTCCCATGCAAAAATTAAATTTTTGTGAAAGTATGAAATTGCCTCCCCCTTCTTCGCAGATGCCTCTAGAGGGGTAAAATGTAGCACCAACTCCCATTATTTTTACTCTCCGAAACTTTTCCCTTGACACACCAACCCTCTATCTGCCACCCTTTTTGGGGTCGCCCTACAAAAAATTTCGAAAATTAATTCATACCTCACCCGAAGTGACCCGTAGAGGGCTCATATGTATGCCCAGGTCCTATTAAATTTTCTTTTCCAATATTTTTCTGGAAAATACTTACCCTCTATCTGCAACCCTTTTGGGTGTCCCCCTACAAAAAACACAACATATGAAGAAAATTTCGAATAAATTTTCATAGCTCTCCCGGAGTGACCTAGAGAGTCAGTTTAAAATAAATCGACAGATGGCCCCTCGCTTTCTTCTATAGCATGTTCGATGTTGCTGTCCTGTTATCCTCGATCATTTATCGAAGACTTCACGATAAGAAAAATGAGGAAAGTTTTTGCAAGCATATATCTAAGATACTTAACATTTTCTATTAAGTTTTTGACGTTGAATCCGTGTTTAGTAAAATTTTTCTTTTTTATCTTTATCACGTTTCGTTTCTTAGATATTTATGAACATTAGGGCAACAGGAAAAAAATTAATTGTTTGAAATGTTTAAGTCTCCTAGTCTGACAAGGCTTTATGACAACTTAAGTAAACCTCGGTAAGGCTTCTGACAATTCTATTAAGGAATGGAGGTTACGCGTTTTTAGTTTGAATATTTTTATTTTCATGTTTATTGTTTTTCAATTCTCCAAATATCAAGCCAAATTTAGGTTTACTTTTGCACATTCTGTATATATTTTTTTTTCATGTATTTTGAGTCGTTGAAGAATATAAAACCACAAATTTGCCAAACATTTTTTTTTCGGATTTAAAATTGGTCAAGGAAAATTTTTATTTTTGTTCTTTTGCTTGCTTTAAAATCCTTCTTGTCTATAAAGCCTACAAAAAAAAAAGCAAAACATTTATATTAGTTGCGATATTAGCAATGATTCATTGAAAAAATCGAAAAAAAAAAAATATTAAAAAATGTTGGTCCTCTCTAAAATAGTACTTGAGGCTCGGAAAATACAGAAACCGTAAGTGAACGCATCACGCAAATCATCATGGTGTAGCACCTGTGATCGCAGTTAAGCTGTCAGTGTGAGTGAGTGCGTGCGTGCGAGCGAACGCTCAAATCGCGACATTTTTTATCGGATTAAAAATTTAACTAAAAATATTTTTTATGAATTAAGAAAATTTTAATAAATGCTGAAAAACAAGTTTGCAAATATTTAACACCTTTAGTACGCCGCATAAATTAAATTGCATAGCTACGAAAATGTCATAAAATTTTGTGTACAAAATTGCATGCGTTGCGCTAAAGGCTGCGCACATGCGCATGTAATCACAATAATTTTGATTAAATAAAGCTGCTTTAATTAAACAACGATTAAATGCAATTGATCAGCAATTAAGTTGTTACTTGTTCGATGATATTTTTAAAGTTAGTATTTTTTTTTAATTCACATGTGCTTAGCAAGGAATTGCAAAAACAAAATACAATGTTGCTGTTTTCGTGAACAAATTTGAAATTTAAACGATTTCAACTTATGTATATTATTTGATAAGAAATTTGAATTTAACAAAAGCAATTAATTTTTTTTTTTCAAAATTCTACTTCACTGTACTATGAGAATTTTATTAACTTTTTTTTGTAAGTAAAATAGAAGAGACTTTAAATTATAATTCTAGAAAAAAAAATTAGCACAGTTCAAAGTTATACATATTTTTTCAAAGATTTTTTGCAAAACTTTTTCAAACTTTTTTTAACAACATGTCGCTAAGTTCGCTAATTAAGTGGCAAGTACTCGCGCATACATAAAAGGAAATAAAATTTAAAAAAAAATTTCTTATTTGCTTGTAGAAATTAGGAGCATTAAAGAAAAAAGGATAAAAACAACAACAAATGTTGCTAAACAAAATACACAAAAAGCTGCCCGCACCATGACAAAAGTAAGCGCGTATGAAAACAGTAAAAACAAAAAAAGTGCGAAGTATGCGAAGCATTAAAACTTTTTCGATTTTAGTCAGACGGAGAGAAAAATATGAAAAGCATAAACTTTTTAATAAAACTTTGATGTGTCGATAACTTTGCTTCGCTTGCTGTGATTATCGATTACTTGTAAAAAATATATAGGAAAATTGTACAAGAAAATAATGATGAAAATACAATAAATTTACTGCTGACTCAAATCATAATTCATTAAGCATCATTTTAGGAGCAGTTTCCTTTTCTCTTTCGCTGATGTCAAAATATTAATGTTTTACTATAAATTTATGTCAGTACATGCCACAGACGTCACATCATTATGGTACTTCGACACTGTCAGTTTAATTTCTTTTGAGCCATAATTAATTTTTAGCACACATTTTTGTCATACAACAGCAACAATAAATCAAATTTTGGCGACGTTTCAGTCAAAAATTTTCAATTTTCATTTGCGCGAAAAGCTTGCAAAAAGTCTGTCAAATTAGTGTACCTCCTCCCAAAGGCAATTCCCGACATCAGTCTCAGTCGCTTACTGAGCAAATGACAAAAATGTTCTTGCTTCATGATGCTGAAATTAGAATATTTAATTTGTTGTAAAATTATTCCACTGCTTATTAATAAAAGTGAAAGCAAATAGACCTCGGCTTATGAGGATAAAGTTAAAGTTCAGGCAAAAATGAATAAATGTTACAAAGCTTAAAAAAATAATATGAATACCGGTTCAAAAAAAAGGAAGTATATTGCGAATTAATTTTACCTAAATTATTGAAGTGAAAATTTCTTATGGCACGTTGTGCGGCTGAGGAAAAAAGTATAAACTCGCGACACCGACCGTCATTGGGAATCCCCGTCATGAATGAGAGCGATAATAAAATTTGAATGTTCTATTGTTTCTCTTAAATAAATATTCCAAGTGGAAGACAAAGAGCAAACAGACACAGTAACTGACACATTCCATTATCCGCGTTGTTGCGTTGACAAATTGAGAATGAGAGCGAGAGTAACATTTGAATACATATTCCGTTTTTGTCTTCCATTGCATTGCCATATAAAAAGAAAACGCACACATACCAACTAGCACACTAACTTGCCATTAAACGATTTGTTTTCAGTTCTGTCGGCACTCCCGGAGTGCAACCCGCCGTTTTTTATATTATAGTCAATTTAAGTTACTACAGAAGAACAACAGCGAACATGATAAACGGTTTTACCGCGATTTGTCAGTTGAACTAGAAAATTGCTTAACGTCATATCGGTCAATAAGTTTAGTGACTACATTCTCAAAAATATTCGAGGGTAGGTTTTTTCAAAATAATGCAGCCAGTACTTTAAATATTTAAGAATAATTTAGAAACTAAAATTTGAAAATGAACAATATGTATTTCGTTCCAAAGAACTAAATTTTTTAAGAACTTTGATTCAAAAAAAAAATATTTTTTTTTCATATAAAACAAAATATATTTTTTTAACTTAATATAATGAAAAAACGAACATTTTTTTTTCTTTACAATTTGACGCTCAAGGCATTTCGGTTATGTTTAATTTAAAAACAAAAAACTGTTAACTTCCGACAAGATTTGCGTTGCTTAACCGTTTTTGTGAACTGCGGTATAATTGGTCATTTACTTTATTTTGAAAATTTTTCTTCCACTTTCGATTTTTCCATAGGACATAGCTCCTTAAGTCTGATAACTGTTCTGAGGAAATTTTATTACAAACTCAAAGTCTGGTCCTTTTTTTTGAATAATTTCGGACGAGTTTTTTAATTTAATTTTTTTAACCGATTGACTCTACATCCCTCAAATTAAACGTTCTAGCAAAATTTTGGGTCACTTAAACTTTGAATTCTGTACTCAACGAAAAGTGCATAAATGAAACCAACCAGAAAATCTTGAATAATTTTGTTAAAGTTGTTCTTTAATGTAAAGGTACGATTTGTTTCGTAGAAAATTTTTTTCTGGTGATTTTACCTATACGTGTGATAAGATATTGTGACCATTTGATGTGATAAAACAATTCATTACTTTCATTTCACTTTCTTTCACAGTGGCTCGCCATCGTTTCCTTAGCAGTGCTTTACAATATCATTTTTGTGGTGGGACGCTCCGTTTTCTGGGAAATAAATCGTCGCGCTTCACCCGTTTGGTACATACTGGATTATTTATGTGATTTTATATATGTAATTGATACGCTGGTACACATGCACGAAGGTAAGTGAAGAGAGAGTTAAGAAAAAGGCTTAAAACTTTCACTTTTGTTGGTTGTCAAATATCCTTTTTGACATCCTTGTAGGAAGCTGCGTAACTTTTTGTTATATTTTAAGAAGCTTACTTTGTTATTTCCTTGGTTTTTCCCAGTTTGTCTTTCTTCATTGTGTACTCCTCTTGCCATCAACCATATGCAATGCGATTGTGGTATTTGCCTGTCAAAAGCAGCATCAACTTTGTCAACCTTGACCTTTGACAAAAACCACTTTCGCATACCAGATGAGTTCATTTTTGCCACCATTTTTATTTTACTTTGTTTTATTTCCGTTTCACTTTTACTTTGATGCTGCTGCAGCAGTAGTAACTTAGGCACTTGGGATGCTAAAAATATCGCTGTCAGTTTTTGTTTTGCTTTCACATAATATTACTCAAATTTGTCTAAATCACTATTCAGACACTTTCTGCTTAACTTTTTCACTCACCATCTTCTATTTTCAGGTTACTTGGAACAGGGTCTTCTTGTGCGTGATGCATATAAGTTACGTAAACACTATTTCTCTACCAAAGGCTGGTTCATCGATGTGCTTTCAATGCTGCCAACTGATCTGGTCAACATTTGGTGGCCGCCAAATTCGTGTAGCTCCACTTTCCTGCCATGTCCGGTGATAGTGCGACTGAATCGTTTGATACGACTGCCACGCATGTGGGAATGGCTCGATCGGACGGAAACAGCGACCGGTTATCCGAATGCATTTCGTATTTGCAAGGTGGTGCTGGCGATTTTGGTGCTCATCCATTGGAATGCCTGCATGTACTTTGCCATCAGTTATGCATTGGGCTTTAGTACCGACTATTGGGTTTACAATCTGAAAGGATATCGGAATAATACGCTACAACGGCAGTATATCTACAGTTTTTATTGGTCGACGCTGACGCTGACAACAATTGGAGAGACACCAACACCGGAAAATGATGCTGAATATTTATTTGTGGTGGCAGTTGTTTTGGCCGGTATGCTGATTTTTGCTACCATCGTGAGTAAGTTGAAGAGGACGTTGATGTAGGTAAATGTTGTTGTGTGCAAATGTATGTTGTAAAACTAACAAATTTTAGTGTTTTAAAAACGGTGCGCTACTATGTTCAATTCACAGATTTCAGCGTACAACACATTTTAGGCGGAGAGCCGGCTGTAGAAAAGTCGAGTGTATAAGATTACACCATGAGACCAATGCCAAATGATAGAGCTCAATGAGCCTTAAAAGAATATCTAGGGTTGCCTTGCAAAAGCGTGTCTAAAACGTTGCCACCCGTTTTTTTGGGCAACATTTTTAGAAAAAATTTTATGGTTAAAGATTGCAGCTTCAAATGTATGTCAAATGATAGAACTCGATGAACCTTAAAAGAATATATAGGGTTGCCTTGCCAAAGCCTGTCCCGATTGCCGAAAATGCCCAAATATTAGCCAATTTTGATGTTCTAATTAAAACTGCAGTACATAACAGCTCCAAATGTAAACCAACTGATAGAGCTCGATGAGCCTAAAGAGAATATATAGGGTGTCCTTGCCAAAGCGTGTCCTAAACTAGGGTTGCCTCACGTTTTTTTGGCCAATTTTTCTTATATGAGTAAACAGGATTCGACAAGGCAACCCTATATATTCTATTTAGGCTCATCGAGCTCTATCATTTGGCATACATTTGGAGCTGGAATCGTTAACCATAAAATTTTTTCTGATAAATGTTGCCCTAAAAAACGGGTGGCAACCCTAGTTTAGGACACGCTTTGGCAAGGCAACCCTATATATGCTGCTTAGGCTCATCGAGCTCTATCACTTGGCATAGGTCCCATGGTGTATTCTTATACATTCGACTTTTCTACAGCCGGCTCTTGGGCTATTTTAATTGAAATCACTTTCACTTTAACGCTCTTTTAAAAAAAAATTTGGACATTATTAAGAAAATATATTATTATTAATACTTTATTGTTTTTCATGACTTTCAAATATTTCCGATGTTTTCTAATGTCTGTAGCGCGTAACACATAATACGATGCTGAATTGGTGTATTTGAAATTATAAAAAAGATATTTTTATTCAAGCTATTATTTCATAATCTGAACTAAGCTAAGCATTAATACCCTCAAAATGACATTTGACAGGAAGCAATTAATTCTTCTTTAATTTTAAATGTTTTGCTTAGAGAATGAGTTAAGTTCAATTATTCGTGAAGATCAAACAACCACGAAACAGTCAAAAATTATGAAAGAATCGCCCGTTGGTTGAAAATGAAAAATTAAACCATGGTAGTGACAAAACAAAAACAAATAATATTTTTTGGTATTGAAAAACAGATTTAAAAAGTAGCTATTTTTAGTCATCATTTCTAAAACTAAATGTCATGGTATCATGTTGCCCTATCCCTATCTCTTCAAAGTATGTACATTAGGGTGATTCAAATTTTTTATTTTTTGTTTTTTTTAAGGTGCTGTTGCTTAAAAAGTAAGTTTATGATATGAAGAAAAAGCTCACGAAAATTCAGCTCTGTAACTCAATTTTATAAGGTGGCGCCGGAGCCTGTTAGTTTTACATGTAAATTGTATGGAAAAATTATTTTTTTCAAAAAAGGTGTCTAAATGAATAGGTGATTAGTGCTGTTGAGCTGAAAAGGGTCGTTTTTCGATGTAGTTTTTTACGCTGAATCCGAATCTGGCCTCAGAATTGACCCATCATGTCTGAATCCTGAAATATTTGAGGCTAAGTACCTAAAACATGATGTTTTTTGTCTACTTTCGAGGCCATGTATACGATTCAAAAAAAGTTGATCAGCTTATTTTTAACAAAAGCATCATTTAGTACCATCCTTGCCCTTTAAAATGAGCTTTCAAGTGGTGATCTGTGATGTTTCCTTGCAAAGTTATAGCCATTTTAAAGTGACATGAATTGGATCCCCTACAATGGGTTGCAACCCAACAATATTAACCAACGGGTTTCAAATTCATGTCACCTTGAAATGGCTGCAACTTTGCAAGGAAGCATCACAGATCACCACTTGAAAGCTCATTTTAAAGGGCAAGGATGATACTAAATGATGCTTTTGTTAAAAATAAGCTGATCAACTTTCTTTAAATCCTATACATGGCGTCGAAAGTAGACAAAAAACATCATGTTTTAGGTACTTAGCCTCAAATATTTCAGGATTCCGACATGATGGGTCAATTCTGAGGCCAGATTCGGATTCAGCGTAAAAAATTACATCGAAAAACGACCCTTTTCAGCTCAAAAGCACTAATCACCTATTCGTTTAGACACCTTTTTTGAAAAAAATAATTTTTCCATACAATTTACATGTAAAACTAACAGGCTCCGGCGCCACCTTATAAAATTGAGTTAAAGAGCTGAATTTTTAAGCAACAGCACCTTAAAAAAAACAAAAAATAAAAAACTTGAATCACCCTAATGTACATATATCCTTACCAAATTTGATCAAAATCAGTCGATTAGTTTTACTAAGAAAACCAATTTTCTTGTTAGGGTGTGTTGCGACCCATTTAAAAACAAATACCTTTTCTCAAGGTTCAAGCTATTTTCTTACCAAAATTCACCAAAATTGGTTCATAAGCTTAGCTGTGAAAACATTTTTCTTTATCGAATTAGCTGGATGGTAGTGATAACGTTTTTCCTATGAAGGCTGTGCCACGCCCCTTAAAGAATTTAAAATTTTTAGTAATCTTTATTATGGTTTTACCTACCTCCAAGCCAAATTTCATCAATATCAGTCCATTAGTTTAGGCGCAGAAAGTATATTACCATTAGAGGCGTGGCACCACCTAACTTTAGAAAAAAATACATTCTGTACTGTCGTTCTTAACAACCTTTCCAACAACAACAAAATTAAAAGATTATATTGTATTATGGCAGTTAAAAAGAGATGAAACCGTTTTGCAATTGCCTATTTGTACATATGTGGAAATCCATCAGATTTGGCCTTTTAGCTGGCCTCGTTTTTTTTTTTTTTTTTTTTTGAGTACATCGTTCAGCCATAGTTTTTCTTGAAGCTAAGGCTGTCTTGAATTAATATTCAAATAGCTATTTTTTTATTTAACTTTGTATGTAACTTTTCATGTTTTTTTTTAACTTAAATGCAATTTTAACTATGTCTCCCTTAAAATTTTAATTGTTTCTCCTTGAATATTAATTAAAGATAGTCTTAGCTTCAAGAAAAACCATGTTTGAAGAGTCTCCTAAAAAAAAAAAAAAAAAAAAAAAATCGAAGGTCGAGGTAAGATGACAATTTCGATTTTTTTTTTTTTTTTTTTTATTGGAGCAGACTCTTCAAACATGGTTTTTCTCGAAGTTTAGACTATCTTTAATTAATATTCAAGGAGGAACAATTTAAATTCAAAGGGAGACATAGTTAAAATTGGATTTTAGTTAAAAACAACATGAAATGTTACACATAAAGTCAAATAAAAAAAATAGCTATCTGAATTTCAATTGAACAACCTTTATTATGAGTTCAAGATAGCCGTAGCTTCAAGAAAAACAATGGCTGGAAGATGTACTCCAAAAAAAAAAAAAAACGAGGCCAGCTAAAATGCCAAATCTGATGGATATGCACATATACATTAGAGCGGTTCAAAACAAAAAATTATTGATTTTTTCACGACGTGTCAGCGGATTACAATAGCTTTGCAACGCCTACTTTTGATTTCATCTATTTTTTTGCCAGCCACTCATCCCTTTAGGGTATAGGTCGGGGACCTCTTTTGTGATTTCCAAACTCCATTTTCGGCCTGTTCAAATTTATTGGTTCAATAACCTTGGTGCTATGAGTTCTTCTTAAAATGTTGTTGGACTGAACTGAACTAGAATTGTTTTAGATTGTATTTAGAATGTGTTTTTTTTTTATAGTGAATGTATTTTGACCATATACCAGAACAATTTTGAAACTTTCATAAGAAAAATACAAATCGTTCATTTTATACTCAGGAATAAAAACAAAAAATTCCATTTTTTTTTTCATTTTATATCAAATAAAGTGGGTTTTTGAGCCACTCTTATGTATGTAGAATCTTTTCCAGTACTTAAGTATTTAATATTCTTTTCATAGCTAAGTCGCTTCGACTTTGGCGACCTTTCTCCTAAACATCCATCCTTCTTAAGACTATGTAAGTAGTGGGAATAACCTTAGAATGAGTTTTTTTTTTTTGAACACTCTAATATTTTCTTCTGTATACTTCTCGGTTGACCTAATGGTGACATATTAATTAACTAATATGTGGAGAACTTCCTCCTTTTGTTTTCGACACTGTGTTGCATTCTGCTGTTGTTATAGCAACTCTTACTGATGTATGTATGTTGAACACTTAATTATTACCAACTTTGGGGCAACCAAGAGGAATTAATTGAATAGTCGTAATAAGATGAAACTTGAGATGTTTACAAACATTCATAGGAGCTTTTAGGAGTTGGCATTTTGCAAAGCATATTTACCGAATAAGTCAGACGAATGACAGATTTTGGTTTTTGTATTTACCGCAAGAAGGATTATTGGACAACTCGTGTTTAAAGTGAAGTCAAATTAGACAGCAAGCATAAGAAAACAACAGAGCTACAGCTGCAACAACAAAGTTGAAGTGCTTCGCCACTATGCCATAGTAACTTCCGCCTCTGTTGTCCTTGGAAACATTGACCTCATTTGCTTTGTTTATTTTGTGGTGGTAGGCTCCTGACTAATAATGGACTAAATACTGACTTTGTTTTTATATGTGATTAGTTTGAAATTGGCTAATTACAAGTAAATTATTGTGGAATGTTTTCACTGTTGCTTTTCAATAAATTATGAAACCTTAAAATATTTATGAACCAGGAGGTTCTTAGCTAATAGAGAATTTTTGGTTTTAAGAGCAAATTAAATTATTTTAACGAAAATTTTTAACCGCACGGGAAGAAGATACATACATACACATATGGTCAAAATAATAAGTACACGCTCACATAATTAGTTCAATGGCTTGTAGGCAACAATATATTTAAGTTAAAAGAAAAACAAATTTATAGTTAACTTCTTACAACATATTAAATAAAATAAAAAGGTATAACATTAATAAAAAACAAAAATATCTTTCAATATTATCAAAAAAGTAAAACATGGATTAAAATTACTGGACAAAATAATAAGTACATTCAGTAAATTTTAATAAAAAAAAAAAATTAATTCGATTTTATCGGCTCTATTTGTTGATATTTAAAGTTCATCATTAGTAGCCGGTATATCAACCATTATTTTGAATAATTTTGTGAACTATTTTTGGCATACTGGAGATAAGCTTACGGCAAGCCTCTACTGGTTTTTCATACCAAGTTTTTTGGACAAAACTCCATAATTGCTTCTTATTTTGGAATACTTCCTCTCCTATTCTCTGCTTCAACTCTCGCCAAAGGTTTTCCAAAGGGTTCAAGTTCAGTCATTGACTTGGCCAGTTAAGCAAGGTCACACTATTGTTTTGACACCAATTTTTCACCAACTTGGAAGTATGCTTAGGATCAATATTCTGCTGAAATGTCCATTTTAACGGCATACTTTCCTCAGCATAGGGCAACATCGTACTTTCCAAAATGTCTTTGTAGTGGAATCTGGTCATGCTATCAGAAATTCGATGTATTGGTCTGGCACCGTACCATGAAAAATAACCCCAGACCATAATGTGACCACCCCCATGCTTAACAGTCTTTTTTGTGAAGCGTACGTGAAATTCTTTACCCTTGGGACGTCGAACATTTCGGGCGGAGTCATTTCCAAACATATCTATTTTTGACTTGTCGCTCCACAAAGTATTACGCTATTTCTTCTCGCCGTCTGGTCCGGACCAATTTGAATGTTTCTTTGCGAATGATAAACGCATCTTCAAATTTTTTTTTCGAAGCATAGAAACTTTTCTCGCTATCCGTCAAGGTAAATTGGTTCGTTGTAATCGTCGACGTACCGTTCGGAACGAGATCACATTGCCGATGTCTGCTGAAATGGCTCTTGAAGATGTGAAATGGTTCTTTTTTGCGACAGTGACAATATGATCATCCAACGTTGTTGAAGAATTTTTTGGTCTTCCGCGGGTTTCAACCACTTTTTTAGCTTTTAAAGCGTTTTGGACGAAAAAATTGACTGATCCATGGATTCGGCATTAGTACGAAGACTTTGGCCGTAACTTCTGAGTGTCGAAACCATCTGCCTCTCCTCGGCAGTACAATTTTGATTTCTTCCCATCTATGAAATTTTTTTCTTTTTATTTTGGTATAACTAAATATGAAAATTAATAAAATTAACAAACTTGTACGAAAAAGCCGATCAGATTTCGTTTACGCAACGAAACGGGCACAGAAATGTCGAAATGTATGGAGCCATATGAAGTTGCACATATTTGTTGGATTTTTTGCAGTTTTTGAAGTGAAACTTCTTAAGCGGGGATGGGTCGTTCCATCTATAATTTGCCTATTTTTGCCCTGACGTGTTTTAAAATTCACAAAAAATTCATTGGTGAATAAAAAAAAAACAAATACAATTCAAATTCGATTTCATATAATTTTTAGGTAGCTGTGTACTAGTAAGTAGATGACAAAAAAACTGCAAGTCTGAAAAAATTAATGCCTAAGCGTTATATATGGTATATGCTGAAAGAAAAAAAAATTTACGTTTCAGGAAAACATCAGAATATTTTTGTTTCAGGAAAACATGAGAAGTTGGTTTAAATTTTATTTGTTTATCAAAAACTTAATTTTTTATAAATAAAAACAAAATTTTTATGAAAACTTTGTTTTATATAAATTGCAAAACATTTCTTGTCCTATCACGAAAATGTCATTAACTTTTTCCAAATATTTATTGAGAAATTGCAATTTAAAAAAAAAAACCACATAAAAATTCACTTGTTTAAAACTTTTTAAAAAATCCAAATTTCGCAAAAAAAAAATACAAGGCATTAATATTGATCAAAATATCTTCAAAGTTATGCAAAAAAAAAGTTTAAGTTTAATAAGTTGGTTTTTTCTGTGCCCACTTGAGAAAACTTTGCTCAAAAATTTTGAATTGAATATTGTTGACAAAACGTGTGAACAACACTTATGTTTTTTTATATTGAGATTTGGATCAACGAAACGGGCTTCACAGAATGTATTTTGCTGTCGCATGTGTTGCAATACGGATGGAGTTTTGCTTAATTTTTGTTATCGTCCTGACCCACACAAAAAATTTTGTCCCTCCTTCTCAGGATGAGAAGTTCTTGCTCCTCTGCTTCCTCGGGTTCATCTTCAAACTCCTACTCATTATCTAAAAAAAGCTGCAACTAAATTTTAGGTTCCTCCAAAAAAGCTATAATCACATCATTTCTAACAAGACTTACCGTAAGGAAATGTACAAGTTCAAAAATTAAAGTTAGCAACACATTCTCATACAATTTGCATGATAAAAAAAATATTTTCATTTGCCAGTTATCGTAGATCAGGGCTGTCGTTTTGGAATTTTTGACCGCAGTGAAAATTCCGAAAAGTTGAGGAAAAGTGAAGTGTTCGCAGTGTTTCTAAAACAAAAGTGTAGTGAATTTTACAGTGTTATAAGAAAAAGATACATTCTACAATATTTTTAAAATCACATGAAAAAAAAACACTTTTTCGGTACATTTTTAATAAATTGTAATCAATAGTTAAAATTAAACAAATAACATTGTCATTTTGTGCCTTCATGGCATAAATCATTACATTTTATAAAAAAAAAAAGATAATTATAAAAGTATATATATTCTATGTACTGTGTACATCAAAATAAACTAAAAAAAATTAGCGACGAAGTATTCCACAGGGACAACATAAAAAGAATTGAGAAAATCTTAGAGAAAAACAGTTTTCCAAAACACACAACAAAAAGATTAATAGACAATTTTTATAAGGATAAGGGACCAAGACAGGAAAGGGGTACAGTCGTATATAAATCGATGACATATATTCCAGGTTTGACAGAGAGATTCGCGAAATTAAGTGCGTTTAAGGACATAAAAATTGCAAATAAGACAGATAATAAAGTTGGACAATTTTACAGCAATATCAAAACTTGACAAATCCTGCCTTATTTACAAAATTCTTTGTGACGGAGATGGGTCCAATGTATGCCAGAAGGTATATGTTGGTACTACAAAAAACAAATTAAGGACAAGACTCTCAGGACACAGATTGGACCAAAAAAACAGAAATGGACAAGCCCCTAAGACAGCCCTTTGAGCCCACTGTGCTGAGCTTGGACATTTTTCTAATTTTGACGCTGTGGAGATCTTAAAAGAAGAAAATAATCATGAGAAGAGATTCATATTAGAGATGCTCCACATTATTAACACCCCCACTGACAAGAGAATAAATTTAATAAATTTCAAGAGCGACACAGAAAATTGTGCTCATATATACAGACATTTATTTGACAATTAGGTTAGTTTAAGTTTAGCTTTTCTATAATTTTAACGTAAGTTTTGTTTTGTTAATTTATTCAATTGTGTATTGTTTTAATTATTATTTCTTAGTCACCCCTGAAGATAAGGAAGGATCTTCCTCGAAATATTGTGAAAAATTATAAATTAAACACTGACCTAAAGACAGAAAAAGTGTTTTTATTTTTAAAAAAAATATAAAAATACGATTTATGTACGACTATTTTCTGTAATTTCCTAGTAATTGTTTTGAGGGCACCCAATTTTTAAAATCTTCATTAGGAAACGTTCCTTTAATGAGCATGATCGAATTAACCGTCTCCACTTTTAAACCATTCCAAGTTGAATTTTTTATTTGATTTGTAAGTGAAAAAATGCGGTCTTTGGATGCGCTACTGGTAGGCATAGTGCATAGTGCGCCAACAAATTTCTATAAACCAGGATACATACAGTAGTTTCGCCTAAGGCTTTTTTTAATGAAATATAGCGAGCCAAAATTCTTCCAAATTTTTTTCTTCTGGCTTCGACATCATCTATGTCATCATGATTTATCAGATTAGGAAAAAGCAGAATCAGTGTCAACAAGCTTACGAAACCGGACTTTCAGATTGAAACGCTTTTAAAGCAGGATCTTTTATTTTTAGCACTTGTTTGCATAAAATCATATAAAATTGTGGACATTTCTTTTTGATTTCTGTAGCTTTTTTCTCACTTAACAAACCACCGTGAATGAATGAATTAGCTCTCGGGCTAGGTATACATCCCTCAATAGCTTATAAATGGAAATGGCTTATGACTGAAAATTTATAGTTTGAAAATTTTTTGCTAGATTACTTTTGCGACACTTTTTTCTGAAAGTGCAGTGTTTTCGGAGTGAAAAACTGCGATTGAAGTGACAGCGACAGCCCTGCCGTAGATAAGATTGATGATAATCGTGGCTGGGAAAAACGCACCGCGCGAGTTACGTCCCCGTCCCCTAAATACTTAGATATCATAAGCAAATTAAATTATTGCATACTGCAACGTAAGCGTCTACAAAGCTTCCGTTGTAGTATGGCAAAATAAGTTTCACATTCAATTGAAGCTCCAAATGCAAAATCTGCTTAATTGCACATTTTGCATTTCAAGGCCAACTAAATGTGAAACACAAAATAATTAAAAGTAAGATAAAGAAAATGTTTAAAATTAGTCTTAAGATCCATTGCAATAAAGCAAGTTGAAAATAAAATCTCTTTTTGTGTTTTTATTCTGAAGAATAAAATTTAACCAAATTAAAGCAGTTTGGCTGGACCAAACCCGTAATTGGCGCAGTCGCGGAACAAAAAATCTAAAGATTTTTTTTAGTGAGAAAAGAACCACTGCAAATTAAAGAAGAAAATCTATAAATAACAACAAAAAATATATATAAATATAATAGTAACAAGTATATGCAGAGACAAAGAGTGTTCGATAGAAATCGACCAATTATGGATCCACAGGAACTTGCAGTCATAATTCGACGACAGGAGGAAGTAATTAACGAATTGAGGCACCAGCAAGAACAATTACAGCAACGAGTAGAACAACAGCAACATCAACTTCAGCAACAACAGCTTCAGCAACAATTGCAGGAACAACAAGCACAGCACATAGTACAAGGTCAAGAACAGATACAACAACAACAGTTGCAAGCACAACAAGCGCAACTGATACTGCAACAACAACCGCATAATCAACTAGATCAGAGTTATCAATTCAACATGTCACCAAGGGATGTAATTGAACAATTCCGTCGGTTAAAATCCTTAGATGTAAGCCACAATACTAGAGCTTTCATCAATGCAGTAGAAAGCAATATTGTCCTTTGCGGAGGTAAATTTTTTAACCCTGCCTCGGCAGCTCAACTACCCATAATAAAACTCACAATAGGAAAGCAAAGAATTAGGTGCCTAATAGACACAGGCTCTACAACTAGCGTTTTAAAACCAAATATATTAATCGAAAATTACCCTAAAGAAGAAGTAGTAAAACCTCTTTATTATAAAACCCTAAACGGAATAAATCAAGTTAGGTTCAAAGTAGTAACGCATTTCCCAGAGGAATTCTGTTGCACAGGTACGCTAAATTGGAAAATAATAGACTTTTCTAATGAAAAATTCGAGGCGATTATAGGACAAAATTTTTTAATACCTTTAAAAACAAAAATTGACAATGAACATAAGTACATTGAAATATTAGGAAATAAAATATTTTTTGAAGACTATAACTTTCCGTATATGGTGGAAAACATAAGCGTCGTCGAACCAAATGAAGACACAATTATTCTTAATAAATTCGACTTCGGTTACTTAAATCAAGAAGAAAAACAAAATGTTACAAATATCCTGTTAGAATTCAAAGACCTTTTGTATAAGGAAGGGGACAATCTTTCCGCCACAAGTGCAACTCAGCACGAAATTGTGACTACCACTGATAAACCTATTTATTCTAAAATATACCGATACCCTCAGATCCATGAGCAAGAGATCCAAACACAAATAGGAGAAATGTTGAAGCAAAACATTATCCGAGACAGCAATTCCCCTTACAACAGTCCATTATGGATTGTACCTAAAAAATTAGATAATTCAGGTAAAGAAAAATGGCGACTTGTAGTCGATTATCGTAAACTGAATGAATTTACGGTCGACGACAAGTTTCCCATTCCAAATTTAAATAATCTTTTAGATAAATTAGGAAGGTCGCTGTACTTTACCACGATAGATCTTGCGAAAGGATTTCATCAAATCCTTGTAAGAGAAGAAGACAGAAAAAAAACGGCATTTTCTACACCTTTTGGCCATTACGAATTCATTCGTATGCCATTTGGATTGAAGAATGCACCATCAACCTTTCAAAGGATGATGAACTCTGTTCTTCGAGATTTTATAAACAAAATTTGTGTCGTATACATGGACGATATTTTAGTCTTTAGCACGACACTGGCAGAGCACATTCATAGTATTAGACAGATATTTGAAGCTCTAAGAAAATCTAAATTAAAAATTCAAATCGATAAGTGCGACTTTCTTAAGAAAGAAACGCAGTTTTTGGGGCATGTTTTAACTACAAATGGAGTTAAGCCTGATGTTAGCAAAATCGCAATAATACAAGAGCTGAAGCTCCCTACTTCCCAAAAACAAATTAAATCATTTCTAGGCATGACCGGGTTTTATAGAAAATTTATCAAAGACTACGCAAAAATTGCACATCCTATGACTAAATTCTTAAAAAAGGATCAAAAAGTCAATACTTATGACCCGGATTATATTACCGCCTTCGAAAAATTAAAGGAGCTCGTAACGAATTCTCCTATCCTAAGATACCCAAATTTTGCTAAACGTTTCAAGATCATAACAGATGCAAGTAACTTCGCTATTGGAGCCGTCTTGACTCAAGACGGTCACCCAGTAGCATATGCATCTAGGACGTTGAACAAACACGAAACAAACTACGCAACAATTGATAAAGAATTGTTGGCGATAGTTTGGGGTGTTAAATACTTTAGGCCATATGTCTTTGGAAGAGAATTCGACTTAGAGAGCGATCACCAACCACTCAAGTGGTTAATAACTAAATATTCAGGAAGGGATATTAGTCCCAGACTCCAAAGATATTTAATTGATCTAGGAGAATATAATTTTAAGATAGAATATATCAAAGGAAAATGCAACTATATTGCAGACTTCTTGAGCAGAATAGATTCAGAAACCAAAGAAATTAATATACTTAATTTCACGAATACAGGTGAAAGGGTACCAGCAGATTTTCGAGTTAATGTAATAATTAACGAAACCGGAGGTGACGAAACAGATAGCGAAAATGAATCCTTACAAGTACAAACAGTACATTCCCAAGAGGAGGATTTAGGTAACCATATACCTATATTAGAAACAGTAGTCAACCGGTTCAAAACGCAAATAGTCATTAAAGAAACAAAGGAACATGAAATAGAAACAGTGTTCAATAACAAAAGAATTTTTATTGAAAAAAATGACATTGTTAACGGAAATGTCATAAATATTATTAGACGAGGAGTTTCAAAAGGAAAAATTGGGGTATGTTGCGACTTAAATGACTCTGAGTACAACAAAGTCCAGAAAATTTTAATTGATGAATTTTCAGGGAACGACCAAGTTAAATTCGTAAAGAGTTCTTACCTTGCTAGAGACATAGAAAACCATGACGAACTGAAAAAACAATTAGCCTTATTCCATAAATATGAAAGTGGACATTCTGGAATAGTAGCCACATATGAAGGCATTAAAAGTAAAATCTTTAATCCTAATCTCAAAACTTCAATACATAAACTAATAAATAATTGTCATGTTTGTTCATCGGCAAAATATGATAGAAACCCGATAAGAAACAAATTCAAACATACAGAAACACCTTCTACTATAAACGATATAGTACACGTTGATACATACGTTAATAGTAAAAGTTCATTTATCATTTTTATAGATAAATTTTCTAAACACTCTGTTTGCTTTCATTTAACCGATAGAAATAATGTAACTATAATACAAAAAATCAGAGATTATCTAGCAATAAGAGGCAAGGTTAGGAAGTTTGTATTTGATAACGAATTTAACACAAAAAATGTTAGGGATTTTTTGACTAGGGAAGGAATTGAATTCCATTCAACTAAACCTAACAGCCATACTGGAAACTCCGACATAGAAGCGGCTGAACAATACTCTTACGGAGAGAATCAGAGCACTTAACGTAGAAGAGACATTGCCAATACAGGAGCAAATGTCAAAAGCAATTAGGTTTTACAACAATAGTTTTCATAGCTCCATTAAATGTACTCCTTTCGATGTGATCAACAATAAAATTGATCACAAAATAATTTAAAAGTAGGTTGGAGGAAAGAAAACGCCATGTTTTGGAGAAACTAAATAAAAAAAGAGAGTCTTATGTCGAGAGCAGACAAGAAGGCTATATAAAAAATTACACAAACTTGAGGCATAAAGAGCAACCAAAATTTAGGAAATATCCTCTTGAAAATGTTCACAGCACTAATATAAAACGTCCTTATAAATTTACAGACACCTAAACTCATTATACTCACACTCATAATGATAATAGCAGCAACACAGGGCTTAATAATAGTAAATCCTGTATCAGAGGAAGAAGGCTATACAGCAATTCACTTAAGGACCGTAGAAGTCGTTACCGAAACCAGCACAATTTTACACATGGTAAAACCGGAGGAGATTGAAAAAATCCTGAACACCTTTAGGGAAAATATAGAAATGACCGATTTGGAAAAAAGCAAAAAAGGAATCCTTCTCTCAGAGTTAGGGTTACTAGAAGCAAAAGTTAAGTCTATTACCCCGGAAAAAAATGCATAGGCAAAAGAGAGGGTTATTTAACGGAATGGTTTTGTTTATAGTTGGCTCTTTGGACTGATGGACGACTCGGACAAACAGGAAATAGAAGAATTTTTGAAAGTAAATAGTGAAAATAACCACAACCTTATCGTAAACTCTAATAAACAGATTATCATAAACAGTAGCTTTAATAAATCAATTGTTACTTTGAAAAGAATAATAGAAGAGGACAGAACTAAAATTTTAAATTCATTAAACACTGTAAACAAAGAACTACAGGAACAAATAATATTTAATGAAGCATTGTATAAACTTATATTTATAGAAAGGAAAATAGATCAGATCCAAGACAATGTAGCCTCGGCTAAGTATAACATTTTGTCCCCGAGCATATTAAACAAAGAAGAAATCGAATATTTTAAAATCGATTTTTACAAACTAAAATTAGCTAGAATGGGCCTTCTTATTTATAAAAACGATACAATAGTCATTTGTATAAAAATTCCTAAAAACTATGTAACTACGACATTGATTTTAATAACTCCGTTGCCAAACAAGCACCTATTTAGAAATCGATCAAAAAAATGAAATGATAACAAATATAAATGATAAAAATTATGTCTTCAAAGAGAACACCATGTTAAAGGAACTAGAATTAAGTGATAACTGAATATTTCATAATACATGTAGATACAGAATAAACAATAAAACTGAAATTTTACAAATAGACGAAGATACTTTATTAATCAAAAACGCTGTAAAATTAAACGTATACCAAAATTGTACAAAGAGAAATATAACCTTAAATGGCAATAATATAATAAACTTTGCTAATTGTAAAATTAATATTCTAAATAAAAAATATATAAATCAAAAGAAAGAATTTTATGAGAAATTTCAGATACAATTAAATGATCTTCCTGAGCAAAACATGCCAGAATTAGAAAAAATTAACTTAGAAAATTTTGAAAACTCAAATCAAATTGAAGAACTACATTTCCACAAAAAAATGTCTTATGGAATAAGTATCACACTGGCCATAATAATTCTTGCAATCATTGTCATTTTAATATACTTACATAAGAGGAAAACTCAGATCAAAATTGTAAACAATGCTCAGGAAAGCAACATAAACGATGTGGAATTAAAAGAAATTGCAAAAAAAAATATAGAATTAAGTAATAGTTGTGTATTTGCCAAATAAAATAACCTAATAAACTTTAAGCCGAGATCCAGGAGTATCTCTAATCAAGGGGTGGAGGAGTTACGTCCCCGTCCCCTAAATACTTAGATATCATAAGCAAATTAAATTATTGCATACTGCAACGTAAGCGTCTACAAAGCTTCCGTTGTAGTATGGCAAAATAAGTTTCACATTCAATTGAAGCTTCAAATGCAAAATCTGCTTAATTGCACATTTTGCATTTCAAGGCCAACTAAATGTGAAACACAAAATAATTAAAAGTAAGATAAAGAAAATGTTTAAAATTAGTCTTAAGATCCATTGCAATAAAGCAAGTTGAAAATAAAATCTCTTTTTGTGTTTTTATTCTGAAGAATAAAATTTAACCAAATTAAAGCAGTTTGGCTAGACCAAACCAGCGCTGCCACTTTGCTACTATCGTAGCAAATTTGCTACACTTAAGCAAAAAATAACACATTTGCGACTTTGCTACCCACTCTCATCAAATGTATCAATTTTGCTACATTTTGCCCATTTCCATATAATTTTGTATTATTCATATAATTTTTCTTACTTTTTCTCCTGCAATTTTTAATTAAACACATTTTCCAATTTATTGGCAACTCTGTATTAGCACTAGCTGAATTTTGAACTAAACAAAGTTATCATGATTTCTAATGCCAGTTACTTTTCAAAAAAAATGCTTGCTTTGCCACACAGCAGTGCATCTGCAGAGCGAATTTTTTCAGACCTCAATTTAATAAAAAATAAAAAAAGTAACTCCTACAAAATAGATACCATAGATTTTATAATGGCTGCAAAATGTTTGATCTCAAATAAGAACACTTTATGGGTGCCTTAAATAGATTATAATCAGATCAATTATATAATATGTTTATGAACTATTAAGCCCAATTTCCATGTGATCTTATATTATCTTACCTCATATCATTGATATCAAATCAAATTTTTGTAAGAAAGAAAAAGCATGCGAACAGAACCTAATGCGCTTGGAGAATGCGAGAGCATGCATTTGCTATCTTCATAGCATGTGATGTCCTCCTTTATATTTGATAAGATAAGAGAAGATCACATGGAAATTGGGCTTTATATATATTCTTATTTATGTGAATTGTAATTTGTTAATCACATTTATGTTATGTACTGTTGCACCATTCTGAATTTCAATGTGATATTTTCGTTTTATAAAAAAGTTTATGTTTAGTTTACTGTTCAATAAACGATAGTTCAGCCAATTATTGGCTTTTGCTACGTTGCTCGCCATTTTGCTACGCAATTTTGCTACAAAAACTTTATCCAAAGTGGCAGCACTGGACCAAACCCGTAATTCGCGCGCGACTGAGGCAGAAAGAGAATAACTTTTCATATACGTATATAAGGCAGAGAGCGTAAAAATTAAATCAGTTTGCTTTGAAAAGCGAACAAAGCACAACTACACATGCATTGAATAACATTGAAGATAAACACGTGTGTAGTGAGGGCCGTGTTACCTCATACGCCACCGACGCCATGGCGTATGGGCGGCAAGGAAATGGGGGCGGCAAATTTTGAAAAGGGCGGCAAATTTTGAAAACAAGGGCGGCAAATTTTCGAAACGAGTACTTTTTTCTTTTTGCTCATCAAAATTTTTTTGTTTGGAAATCAAAAAAGTTCTGGTTTGTTTTTTATCTTATAATTTTTTTGTTAAATATGGGGGCGGCAAAATTTTATTAGCGTACGGGCGGCACATAGCCTTATCTCGGCCCTGTGTGTAGTAGTGCCCAGCTCTGATGATAATGTTTAGATTTTATAGCTTCGGTTTCATAGGGCCTATAAATAATAAAAATACTTTTTTTATGTATTATGTACTTTTATTCATATTATGAACTAAAAATTTTGAATACAAGTTTTAATTCATCACTAAAATAATCCAAATTATATACAATTTCTACAGGATCAAGCTATATCGACCGGAACTACCAAAAGGCTGGATATTGATGAGCGAACTGCACACGAGCACTATACAGACTTCAAAGTAGAAATGGAAACCGATACAAGATCGCTGTCCGAACGGAGCCAAATAAAAATTCTGGAAGCTACAAAAGTGGCATTAGAAAATAAATTAAAACGTTCTAGGAAAGAAAATGTTGAAATGGAGTTAGAAGTGCACGATGCGCAGGCGCAACCACAGTTAGTTTTATTATTATAAAAACGATAACTTAGAAGTTGAAAAAAATTTTCCCTCAAATTAACACAGACTTCTCAGCAAAGTCTAAAAATTACTTCAGAAACATGATGATCTGAAAAAACAAGAAACAGAGTTCAAGGAACAAATTCGACACGAATTTCAGTTAAAATTAGAGTAGAATTGTTAATTTTGCTTAGTTATTTTTGAGATGCATTAAGCGTTTAATTTTTTTTAGTGAATTATAAGCATTAGCTCCCTTGTTGCTTTTAGACCTAGAGTCTTTAAATCTGATTTACTGACTTTTTACCTCGATAACCGCCCAATAAATTAAAAAAAAAAACTCTTCAAGAGCAATTTCATATCATCAAAAAATCCACACAACAAAAAACGACAGTTGGACAGTTTTACAATTTGTAGGCAAAGTTATAAAAATATTATTCGCTAAAACAAAAATCGTCAGAAGCGAATTATTAATCCCGCCCAAATCACCTTAACATATTAGTGAAAATTGTGAAAACTTTCGTTCTGCGGAAGATTTTTTCTAAAGAAGTCCCGAAATCCTGTAAATTACGGAAAATCTTGAACCATTTTTCTTTCGAAGTAAGGGCAGAATTCGTATGAAAGTTTTAGCGCACTTTCGAATTTTTCGATTTTGACATTTTAGGCGTCAAATTATAAGGTAAACCTACCAAGAAACCATCTCTAAAAGAGATGTCAAATTGTTAGTAATGTTTTTTAGGATGTAATGTACTTATTTTTTGGAAAAATTACTTTTTACTACCTTTGTTTTTTAGATTACTGAAGCTCGAGTGAAGAATATCTGCATTGAAAAATTTTAACAGAAAAATTTTTCCTATGGTTTTTCCTTTTCTTCTGCCCTGAACATTTATTAAAAAAATTAATTTTCAGGTTTTTAAAAGATTGAGTTTATGGTTTGCATTCGAGAAATCTAATCAGTTTCCGAAATATGTAGTGGGGAAACCATTTTTATACCCTACACCGTGGGTATATTCACTTTGTCTCTCCGTTTGTATCACATCGAAGGGGGCGTGGCAGGTATGGAAAAGTATATATATTCTTGATCAGCGTCACCACCTGAGTCGATTTAGCGATGTTCGTCTGTCTGTCTGTCTGTCTGTCTGTCTGTCTGTCTGGGTGTCTGTTGAAATCAGTTTTACGGGAAAACCAAGAAAGCTAATTGAATGAAACTTTCACACACAGGTCACATCTTCTTGCAGGCATCTTGCTATTGAAAATGGGCAAAATCGGTTGACAGACACGCCTACCGCCCATACTCTATGTATATTTACCCCGGCCAATTTTGAAAAAAGTTTCAGCGATTTTGATGAAACTTGGTGATTTGGTGCACATGTGAACCAAATTAAGATTAGGCTGGGTTTCAAGTTTCCAAAGGGTCGTACAGGGGCGTGGCACAGCCCTAAATTTTATCATTAATACTACCATATCTTGTAAGCCGTTCAAGATATTGCGATTAAATTTGGTAAACGGATACATATAAAATATATCTTGAATTGTGATAAAAGTGGGCGGAATCGAAAAAGTGGGCGTGGCACTTTTCAACTGTTAAAAATTTTGATTCCGTATATCTCAAAATTCGCACAAACGATTTCCATAAAAATTTTGGAGATGATGCCGCTGAAAACAGTCATCAATGCAAGCTCAGCTACTGGACCGAAAAAACTCGTTGAAGGGCGTGGCACAGCCCACAATATTTGTAAACGTTATATTTAAAGAACTAACAACGTAATCGTTGTGAAATTTAATGAGGTAGATATACTTACTATAAGGTCCCTTATTACAAAAATTTGGTCCAATAGTACCTGTGGGCGTGGCACCTCCCATATAAGCAAAAAACGTTTATTGTTATAGATAGTGTGCTATGAGAGTAATCTTCATAAAATTTGGTGTATAGGTGTCAGTTATTATAAGCTTTAAAAATAAATTAATTTTGATAGGATTGCATCAGTGGGCAGTGGCACCTCCCATATTAACATAAATTTTTAAGCGCTGTTTTAAGTGAACTATTGCAGCAATTGGTATGAAATTTAATGTATGTATTTCTGTCGCTATAGGGCATATCTGAATCAAAAGTGGCTGAAATAGCATCAGTAGGCGTGGCACCTCTCATACAAATAAAATACGGTAAGTGGTATATTTATCGAAATATGTGAGCAATCATAATAAAATTTGGTGTTAGGGGTTTGATTATGGAAAGCTATTTCTGGATCAAAACCGGGCTGGATTGTACCAGTGGATGTGCCACCGTCCTAAATTTTGAATTGTTGTTGCAGCATATATCGCAAACTATACAAGCTATTGAGCTAAAATTTAATATGAGGATGTCGATCGCGAATATAATTTATTGTACCAAAAGTGGGCGGAACTGGAGAAGTGGACGTGGCATATTTCAAAATTTTCATTTCTATTCGATTTTTTCCAACATTTTCTACATTCTTTAGACTTTTTCAACCTTTCAACTTTTTCCAATATATCCTATATGTATTTGTTCAACATTTTCAACCTCTTTCAACTTCCTTCATAAGTTTCTTTATTTTTTCGACTTTTTCATCAACTTTGAATTGTTTAAAAATTTTTCAACCTTTTCAACTTTTTTAGAGTTTTTCAACCTTTCTCAACTTTTTTCAACATTTTCCATATATTTTCGACATTTTCCAACCTCTGCCAATCTTTCTAACATTTTACATTTTTTTCGACTTACTCAACCTCTTCAATGTCTTTTCAACATTTATTTAAAAGGTTATTTCAGTGCAGTGTAGGGTATGTGAGTTTCGGCCTGGCCGAAGATAACACCTTAACTTGTTTTCTTTTAAATCACGATTTCGTCTATTCTAAACAATTCGTAAAAAGTGAAGAATGTTGTATTCGATGATTATTTTTATACCCCTAACTTGTTTCTAAGGAAACAATGTTGAGATAAAAGTTAACAAAATGAGAAAAGGGAAGTCTTGTTAGGAAGAAATGAACATAATGTGATATTTCATAGAATATTGTTTTGGCAAAGCTTTTTATGAAATTTGGAAATTATGCTTTTTTGTGTTTTGGGCATTTTCTTTGATTTATCCTAAAGTTTTTGGGTGCTCAAGTCCTTAGACGATTAGTTTAAGGAATGCTTCTTCATTTTTGAGGTAGTAACTTATATTTTCGTAGTCCCTATGTCAATAGGAGCCGGTTTTTCAATATCCGATTGAATTTTAAGTTGGATATTGACAGACAGTTTGATAAAAAGATTTTTTGATCTACCAACAAAAGTCCCACTTAATGGTCAACCAGATTTTGAACAGCTCTGAAAGTTAAATAATTTGAGGCTGAGTTTTTTTTTTATTTAAAATATTAAAATTTAATAGTCAAAAATTGTTCCCTTCTAGTGAGTGCCAAACAATTGGAGCAAAGCAATATTACACGTGGTACAATACACTCAACGATAAAAACGTTATCTCGAAAAAGAGCGGTCACTACTGAATTCCATTTGTAATGCTGTAACGAATTTACTGTTCCACCCTGTTTTGCATGAAAATTAGTAGAACATGCGATTGTCAATTTTTTTTTTTGTCATTCTCCAATGCTGTTGCAAGGAACATACGAGGAAAGAATTTTTTTTGACAGTTGCAACGGTAGAAACATACCACTACTGTTTTTTTTTTATTTATGTATCAGCTCATATTGCTTGCTCTTTTTTTTATGTATGCTATTGTCATTGACATAAGAATAAGTCGTTAGGTAGCATAAGCATGAATGTATTAGTAAGTTGAGACGGAGAATGATGACGTGGCAACCAACAAAGAAACGAAAAGTATTGGAGACAGTTGGTAAGCGTGGAACTTGAACAAAAAAGAAAAAAATTTCAATCGCTTGAGAACGCGTGTGGCAGTTGCCGAAAAATTTGACAGCGTGCGGGTGCATCAGCAAAAAGAAATTAAAAAAATTTTGGCTCAACCGAGTTCTTTTCGACAGTAAAGTACGGTACAATCCTCTGGAAAAATTAGCAAAATGATTCTACCGCGGTTTAAAGAAAATAAATTTTGATAAAGCATAAATTTTGAAATATAACTAAAAATTTTAAAATATAATAAGTGGCAAATTTAAGACAATGAAAATCTAAAAACGTGTTCGCGGAAATGAGGCGAAAAACTTTAAAAGTGGGAGCCGCCTACAAGCTGCGCGAGTGCAAATGTACAGTGATAAAAATTTTACAAAAAAAGTCACGAAAATAAACGTAAATTATAAAATCATAAATTGAACAGTAAAATAATATGCATACATGAGTTACATTCTAATTTAACTATAAAGATTTGTCCTTTGCTACATTTTACGCAATTTTCCTTAAAAAAAGCCAGCGCGCGACACGGATTTCAGTTCAAATTACAATAGAAGTACATTAATAGAAAATAAAAGACTACGCGCATTTAAATGAAGTGTGTTTTTTCAATTTAAATAATTTCTAAAACAAATAAAACTATAAAAATAAAGCTGAAATTTATCAAACTAAATGAGAAAAAAAGGTGCGAAACGCAGAAAATAAAAATTCGTAATAAAATTACATTGTAATTGAAATAAAACAAAAACAAAAACAACAGGTTATCTTGTGCAGCCGCCAGCATCGACGTCAGCAGCAGCAACGAGCAATGGGGTACCCCAGGAAAATAAATATTTTATTTTTGTTATTATTACTTTTAGCTAATGAAGTATTTTCCTTACGTAAATATTTTATTTAAACATTTCTATTTTTGGAAAAAAAATATACAAAATATAAAAAATATCTTTCTGAAATGTTTTAAAAAAATAGAAATTCATAAAATTAGATTTAAAAATATTTGAATGTATTCAGAATAAACTAAATATATGCAACACATATTCATTAATATAATCTTAGCTGCATTTATATTTACTATATAACTCATATTAAACAAATTAAGATAGTTTGACTGAGAAAAAAGAAAAGAGCATGAAATTAAAAAACAAAGTAATTAAACTTAAACAAAATTAAAAGTTTTTTTTCTTCTTTAAAACTTATCAATTAAAAGGATGAATAGAGGGTAGGAGAATATGTGGAGAGATGCCAGGGTGGACTTGAGCTTGGGGATAGTAACCGGAAGGAGGGGGACCTGGGGGTTTTCTGCTCCTCGTTAATTAGCTAATTTTACTTTAGGTAAAAAAATTTAAATTCTTTTTTTCTTTGCATGCACATTGAGGCAGCTTAGGGATACCGTGACCCTAGCCGGGTATTTTAGTGAGTGATCCACTTCTATATGCCGCGCGTAACAATGCCTACCCTGACGGAAGTGTAGAAAAAACGAAGAAAAAATGAGCGTAATGAACTGACCGAAGAATTACAAGGTCTGCTCAAACTACAAAGGCGTAGCCGGTGAACAGCTGACAAAAGAATGTTAACGTTGTGAACAACTGTAACAGCATCTAAAGTCAATTCGGCATTAACAACACGGTGCTGCACCGCTAGCAAATTCAATTCATCTGGTCATACGAACCGTCATTATTATTATTTTTACAGTGTAATAGTAGTAGTCCTAAGCTGTTATCAATTTTATTTCTTAAATAATTTTGGTCCATTATTTATGGTTTCTGGTTGATGAGCAAAATAAAAATGCCTGTAACTCAAATTAATTGAAATATTAAATTAAATTTATCTTCTGTTATAAAACGAACTAAAATTGTATGTATGTATGTATAAAATACATAAAAATGTAAATATGTAAATACATAAATAAATATATGTGTATTTGGCTGAACTTTATTTCGAAAACGGATGCAGCTGAGGAATTTGAATTGAATTTGATTAAACTGAGGAATTTAGTGCACATTTACATTGCATGTATAGAAATGCACATACATATATTTATAAACGTTGTGGGCGTGGCAGTTCTCATACAAGCAAAAACGATTATTTTTATAGATAGTGCTATGAGAGTAATCTTCATAAAACTTGGTTAAGAGTTGTCGGCTGCTATGAGCTTCAAAATTAAATGAAAATGACGGGACTTTAGCAGTGGGCGTGACACCTCCCATATTAACATAAAGTTGTAATCGCTATATAATGTGAACTATTGCAAACATTGGTAAGAAATTTAACGTAGAAGGCTTACTTGCTAGAAGGTATTTCTGGATCGGAAGCGGGTGAAATAGCATCAGTGAGAGTGGCACCTCCAAGTGGCACCAACAAGTAAAATACCTTAAGTGGCATTTCTATCGAAATATGTTATTAATCATACAAAAAATTATTGTAAGAGTGTTGTTTATTGAAACCTATTTCTAAATAATAGTCGGACTGGATTGTACAAGTGGGTGTGTCACGGCCCTAAATTTAAAGACTATTTATGGCATATATCGCAAACCATACAAGCTATTATGCTAAAATTTGTTACGTGGATTTCGAACACGAATTTCATTTATTGAACCAAAAGTAGGCGGAATTAAGGAAGAGGGCGTGGGATGTTTCAAGTTTTTCATTTATATTCAATTTTTTTCATTTTTTTTCAAAATTCGTTTGACTTTTTCCAATATATCCCATATATATTTGTTCGACTTTTTCAACCTCTTTCAACTTTCTTCATTATTTTCTATATTCTTAAACTTTTTTCAACTGTTTTGAATAGTTAGATATAAAGTTTTGCGGGCTGAATATCAGAAATGAAAAAACGCTAATTGTTTTTGAATAGCCTCAACTTTCCCCAACCTCTATCAACTTTTTTTTTTTGTGCTCTTAACCTTTTTCAAAATTTTTCAACCTCTTTCAACCTATTTTACATTTCACCTTTTTTTCAACTTATTCAACCTATTTAACGTCATTTTAATAATATTTAAAATGTACTTTCAGTGCAGTGTAGAGTATTTGACTTTCGACCTGGCCGAAGATAACAGCTTAACTAGATCTTTTTCACATTTCAGCGCCTCAACTTACTTAAAGTTTTTCAACCTCTTCCAACTTTTCCAACATTTCACTTTTTCAACTGTTTCAACCACTCTTAACTTTTCTTAACATTTTCAAAATTTTATAGACCTTTTCAACAGTTTCAACCCCATTCAACTCTTAAGACATTTTCAATTTTTTTTTTTCCGAATTTTTCAACATTTTGCAATTTCTTGTGGTACTTTACAAACTGCCAATGTTTCTCATCTTTTCAAATAAATTCCAAATTTCTATGGCTTATTAAAAATCTTTAATCTTTTTTCAGCATTTTCCTCACTTTTTCGACTTTTTCAACTTTCTTCATTAGCTCCCATATTTTTCGACTTTTTCAGCGATTCTCAACTCTATTTTTTCGAGTTTTTCAACATTTTCCATAACATTTTCAGCCTTCTTTAACTGTTTCAATACTTTTAGCCTATTTGAACTTTTCAGACTTCTTCAGCCTCTTTCAGTTTTTTCAACATCTTCGATATTTTATCTACTTTTCAGCTTTTTCAACCTTCTTCAAAATAATCCAACTTTTCAAATTTCTTTCAACTTTTTTCAAGGTTCACCACACTTCTTCGTCTTCTTTAACCTCATTTGACTATTTTCAATATGGTCCAAGTTTTTTTTATCCTCTTTCAACTTTTATAAGTATTGTCCATACATTTTCGATTTACTTAATCTCATTCATATAAGCATTTATATCGTAGAACGAGACTCAGAGTTTTTTCCACTGTATTAAATTATTCCTTGCTACGGGAACATTAGAACCAGTGTAAATTACGAGGCAAATCCCATTGGATTTCTTTTCTGATCATTTTCGGCTTTTACAAATAAGCAAACGAAGTCATAATGTAAATTGAGACCATTTTGAATTTCTAATTTAACCTGTTAAAAAATAATTCATTTTCTTTGATTTACCTGCATTTGAGAAAATTAATTTTTATTACAAATCCAATAGCATGCATTTTATTTTGACTTCTTCCAAAATTTGAAACCGATCCGGCGTAATTTCAAAAAAAATTTGGTCGTGCAGAACATATAAAAATAAAAAAATGTTTTAGCAATATCGCAAAAAACAACAAATTCTATCTCAGCACTTAAGTCTTATGTCAGTGGTGATCTGAACTATGAAGTCAGCCTTACTCAATGTTGTCAGATTTGTAAACCCCTTCTTCCCTGAATGCCCGAGATAGAACTCTACAATCCCCTTAATTGCGTTTTAAACATCTTATAAAATATACAAATAAATGTTGCGAGATTCATATGAGTAAAAACACAGGCCAATGGTAACATTGCATAATGAGTAAACAATTTCCAACTGGGCTACTTACAAAGCTGCACTGCAGCGCCCACATGTAACTGCTATAGTATTCTCGTACTGAAGTTGCTTTACACATGCCAGCCAAGCACATCTTAACTAAAGCTATTTGAGAACCACATCGCATATCACCCCACTGGCATGGTAGACAACCAAACATGTCCTTTCCGCTGTTTATTACCAAGAAAAGAAGCCAAATTTTCGAAAATAGAATAATGATTTATTTTCGTTTGTTTTTTGTTTCCAACGATGGACGGTGGATTCGTTTGATTATTCATTGAACTTTCTATCGTTTCTCTCTCTCTTATGAGGTAGAAAGCTTTGTTCGTTTGGTTTCCATTAAATTAACTGTGACGTTTTTAATTGATTTATGTTATGTTTTCCAATTTATTATCCTTTATACTAGGTAAATTACATGCTAAGAATTATTTATGAATATTCAGATTTGTTGTTAGCAAGGATTTTACTTTGTTGGTTATGCACTACAGGAGCAGCAAAACTACCTTAATTGTCCAAACGGCGCGGACAGAGTTTACGTCCGATTTCGTTGAAATTTAACGAAAAAACCGACTAAAACGTAGAAGAAGTCTGCCTTAGGTGCCAAGATATAGCGTTTTGGGTTTCTTAGTTGAATGGGGGTCGTCACCCACTGTTGTAAAACTACACCCACATTTTTCATGTGACTAAAAATGAAAAAAAAAAATTCACCCGAAGAAGGTGTTTTTATTTTTTTATAAATTTGCGGTCCTATATGCCTATATAATAGAATCGGGTTTGAAGAAAATTCTCCCAAAATTTCAGCTTCCTAGATCAAACCTGCGAACGGCACAATTCATATGAAAACGAAAAAGAAAAACAACGAAAAACAGAAAATTTACTAAAACGCATAAAAAAATCGGTAAATCGGTTTTTTCGTTAAGTTTCAACAAAATTGGACGTAAACTATGTCCCGCAGTTTTCAGGTTTGAGCTAGGAAGCTCAAATGTTGGGACAATTATTTTTATTCCTCAAGCTATAATATAGGAAAAAATAAATAAAAACCCTCTCCAAAAGTTTGAAAAAAACACACCCATATATATACATTAGGGTGGTCCTTAGGGGAAAAAATTGGGGACACCCCCTCAATCGGTTCGAAAAAGGATAAAAATTTATTTCAAATTTTTATCTTTAATTTTAATTTTTATCTTATTTATTTTTTTGCGAAAATCAAATGGGACGCCCCCTGAATTGGTTCGAAATAGGGTAAAAAAATTTATAAAATTAATTTAAAGGGTCCCTATGGACTCTATTTCAAAAATAAATTTGACCTAAGCCACCATTTTCTTAAAATATTTTTTCTTGAGTGTCTTTTAATTTTGAGAAAGAACATATTTAAAACAAGTATCATTTCGATATAGTTTTCGAGATAAATTGCAGATATGGCTTTTATAAAACTCCTGAATAGATTTTACATATGGGCATTTCCGCCAAAAGGCCTTTTTCACAGCCATAGCACAACATAATCGCATAATTTTTTTTTGTTGGAAAGGTTGTGAAGAGAAGAAGAGACATGATAACTTTCTTTTTCAATAGTAGGCGGTGCCACGCCCCTAACGAGAAAAAACTTTTCTACGGCTAAGGGGGCGTTCAAGTATTACGTAATGCAATTTTTAAAGATCTTTGAAAGTAACGCGCTGTTATTTATTTATATAATAAATATAATATATATTGCTGTGGCTTATCTAGAAAGCATTTTATTATGCACACCTAATTTCGAATCACTCGTTGTTCGACACCTCCTCCCGCCCCTATGCCGCATCGTACCGTTTTACAAGACCCCTCAAATTGCGTTACGTAATGCTTGAACGCTCCCTAAGCTAATGGACCGATTTTAATGAAATTTGGTTGGGAGATAGAATTATGGAACATTCTAGTTAGGTTAGTAGAGACTCTTAGTTCTTTAAGTGGGCGTGGCATTGCTCCAGATGAGAACAAACGGTATCACGGCTGTATCACTACACTGATTTTGATGAAATTTGATATGTAGATAGATTGAAACTTGAGTAAAAATATATTTTTTAGTGGGCGGTGCCACGCCTCTTGCAAGAAATTCGTTTTAGCAGCAAAAAAACATGTCTTATATTCTTTTAAGACAAATATCTACTCCTTCCTCTTTTCTTTGTTAAAATTGATCTCACTAATTAATTTGATAAATATAAACATTAAATTTGTTTTTTAATTACTGTATATAAGTAAGTATCTTAAATATTATTATTTATATAAATATTAAATTAGTTTTGAAAAATTGCCCAAGTGAACATAAACGCAAAAATATGTCCCGTTTGAATGGATTATTATGCATTGTTAGAAAAAAAATAAATAAGATATTTCAATCAAACGAAATCTATTAAAAATTTATATTATTCCATAACATTTTAAAATAAGTCGCATTAAAAAATGTTGCCAGGTTGCACTGACTTGTGCTTTTCTATAGATGGCCATGAAAAACACTTCCGTTTTATGTCCCGTTCTAATGGCTTTTTAATTGCCTCTATCTTGGAACCAGCATTACGTCTGGCGTCAACTTTACCACTCAATATAGTGCTATCAAAGGGCTATTCCATAAAGTAACAGAAAAAAATAAAAGTGTTTTACTTTGACTTTTATTCCACTTTAAACTTCACACTGGCACCAATTTTTACCTACGGGAACGGGCACTATTAACAAATGTTAATATATTGGTTTTCATACAAAACGTATACAAATTTGCACTATATTTTACTGCACTATAATTTACTATGATTTTTGAACTTGAATAATTCGATAAAGCATGATTTGTGAGAGTTTCTATGGTTACAATATTTTTGGAGGGAACCTGTAGTCCAGTTGCTAGGTTTCTTAGTGGTCTTGAAATTTCGTAGCAGAAGTCAGCTTTGTAATACAAAAAAAAAGTATTTAAATCTCATAAGTGAAAATGGCAGCAAATAATAAAAAAAATTAAAATCTATGTAAGTGCTTCATCTGTGGCTCAGTAAGCACAGTATGAGCTATTTTTAAACACCGAAAAATTAAAACTTTCCAATGTTTAGGTTATCGTATGAATTGCAGGCAGAGTACTAAGAACATTTCATTGCCAATATTGGAAACAGAGGCTACAGAAGGTGGTATAATTGAAGAGGAAGCATCAGTCTGAGGGATATGATGGGGAAGCCTCTGACGCAGGAATCGAAGCATATTCAGTACAACTCGGGCACGAGGGCGACTCAAAAAATGAATGAATGAATAGTGACGATAGTGAGGGTTTTGTCCGGGATAAAGATGATCATGTTCATTCGAAAGTGAAAGGCTCTTTCAATATGTCCTACCACGAAGAAGCCAAACAATAAAACGCGGCTAGGAAAATTTGTACCCAGTGCAAGAAGCCTGTTTAAATTGAGTATAGCAAAGTTCTAACAAAATTTAAGGCAACAATTTAAAATAACTGTAAAATGCCTTGTAATTATTAATTAATATTATAATTACTTAAAATATGCACATAAACTAACAAAGTCTCTGAAATAAAAAATATATTAACACATGTTATTAGTACCCGTTTATGGAGTAAAAACGTCAGATTTTCAAAAAATAACGGAAAATTTCAAAATTTACATCAGTCTTTAAGTTTTTCGAAAAGAGGTCGAAAACTTAGCCACTGAGTTGAAGTTTTATGAAAATCGGATCATGAATAAATTAATTGTAGCAAGCTTTAAATTGAGATGTTAACATATGTTAATAGTGCCCATATATTGATGTCATATGGAAAGTCATTTTACTTTCTATAACATTGATGCATAAAAATTTTAAATAATTTCCACGTGTTTTAAGGTAAGGAGGTTTTTTAAAAATTATCATAATTTTTTTTAATAGCTGTTATTTTCTCTTAAAATTGTATTATGAATCTGTAATTTTATGAACATATTATGATTACCCAATTAATTAACTTTAATTCAATATAACATCAATATTTTTAAAATCTGTTCAAGAGTTTTGATTTTTAGAAAAGCTTTAGCTGTAATTTCCAATGACTACATCTCGAAAACTAGATCCAAATGATACTTTTTTAATATATTCTTTCTTAAAATTAAAAGCCACTCAAGAAAAAATTGTTGAAAATATGGCGGCTTAGGATAAATTTCACTTTTGATTGATTCATAATTTTGTTTTATCCTATTTCGAACCGATTGAGGAGGCGTCCCCAATTTTTTTTTCTCTAAGAACCACCCTCAGATATATACATATTATATATATTATTATATATATATAAAACTGAATTTAAAGGAAAATATAGTTTTCATGAATATACGTAATGATGTATTTTTTTTTTTAATAGGATGTATGAATAGAAATCCAATTTTTATAAAAAATAACATCAGAACGACTTCTCCATATTATTATTTTTATTGGATAAAAAAACGTGGTTTTTCACTTACAAAAAAAATTAATTAAAATCAAAGCTTATCTTACTTCAAAAAATAAAAACTAAAGAACATTTGAAAATACAAAAAAAAAAAAAAAATTTAAATTGGCTTTTCGTGCATACTATGTAGAAGTGAACAATGTAATTAAAAAAGTTAATCTAGAATACTTAAATAATTTTTTCATACCCTTTGGGTATCTTCCCTAAAACGCGCATACAAATCAAACATTGCGGTTGACCAAAAAAAAGTTTTATGCGAGGTTACTGTCGGGCTGCAGGTCTCACATACCTCACGGTCTCATGAACCTTTTTATAATATTGATGAAGCTCTAAGATTCAAATTCTAAATGATTAAGTGTTTAGTGGGAAAATAATTTGTTAACATAAAAAAACAACATAAATTTTTGTATATCTTTATTTAGATTTCGTTTCATTTACAATTATTTGCTAATTAAAGTGATTTTTTTGTGAAATTTTGTTACTATAATCTTACAATTATAATTTTTTTACTCTATTATATTATCTGTCATTACAAAAAATATTTTTTATATTAAATATAATTTGTTTTTCTTTTAACCTTTTTGTAATTTGTAGGTAGTAGTTAATATTTTTAAGTTGAACCTTAATTGTTCATAGTGAAGTTTTAATTAAATTGCTAAGCCTTTTCAACATTCACTTGCAACTTCAATAAAAAATATATTCACAAATAGTATCTTTAACATTCCGAAACTTTTCTATCTGCTGTCGTTCCAAATGACATTAGAAAATGTTTCATGTTGCAGATGTTTTTCTACTCTCTATCACGTTAACAAAATTGTTCACAATACTTTCATAACAATTTGATGTCTTTTTCATCTAACTACTTCCTTTTTTATTGTAATTTCTCTTTTTTTATAATTTTCGATATGCTTTTAAATTGAAATAATTTCTATATTTGGCCTAAGTTTAGAAAGTGTTAAAAATATTTAGCTTTTTCTCAATATACCAACGCTTACTGGACTAGGTTTGTTTCTTTAACTCTTTATAAAATATTTTGCAATGTAGGTACTCTTTTCTGCTCTTTCACTTTGTCATTAATTTTCTGAAATATATAGAAATATCTTTCATTTATCCGTGGTAGGTACTTATGCTTCACATAACATTTGATACTTATTGTTCCATTTTCAATTATGCTTGTACTATCTATTGCAAAATGCATTCGTTTCCAAACTGTTTTGATGCTAAAAAGTGCAATAATTTTGTATTTTAAGCCGCATTTAATGTGATAAAACTATTTACTATATATATTAAAAGAAACGAATTTAAATAAGATACTGGAGAATGTTCAATAACGAGGGGAAAATAGCCACACCTATATCAAAAAATATTGCAGAGAACTTTTGAAACAAGTATAGTTCTGACTTCAAGTAAAAAACCATCTATAATTTGGCTTGTTCTTATGTGTAGATTTAATTTGAATAGAAAGGCAAAAAAAAAGTCAAAAATCGAAGAATGAAGTTAAACCCAGAATGAATGGGAAAATTAGCTAAATATTGTAAAGGAAAAGACTTAAATACCTGTCTCGTTGATTTTCTCCAGCACGTCAAAATATTTTTAAATCTATTTTTGAAGTTTTTTTGATTGAAGTTTTTTATGAGCACACCTATCTTATATATAAAAATTGATATCGCAAAGGTTCGAGAATCGCTGGTCCGATTTGAATGATTTTTTTTTTTGTGTCCTTAAATGTTTAGGCAAGATTTATAACAAAAAAAAATTTTAAAAAATTTTAAAGAAAAATCGGAAAGTTCCAAGAAAGCGATATAGTGTTTTGTATGGCAATTTTGTATGGAGAAAGCATAGCATAATTTTCGATTGGATTAACTTGCACCAATTTTCCGCATTATTTTTTTTTTTTTTTTTTCATTACATCTGTATATGTTGTCCATTCGGTTTTAGGGAATGTTTTATTTCAAAGTTCTCTTGTGACAAGGATCGGTATTAGGTCTGGGGCTGGGATTTTGTCTTGGCTTAAGACTATTTTGTATGGGATAAGACTATATTTGTATTGAGAATGAAATTTTTCCAGTAATTAAATTAATTTTAGGTAAGGCAACGTGTGCCGGTCCAAACGCGGATAAGTATGGGACTAGAAGTAAGGACAGGGAGGGCAGAACAACTTTAACTTTGAAAGGTGATTAAATAGCAAATTGTATAAATGGAAAACACTAACATATGATTCTTAAAGTTTTTGTTAATTCAACATTTCACAATAATTAAAATATTTTTTAAGAAATTGGAAAATTTTTCAATAAAGGTTCGTGTAATAAAAACACAACCCATTGATGACGATTGTTATAAAATTAACCTTAAACAGATCAACGCTTTCGGAAAATAGAGATTTACCTCTTCCTGTTAACTAGTGAGTCATACAGCTTCATTAAAAATAAACCGATAGTGCACCTAGATGTGCATTTCCAAACAAAAGTAAAAAAGCTCCCAAAATATATGTAAAAAATAAAAACGATAACGGTCAAATCGAAGAACAACTAATAAATTCAAAAATTCTGTATGACTTAGCGCATAAAAATGGTATAGACATAAATATATGAATGTATAAATATATGTACATATGTACATATTTTGCAAGTAGCAAATAAGATGTAGTAAGTGCTCGATAAGTGAGTGTGCTTGGAGTCTCCATATCGAAATCATTATTTGTATTGGGTGTGGGTTGTATACACCTTCAGATAACTTGAAAAATACAACCAGAAGTATTGTAACTGAATTCGAAAGATATGTATATCATCAATGGAAAGTCGATTCAAAGGAAAAGATTCGAGACACATGCTACGACAACCAGAAGTATTGTAACTGGATTCGAAAGATATGTACAGTGAAAGCTCCCGTCGCGGACAGCTCCCGCAGGCGGACATCTCTCGTAGCCGGACGAATTTCTTGGTTCCAAGTTTTTCGTTATGTTTTTAGAACAAAATACATTCCGGTGGGCGGACAATCCCTTGGCCGGACGCGGACACTACATTTATACACATTTCATACAATTCATCTCTGCTGGCGGACAGAAAAGACATTCTAACGAAAAAACTCTTCCTCAACTCTTTCTTTGCTTTACTGTCATTCAGGTTGTCGATTTTTATTCTTTAAAATCTATTTCTTTGTGTGTTGTTGAGAGTAAAGTTTTCTCAAGTGGGCACAGAAAAAACCAACTTATACTTAAACTTTGCATAACTTTGAAGATTTATTGATCAATATTAACGCCTTATATTTTTTTTTTCAAAATTTGGATTTTTTAAAAAGTTATGAACAAGTGAATTTGTATGTGGGTGTTTTTTTAAATTGCGATTTCTCAGTAAATATTGGGAAAAAGTTAATGAAATTTTCGTGATAGGACAAAAAATCTTTTACAATTTATATAAAATAAAGGTTATATAAAAATTTTAGTTATTATTTATAAAAAATTAAGTTTTTAATAAAACCAGAATTTAAATCAACTTCTCATATGTTCAGAAACAAAATTTTTCCACAGAATTGTTCTGTAAAGTCTACACAACTTTTTCCTGAAATAAAATATTACTATATTTCATAAATAAAAAAGTAAGGAATGTTTAAGTGTCGCCACCTTGGCAATTTTACTCCTACAAACCATCCGATAAGAAAAATTTTGATTGTTTTGAATTGTATCTGAATTGTAAAAATGTACTTTTTTCGACAGCTCCCGCAAGCGGACATCTCCCGTAGGCGGACGATTTTGTTGGAACCGTCGGTGTCTGCCTACGGGAGCTTTCACTGTATATCAACAATGGAAAGTCGTTTCAAATGAAAAGATTCAAGACACATGCTACGCAAATATTGTAGGTCTATTTGTCGAAACACAAATTCTAGAACTTATAAACTAATAAGCACAAGGCCAAAATTTTTAACGATTTGGAATTAAATATATTATTTTCAATCAAACATAATGACAAACAATAATTTTTTTTAAAAAAAAAAATCCTGAAATATAAGCTTAAAACAAAAACAAAACTTCAATCAGTACCACTTATTTTTTATTTATAAAATATGATATTTAATAACCTTTCTTAAAAGCCTTCATTCATGAAAATCGGTTGACTCTTTTATATTTTATAGCGTTATTTCATTATTTGAAAGCGATAGCTGTGATCATAAAAAACTTCAAAAATCGATTAAAAAAAAAAATCTCATGTGCAGCAATGCAACACGTCGTGCAGCATTGTTTTCAACATAATTCCTAAAATGATTGTGGTCCGAAAATGTTTGACGTATAGCAATATTTTTTCAGAAGAAGAGGAGAAGTGCACGAAAAAAATTTCAGTATTAAGTTTTATTTTTTCTTTTTTAATTTTCGAACGATCAATTCAAGTTCAATTCATTCTCTTTAATATACCAGGGTTTCTGTCAGCTCGGCACATTTGCTCAATAGCAGCAAACTTTGTGTTTAAAGTTTTCTAAAGCTTAATTTTCCAATAACTTTGCTAAGCAAAACAATATTTTTTGGTCATACAGAACTGTTTTTTCAACAATTCTTTAAAATTCAGGATCATTTTATTTATGCGAATTCCACGTTTTCTGCACTCGATTTTCTATAAAATTTTTTCTCTTAGTAAGTGTTGTTAACGCTGTTGGATTACAAAATTATTGCACAAATTTAAATGACTTCATCTACATTAAAACCGATGATACTGACAATTCACTTACAGTTTCATCAAAACATGATAGTATTTGTTGCAAGAAATTTACAAAATCAAAATAGGATGATCGAAGTCCAAAAATGTTCAAAGGAAAGAGATAAATTATAAGACATAATTGCTTTTCAATTTGTAAAATTTTGAGATAAATTTAAAAATAAAAAAAATAAAAACGGCACAAATACCTATCGCCTTAAAAATTATTCTTTAGAGCACGAAATATTTAATGCAAATTTTCAATAAAGCGCAAAAACTTTTCCGTAAGTCCCTTTCGCTATCTGCTTATTACCTTAGAGTAAAATGTCTTAAGAAACCTTATTGGAAGTAAATAGATATATTATAAGTTTAAAAAAAGTATTTGAGAAAAAGTCATACAACTCAAATTGTGTAAAATTATACTTAGAAATGTTTAAGCTTAAGTTTTTATTATTTGTAATTTATTTTTACGTTACATAACCTAGCATTGTATTTTTATTCTTATTTTTTTATACACAAATTCTACTTGAGGCACATTTTTGTTTACTTAAAAACTCTTGTTCTTTTTCTTGTTTTTTAATTTAAATATACTTAATTGTTTGTTTATTCTTCTCTACTGCTTACATTTCTATGGTTTTCATTTTTGTATTCATTTCATTTAAAATCAGAAATATATCTTCATCTTTTTTTACTTCAATTGTTTTATCACCTTTTATCGCAAATGCAGTTAAGTTTATCATAAGTCCACAGCTGGCAACACTGCTACTGTTGTTTTCATTCGACACGCCATCGCCATTGTTGCCAACTTGGTTTGTTGGGTCTCGTGCTCAAAGTGTATTCTGCTTGTTATCGATTGACTTCGAAGCGGAGATAGGACGCGGTCGTGGACGTTTCTTTGGCTGCAATGAATATAGACGTCCGCTACGTGTTCGCTGTGACTCTTGGGTGGCGCCGCCATTGGAGGTGGAGTTTGTTAATTGATGGCTGTTAAGAACAATAGAGAAGAAAGAAAGTAATATACAATTGTGCGGTTGTAAGGATGGTCGAATTTTGCGAATATTTGAGAAAATTATTGATATTGGAAGTGAATTAGCATGGTATGAATCAAGAGATTTTTGGCGATTTTCAATTAAAAAATAACGCCAAAAATTTGATACTTATTTAAAGAAAGTTTTTCTTTGTTATATACTTCCCTCTGTATTTTAGGCAGATTTATTGTTTTGCCGTTGAGCGATTTTATCCTTTCTATATATCTATATATTTGTTTGTTACTTTTTGGACAATTTCACTTAAGAACTCAATACAACGATTTTTCGAAATGACAAAGGAAGCCACTCTTATGAAATTAAGTGATAGAAAAGTATTAGGTAGTGTTAAAATGAATCGAATAGCATTAAAATTTTTGAAAATGTCAATATAAGTTGAAAAGAATCGAAAAAGTTGGAAAGACTTGAAAATTGTAAAAAAAGTTAATGACAATTTAAATGTTTTGAGCGTTATCGAAAAATGATAATAGCTGAATGAAAAATAATGAAAAAGTCGATAAAAGTTTAAAAGTAGAGAAAAGTTGAGCAACATCGAAAAGTACATAAAAAAGTAAAACAAAACAATGAGAAAACTGATATTGTAAATTAGCATTGAACAATTCGACTTAGTCGATTTAAATGGGAAAGTTTTGAATGGTATTTCAAATAATCAAATAAAACGGAAACTGGCGAAATAAATTAAATAAGCCAATAAAAATCGTTTAGTATCGAAAAACATTCAGGAAGTCGGCTAAAGAGCTGAAATTTATTGAATTAGTCAAAACTCTTTGATAAGGTCATTTAAAAGCAGAAAATCTTGGAATGGTATCAAGGATCATCGAAAAATCGAACAAATCAATAGAATAAGAAAAATCTATACTATTATATAAAGAGGTAAAATTTGTTTGTTGTTTGTTTGTTTGTTTGTTTGTTTGTTTGCATGTTCAGGGTAATCTCTGGAACTACAGAACCTATTCCAAAAATTCTTCTACTAATAGAAAGCTACACTATTCATGAGTAACATGGGCTATATTGTATTTTGATGAAAGCAAGGGGCGTGGCACTTTACATGCAATTAAAACCTTTAACTCGCTATATCTTGGTTCATGTGATAGCAAAAGTCTTGAAATTCGGTGTCAGGATGCACATAGCCTATGTTAAGCACTTTACAAAATATAAACGGGATTAGACACCAGGGGCCTGGTGGCTATAAAACTTTATTTTAGGGTGGCCCTCATACGCAAATATTTTTAAAATAGCATTTTTACAAAGACCACTTAATCGATTCACACGGAATTTACACCACATGTCTCTTATATTAAGACGCATAGCTAAGACGATGAAACTTTTATTTAGGGTGGCCCTCATACACAAATATTTTAAAAATATTATTAATATTTTAAAAAATATATATTAATGAAACTTACACAGTATGGTTTTTATATTAAGGGGCACAAATAAGATTGTAAAAATTTTATTTGGAGTGCATACTTAGGGTGACCCTTATACAAATACATTGTTAAACATCATTTTCACGAAGACAGGTTAGTCGATTCACGCTGAATTTACACCACGTATTTCTTTTGTTAAGAAGCATAGCTTAGGCTACAAAACTTTTATTTAGGGTGGTCCTCACACAAAAAATTTTTTTAAATATCATTTTCTCGAAAACCGCTAAATCGATTCTTATGGAATTTACACCACATGACTTTTTTATTAAAAAACACAGATAAGATAGAAAAAATTTTATTTACGGTTCATACTTAGGGTGACCCTGATTCAAAAATATTTATAAATATCATTTTCTCGAAGACCGCTTAATCGATTCTCATGGAATTTACTCCACATGGCTTTTATATTTAGAGGCACAGAAAAGGTTGTAAAACTTTTATTTAGGGAGCATACTTAGGGTGACCCTCAGGTTAGACGATTCACACCGAATTTACGCCACGTATCTCTTATGTTAAGAAGCATATCTAAGGCTACACAACTGTAATTTAGGGTGGCCCTCACACAAAAATATTTTATTAAATATCATTTTCTCAAAGACCTTTAAATCGATTCTCATGGTCTTAACACCACATGGCTTTTATATGAAGGGGCACAGATTAGATAGTACAAATTTTACTTAGGGTTCACACTTTGGGTGGTCCTCATACAAAAATATTTTTAACTATCTTTTTCATGAAGACAGGTTAATCGATTCATACCGAATTTACACCAAGTAACTTTTATATTAAGAGGTGTAGATAAAGCTTCAATAGTTTTATTTAGGGAGCATATTTAGGGTGGCCTTCACACAAATATATTTTTTAAACATAATTTCTCGAAGATCGCTTAATCGGTTCTCATGGAATTCACACCACGTGGCTTCTATATAAACAGGCACAGCTTAGAATAGAATGGGTGATGCCACGCCCCCTTATCTAAAAGAAAATAAGATTCATCATATCGTATCAACTATTTGATGCAGATAAATGAAACTTCCATATGCGAAAAAATCAACTTTCTTATGTATCAACAACTATTTGACGCAGATGGATAAGATTTGGTACACATGTTTCTTATTGTTTGTAAAAATTTCTTAACATAGTTTGGTTTGGAAAAAATTAGCCATAAAGAAAGAAAGTAAGATTCAATAAAAAAATGGGTAGTGCCATGCCTCCAAAATAAGAAAAGACTACGACTATGAGACTCGGTACATATATAGGAGACAAGGACTATTACCAAATTAAACTCATTCAAAGGTTCTGATTCTAGGCATTCCATTGATTCCCGCCAAATCAATTGTTCATTTATGAGCCAAATAGAAAAACATACAACGTTGTTTATCCACTCGCAATAAGATAAATATCAACAAAAATAATTTTTACTTATTTAATCCAACTAAAATAAAAACATTTTATATTTTATTTGTTGAGGCGTAGCAACGCCCGCCGGGTTTCGCTAGTTGTTATATAAAATCATAATGAGTGTCCAAGAAAGAGTCGCATAGCATCAAAGAATTCTATATGATATGATATGAACATTTCAATTATAGTTGAGAATTATGGTATCGAATAAGTAGAAAGGTATCGAAAAACATTGAAGTAAAAATATTGAAAAGAAAAACGGAATATAAGAACAGTATCGTAATAAATTAAAAACTGTTCAAAAAAGAAGACATTTCGAAATACTTCGAATAGTATCGATTAAAACCAAAATAGTTGGATAGCATAAAAAACAATGTGAAAAAAGTTGACGAATATCGACAATTTGTACTAGAATGAAATCGATATAGGTCCAAAAGGAAATCAAACAAAAATCAATTGAACAAGGAAAACATGCAAATCACACCATTTGTTATCGAAAGTAAGCAAAATAATTAGACTCAAAATTGCATTCTTTATTCGCAAAGCGTTGAGCTTTTCAAAAATTTCATTGGAACGAGTACTATGAAAAACAATTTTTTGAGCTTTTTAGTAAAAGAGAGTGTCACTCTCATTGATTAAGCTATGAATCTTCAATCTCCTTAACATTCTCAATTTAACGCTGCATGTTTCTTGTGTGTCGAATTTCTCAGTGTACTCCGGAATAGAATTGTTCCTAAGCTCACCAGTAAAAAGTTCATATGTTTAAATTCGTAATCGATTTAAATTAATTCTAATTAATTTTAAAGATAAAAAGCTTCAATTAATGAAAGTCTCATCCTCCTTGAACTCTTGTACCATCACTAGCACTCCACTCACCTAAGCTCCAATTTCGCCAGTCGTTGCTTCATCTTTGCCTGACTCGCCGTATATTCTGCAAGCAAACGCGCCAGTCGCACATTTAAGTTCTCCACAGAGACCTCAAGTTTTTCAATGCCACCTTCAATGCTGTCATGTACACGTTGCGAATCTACGGGAAGAAAAAGAAAGAAACACAATATAAAGTTATTGTTGCCAATGACTTTTCAAATTGCTTCCACGTTTGCCTTTCACCTACCTGAAAATACTTGTTCATCCAACAAACCATCTTTCCGCAATAATTGACAACCACGTTCCGTTAATGTTGCACGTGCCTCCGGATAATCCGCCAGCGTTTCCCACAAATCCCTTTTAGCGAGACAAAACAAATCCGAATATCCCAACGAACGTACATTGGCTGTGCGTCGGTTACCAGTTCGATTTCCGGCGATTTCCAACACTGACACCTCACCAAACACAGACCCAGCACCAAGTGTTGCAAACACCGTCACACCATCATCAGCCACCACCGACAGCTTGCCGCGTTTCACAATGTACATCTCTTTACCAACATCACCTTTACGGCAAATGTAATCACCCGGACTAAAGACTTGTAGTTTTAACTTTAAGACGAGCGCCTCCAGCAGTCCCGGCTCACAGTCTTGAAATATGCGCACCTGTTTCAATGTGTCCATATGTACTTGAATTGCAATCTCCGCTTTCAATTTGTCTGGCAATGCGGCCAGTACACGCTCCTCATCGAGCGCACCGCTTTGAGACCAAGTGTAGGCAAACCAACGTATGACGCGTGCCTCCAGCTCGTGGCCCACACGACGAAAGGCCATGTATTGTTTGACACCATCCATGCGATTTTGAAATTCGACGCGTGCCACATTCATGTTGGAGATCATAGAGCCAATGTTACCTGAAATGGGGGATGGAAAAGAAAAATTCCAATTAGCTTCCGTAGAGGGTAGGCAAATGCTTAGTACAATTTGAGAACATGCAAAAATTGTGGGGTCCTAATATGAATTTACACAACTTAATTTTACAAATTGCTTGCATAAAGTGAACGCGTAGTTTCTGCGTCATTTCTTAATTTGGTGCCTTAGCCATTTTAGGGAATAAACAAATACGTACCAGTTATGGAATTTTTGAAAGAATTGCATTTTTTTAAAAAAAAAGTGTCGACTAACTTAAAATTAACAGGACTGAGGTAACAATTTTGTAACTAATTTGGAAATTAACAAAAACATTCATATCTTAGAGGAAATAATCAGGAAAAATTAATCTGCAGGAGTTTTCATTCAAATTAATAACACTCAAAAAAATTCACAAAATTCAAAAAAAAATGTCTCGAAAAAATGGGGTAAAATTGAACAGATAACAAAAAAATAAAAAAACAAAAATTTAACATAAATAGATAAGGGCATAAAGTGGGCTAAGTCTCAAGTAACATTTTTTGCAGCAAAAGCTGTACATGTGGACTCGCAAACTTGATATATTTTTTTCAAATTCTAATATAAATTAATTGAATTTCAAGGAATCAATGATAGACAAAGTACGTACTCTCAAAAAAATATTTCACCTTGTCCCCATCAAAAATATTCCTACATAAAAATTAATTTCTTGTAAACAGAAAATGACAGCTGAATTCTTCGTCGTCCGTCACAATTGTGTTAACTCGAATGGATTTTACTGTAGACCAGTGACCGGCAGCCATTCTGACCGCGACCAAGCGAAGAGCATAAGCATCCGCTCTTTCTTAACGAATTCAACACTTCAGTTTCAATTGAAACGTTGAATGAATAGGTTCGCGCTGCGCATTTTATTTAGTGCACTGCGAAAAATGTTTAACGTGGAATGTAAAAACCTTATTTTTTCGCAGAAAATTTTTTTGGTCAACCGCAATGTTTGATTTGCATGTGTGTTTTAGGGGAAATACATAAAAGGAAAATAGAAAGACATTTCTTGTGTGTTCATGAAGATTTTCATAACAAACAGGATAATGAGAGGGAAATTTTATTTCATGAATTGAAAAATGCTTTTTTTAACTAATTATTAACGACTCAATTAGTGAAAATAAGACAAAGTCTGAAACAGATTTAATTTTTAGAAAACAAAATTCCAGTCACATAATTTCGTTATCATTGGTGAAACAATGTCGTCCTTTTGAATATGAAATTTTTTTTGGATGTTAGCAACGAGGTTCTGCAGTTTTTTGGTGAAAAGGGAAGTGAAGCGAAGGCAGTTTTTGACTCTATACCAGTTTATAGAAAACTTGATTTTCTTTTCACATATTCAATTAAAAAAAAATATCATAATTTTTCATAAAAACTGCATTTTTTTATATCTCACTTTATAAATTTTGAATGAATTTTCTTTAAATAACTTACAAACAAAAGCCTAAACCAAAATAGACGAAACGAGACATAACGAGTAAGTTCGAGTGTATGTAAACCAATGTTGATAGCCAAAATGAACCTACGTAATTGATCGAAAGTGAACGAAATATTTTGCCGAGACGTGTTATTCCGTAAGAACTTAACTTCAATAAGTTGCTACTCGTCATAACAGCTTTTTCGGTTCGTTGGCTAGCGTAATATTTTGGGTTAAAGATCAAAACAGACAAAACGAGTGCAAACGTTCGTTCAATTGCTACCGTCTCGTCACGTCTATTTTGGTTAAGGCTAAACAAAGAACTGCGAACGCAATATGAAAATTGTAAGAATATATGCAAACAAATTAAAACAAACAAGAATTTCTCTCAGTTGTGAGAGCGCTTTTGATTTCCCTCTTTTTTGATCGCAAGGAAAAATTTGAATGTCGCTCTTTGCCGAACACTGCTGGACCTATGTTTAATTTCAAAAGAAAATCTTCTATTCCGCATCACTGAGGTTTGAACCTGAGCAATCCGAATTGTTATATGCGCAGTTTAACGACATCAGCCACGGCCATTGTTATATTTTGGCTGGCTTAAATTATAATATTTGAATTATCAAGTGGCAGCTACATACATATGTATATGTATGTAAATCAAAAATCAATTTTGGCCGAAAGATGCATCTTTGAACAGTGACATAACGCAGGAATGCTAAGCTCAAATCAGAAACATTTGAGCTTAGAGTTTTCAGATCGCAACACAAACAAATTAAGTACCAATTAATAAGCAGCGATAGTATAGTAATGATAAAAAATGCAAAAAATATTCGGGTTCTATTTTTGAGAAAATGATGTAGGTAATCTGATTCTCATGTTGTAAGACTTAATTTAACAAAGCCTATCAAATTAGAAAATGAGCCATGTACCTGCATGCGGTGTAAGACTATACGACAAACAAAGGTAAGATACAACCGATAAAAAGTTTATAGAAAATTTAAGAAAATTTTTAAAAATCTTTAGAGATATGTATATGTTGGAGAAAAACTAACAACTTTATTTTTACTAACTTAACGTTCGGATATGCAATTGGCTCATGATATGAAAAATAAGTAAAAAACTTACAAAGTAGTGTTAATGTCAATGAAAAGTGCCTAAGTAATCCACGAAAAATTTTAATATATAAAAACCAAAAACTGACTTAACCCGAAAAAAACAATCATAAACTGAAAAATTCTACATCAGTTTAACAAAAGTAAAAAATTGATTCATAACTTTAAAAATTCAAGCGTATCTAAGAATTTTCAAATGGTCAAAAAATCGAGTAATATCAAGAAAAAAAAACGGTAAAAATAACACAAAAATCTAACAATATTCCATATAAGTTATTTCAACACATCTGTTTCCGTTTCGTTGCTCAATTATTTTATATACATATGCATATGTACATATGTACCTCCTTCCTTTGTAGATAGAAATCACCCTTGAAATAATTTAATTTGCCCTTAAAACCAAAAATTCTCTATTAGCTAAGAACCTCCTTGAAGCCTCTCAAATTGCTATTTATTTGCAGGTTAATGGTTCATAAATATTTCAAGGTTTCATAATTTATTGACAGCAACAGTGAAAACATTCGACAATAACTTACAAATATTTTATGTCAAGGCATCCCAACTTGTAATTAGCCAATTTCAAAATAAACACATACAAAACAAAGTCAATATTTAGCCCATTATTAGTCAGGAGCCTACCACCACAAAATAAACAAAGCAAATGAGGCCAATATTTCCAAGGACAACAAAGGCGGAAGTTAGGCAATAGCTACTACAGCATAGTGGCGCAGCACTTCATATCTGTTCTTGCAGCTGCAGCTCTGATGTTTTCTTACGCTTGCTGTCTAATTTGACTTCACGCTAAACACGAGTTGTCCATTAATCCTTCTGGCTGTAAATACAAAAAAAAAAAAGGAATCCGTCATTCGTTTTTTTTTTGTCTGTCTTATTCGATATGTACACGTTGCGAAACGTCAGCACCTAAAAGCTCCCATGAATGTTTGTAAACATCTCAAGTTTCATCTTTTTAAGACTACTCAATTAATTCTTCTTGGTTGCCCTAATGTTGGTTATTAACATACATACACACACGCACCCACACACACACACACACACATACACACACACACCAGCATGATTAACTGATACAACAAAATCTTGCAAAATAATAGCCCAATTCACGATCCGGTGCAAATGACATTGCAAAACTATGCAATTGCAAAACTTTGCAACGAATTGTGAGCAATTTTTCATGTTTACTTTGCAATGCTTGTTGCAAAACAAACATGGTGAGAGAATTATATAGGAAAAAGAGAGTGACAAAAACCAAAATTTGTAAACAATAAATTTTTGCTATTTTGGTGAGAGAATTATATTGAGAAAAGAGAGTGACAAAAAGATTTGCTATTTGCAATTGCATTTGCTGCAAATGGTCTTTTGCAAGACCATATGCACCGGATCGTGAATTGCGCTAATATCAAAAACAAAAGGCGTAAAATGAAGCTAAGTAACATGTCACAATTAGGTCAAACGAGAATTATATAGAAGAAAATATTAGAGTGCTTTTTTTTGTTTTTTTTATTTTTGGTTTTTTCGAGTACAAAGATTTTGCAGTCCTCACTTTTTGTCCTCAAAAAACCTAGCAAAATGCGGCATATTTATGTATCATTTATTATTATGTATCATTTACCAAAAAAAAAGGGTCAACACTTTCGGTTCTTCAAAAACTCTAGCAAAATGAGTTATACACGAGGTTCATTTTACCGCCCCCAACAGCTAGCTCTCGGGGCAAGCCTTGGTACCCTACTGGATATATGGTCAATACATACGATATCCAAAAAATACATTCCGACTCTAAGTTTAGTGCATACCATACAAAAGACAAAAATGCCATAATTTTAATGAACTTACATTTTTAGAAGATTTTATAGCACTATTTATTGGACGCATTTTTTGTAAAAAAGTTTACTGCACCACTGGATGGGGAAAGGCCAAAAACGGAATTTGAAAGTAACAAGAGAGATCCGCAACCACCATAAGGGGAAATCAAAATTAGGCTTGGCAATTTTTACTTAGCAAAAGAGTTCGAAAGTTTGTTCTCGAAAATTGTTTTAGAATAAAAACACAAAAACCAAAAAAATTAATTAGAAGGTGTTAAAGAACGAAAAGTAGAATCAATAATGTTATTTATCATAAAGCGACGCTATAAATGGGCAGTTGCAAAACGGTTTCTCTCATTTTAGCTGCCATAACACAACATAATCTCTTAACCCTTTCTTATCAACTTTCTCATATCGGGCCAGAAAAATTTTTTTTTGTCTTATTATCACAGATATAAGTTTTATTAATAATAAAACACAAAAAAATATAGCAAAAAGTTTTTGGGAAAGGCTATAGACCTTAGGAAAATTTGTACAATATATTGACCAAAGTGCATCAATGGAGTAAAATTTAAGAAAATCTTTTTTTATTTATAATACCTTTTTTTTATTGAAAAACGAAAATATAAATATTACAATTCTTTAAAAGTCTAGTAGCGTAGTCTGAAAAGCATAAAAACTCAAATTTTAGATTCAGAAAATTTATGGAAGGTTTAAAAGCAAGTTGTTAGAGTCAAATAAGTTGTCGAAGTACAGAATATGACCAAAATTTGTCAATTTTTTACTCAACTGCAAAGCTATTGCTGTTGAGAACCCGTTCTTTACCAAGTTTTCTGAGTCAATCGGAGTTTTCTTTCCTTGATTTAATCCCACGGCGATCCTGTCCAAGATGTCATTAATTTCGTATGCTTATTTGAAAAAAATAACAACCTTTCTTGTATTTTGTACAATATATTGACCAAATTATTTATGTTGTACATTACCGTTGTTGGAATTTGTTCAATATATTGTACACTTTTTTTAAGCTATTAAAACAATTTTTTTTCCACATATTTTTTAAAAAATATTGATGTTCTTCTAAGAATTGGTTCTTTAACTTTGATTTAAGCTCATATAATTAAAATAAGAATGTTCACTACCTTCTCAAAAACCTAAAATTTGTTTGCGCATTGCCTTATAATACACAGATGTAACATAGACTGTTTTTCAAATTCAAATAAAAAACTAACTATGCTACCTCTGTTACTCAAATTTGAATTTTGAAAAGAAAAAACATGCTTGATTCAAAAATTAAATGTCTTTTTTCAAAATTTGCGAAAGTTTTAAAAGGAGAAGAATAGAAATGTGATAATTTTTTTTGTACAATATATTGTACAAAAACAACGAAAGGGTTAATTTTTTTTTTTCATATTAAACTTGGTTGAAAAGGACATGGGATTGTTTGATTTTTCCGAATAATTGGACTTAATCAATCATTAAACAAAACATTAAAATTGAAAGTGCAATTAATTACTCCTTGTCAAATATCATTATGAAGATTTTTATGCTTTAGTTATGGAAATATATCTTTTTGGATAATTTCAAATACACCAATTCAGCATCGTATTATATGTTTCGCGCTGCTAGACATAAAAACAATCAAAAATTTTTTAAGAAGCATTTTGTAGAAATTCAATAATATCTCTAAAAGAATTTTTTCTTATTAATATTTGACTTTTTTAAGGACAGCGTAAAAGTGAAAGTGATTCCAATTAAAATGTACTGAACGCTGAAATCTGTGAATTGAACATAGTAGCGCACCGTTTTTAAAACACTAAAATTTGTTAGTTTTACAACATACATTTGCACACAACAACATTCACCTACATCAACGTCCACTTCAACTTACCTACGATGGTAGCGAATATCAGCACACCAGCTAAAAAATCTGCCACCACAAATAAATATTCAGCATCATTTTCCGGTGTTGGCGTCTCTCCAATTGTTGTCAGCGTCAACGTCGACCAGTAGAAACTGTAGATATACTGCCGCTGTAGCGTATTATTCCGATATCCTTTCAGATTGTAAACCCAATTGTCAGTACCAAAGCCCAATGCATAACTGATGGCAAAGTACATGCAGGCATTCCAATGGATGAGCACCAGAATCGCCAGCACCACCTTGCAAATACGAAATGCATTCGGATAACCGGTCGCTGTTTCCGTCCGATCGAACCATTCCCACATGCGTGGCAGTCGTATCAAACGATTCAGCCGCACTATCACCGGACATGGCAGGAAAGTGGAGCTACACGAATTTGGCGGCCACCAAATGTAGGCCAGATCAGTTGGCAGCATTGAAAGCACATCGATGGACCAGCCTTTGGTAGAGAAATAGTGTTTACGTAACTTATAGGCATCACGCACAAGAAGACCCTGTTCCAAGTAACCTGAAAATAGAAGATGTATATTGGTGAGTGTAAAAGTTCAACGGAAAGTGTCTGAATTTAGACAAATTTGAGTAATACTATGTGAAAGCAAAACAAAAACTGACAGCGATATTTTTAGCATCCCAAGTGCCTAACTTACTACTGCTGCAGCAGCATCAAAGTGAAAGTGAAACGGAAATAAAACAAAGTAAAATAAAAATGGTGGCAAAAATGAACTCATCTGGTATGCGAAAGTGGTATTTGTCAAAGGTCAAGGTTGACAAAGTTGATGCTGCTTTTGACAGGCAAATACCACAATCGCATTGCATATGGTTGATGGCAAGAGGAGTACACAATGAAGAAGGACAAACTGGGAAAAACCAAGGAAATAACAAAGTAAGCTTCTTAAAATATAACAAAATGTTACGCAACTTCCTACAAGGATGTCAAAAAGGATATTTGACAACCAACAAAAGTGAAAGTTTTAAGCCTTTGTCTTAACTCTTTCTCTACACTTACCTTCGTGCATGTGTACCAGCGTATCAATTACATATATAAAATCACATAAATAATCCAGTATGTACCAAACGGGTGAAGCGCGACGATTTATTTCCCAGAAAACGGAGCGTCCCACCACAAAAATGATATTGTAAAGCACTGCTAAGGAAACGATGGCGAGCCACTGTGGAAGAAAGTGAAATAAAAGTAATAAATTGTTTTATCATAAGAAATGGTCTCAATATCTCATCATGGGTATAGACAAAATCACCAAACGATTCTATGCAAAATCGTACCTTTACATTAAAGCAAACCTTTTACAAAATTATTCAGGATTGGTTGATTTCAATTTAGCGGTTTTCCGTTAAATCCACTCTCCCGAATTCAAAGCTTAATTGACTCAAAATTCTGGAGAAACATTTAGCTTGAAGAATGTAGACAGAACCAAATGCAAAAAAAACAACTGAGAAATGAATAAAATAATTAGTTGATTAGTATATTAACAGAAATCTATGTGTAGTTTTTCTTTAAGTTCTACACTGTGATTACTTTTCCTATCTTTTTTAGATAAAATTGCCAAAAATTTAAAGCAATTTTTCTTAGAGGAAAAAGACGATAAAAAGCGAGCGTTTTAAGCTCTTATCATAGTATTCAGAATGTAGTATGAACCATGTTTTGTGCATGTGGTCACATGCATATTTCTGTTCTTAAGAAGCAGTAAGCTGAAAGCAATGTCGGTTTTAGGCTTTCTGAAATCGCTTTTTTTTCAACTTAAAAAATTTGCAAGAATACATCTAAGAACTAAAAGAAAAGCCAGAGAAATTAAAATTTATAAATTATAGATTTCTATATCATTGTAGGCACATTTTGAGCAAATATCAAAGTGATACTTAGCGCAAACATCAGCTTAAAAATTTTCATGAAAACGACATTTTTTCTAGTTTGATTTCAAATGCTTAAGTGGTCGATGCATGCATAGACTTTTCATCATCACGCATCTGTTCATATTGATGATATATACTTAAATCCAATTTGAATAAAATCCAATATTCAAGAGATTTTTATACAATTTTTTAACCAATATATACGAAGTAAAAGAATATTATATGTTACATTTCTAACACAAAGTCTTTTGATCAAATCTGATACGTTTATATTGCTGGCAAAATTTGGCATTTTTTCCGATGAAATTTAGCCCACTGATAAGTTCACTTTTGAGTGTTATTTTTTTTTTCTTCCATTAAATGATTTCCTTTGAACAGAAATTATTTGTGTACAATTTTGAAAATAGAAAACTGCCTGTTTTGTTTAAAAAGAAGTCGTTTGTATAAAAATTTTGGTGTGAACTTTCTTAAAAATCATCGGATCATTTTATCTACATTATTTTATTCAAGATACATATTTTATTTAAATTTTTGTGTAATTTTTACTGAAGAAAAAATAACCAAAAATATTAAAACAAAATCACCCGATTTCGAATATAATTTGAGTTCTCTAAAAATGTGTTTTTTGCTTTTTCGCAGCTTTTTTAAAATCGATTTCTTTGAAGAACACTCAATTTACTAATAAAATCTGAACCATACTTTACATAAAACTTTTTTTTTTAGAAATTATTCGTTTGGGAATCAAAGTCCTTAAAAATTCGAGTTCCTTGAAACTTAATTAAAATTATTTATTTTCAAATTTTGATTTCTGGAAGAGAATGGACTAATGAACCACTTTCTTTGGTATGGACCAAACTCCAATTTTATACCAGATTTTTAGGGGACTTTTCCAGATTTTTTTTTTTTTTTGATAGTATTTTTTAATTATACCAAACTTTTTTTTCATATATTGTGCAATTTTGGTTTTTATAAAACTCTTGTAAATTACGAAGTTGTACTGTACGATGATACTTTCCTAAGTTTTTCTTGTAAATTTGTCTATACGCTCATAAAAAAATCATATTATCATAGCACGTCAGCACAATGTCATCATATTATAATATATTCATATCATACATCATTCCATCAAAGCCACATATCATTTTATGATTTCATCATTATACTGCCATAACATCATTGGATTTTTATTGTCATAGATCTAAAATTATTGTTATTATAGATTTCGATATTTTGACATGATATATATATTTGTCGTTTCCTATTTCCTGAGCATGACGAGTTTTAAGCCAATTAATTTTATTTATGCATCGTTTTACGAAGTTCGCAAACAGATTTTACTTGGCCCTCACTCTGCACCGCCCTTCAGCTTATGCGAATACTACTGTGCGATACTCTTCGACTTTTTTTTTGTTACTATTCTTTAAGGCAATCGAATAATTTTGGACTTATTCAATACTTTTCGACTTTTCAAAGTCTAATTTAAAAAAGTTATTTTTGATCTATATATATATAATTTATAATTAGAAATATTTTTGATCGAAATAAATAAAAATTCATTATGCAGTGATTTCCATCATAACTCATAAGCTTACGGTCCCTGGCTTGTCAACATATTATCATTTCATTGTATAGTATGTACATTTTTTTTTTTTGCTTAGCTTAAAATACTTACCCTGTAATGCGATGGCAACGATGGATTCACCGACAGTCTATTGCACAAACTATTTGCACCGCGTATCTCACTTGCATCGTTATTATTCGATCCAGCCGTTCCATTGAGACCCGTCGTCGTTGTTAACGTCGTTGTTGTTAATTCTGTTAAATTTTTACCAATTTTATCGGTATTGTTGGCATTTGAGAATTTCTCTAGAAACCAATCGGGAGGCTTGGCGCGACTTCGTTTTGTTAAACGTTGACGCAACGCGTTCAATGTGCGTCGCAATGCGGAGGGTTTCGTGCGTTTCGTTTGGTCCTGCAAAATACGAAAAAGGATATTTATAATAGCTGATAATTTATCGTTTTGTTTGAATCAGAAAATACTATTAATGCTTCAGAAAAATTTTGTATAAATTTTTCGGAAAAAAGTCTTTTTGGAGAAGTCTTTTACGTAATTTTTTTTTTAGCACGATTTCGATGGTGAAAAATATTTGAATAAAATAGGCACTAAGGGTTTCATACAATTTTATCGTTTATTCATTATTAACATGAAAGTTTTTTTTAATACTTTAATAAGCTCTGATAATCTGTGACTCTAATCGTGTGTGAAAGGTTCCATTAGTCAAAATGCAACTAACTCTTGCAGGTATTTTATATCATTTCTAAAAGAGAGAAAATATATTTGAATGACTACCTTAAAAATAAATATTCTTGCAGCTAAGAATATTGCAATGAAACCAATTAACAATTTGTTCTTGACCCACAAATGTCAGCATATTATCCAACATTGAAATATTGCAATACTCAACCCTTAAAGTAAAAATGCCACTGTGATAGCGAAAAACACGTTCAAAGGACTTATTTTGATCTTCCTTTCTTGACGCCCATCCCATGAGAAGAGTAATGAATTACGATGTTGAGTTGATATGACATGTACTCGTAAATGGATTAATTTCTGCACTTGACACGTTAATACGCTGCATGGATGCCACACACACAGCCACACATAGCATTTTAGCGCTGCACACACACAAACATATCACATCCTGCAGCCACAGTGTTGCACATTCGCAGTCGAATGATAGCGGGTGGTGGATGTTTGTCTTCGTCGAGGTTACAAATTGTTTTACAACATATGATATGTGCACAGCAGGTCAAAAAAGTTCCCACAACTGTTTTGGAAGTATGAAGATTCTACGCAACATGTGGTCCTTTTTTGAACACATGAAGATTTTTTAGTTTCTCTTTGTGTAGATATAGAGTTTAAATGAAATCTGTTTCAACAAAAATTTTTCTCTGCCACATGCAAATGATATCAGTATGGCTTTTATGTTATGGAACACAGGAACTTAGGGTGGCCCTCACACAAAAATATTTTTAAAAGTCATTTTCACGAAGACACATTCACACCGAACTTACAGCACGTAGCTATTATGTTAAGAAGCATAACTAAGGCTACAAAACTTTTATTTAGGGTGGCCCTCATACAAAATTTTTTTTTAAATATCATTTTTTCGAAGACCTCTAAATCGATTCTCATGGAACTTACACCACTTGGCTTTTATATGAAGAGGCACAGATAAGATCATACAAATTTTATTTAGGGTGCAAACTTAGGGTGGTCCTCATACAAAAATATTTTTAAATATCATTTTCACGAAGACAGGTTAACCAATTCATACCACGTAGCTCTTATGTTAAGAAAAAAAGCTTAGGCTACGAAACTTATTTAGGGTGGCCCTCATACAAAAATATTTCTTAAATATCATTTTCTCGAAGACCTCTAAATGTATTCTCATGGAACTTACACCACGTGGCTTTAATATTAAGAAGCACAGCTAAGTTGTAAAAATTTTATATTGGGTGCATACTAAGGGTGGCCCTCATACAAAAGTATTTTTTTAAATTTGGGTTACCAGATGACCTGCCTTTTGTAATAAAAAACAAGACTTTGATAAATTTTCCCATTTGAAATATTTTTGTTGAGCAAAAAAAAAAACAATAATTAAAAGGTTCTCACTTTCTCTGCACAATAAATATTTTAAAATTTAAAAGTAGTCAAAAGTATTAAATTTCGCTCAAAAGTAGACCATTTCAAGTGAAAAGCAGTAAAGTATTTTTGCCGTGCAAAACAAGTCCATTTACAACTAAAGTATGTCAACTGGTAACCCTATTTTAAATAGAATTTTCTCGAAGACCGTATATTAAGAGACATAGCTTTCGCAATATTTTTTCTTAACCCTTTAACGCCGGGACAACTTTTTTTCGAATTTCGTGATGAAAATTCACACATTGGCTAATTATGACCTCCTGATCACGAATATGGAACATATTTTTAAATCGGTTCACGAAGTCGGCCAGAATCAGGTGATGCCATATGGCATCATCGACCATCGACGTTACAAAGGTTGAGAGTAAAAAACGCTGTATTTCTTTTTGTTTGTTTTTGCAATAAAGTCAAAAATGGTTTTTTAAATACCAATTTGGTTTTGTTAAAACAAATATTTTATTAATAAAAATGTATGGGAATATAAGAAAAAGTAATTAGAATTGACAATAGTTTAAAAAAATATTGATTTCATTTCGAGGAATGATACTTTTTGAAGCATATTTTTTCAACACACAACGCAACATCACATTTCTCACATTTTATGCAAGATTGACTGTCACAGAGTGGCATTGTGCATCGTCGCTTGGTACTTTTGGTCGGATAATGATCGAATCGATCATATCGGTCTTCTTCTGGAATTCGGGAAACAGTATGGCAATAATGTTGGGCGATATTTCGCCGAAATTGAAAGTACGTTTGCAACTTCTTTTCAGTCTTTTGATGTAGAAGCCACGCATTTTGAACAGCAACATCCAGCAGCTATGTAAAAATGGTCGGCACCATCCTCAGCTGAATCATAAGCTGCATCTGGAGGCTGTATAAAAATACCAGTTAATTGCTTCGCTGTATCATCTTCCATGATATCGATCAAAAAATCCTGCAACTTTGCAAGGAAGCATCACAGATCACCACTTGAAAGCTCATTTTAAAGGGCAAGGATGGTACTAAATGAAGCTTTTGTTAAAAATAAGCTGATCAACTTTCTTTGAATTCCATACATGGCCTCTAAAGTAGACAAAAAACATCATGTTTTAGGTACTTAGCCTAAAATATTTCAGGATTCCGACATGATGGGTCAATTCTGAGGCCAGATTCGGATTCAGCGTAAAAAATTACGTCGAAGAACGTCCATTGTCAGCTCAACAATATTAATCACCTATTCATTTAGATACCTTTTTTGTAAAAAATAATTTTTCCATACAATTTACATGTAAAACTAACAGGCTCCGGCGCCACCTTATAAAATTGAGTTACAGAGCTGAAATTTCGTGAACTTTTTCTTCATATCATAAACTTACTTTTTAAGCAACAGCACTTTAAAAAAGCAAAAAAAATAAATTTGAATCACCCTAGTGTACATAGAGGAAATCACATGCAGTATTTGTAACGCCGAACGCCGACGATGCCATATGGCATCAACAAAACTGCAACTTATATATATATCAAACTAATAAAAAATGCAGCTCACTAAAAATATTAAATTGAAGCCCAAGATGATTACTTTCAAAATAAACATTCATTGACACAAAAAAAAAATTAGAAAAAAAAAATTTCTAATACTTACTTTTTCCTATGACTCATTTTGCGAACTTTTTCACTTTATAAAAAAACACTCCACTTTCAGCTTTTGTTCTAACGACATGTGATAACAAACTGTCAAAAAAGATGGAGAAATCGACTACTTGAACCTCTTTCTACATAACGCATGTATTTCTTTAGAAAAAAATGAATGCAATGGTACAGTACCGTTAGTTTTCTGAAATTATAGTTAGTGATGCCATATGGCATCATCGTCGCTAAAGGGTTAAGTTGTATTTTTTTTCTTGCGTAAAGTTTTTAAAATAACTCCGCTCTTTATACTAGCAAAAGGAAGTAAAAACTGAATTCCCCCTTAGCATGTAGTCGGAATACTTGAACGCTCACAAGGCTATAAACAAAATTGCACGATTGACAACACTGCATTGGAATTGATATATTCGAATACTTTTTCTAAGAACAGGTCTTACAATTTTAACAAAGTCAAAAGCAGGTGAGTTTCAAGTGCTTTATTTTATTGAAATAAAAAAAAAAAACAAAATTAAATTTTCTATTTAAGGTGGACCCAAGCGTGCAGAATAATTCTAGTTTATTATAAATCCAGGAATTGAATATGACCTAAGCAAAATTCTATTAATATGACCATTAAATTTAAACAAAGAGTCGAATTGAACTCCAAGAACACGCATATCATTAAGCAATTTTAGAGGTCTATCATCAAAGGAATATGGAAATGAGATGGGCGTTTTATTTTTAGGATTCTTCCGTGTGGCACCCCAGATGTAACAAGAAAAAGACTAGATTGCACATTGTTAATGACTATAAAATATACCCTATTAGATTAAGATTTGTAACAGCCGACCTTTTAGGAATAAAACAATGTAGGTTCGTAGTTCTTAAATTTCTGATAGCAAATAAAACTTTATCTTTGAAAAGGTTTTCAAAAAGATATGATATAGTTAAACGTTGTCTTATGAATTGTCTTATAAAATTCAATGTTATTTTTGTTACCTGATTTAAAGACAGGGGTTTGACTTAAGATGAAAATGTTCATGTGATAGTCCAAATTATTGTAAAATATTTATTTTAAATATTGGTTGCATTGTTTAGAATGAAAATGTCCTAAAATATTAATACGGTTGGAATGTAAGTTGACATGAATTTAAATGATATTAACGTTTACATGTTGTTGCTCGTTATTATTAAGCGAGCTAAAATTGTATGTTTATAGGTACATAACATATGTATATATGTAAGTATATATGTACAGGACTGAACTTAATTTCGAAAACGGCTGCAGAAATTTTGATGAAACTTGGGGATTTTATGCATATGTGAACAAAATTAAGATTGGGCTAGGTTTTAAGTTTTTCAAGACTATAACAGGGGCGTGGCAGAGTCCTAAACGTTAATTTTTATAACGTGATATCTCGCAAACCATTTAAGATATTTTGATGATCTTTAGTAGACTGATGCAAATCCTAAATATCTTCAATAGTACTAAAAGCAGGTGGAATTGGAGAAAAGGGCGTGGCATCCTTCAACAATTGAAAATTTTGATTCAATATTACTCAAAAACGGCGCGTACGATTTGCATAAAAATTTTGAAAACAATACCACTGAAAGCTGTCATTATAACAAGTTATGCCACTATACTGGCAAAGCTCGTTGAAGGGCGTGGCACAGCCCACAATATTTATAAACGTCATAATAAGAGAACTAACAACGCTATCGTTATGAAATTCAACATATAAGATACACTTGCTATTGGGTATCTTGTAACCAAAAGTGGGCGCAACGACACTTGTGGGCGTGGCTGCTTCGATACATGCGAGAAAAGTAAAATGCTATATTTAGTGTGCTAAGAGAGTAATCTTTTTGAAATTTGGTGCAGAGATGTCAGTTACTATAAGCTATGAAACTAAATGGATTTCGATGGGATTGTATCAGTGGGCGGGGCACCTCCCCTACATGCAAAAAATGTTAAGTGTTATATTTAGTGTGCTATAGAAGTAATCTTTTTGAAATTTGGTATAGTGGAATCGTTTACCATGAGCTTTGAAATTAAATGAAGTTCGACGGGATTGCATTAGTAGGCGTGGCACCTCCCATACAAGCAAAGACCGTTTAAGAATATATTTAGTGCTCTGTATGAGTGATCGTAATAAAATTTGGTATAGAGATGTCGGTTACCATAACATTATAAGTTTAATGAATTTTGATGGGATTACATCAGTAGGCGTGGCACCTCCCATACATGCAAAAAACGTTAATAGTTACAGTCTGTCAAGTAATTGTTTGCAAAATAAATTATTAAACATAATTTTCACTTTCACATTGAATAAAAATAAGAAATGTTTTAATTTTTTGGTAATTTTTGTAACATACATATGAGTATCATGGCAAGGCGTTGGTGAACTGAAAGTTTCTGCCGATATCATGACGATGAAGTTTTACTTCATTGAAAAAAAGTGCTCAGAAATTCGGCTTCACTGACACTTAAAAGGCCGAAAAGTTAAGATACAAATTGTATCAGGTCAATAATCTTAAGCTGAAATCGGTCTAATGCAGGATGTAGATGCTGTATTCTTGCAGTAAAATGATAGGCCAAGGGACCAATATAAACCCCATCGAAAATTAATTAGCACACTGAAAAAAAAAGTTGCAAAACGCACTCCAACAAATAAAAACGCTCTAATAAGAGTTATTAAGGAGGAATGAACAAAAATACACCGGAAGAATATGAAGGATGCAAGCCGTTGATATTCGTGGTGGACACATCAAGTATTGAAGTTTTTCTTATAAGTTTATTAGTTCTTTATATTTTCCTTGCCTTTTGCAAAGAATTATTTGACACCATGAACTGGCTAGTATTTTTATTTTTGTTCCATAAACTTTTGTTTTTAATTATTTCAAATAATTTTTTTGTTGGTTTCTAATGAGGAATTAGTAAGAGAATTGAGTACAAAAAAAAAATTTCAAAAAAAGAATATATTTCTTGTTTTTATTCAATATGAAAATGAAATTGTGTGTTTTATAATTTATTTTGCAAACAATTACTTGACAGACTGTATATTTAGTGTGCTGTGGGAGTAATTTCATTAAAATTTGGTGCAAAGGTGTCGGTTACTATAAGCTTTGAAATTATACGAAAATCGGCGAGATTATATTAGTGGGTGTGGCACCTCCCATATAAGCAAAATACGATAAATGAAATAGTGTACTATTGGAGTAATATTTTTTAAATTTGGTGTAGAGGTGCCGGTCACTATAATATCTGAAATTATATGAATGTTGATGGGATTACATTAGTGCGCGTGGCACCTTCCATACAAGCTTAAAACATTTTATGTTATATTTTGTATACTATATGATCCTAACAAAATTTGGTTTTAATATATTTAATCTCATTCAAATAAGTTCGAGTTTTTCAACCTCTTTCAACCGCTTCATTATTTTTCAACCTCTTTCAACTTTTCTCAACATTTTTCATATTTTTTCGAAATATTCAACATTATTCAACTTTTTTCGACTTTTTCTACCTGATTCAACTTTTTTCGAGTTATTCATACTCTTTCAAATTTTTTCAAGTTATTCAACCTCTTTCAACTGTTTCAACATTTTTCAACTTATTTCAACATTTTCCATATTTTTTCGAATTTTTTGACATTATTTACACTCTTTTCGAGTTATTCAAACTCTTTCAACTTTTCAAAATCTTTCAACCTCTTTCAACTTTTCTCAACATTTTCCAAATTTTTTCGACATCTTCAACCTCTTTCAACTTTTTTCGAGTTTTTCAATCTCTTTCAAATTTTCTCAACATTTTCCATGTTTTTTCGACTTTTTCAACCCCATTCAACTTTTTTCGAGTTTTTCAACCTCTTTCAACTGTTTCAACCTCTCTCAAATTTTCTTAACATTTTCCATCTTTTTTTGAATTTTTCAACCTTATTCAACTTTTTTCGAGTTATTCAACCTCTTACAACTGTTTCAACATTTTTCAACCTCTTTCAACTTTTCTCAACATTTTCCATATTTTTTTTTGAATTTTTCAACCTTATTCAAATTTTTTCGAGTTTTTCAACCTCTTTCAACTGTTTCAATATTTGTCAACCTCTTTTTAAACTTTTTTCAACATTTTCCATATTTTTTTGAATTTTTCAACCTTATTAAACTTTTTCCAAATTATTCAAACTCTTTCAACTTTTTCAACATTTTTCAACCTTTTTTCAACACTTTTCATATTTTTTCGAATTTTCCAACCTTATTCAACTTTTTTCAAGTTATTCAAACTCTTTAAACTTTTTTCAACAATTTCCATATTTTTTGGACTTTTACAACCACATTCAACTTTTTCGGCTTTTCAACCTCATTCAACTTTTTCCAAGACTTTCAACTTTTTTCGACTTTTTCAATCTTCTTCAACTTTTTCAACACTTTAATATACCATCGAGTTTATCAAACTTTTTCACCTGTTTCAACCTCTAATCAACTTGTTTCATATTTTTTTTTAACTTGTTTTCGGGTTTTCAACCCCGTTCAATTGCATTACATTTTTTCGACTTTTTCAACCTCAAAGCGAAAAACCGAGCTTGATCGGTCTCCTGGTACTAATTATTAACTTAAGATTTGTTGCAAAATATATTTTTGGACCGGTATTCATTTGATTTTTTTTTAACTGTTCCACATTTTTAAGTTTTTGTACACACGTTACTGAGATCTACTCTTCACATTAATTACTTAGCTGCAAATTAATTTTTTTACAACAAATTATGTTTTCTAATTTCAGCAACATGAAGCAAGGACAATTTTGTTATTTGCACAGTAAGCGACTGAGACTGATGTCTGGAATCGGCTTTGGGGGGAGGTACATTAACTTGACACACTTTGTGCAAACATTACGCACAAATTAAAATTGAATATTTTTTACAAAAACGTCCCCAAAATTTTGATTTATTGTTGCGTTGCTTGACAAAAATTTATGTTAAAAATTAATTATCAAAAGAAATTAAGCTGACAGATTCGAAGTACCATAATGGTGTGACGTGTGCGGCATGTACTGACAAAAATTTATAGTAGATCATTAATATTTTGACATCAGCGAAAGAGAAAAGGAAACTGCGCCTAAGATGATGCTTAATGAATTATGATTTGAGTCAGCAATAAATTTATTATGTTCCCATCATTTATTTTTTTTTTTTTTTTGTGCAATTTTCCTATTTATTTTTTATAAGTAATCGATAATCACAGCAAGCGAAACAAAGTTATCGACACATCAAAATTTTATTAAAAAGTTTATGCTTTTCATGTTTCTCTCTCGGTCTGCGCGCACACTTTCTGATGAAAATCGAAAAAGTTTTAATGCTTCGCATACTTCGCACTTTTTTGTTTTTGCTGTTTTCATACTTGCGTACTTTTGTCATGGGACGGGCAGCTTTTTGTGTGTTTTGTTTAGTAACATTTGCTGTTCTTTTTATCCTTTTTTCTTTAATGCCCCTAAATTCTACAAGAAAGTTAAATTTTTTTCTTAAATTTTATTTCCTTCAATTTATGCGTGAGTACTTGCCACTTAATTAGCGAACTTAGCGACAAGTTGCTTAAAAAAGTTTTGCGTAAAATCGATTTGAACTGGGCTGATAATTTTTTACTGAATTATGTTATTTTTGTAAAGAAATGATTTATATAAAGAGTTTTCACAAAAAAAAAAAATAAAAAAATTTTCCATAGTAAAGTAATGAAGAATTTTTTGGAGAACCAAAAAAAGGTGTTTGCTAATCTCAGTTTTTTTATCAAATAAAATACATAAGTTTAAGCGTTATTGGTATTGAGATTATTCGATTAATTTTAGTTGACAACAAATTTAAAATTGTAATATATACAATAATAAAATAAATAAAAAATAGTTACCGCTTCATTTTGTCCTGTAATTGCGGTGATATCAATCGATTGTACCATGCCGTAGTGTAATCCAACCAATTGTTTTTTTTTTTTATAAAAGTAGATTATTAGTTCAACTCGAATAAAATAACAATTTTTATTATTATTATTATCATTAACAGTTTATTTATTGATTAACAATTTTTAAAATTCACAATGCAACAGTTGCTTTTGCACTCGACTTAAACTTTTTGAAGGTACGTAGTGCAAGGAACGTTATTGTTGCAATACATTTTTTTTCAAACACATCAAAATTCGATAATAAGAATTAACTGAAACTCACTAAAATTTAAACATTTTTTGTTTAACATAATTAAGTAGGTAATCGATGCGCAAAAACAGTTGACCATCTAATGAAATCATTAAAATTCCAAATTTGTTCACGAAAACGTTGTATTTTGTTTTTGCAATTCCTTGTAAAGAACATGTGATTATAAAAAAAAACGAACTTAAAAAATATCACTGAACAAGTAACAACTTAATTGCTGATCAATTGCATTTAATCGTTGTTTAATTAAGGCAGCATTAATTAATCAAAATTACGGTGATAACATGCGCATGCGCGCAGCCTTAAGCGCAACGCATGCAATCTTGTACACAAAATTTTTTGACATTTTCGTAGCTATGCAATTTAATTTATACGGCGTACTAAAGGTGTTAAATATTTGCAAACTTGTTTTTCAGCAGTTTTGTTTTTCACGATTTATTAAAATTTTCTTAATTCATAAAAAATATTTTTTTAGTTAAATTTTTAATCCGGTAAAAAATGTCGCGATTTGAACGTTCGCTCGCACGCACGCACTCACTCACACTGACAGCTTAACTGCGAACACAGGTGCTACACCGTTGATGGACAGACACATCGTTTTGCTGCGCGACGCGACGTTTGCGTGATGCGTTCACTTGCGATACTCAATTGAATTTTTCTGTATTTTCTTTTAACACTTTTTAAGTTTTTTGAAATAAATTTTTTTCTTTCTTGTTGTACATTTTCAATTGCAATGCTTCTGTTGTCTGTCTGTTATTTTTTTCACTTTTTCTGGCATAGTAAGTTGGATATGTAAATTAAGTTAATTAAAAAAAAAGTACGACTAGTTAGCAAATATGGTTAAGCGAATAAAATAAAAATCCATATGAATAATATCTAGCATATTTAAATGAGACAGCGTGACAAAATTGTTATTTGAATTCAAGAAGGAAACTGAAAAAAAAATATGTAGATGGCTATCAGATAACCAAGAAACAAACCGAGGTTGTTCAGGAAAGTCCAAATTTTTTGCCACGATTAGCTTCCCATACAAGTTCAGCTTTTATCAAATATTTTAAAAGCTTATATGCAACTAAGGGGATCAAGGATATTTGCAGCTAAAAAATTATAGAACGCATGAAAACTCTAATGACCACGCTCTCATTAAAACATTTGAGATAATTTTTAGCTATTTAAATTAGTTTTTCGTTTTTTTGTTAAGTTTAAGACTCTTTGCGCCAATAAACCTCCAAAAATTCTTAATTGCTTTTAATTTACATGAATCTATTTAGTGGTTAGTTAGTTCCCGAGACATGACTTCTTAAAAAGCCCGATAAGGGGGTTGCGTTCAATAACTACAAAAACAAGTACTATATTATTAAAGTGTTACCTAAGTGATTTTTCGTTATGTTAGTGGAAAAATGTTGAAGAAGTAGCCAACTTTTTTGCACAATTACTGTAGCTAACGAATTCGGTGTTGAACATTCTATGGGATGTGCGGTGCCTTGAGATAACTTTAGAGTAGAAGTACTGTGACAAACGAAACATGCTTATTAGTTTTATTACAGACATACAGTACATGACATAAATTACTACATTTCCCTGAAAACTAGCTTTTCCGCAAAGCATACATCTATTGTATGTACAATATATTGGAGTGAAAAAAAATCGAGTTTTCGATTGATTTAAGTGTTATGTAAAAAATGACGCCATGAAAATTTAATTAGAAAATATTGATATTTAGAAGTCGCTTGTGTCCGTTTTATGAATTAAACTCATTCTTTTTATTTGCGAGTGATTATAACACTTCCCAAAAGATAATTCCGCATGAGATATGGGCTGTTGGTATTGATTCATATATTTTCGGATCTGCTAAACATGATGGTGATGGTTGTTTTGCTATATATTGGCTGTGTATCTTGGTAGCATCGAAAAACTCCCAGAAAACAACGAAAAAACAGCGCAAATTTGGGTTTAAGTGATGTAAATTCGAAAAAATATTTTATTTTTTCTTAGTCTAATATTCCTCAGAATTGTAGTCTAAAAACAGACGAAGAGATTCTGGCTAGTCTCGACGTTGCAGTATTTTTTATCAGAATGACCAGAGTAATAAAAACAATTAAAAATCCTCGATAACAGACCAAAACTCAAGCTTAAATGAGTAAATTCGGGTAATACATTTTTTAAAGATAGTTTTCCGAAGTAACCTTTTGCGCTGAATCCGAATTTGGCCTCAAAATTGACCCATCATATCATAATTCTCAAATATTTGAGGTGAAGTACCTAACAAAATAGGTTTTTTGTCTACTTTCGAGGACATAGTATATGGGATTCAAAAAAATTTGTACAGCTTAATTTTAATAAGAACATCATTTATTATATTTCTTTTCCTTTAAAATAAGCTTTTAAATGGCCATCTATGATATTTCCTCGCAAAGTTAGAGCTATTTTGTTAACATAAATTTGAAAACCGCTTATTGATATTGTTGTGTCGTAGGAGATCAAATTCATGTCACATTAAAACGGGTATAACTTTGCAAGCAAACATCATAGATGACCACTTGAAGACTCATTTTAAAAGCAAAAAACAATTCTAACTGATCCTTTTATTAAAAATAAGCTGAACAAATGTCTCCTATACATTTCCTAGAAAGTAGACAAGAAACTACAATGCTCAAGAAAATTAGACCTAAAAAAATTTATTCCTTTAGCTTATTTCACTTAAACCCAAATTTCCGCTGTTTTTTCGCTGTTTTCTTTGAGTGTTTTGATGCTATCCATCGTGTTTAGAAGACCCGAAAATATAACAATCAATGCCAATAGCCCGTGTATTTTAACCCTTCGTTTATTGAAGAATTTTTAATCGGTCGTTAGAGTATTAGTCACCCGGGTGACTAATCAAAAAATGGACGTAAGCGGTTGTCCATTAGTTACGTGAGGTGTTTTTTTTTTAAATTCAGACCTCCCTCTTCTTTTGGTGAGACTTAGTGAGTTCTGACGGGAGCCCCCCCCTCCTTACATGACACTTGCCTTATAATTTTTAAATGTAATCTGCTATTATAATGTATAGTATCTGCAATAAAAAGTAAAAAGTTCACGTGATATTTTTATTGACCCCCCGTCCTCCTTGGTGAGACTTTTCTGGACCCCTCCGCTCCTTTTTTGACTCACGGAATTTATTGACGTCCCCTAATGTGTATAACCCAAAAGTAAATAGACATAAGAATGATAGGCAAAATAAACGTTGGATATTGCTGACAACCTAGTTCGCTATTTTCAACAATCTAGATGATTTTTCGTTATATTTGTGTCTATAATAACAAATTTTGAGTGAGTATAAACAATGCACATACATTAAAAGTTCGTTATAACAGTGTCAAAATTAAAATTTGAAAGTGAATTTGCAAAAAATTATAGGCCGCTGTCCTTTTCGGTAGTACATTCCTCTAAGCCAAACAAATACGGTATAAAGATAAATTGGTCTGCTGACTCGAGGACTCATTATAAGCTCCAAAGAGGATTCTGTTGAGGAAAGCTACCGGATGAAGCCCGAGGCAAAGGCTTTGGTGAGATAGTTGTTTTGTGATTGGTTAAATGTTGGAAAAATTCCGAGCAAAATAACGCAATGGATAATTTTTTTACCACATTGGCGCTAGCAGAAGAGCTTGTGAGTAAGAAATTGAGCATGATCGGTACAATGCGCCGGAATAAAAGAAGTATCCCTGCAGAGCTAATGTGCAAGCGGAAAGATCCGGTTGGAAATAGTACATTTACATTTCGAGTGAACGTAACATTGGTATCATATGAGACTAGGAGAAATGAATTGGTAGCCTTGTTTTCAACCATGCACATCACTTAGGCTGTAGTCATAAACTCCGAAGCCCGCATGCCGATAATTATCTTGGATTATAACAAGACAAAAGGAGGCTTGTATAGTTTCTTTTCACTAGCGTCAGTAATGCATTCATTGACTCTTATTATTGTTTTATTCTATATTTTGAAAGCGTCGATACGATGGACCAAATGACCCATAACTATTCATGTAAACGTGGACCATGACTCTGTTTTATAATTTGGTCAACATCAACATCAACAACCACCTTGTCCAGTTGTAATTAGATCTGTGCAACATTCTCCGACGATTGCAAAATCTGCATGTTATAGGGAAACTTCATCTTAGGTCAGCAATATGCGACATGCTTGGTTATGAATTGTCTCTGAAAACACAATATGAGTCTGAGGCGCCACAATTGGATACTAGTGGTTGCGATAAGATTCAGGGCAAGTTTCACCAATGCATTTCGAATAATAAGGGACAAAGAAATTCGCTCAAGTGCTGCAGACTATGCCAAAAACCCAGTATGGGTTCAACACACTAAAAAGGAAATAACCTGCCACGCGTGCTTGGCTAATTTTTTCTTGTATTTTTCTATTTTCCTATTTATTATTTCTTCACTTGTCTTTCATTCAATAAAATTTGATAAAAAATTTAACATCATTCTATCATATTATGGTTTTTGCAATACATGTTGCGTGCATTATACGAGTAGTATACGTAGTCACCGGGGTGACTAATACTACAACAAGATATCAGACTTGAACTTTCAGATAAATACGCCCATAGGTAAGAGCTAAAAATTCGAAATATATCTTAAAATGATCTTAACTAAAATCGTAGTAAAGTCAGAAACGCCTTCCATCCTAGGTAAATTTAAATTTTATACTCTAACTGAGGGTTAATAAGTGCACACTTTGTTTTTTTGACGTTTTTGAACATTTTTTGAAACGAAATATCTCAAAAACTATAGTAGATAGGATAAAAATTATTTAATCATATTTGTTAAGAAAGACTATAACTTTATAAAAAAAGTTAAAAAAAATTTAAATAATTTTGTTAAAATACTAATTTTTTTAATAATTTTTTTTTTTTTTTATTAGTCTCAAAACAAACCAAAAAATACTAATTTTTTTAATTAAAAAAATTTTTCTCAAAATATTTTCAATATAAATTTTTTTTTTGTTTTGATTTTTTTAGATGTTGTTCCTCGATCAATCCTTAGAATGTATGTGCTTTTATATCGAAATTCCCGCCATAACTTTGGAAACTACAAATTTTTTACTGATGATGCGCACCATGTTTTTTCAACATAAAATTCGACTTAAAATTTTTTTTTTATTTTTTTTGTTTTCTAATGTTATTTTCAATCAATCCTTAGAATATATCTGCATTCAAATCGAAATTCCCGATGTAACTTTGGAAAAATCTAATAACATCGAAAAGTTTCAAAAAATACCGATAGAAGTATAGAATACAACACTAGCGTCATCGTCATAATATATTTCAGTCAAGTCGTTCCAGTATAGTGTGCTCTTCACACGTGCCAGCAGAATAGATAAATAAATGCGGAAAGATCAGACCCTACTTAAAAAATGGACGTTTGAGATTTGACGGAAGAGGAATTGGAACTAGAAATCTTTTCGAAGAATGAATTTTTAAATATCTATTGCATAAGCAGGGCCACGGAGAGAAATTCCAGCCACGAAAGTAAACCATGTCAGTACGGTATTTATGATGACAAGTGCTACAATTTATTTATTTAGTTTTTATCTCTAAGCGAAGTTACTGCCAATGTCACAATATTAGAAGCAGTCACAGTATTTAATACAAGAAATTGTATGAAACTTGATGAGGATACTTAAAAGCATTTGCATTAATCAGAGTAAAGTTGTCCTCTTTTATCGCAGGCTTTAACTTTTGAGTATTTTTATTTTTTCAATTAATTCTTTTTTATGCGTTCGGCAACACTGCACTTGAGCACTTGATGCAAAAACATATATGTTGCTATATTTCTTAACTGTTTTTTGTTATTTTAAGTTGTTGCTGCTGTTGTTATTGTTGATAATTTTAAAATTAACATATGGTATTTGACAACACCAACATTTGTCAGAGAGCTGTTGCTGTTGCTGTTGCACGAGTGCAAGTTGCATGCCATAACTATGTTTTTGACATTTTTGGGAAATAAATTGTATTCATCGCAAAACAGCAACGAGCTGCCAACAGATTTTTCGTTGTTGTTCTTATTCTTCTTTATTTTTTCACAAATTGTTGCCATCTAAATGGGTCAGACGTTCAGAGCGAGTGAGTGGCAGTGTAGAATACCAAAAAAACTGTGTTGCAAACATCAAATGCACAACATGTCTTTGGAATTTTGGTCGTTTAAGTTCTTCAAATGTGTGCGTGTGTAATGGCCCATCAGGAAGCAATCAGAGCTACTTCCAGGGTAAGAAGCATGGAAGTTTCAATCTACTTATCCAGCAGCGAAATCAGCGTCTTATTTTAGTAAACCACATTTTATTAAAGGCTTGTTAGAATCTTCGTGATTTATTCTGCTTCCATGGATGTGTTTTTCCGCAACGTTTAAAGGTTTGCTTACAAAGGTATACTTCCACGCAATGACATGCTGTGTAAAATAGATATACAGTGACAGTGGCATTTCAGCTTCTCTTGAAGTGTAGCAGCAGTATTTTTGAATTTATTCTATTTCCTGCTGGGGCCGTACGAAAATGCCAATTACTGTATGCAGAGAGAGCATTTCATATTGTTGGTACCAGCATTTGTCAATGTAAATTTTGACATATTTTTGTTCAATTACTTGACTTGTCGGTGACAGATGTAAAACAGTTAACTGGAGATATGGTGTCCAAGGTTGTTTTGTTAAACTCGTTAGATGTCAGCAAGAATTTTTTGCATTTCTTTTTTTATTTTTATTTATTTTCAAAAACATCTGTATATGGACCAAAACGCAAAAAAGTAAAATACAGAGAAAGATTTTGTTTTTTTAAATTTTGAGGGTTCTTCATTAGTTTCTGGTTGTACATAACCCAAAGTATCGAGAAGCATAAATGTAAACCCGAAATTTGTTGCTTGCTGCGAGAATTTAGACTTGTTTCCATGTTGCCTCTTTATGAACAAAAATACAACTCGACTCAAAAAAGTACGTTGTATTCAATATATGGGTCATTTCAGGCAAAGCGGACAATGCAAAAAAAAAAGATATTTAGAAATTTGTTCATATTCGGCTTATTTGTACTTCTAGAAGGTGTAAACACTGAATTTGTTTTTTATATAAGACTTAGTTGTCAAGTTGTGGACTTACAAAAATTGACGTCATATGAATAATGGATTTTTCGGATGCAGTTTTTCAAACTTAACAAAATTTCGAAAAAATTATAAACATTGTGGTTTCTATAGGAAATTTATTGTTCTTTTCAATTATGAAATCAGATTGGAAACTTGATTTTTTTTCTTGTGGAAAACCGTAAATGAACATTTCATCTCAGAATTGAAATAACTTCGACATATTTTATTTTTTTTATTTTAACTTTTCGGTTTTCTAAACATATAAAAATTTAAAATTCGAATTTGATTGAAAAATTAAAAAGAGCATCTTTTTTGCTAGTTTAATAAATATTGTTTACGTTTTATTATAAGTTCCTTAATTCCAATAACAGCGTTCAAAAATTACGGTCTTTAAACTTTGCAAATTCTTCAGAAGGCCATAACTCGGCAATTAAGCCTCATACGAAAAAAAAATTATGTGTACACATTAATGTCTACTAGATGTATTACTTACCGGAATATAAACCAATTTCACGACCCCACTTTATTTTTATTGCCCGCTTCGCCTGAAATGCCCCATAAGGCAAAAGATCCACATTTTCAAGTGGGCACGGCACACTGTGGAATTTTTTGGCCATAAATAGGAAGAATTTGAAAGTGCTTGGAATTGAACAATTTTGTAGTCCTACAATCGTCAGATAATAGTACTTAGGGGATGAAAAAAAAAACTATAAAAGTTTTAAAATTGTTTTGGATTTAGCGACACAGTGGGCTCAAAGTTGAACTTTGTACTCCAAAAATTTTCTATGAGTTTTTTTACATAAGCAACTGTTAGATAGGGTGCTCTAATTAACTTGTTTGAAACAAAATGCAATATTGTAGCATATTGGCGGAAAGTACATTGTTTTTACTTTATAAAAATTAATTTAGTTTTCTTTTATCGGCCTTATATGAATTTTACGGAATTTTCAAAAATTAGAATCAAAATGGTCAAAGTGAACAACTTTAAAACTTTAACAGAAAAAAAACAAAAAAGTATATCTCCAGTTTTTATATGTTATGTGCGAAGGTATGGTTAACAAAATAAAAAAAAAGCTGCGCATATTCATAGCTATTTTTTTTAGTGAATTTTTTTCTATTGCAATATTTGAAGGAAAAAATATTTGTGTTTCTTCGAATTTTCAATGCTTTACAACAATTTTATAAATTGTAAAATCCACTCAAATGGAGTGGAACTGGTTAAGGCTGTTTTTTTCTTTTTTCATCCCTCTTTGCTTTCGCTTTTTTAGAACTAAACATAGCGTAGTGCAGATATGGATGGTGCAGCATAGGGGTCCCGATTATAAACATTTTTTTTATTATTATTATCGTAATATATTTCCAAAAAATTTATTTTAAATTCTTATGTCCTTAATTATGATAGTTATAATTCTATATTTATATATTTTCCAATAAATTTATTATATGTTTTTAATGTCTTTAATATATGTTCAGAAAAAACTTATGTTTTTATTAGAAACTAAACGTACAGTGCTTCAAAAGTCATTGCGACCGAATATTGCTTTTGCTATAAATATTTTACAGTTATTTTATCAAAACAAGTTCTGGCTTCCGGAAAATAAATCTCGAAAGCTTTCACAAACATACCCTTAAAACTGTGGAACTTTATAAAAAGGACTACAATTGGTACATGCCTCCTTCCGTGCACAAAGTTCTAATACATGGAAGTCAAATTATGCAAGAACTAGAAGTTCCAATTGGACGTCGTTCTGAAGAAGCTCAGGAAGCATCAAATTAAGTTTTTAAAAACGCGAGGTTGCGCAACAGCAGGTGTTGCTCTAGAGTAGCAAACAACGAAGATGTTGTGCATTACTTGCTGATTTCTTCTGATCCTCTTATCAGAGAAATTTAAAAAAAACATTGATGTTTTTTATCTATTTTTCAAATTAGATTTTTTATTTATTGAATTTTCAGTTTTTCTTTAATAACTTGAAAATTTTAAAATATATCGCACAAATTGTAACATTTTTGAAATCAGCATTGCCAAATTATTGGTAATCGATACCCATTTTGAAGAACAAGTCTCAATCACATCCCACCTTTGTATGGGCGGTAGGCGTGTACGTGGACCGATTTTTTTCAAATTCATAAATTTTTGTTGATTTAACCTAAAAAACGTATGTGCCAATTTTCAAGACTTTGGCGCTATTCTTACTGTTTATGGCCACCGTTTTTTTCTCTATAAGCTTTAAAACTATAAGAGATATTGAAATATTTATAACATTTTTGAAATCAGCATTGCCAAATCAATGAAAATTGATACCGATTTTGAAAAAAACGTCACAACCACATCCCACCTTTGTATGGGAGGTAGGCGTGTCCTTGAACCGAATTTTTTAAAAATCACCAATTTTTGTGCTCTTTACCTTGAAAACATCTGCACCAAATTTCAAGAGTCTAGCGCAATTATTACTATTTATGGCCGCCGTTCCATACAAATCCATCCACTGTGCGGCACCACCAATACAACCAAAAATATTAAAATGCAGTACAAAGTAAAAGCATTTGATGAAAAAGGTAAGCACTGACTACAAATTGCTTAGGTTTTAACAAGTTCGCCAAGCAAATGCCGCATTAAAGAATGTATTCAATGTGACTTGGTATTTGGTACCTAGTGGGTACGGTATAAGCTAACAGGGATGCGCACTGGGCAACCTCGGAGTTGTATCAACTGGTACATTGCCCCTACCGTTTTTTCCAACTGGGGATATCTGAAATATCACGTGGTTGCCTTAATGTATGATATTGAAAACTTCAATATTCGCACACATCCAAAGATACACCTACACTTCAAAACATACAAGAAAGCCTAATAAATTAAACATCATTAGACTGACAAATTGCAGCTTATATCAAATGATGAATCAATTCATGTCCACCCTCACCGGAGGCTCTGACTTGCCAGCTAATTAAAAGTTTAATTAACACTTTCGCCAACTATGCGCCATTTAATGACATAATTCATTAAGCATTTCATTTATTCTTTCACTGACCCATTACGTGAAATCAACTAACTGTTTTTATTGGAATATTTTTAAGGTTTCATTTCAATTTGGCTTTGATTTGACAGAAATCGGAAACGTGATGTGACTGTCGATTCGTTGTGTTATCAAATTATGAGATTGCGTGCGCGGTGGGAAATGATGAGTCGTAGTGATATTAAAGTTGTATTTATGGGACTTGTTGAGGAATACTCATTCAAAAAAGTATTAGTACTATAAAATACTTTTCATATGAGGTATATTCATGACTAGAAAATACAATAGGGTGTTTACTTTGAAAATTTTGTAGCTATATCTTGGCGCTATATGAGACTTTTTCTATGATTTAGAATGTCGATTTTTTCGTTTAATTTCAACGAAATCGGAAATAAACTCTGGTCGCGCCGTTCACAAGATTGAACTAGTAAGCTCAAATATTGGGACAATTATTTTCATTCCTCAAGCTAAAATATAGGCAAGCAAAAAACAAACAAAATTTTCAAAATTTACACCCTAATATACATGTAGTGTATTTGTATTTATTAAAAAAAATTAAAACTAAAAAAAAATTCTATTTCATTCAAATTTCTCAGATTTTTGTTAACTTTTTTTGGGAGTAAGTATTGTAAGACAAAATTCGGAGAGATTTCTCCGCTTAGTTTATTGGAAAGTTTATAAAAATACAAATTACCAAGATAATATTCTGCTATTTAAGATTTTTTGATTTCAGTCAAATTTACAATATTTGGTATAATAAAAGGTGTCAAATTTTAAATAATTCATCAAGTGGTGGGCTTGTAAGCCAATATTTTTATTTTATTTAATTTTTTTTTTTTTTTCTTAAAACTAATCGTCTGCCTCAACTGCCGCTGTAAGGTCTTTTCTTCTGCCAAACTGAGTAGTTAAAAAATTATTTAAGTTTTAATGTTGAAATAACCGGTTTTTGGATGCTAAAACTTTAAATAAACCGGTTACTTACTCATATATTGCACATCATTTCATATTTCTTGAAAAAAAAACAAGTATTTTGAAGTTCTAAGAAGAGACACCCAATGTAATTGAAGCTTTCGTTAAACATTCGTAAAATGCAGCTTAGAACCCAAAGCTTATTAATGAAAATGATTTATTTTTATTTCATTGCGGCTTATATCGTATACATTTTAATTTGTTATTGTTGCTGTTATTTTTATTACAATCGACATTTTTGGCATTGACGTTTATTTATGCGTTTTGTCGCATCAACTGTCAAATGAGATTAAGAAAACAATCTGTTGTCATTTAACATTTGTAAGCATTTAACGAATGTGACAAGCGTTTAAAGCTGCTGGCTAAAATATTAATATTTTATTTGTATTTTGCCGCTTATATACCCATCCATGGCTGTGTGATTTGACGTCAGCATTATTAATTTAATAGCTATAGATTTTTATTTCTTGACCGCTATAAAATGATTTAATCGCATTTTATTTATTATGATGCGTTTTGATTTGCATTTTTTTGCGGTCGAATGAATTCATTTACAGTTATATTGATATTTTTCCATAAAATATGATTGCATACACTTGGGCGTTTGAGCATTTAAATGTAGGTTGGTATAAAAAGTTTTGAAATGGTTTGAGGAAATTAAACGAAGTCAATGTGAAAGATGAAATTCGTTGCAAAAGTCAAGTTAAGTCTTATGCGTGTTTGTCGCAGAAGAGACAGATTCATGTCAGATCCAAGTCAGTACAGAAACATAACTGAGAAAGTCTGATTAAGACAAAAGTAAATTGAGTGTGAAATCAAGGTGTTGGTAGGGTTTAATCAAGTCATGTGATATTTTTATTCATATTGGTGCATTGAACTTGTTGGCTTTTTTCTTAATGGCACTTATGAGATGTTAAAACCATATTAATGCATCACAATTGAATTCACTTTTCTTTCTAAAAAGCTATATTTTTCTTAATAAATTTTGACTATTGTTTAAATAAAATAAAGTTTGGACAATATTTTCTTTTTGCTAAAAAAGTAAATTTTGAAAATACTACTTTCAACTTTTGTAATTGTTCATTAACTTTAAAAATTTTTTAATTACTTATTTTATGAAAAGATCACAAAAGATTTTAGCCAATTTATTTGAAAGTATTCCATGAAAATATTTTTGACCTACTGGAAATTATTCATTATGTCCAAAATTAATACCAACTTTAAGATTTGACAGATTTGAGATTTGAGAATTTTTTTCGAAATAAGCCCCAAATCGAGTAATGCTTACAAAGTAGTAGAATCGGTTTTTAAATGTTGTTTAATTCAATTATTTATAAAAATATTAAGGAAATCTGGAAATTATCAAGTCAACTATAAAAAATTTGAACTCGAAAAAAGTAGTTTCTCGAACCACCTTTTTTCGTATGTAAATAACAATTTAAAATTTCGTCAATAATTTGAATATGAACGGAAGAATGGCACAGAACAGCAAATGATAACAGCAACTGGATATTTACTATGCCAAATGCGTTTACGCTTTTGCTTTTTGTTGCTGTACAAGAAATGATGGCAGCAAAACGACCACAAGGAACCAACCACAAATTGTTGCCAATTTCAGTACACTGATGCAGTATTAACAACAACAAAAAATCGTTAAGACAAAAAATTGTTATTCATTGAACAGCAAAACTCGCATGAATTTTCATGTGATTTTGACCAGCAACAACATCACCAAAATAACAACACTGCACAATTTTGAAGGGCAACAAAACGCCGACGCGTTGACTTTGAAATGAAAAAAAAAAAAAAAACTCAAGCACGCACATAGATACTCGTATATATATATACATACATAAAAATAAACAACCCGCATGGAACAAAAAAATGTTGAATACCTTCACCTAAACCTAACCCATTGTAAACTGAAGACATTTTGAATTAAATTGCACATAGTGCGGTCACTAATTATGATTGATTTTAAGTCCTTGCCAAAGATTAAATAGAAGATCTATCTGAAAATATCTTCACAAACATGCACTTTCTTTTTTATTTGAGCAAAATCATAATAAAATCTGATATGGAGATGTCAGCTTATATAAATTTCTTAAATAAATGGAATATAAATAGAGTGCATAAGTGGGCGTGGCTCTTCCGAAATAAACAACTTTTAAATAGCCTAAACTTTATTTCAAGTACGCCATTGTAGCAATTCATAAAAATATAAATAAAACTAAATCAAAATATATTGAATGAAGTCAAATAAAAACAATGTATAATAATGTCGAATTTGTAAAGTATATTGGAGATGTAAGTTTTGCTTGGATTTTTAAGTACGTTAAATATGAGCGTATTAGAAACGTCTAAGTATACAACAAGTAAATTAGCATGATTCTAGTGACACAAAATGCCATGTAGTGTAACAATCTGTAAATCCACCCATATTGAGCCCATATAAAAATAAAAAAAAATTCCAGGGTAAAGTGTGCTTATAAATATTTTCATCACTTCCCCGGACAGTGATGCCTAAACCTCATCTCTGCAATGCCTTTTTGTACGAATCGGTATTCGTAGCTTCCTCTACTCAAAAATTACAACTATTGACGTAATACAGACAGTGCAAGACATCGTTATTTTTGGTCATCTGGAATTTGTTTACCCAAAGAAAATAAAAATGTTGCGTATAGCAACAATAAAAATAGAAACTTACTACAGTAGCAACAACACAAACAACAACTGCTACCCAAGTAATTCCTACGCTGTCAGCACGCTCGCCTATAGAAAGCAATACGTATGTAGTCATAACCGCTATCACTTTGGCCAAGGTAATGGTGAACTCGTGCTGCTAATGTAACCTTGGCGTTTTTTTTTTTTTGGGATGTTATTTATTAGTACTTTGTTTCTTGATTGTTTACTGATGTTGTTGTTGTTATTTAATTTGCATTAAATTTTATTGGAAATAAATTTTCATTTTCCATCTGTGTTAGGTATTTAATTTCTGGTCAACGCATTATTTTGCATTTAATGAAATATTCCTGTAGAAGTGTTAAAGAATAAGTAGCCATGAATTCAAAGTTTTTGTTTTTGAGTTGTTTTCTGTTAATTTGAATTCAGTTCAATTTATTGAGTGAATTCAAAAGTTCAAAAAATTAAAAGCAAGTGTTTTTCCAAGAAGAAAACAATGTAACGAAATGGCAACACATTGAAGAGATTACATAAATTTTGTTCAGTTGATGTAGTTCTTACTCCGATTATTGTTGATATTTTAATTAGTTAGAAATGTAGCCTATTCAGTTGAGTACGAGTATACCTGGACTTGCTGTTTATTTTTCTACATATTCACTGCTAAGCTAATGGACCGATTTTGATGAAATTCGGTAAGGATCTAATCGGTCCCTTAGTTTATCTGTGTTCACATATTTTCTATTATGGGCGTGTCACCGTCCTATTTAAAATAAATACCTAGCATTAAAAAAGTTTTTTTCTTATTAGAGGTGAGGCACCGCCCAATAAAAAGGAATATCTTTGCTCAGGATTCAATCTAGCATCATACCAAATTTTATCAATATCAGCGTTTCATCCTATTAAGGGTGATGCCACGCCTCATTTAAGAACTCTCAGCCTTAAATTACTTTCTGATGGTTCGGTCTATCTCCAATCCAAATTTTATTAAAATCGGTTCATTAGCTTAGCCGTGGCAACGTATTTTCCGTTAGGGGCGTGGCACCACCCACTATTGAAAAAAATACATACACTGCACTCCCTCTCTTCACAGCCTTCCTACAAAATAAAAAAATTAAGCGATTATGGTTATGGCTGTTTACCAACTGCCTTTTTACACATATGTTAGATATCTATATGTAGGTGCCGTTTTATGGTCACCATTTCCGTAAAAAAAAAATTCGAAAACACCCATTTTCATATGAAAACTCTTGAGCATACCAACATTTTGACACCTTAAAAATATTTTTCCACTGCGCTCAATTTTGGGCAGACCATTGTCCCGGTTGACATGGAACGTCCCATAATTAGAATAATTTTGTTCCAAATGTACACTTTTATGGTAGATAAAGGTCGAATATAGTCAAAAAGCGAGTTCACACAAGATCTGTTTCTACTGGGAAACATTGGCAGATTCGCAAAAGTGACTGTTCGAAAAGTCGAACAATGGCGGTTGGTGGAAACATAGCTCACAATAAAATTTGTATATGTAGCGATAATGTTAGAAAACTTTTCACGCAAAAACAATTCTGATTTGCTTGAGGGGCTGGCAAAGTACGAAAGTTATTATATTATAATATTTTTTGACAAACAATTGTTTTTTTATTTATTTATTGGCTTTGCTTTGGACATAAGCGATATTGTGAAATCGGCATATTCCACTGCTATCGGTTGCTTAGATGGGCGGGAATTTTATCTTCTCTGTGTAGCTTTCGTTATAAAGTTTTGGAACATACCGTTATGAACGATCACTTAATTTGGCGGGAATTTTTTACAGAAAGATTTCCCAGCTGGCATTTTGAGTGAACTTGGTGACGAACTTGTTACTAACGCCTGAAGCAAACGATGGTCAAGACGTCGCGATAACATCTGATTCGGATAAAAAAGATGAAAATTTTATAGCTCATTCATTTATCCACGTCGTGGGAAATCACCAAATAATTGTGCAACCTAAAAGTAAAGCCAGACGATGAAAAGTAAGTAATGAGCCTACACAGCGAATGAGCAAAGTACAATTACACATGAAAAATTGGTTCGCAGCCCACCACAACTGGGAGCAGAATAAATAAAATTGCAACAAAATCAATTAAACAGCATTTTTAATGAATAAAAATAACATATTTATCGTGTTTTTATTAAATTTATAAATGTCTTTGACCAATATCTGAAGAAAATATGCATATTCAACATATAAGTTGAATAGTGCTCAACCGCCATTGTTCGACTTTTCGAACAGTCTCAATTAGCGAAACTATAACAGGTAAAACATTTTGGGCAACGGATTCGATTTTTTGGGTCCTAATCACACTAGAACGATCACTTTTAATCATAAATTCTAACTTTCATTTAGCGGGGCAGAAAATGGGTTAAGGTCTGTAATGTTATTTTATTCAAAAAAAAAATCAAAATTTTTACAATTGTAATACAGATATTAAACTATAAATTGGATGTTTCAGAACTCAAAAAAATTCATTTGATTTTAAATTCGGATAATTCAAGATGCTGATATGTTAGAGTTTAGACGAAAAATGTGGACGAGATTCAGATAATTATTATGAATTAGTCATTATTTGTTCAAAATTTATTGACATTTGCCGTACTTGTCATATGAAATTGAAGAATTTTGATCAGTATGGTCTGTAAACTGGTCCGAGGGAAGAACAGTACACTCAACTATCCTTAATAGCTTGATTTCCGTACCCTCTAAATCGGTCTACACTGTTCCAGTAATCTCATTCATGAGGGATTACGTAACTCATATACCATCTACGGATAACTGGAAGGGAGGAATCCCGGGGAGAAGGAATCAAATTAATTTCTACACAGATGGCTCCAAGCTAAATAATCAAATAGCTTATGGTATTTACTCAAAGGAACTGTAGATAGCATCCTGGCTGAGGATAAATGTCGTATCCAAAAAGGATATAAACAGGCTGAATTTGTTGGCATGCCACTTGCTACCTGCAACTGGCTTATCGGCAGACATGCGGAGAGATTAGGTATTCGGTCTTTTGACTTCTGTAGAAGTTGTAGGGATGTGGAGGAGGAGTAAAACATTAAACATTTTCTTTGCTCCTGTCCAGTACTTGCTAGAAAACGCCACAGACAACTTGCTTCGTTTTTTTTTGATGACCTACATGGCCTTAGACATGTTAGCATAGGTCAGCTATTTAGTTTCTTTACGAAATCTGGTTTGTTCAATGAGAGGATATAGTCAAGTACTCTGTGTATCACAACTGACCTAAATTTGATCTAAGTGAGTCGGTTTGTAACTAACTGCCACTCCTATCTAAACTAACGTAAGCTTACATTTATTTTGAAAAGGCGTTGCAAATATTTATCAATATTACAGAACTTTTTATTTTAAAAGATTTCTCAAACGATTTTTCTTTTTATTATTTTGCGCATGGTTTTCCTGTAATTTTTTAGTGTTCTTAAAACTATTTAGATCTTAGTTTTGGTGATATTTCTTAAAAACTTTTGGACACTGCAAAACTCATTCGAATTTGTACTAAAAAAACATTGTTTAAAAAATAAGAAAATTTTCTGGCGGATCTGGCAAACCGGATTCAAGCAAATCAAACAACATTCTTGAATCTCAGACATTTCGTCACTTGGCCGAAATACCACTCAATAAAAAAAGAACATCAAAGTAGCATCATTCAAATGTAATTCCAAGGATGTATTTATTTAACGTCACAATCAACACAACCCCCTTCTTCTGATACCTTGAATGTAAACACTTCTCTCTGTAACGTTAAATTCGACGCCATTTTTATTATTGTTTTGGGCATCTTCTCCTTAGCGTTGATTTTATAAGCGTGGGAATTTCGAGGATACTCAACACATGTTGCTATTGTTGTTGCTATGTCCTTTTTGTTGTGCACATGAATGTGAATGACTTCCATTTTTGGATTTGTTTTTAAGTAATGGCTAAAAGCAACGATGGCAACAGCAATAAGAACAGTAACTTTGACAACAACATTTGACCAACATGCTGAATAACAACAACAACAACCATAACAAAGAGCAACAGCTGTCGTACTAACATTGTTCAACAAGTCAAACTATGAGTATATGGATAAGTGTGACCTTTCAACTGTTTCAACCTTCATCCTTTTGTCTACGCCTTAACTTAAGTGTTGGAAAGAGTTCTGATGATACTAAGCCACTTTACACGAACTATTTATGGTTCTTAATGAGACAAAATTATGCCAAATAGTGAAATAAGACTTGGATGTTAAAATTCTTTCTTTTACATGACATCATTTTATGTCTACTTTATGTGGAATTTTTTTTTTTTATTTATTAACATTAATGTGTCAGCCTCCGTTTCATAAATTTCTCAAAAAATTATGTTCCAAAAGTCTCATTCAGTTCATGGAGGGCATTTTAGTTTTTTATTTATATATCATGTCAAACGCCTGCCTATTTTTGAGTTTTTTCTACGAAGGCAAACAATTTAAATTTTTTTAGTAGACCCACAATGTAAATTGGAGAAATTGAGAATGAGAGAAAGAGTGTAAAACTTGAAGATTTCGTTGTTTTTCTTTCATAAATATTCCATTGTATTGCCATGGAAGAAACGAAACTAAAACGCACATACACAAACACATTAGCTTCTCAGTGTGCGCAATGGGTCCGTTTCGAGTTCGTGATGGACTCGCTTCTTTGTATATTTGATTCCGTTACGGATTCGAAACTGACTCGTTTTCGTATAAAATTCTACTCAAAAACGCGAATCACTTTTTGGATGCGTCTCGAACACTGAAGGGACTTTATATACGAATCCGGTACGAATTTGAGACGGATTCTTTATTTTAAATAAAATGGATTCGATACCGACTCGTTTTTTAAATAAAACGAATTTGACACGAAATCATTTTTTTTAAATAAAAGTCACACGTAGCTTGTGCACTCATCAGAATAATCTAAAAATTTTGACAAGTAATTCTATTTTGTCTGAAGATAAGTTTCAGAAGCCCGTGACTTACTATATAGTATAAGAATAATTTAAAATAAGTACAGAACTAAATTTCGAATCACCGATACATTGAAAATAAAATAAAAGTTTTGACGACCACTTGAAAATTGCCTTGTGTGTTAATTTTCTGTGCATTGTGTTAACGGATTCGTAACGGGTTCGAAACGGATCCGCATCCGTTTATGTGCACATTGGGGTGACATTAAATAATTTGTTTATTTTTGCCCAATTAATTTTTTCTTAAAGGAATTTTAAGACTTTGATAACTTGAAATTTAATGGGAGTACCGAATAATTTTTATTAAATATTGAGACCAAACTTCAATGGAAAGGAACTTAATAAATTTGATCAAAATTGATCACGTAGCTTAGCGTGATGCGTGACCATCGAAAACAGCTATAATTTGATTTATATAAAAAAAGCCCGGAAATGTTTTGGATCCAGACAAGCTACAGTTTTTTTTTTTAAACTCAGTCTAAGGAACATCGTTGAAAAGAAGGAAAAAATACATCTCTTTAGGCACAGTTTAGACAGCGGCATGAATAAAAAAAGTTGTTTTTTTTTAAGATCGCTTCATTGTATAAAACAGTGATGACATTTTCGTTACATTTGAACTTTTTTTCGGTATTAATTTGCGCCATGAAAAATTGTCGTCAGTGGTAAATTTTGACCATTTTTTGTAAAGTCATACTGAACTCAACCACAGTCGAAATAGTTTCCGTTAAGGTCGGAAATATTTGAAGTAAGTCAAATAAACAGCCAGGGCCAATCAGAGTCACAGACGCAGCTAGTTACATTCAACTTTAGTCATAACTGTATTCAGTGACAAACGAAGTAAGTCACAACCTATGTCCTCTATAGTTCAACCTACTTACTGCTTAGTCAGTCAGAAACAACATCAGTTACAACTAAAGTCGGTCGGAGTCGAACTCCGTTACAGTTAATGTTATTTAATATAAAAGTTTTTCACAGTCGAAGTATTTACATTTATTGTTTCTTACAGTTAAAGTCAGTCACAATCAAAAGAGTTGCTTCCAACGTCAGGACAGTCAGAGACAATAAGTTATGGTCAGAATCTAAGTAATTGAAAAAGTAAAGTCACAACATGTGTTAAGTTCTGTCAGTGAAGTAAATTTCAAAACAGTGTCTGAGAAAGTTATTGAGTGTCAGCTACACTCAAAGTTAGACAGAATTGGAAAAAAGATGCTAAGTAACACAAGCAATAGCCAGTTGTGCCAAAATAAGAGCTGCCTTAGAGAAAGATTGATACTTATATCGTAAGAAGGAAAATATGTTAACATTGTAGAGTCAGAAAGAAAGAGCGTTGTTATTCCAGATGAAGTATAATCTGTAATTATCACATCAACAATGATCCTCAAGAGAATTAAAAGAAATTCACTGAAAAAAATCTTAGCTTAGATACACTAGATCATCTGACCGCGGCGAGAACTTATCATCAAAATTTCAATCATTTTAAGAATAATTTCAAAAACAAGAAGAGTAGCTTCATTATAATCACTTCAAAATAGTATAACATAGTTTGAGAAAGACAAAAAAAGCTTAATGACATTTGATTTCTCAAAAATTTTTACTACAGTGAGCCTTGCAATGTCAAAGTATTCCACTTTTAACCATTGAGATGAAAAAATAAGGTAGTTACTCGAAGTAAGTTGGCAATTGGAGCACAACACACGTCTATGTAATTGCCTTAGAGCTCAAGGAACTGGCTGGCAGTTACTGAGGTATTAAGAAATCAACGCTACTACTGACCAACAAATTATTCACCCTCCGCTGAGAGTTTCAATAAAATTGATATTAAAAAACTCAGTTATAATCACAAATCTGTTAAACCAACTAACGAAAATAATTTCGTGTCAATTTTGAAAAAAAAAAAATCTTAAACAAAGGAATATATAAATTTTTAAATTTTTTCGACCCAAAACAAACTGATAGACATTCTAAGATAAGAAAAACATCAACACAATAGGCAGAATGTGCATTGGCAACCCACACGATGTCATTCGATTGAGTTCTTTTATGATTTTCTGAAGACAATTCGCCGCATAATCAAAAAATGGCAATAAAAAATCACTAGAAAAAAGAAATGAGAAATCTCAGCATAATTACGTTGACGTCTATTTTTACGATGTTCATTTGTGTCATCTCCATTGTGTTGGCAGTCTGAAATTCTACTCCTCTTGGTATTTACCACATTTGCTTTAATCGTAAAGCCGTCCAGTGCACTCTGATAATGTAACGTTGACCCTTTTGGGAGGTTTTTCATAGAGTCAACATAATTCGGTTGATAACATGAATTAAGCAACAACAACATAGGCAGCAGCAGTAGTAACACCACAAGAAACAATTACAGCAACAATAAAATCTGTCTAATGAAAAAAAAATGGAAGTGACCGTATTTACACACCTATTAATTTAGGGAAATTAACCTTTTCTTTGAATCGCAAATACTGAGGTTACATAATAAAGAGGTAATATTCCTTTAATATGCAATCCCTTCTCAATGTAGACAATGAGGTTGGTTGAGCCTAGCACGGCAGATGACAATTTCCATCAAAGCCTATATCGCTGTTTGTGCCATTTTATATTTGGAACTTATAACTTAATTGAAAATTTAATACATTCGTTTTAAAATTGTTTTAAGCTCCAAGGTGATTTAAACATTTTTTAAGCGATATTTTCAGAAGATCCAAAGGAGTGAGATTCAAAGGCTTTGAAGATCTGCTATGTCAGTGAAACTTGCTCTTAAGGCAAGGTTGCCTGAAAAATAGTATCCTCAAACTTGTCAATAAGAGACTACGTCTGGGGATTTTTTTCTCTCTCCTATTCGCAAGTTTTCTCTTATTCGAAGTGAAAGTCAAGATTTTAAATATTGTGCTGTAACACACTGGAGGTATTCGGCTGGAAAAAACATTGGTTATGTTCGACAAATCCATTGATTGTCCATAAAAAGTAGAGTTTTACGTTTTTGTGCTTTCATTCGGTCATTAAACTGTATCAACCAAGCATGCATAATGACAGTAGTCATCCAATCAGTTTTATTCCAAATCCAATAAACTGGCATCAAGTTTGTATCGATGTTCTTAAAACAACGCGGATTTTATGTATTACCGATGACAAATGGCTTCTCGAATGTCTCATCTGCAAGCGCATATAATATGACACTTAGTCTCTTTCGACATTTCACCTGAACATTTTTCTCCTTTGAACACCATCGATTTTTTTGGAACTGCCCGAAAGAAAAGTGCAGTTTCGTCGGAGTTCGCAATGTCTTTTTCACCATAGCCAGCAATGATCATTGAAAATTTTTTATAATGAGCATCAACCAAAAAAATAGACACGTCTGCGACGTTTTTCGCTTGGACAAAATTTCGCACGAGACTCATCTCATTTTCTTATTGGAAGGTTCCTTTAAGTTCTCTTATTGGCAGGATAATTATTTTTATAGTAGTTCTATTAATTTCTTTGTTTTTCTCTTATTGTCAGGATTCTGTTATCTGCGGTGTCTCTAATTGACAAGTTTGAGTGTAAATCTTAGTGAGATCACATAGGATTGCGTGAGCTTGCTTGTTTTATGATTTTGGCTTTTGTGTTGTGGTAACATTATAATAAGACCAGATAACTCTTAAAGTAGAGCATATATTGGTAAAAGTCGATATCGGGTTCGTGAATGCTCACGTGTCCTCGATTCATAACTATTTGACTGTAAATGCCTTAGACCTTTACATTGACAAGCAAGGAAATTTTATTTTGTAGTGTTAACCCTCCGTTTAACGTTATGGTCTGTCAGACCATTTTGAAACTTTTTGTGTCATAACTTTTTTTTTTGAAAATATTTCGCCAAACGGTGCCATGAGTCAACTGCGATGTGTTTTAAGACAGTAGACCATGATTCGTGGAACAAAAAAAAAGTTCAAATAAATTTTGAATGTTGTTTAGCGTTGTGGTCTGTCAGACCACAACAATAAAATCGATTGATTTTCGATTTTAGAGACGCAGTGGGAGTTTGTAGCATCATCACTAGTAGTTTCGAATGTTGTCTTGATACAAAAACATCTCCTTACTCCAGTAAATATTACATAGAGAGATAAATCAGGGCCAAAGAGTGGTAATGAATATGGTTAAAAGGTCCTTTGGAACAGAGCGAACAATATATGCGGACAATTTCTTTTCGTCATATGAATTAGCCAGTGAATTGATTTCCAGGAACCTGGCTTACGTGGGAATAGTTCGTAAGAACAAAAAAATTGTTCCGTCACAATTGTTGGCATCCTCTACATGCCTACATGACAAAAAAATAGAAATCTCGATTCCATTACCTGAGATGTAAAGCTCTAATTTGCGACTCGCACTCAAGAACTATGTGCAATACATAGTACATGTGTAGCAGAAATCTAAATAATATATGTACTCGTATACAGTATGTGTGTACGTACATATGTCAATTAATATTTAATTTATAAAATAATGAATAAAAAAGATAAATTCAACCACTATGGTACAAAATCTGTCTTTTAGTCATCTACTTCTTCCGGTTTATCAAATAAAGGTAAGAGTTAACAGATACATTTAAGCACTTAAAAAATACTATACACTGTTCCCACACATTATATAACTCCTGGATAGACCACACCATGATTTGATAGTTTATACCTGCAAAGTAGGTTATGTGGTCTGTTTGACCACAACGTATGGCTTACCACCTTTTGGGTTACCGCTAAACGGAGGGTTAAATTAGAAAACGTTTGGAAGAACGTGCTTCAAGATTAAGAGCACATTTAAGTATATCACAGCAAAAGTTAGAATTCTGCTGATCGTTATCTTTCTGTTGTAACGTTAGTATTGTTGATAGTCATACCCTAGTTTAGGTGGAAAGAAATTCACAAGCAAAAGCAACTCAATTCCCAAACTAATGACCGAGATCACTTTGGAGTCCTATTTTAAGCAGTGATTTCTTACAAGGAAAAAACGAAATGTTCATTGAAGAATTAAAACGTATTTCCCACATAATAGCTTAGAAATTTCTAATTCAAAACACGTCAGATCAGACTTTTCAACTTTCATCTGCCTATGTTTTTGAGGAAACAATTTCGGACTTGGCGGGTTAAGTATGATCCATTGAACATGGACTTGAGTGGTTTTGACATGGTAATGAACAAATTTTGTTTGAAAAATAAATGGATTTGACTGGTTTCGATATCGATGAACTGAACTTGGACGCTTTTAATTTCAAGGCGTTGAACCTGTTGGACCAAGTTAATGGACTTGGCCGGTTTCAAAATCTATGCATCAAAAATAAATAAAAATATGTAATATTTCTGTCAAAAAATTTATTTTTAATCTAAAAACGTAGTAGAAAGATAAAGCATGGTCTAGTTTTTGATATATGGGAATATCTCAAAATTTGATTTTTCATGTTGTCTCATGTTACTAAGGTTTTCGAGGAGCAAAAGTGAAAACCTTTTTTTTTTTTTTTGAAAACAAAATTTTTACAAATTGAAAAACACTTAATAGTTTCTCTTGTTAGGGGGCAGCAAATTATGTGTATCAGAGATGTGCAATGAGTGGTTCGTTTTTATTTACCATTCGCTTATTCATTGCTATTGCGTGCTTTTGTTCGACAACATATGAAACGAGTGCTGCAGTGCATTGCCTTTTAATTTCATTGGCATTGCCTGCCTCTGCTTTCCTTGAACATACTCGAAAGACAAGCAATATTCATTCAAAGCCTATTCATTCGTTTCTATTTTTATGCAACGAATTATATGGCTATGCAACGAATGCTATAGCGTAGCATCGAATACCACATACGATTTGAGCTCATGCTATTGTAGAGTAGTACTTTGTTTGCCATTGTTAGTAATTTTTGAGTTTCTTCTAAAAGACAAAATAATTTCTTATTTTAAAGCATGAAAAATACACAAGTCAAGGAAAATATAGTAAAAAAAGTTAATGCTGCGTAATGACATTCATTGCATAGCCGTAGCATTCGTTGCATAGCCATAGAATTCGATGCATAAAAATAGAAACGAATGAATGAGCTTTAAGTGAATAGTGCTTGTCTTCTGAAGTGTGTTCGTTGCCTACAAAGAAAACGAAGGCAAGCAACGGCAATGCGATAAATAAGTACTGCACATCAGCATTCGCATTCGCTTTGAGTGAGCAGTGTTTTCATTCATTTCACACGTTTGATGCATAGTGTTGATTCACAATTCGTTTTTTGTGAGTGTTTCACAACTGCGTATGAATGCATTCGTGCACATCTCTGATGTGTATGCCTCAGGCCACCAATGTGCTCGGTACGCCACTGCATGTGTGACTCCATTGGACTCAATTAAAACTTTTTGATAATTTTGCTGTTTAGTGCTTTCTATCACTTTTGATAGAAATGACACAAAAAAGATTCAATTTAAATAAAGAAATGATTTGGGAAAATATGTCAAATTTTAGAAGCTGACAAAAGCAGATATAGCCTTTCTTGAGGACGATGTTGACAACATTGAACCTGGTGCAGAATTATTAATTAAGCAATGCAAGGTAACTGATCTGGATAAGCCATCAACATCCTTCATCGACTTTTTGATTCAACTGGCATGGGCATTTGTACACGCAAAGAGAATTCGATCGATCACTACAATTTCCATACTCGGAAATTCTTCTTTCTGAAGGGAACATCGATGGCACTTCCATATCTGTGTTCGAAAAAGTTTTCCAAAAGGGTGAGGTTTTCTTCTAAAAGTATCCTTTAAAATCTTTACTTGAGACCGATGGGGTCAAATATGACCCCGGCTCTTCTATCTAAAAGAAGCTTTTCCGAATTTTTCGGATCGCCTTTTTTCATAATTTGACCACAAGAAAACTGAATATGGAGTCCATTTTGTGATTTCTGTAATGGTTTAGGCTTTGGTCTCAAGTGGTTAATGAACGCGTGTCAGCAATGCGTGACATCTAAACCTTGTCTATTTACTTAGAGACTTATTATACAAACTTTCTGTAGCTATTACCAGCTGATTATAAGTTATTAAAGTTTTTTTGGTTTACTAGTTTATTACTTTAAAAACGTAATAACTCCCAAACAGTGCAATTTAAATTATATTAAAAAATGTTGTGGCTAAAATCAAAAAATAACAAAATTGAGTTGAATTCTCGAACGCAAGAGAATGAAATCGAAATGTTAACTCAATTACAAAGTAACTGTGGAGTTTAAACGAAAAAGTTTTAATGTACCAGTTGGTTTTCTTTGTTGTTTCTTTTTTTGTTATAAAATCCAATCGAAGTTTTCCGACGACGATGAAGACGCCAATTGCAACACTAGCGCATCCGCACAAAGGATTTCGATAAGAAATCAGTTACAGAGACTTGCGTGGGTATGTGAGAACATAAAAGCGTTGCAATAAAATTATTTTAGAACCATAAGCAGTTGGGATATTTTTAACAATATGTGATACTATTTTTTGCTGCATTTAAGAATGACGTAAAAAAAATTGTGGAAAATTAGAGCAAATCAATTGAGTTGCAAATATTTATGAGTTTTAAATTGTTAAGGTGGCGTAAAAGCTTAGTTTATTGAAGAATTAAAGCATCTACTGAATCAAGTTTTTTTTTAAAGCTTAGTGTCCAAAATTTTCTTCTACAAATTTTAAGATTTTGTTTTAGTTTCCTTCTTCATCCTCCCCATTAAATGACATCAATTTGCCTCATTAACATGATAAACGTTGCTCAATTAAATTGAGCTAAGGTTGATGTGCCTTTTTTTTTTTGGCGGAAACGGCCCCACACTTAAGAGATTTTATGAAAATGGTCCATAAAATAAGCGCCAACACATAAACTCAATCATATTTGTTGACCTAATGGGTGGCATAGCAAGTTCAGCAGGATGGTCATAAAAAAAGGTCAAAATTCTGCTTAAATTTTCTCATCGCTTTCACAATCACACTCCCATTAATATTCGACGTTATAAATCTACACGGATTACAAAGGTAAAACCTAAATATTACAAGTGTCTTTGTGGCCTCTCTATTTTCTTTTTTTTTTTATTATTATTGATGTTGTTTTTGGTTTCAAAATTCACTTTTGTCGCGCTTGTTTTATTTTCTCTTTTTGCCGTAGATATCATAAAAATTAACAATAACAATACCCATTGGTGGAACCTTCGTCACAAAGCGTATAAATATTGAATGGAAAAAATGTGTCAAAAAATTGTTATGACGTTGACTCATTTATCCTTCTTTATTTCCAAACTGTGGTCCTTTTTTAGGTGATGAATAAGCAAGAAGTCCTTGCGCAGTTTTTATTTCGTTTCATGCATAGTAATAGTGGCATAATTTTGTGAGCAAAAAAAAAATCGTTTATTTGAACTCCTGGCAAAGTTCAAATATTTGTGTTGAAGCAAACCAAAAACCATAATGGGATTCTTACTGCGAAAGTTGTAAATTTATTACCCGACAGCGTTTTTCTACGAAAAATTCAATTCGCGTAAATTTATCCTTAAAATGTGAGGAAATTTCATTCTTTAGATGATGATAATTTGGATGATGGAGTATAACTAAAATATATTCATTGAAATCGGGCTTAGAAAAGTATCGATCTGCATAGAAAATTATTGTATGAGCTTTTAAAACTTGTGTAGTATCGTATAGATTAAAAAAATTATCGCAAAAGAATTGAAGTCGAATCTATTGATTTTTCTCAAAAACAACGAAGGAGCAATAAAAATTCACAAAGTTATTCTGATTCCAAAATGTGTAGAGGCTAAAAGGATACAAAATTTTCGTCCCATATCAGTCTTGTCTACTATTGATAAAGTTCTGGAAAAATTAACCTCTGAATAGTTAAATGACTACCTAGAAAGTAACAATATCTTATTCGACAGGCAATATGGATTCAGGAAAGATACAAGAACCGATGAAGCAGTGGTATATGTGGTTGATCATGTTTGTAGTGGCTTAGATAGACAATAAGGGATTGGCAGGTGTGTTTTTTGATTTTTCTTAAACCTTTGATCTAGTTGATAATGATATTATGATATCAAAATTAAGTGATCTTTGGTGTTCCACGTCAGCTGTGAGACTATTGAAGATCTACTTAATTAATAGAAGGAAGGCAATTTGTACAGTTTGGGGCATCGAAGGGCACCATGTGAAGTTCCTCAAGTCAGTGTACCTTTATTTGGCCCCAAACATTGAGTTTAATGTTAAATTAATTATGTTTGCGGAGGACGTGTGCCTTTTTCTGGTATATTGTACAAATTCAAAAATAAACTATACAAAAATGATGTTCTGTCAATCCTTGATTCATTTCCACTTAACTTATTTACTCATTGCTTACAGTAGCAGAACCAACTCCATTCTAAAATCCTTGCAAGTCCTTCAAAATAAAGCACTTTAAATTGTCTTTATACCCTACACCGAGGGTACATTCACTTTGTCTAATTGAATAAAACTTTCACACACAGGTCACATCTTCTTGCGGGCATCTGGCTATTGAAAATGAGCGAAATCGGTTGACGGACACGCCTACCGCCCTTACTTTATGTAAATTTACCCAGGCCAATTTTGAAAAAAGTTGCAGCGATTTTGATGAAACTTGGTGATTTGGTGCACGTGTGAATCAAATTAGGATTAGGCTGGGTTTCAAGTTTCCAAAAGGTCGTACAGGGCCGTCGCACGGCCTTAATTTTATCGTTAAAACTACCATATCTTGTAAGCCGTTCAAGATATTGCGATGAAATTTGGTAAACGGATACATATCAAATATATCTAGTAAAAAAAGGTATACTGCAATGGTAAAATTGACCGAAAAATTGAAAATCTGTGGTCTCTCCGCGAGTAGAGTTTTAGTGTTTCGTGTGTAGTAGCTCAAATCCTTTGTTGTTTTCATTGTATTTACCTTGCTACACTATAATTTGACATTGTCAGTGCCACTACATAAATTTCCATTAAAAAAATAAGTGAGAAAGAAAAATTTTTGATTTTTGGTTCGAGAATTATCAAAATTTTTTTAATATGATGCACAGTTTAGCCAGAAATCTTGAAAAACCGTGTTCGACTTCTAAAAATGCACCCCATTCCACCCCGGATAGCTGCTGTCGGTTCGATTTTTTTGTCCGCTTTTACAAGAGCTTGTTCAACAATATTCCGCTGTCAGATTGCTGTAATGTTTTTTTTGTTTTTTTTTTTCATTTTTTCGACAAATTCTACTGGACTTTTCATAAAGTATTGAATATAAAGAAAAACATTGAAAACTCCGAACAAATTTTAAGTTTTGTGGAAATGTACTGAATCGACAATTAAAATACACATGCTTTAGAGGACGAATGTACTTTTTTCTTGCATGTACACCAAAATTTACAAAAATGATCTAAAATTTAATTTCAGTAAGGCTTACTAAAAAAAAGAAAAGGTCATTTAATTTTTTACGAATTTTTCACTAAAATATATTAAAATTTATAAAAATTTTCAAAAATTTACAAAAAAAAATCGTAGTTATTAGAAATTGTTCAAATGTACTAAAGTGTGCAAGTGTACTGAAAATTCGTCGATTGTACAAACGTACCGAAAATGCCATCACTGTTCAAGAGATTTTGACACAGAAGTACTTTTTGCATACAGTGTCACCTATTTAAAATACAATTTTTCAAAGCTTTAATATCTCCATGTTGTTTTTCCTTATACACAATACAAAAGAGCGAGAACTCATGTGATAAAATAGGCTCATCAGTTTGGAAGCTATGAGTTTCTTCGTAGCGCCCCAAAGTGTACCTTATTAATTTTTGTCAAAGTCGTACGGTGGCAACTGATAGGTGATGTGATCTGAGTAATCATAATGGCACTGATTTGATGTGTTTTTTGTAAGTTTCTTCAAAACTCGAAAGATAGCAGACATGCACTCTCTTCTAAGGACAAATAGTGCTGTGGGCTTATTTATTTAGGTACACCACGAATTTGACAGGTTATTGCTTAATAAATTATCAGTTGCATGGCAACACCTTTAGGAGGCTATCACGGTAAAATATTACCGGCCTCAATAAGTAACTTGTTAAAATATTCTGTAAATATGTTATAATTTTTGAATTTTATTCTTGTTAAATGTCACCTTTCATTTGTATTCTTTGTCTACGGTAACAAAAGTGATGACCTTTAGTTTACTGAAACTCAATTTGCATGGCATATTTCATGTGTGGTATTCCTTTGCACATAGCATAAGTGATGACCTTTCATTTCCTAGAATTCAAAATGACAACCTGTTGTTTCCTCGTAAAACTAAAAAACTTACTGATAGCAACCGTTTCACTTTAATAATAAATTAGCTTATAGTGGCCTAACAACACATTATTTGGGGGCCACTCTTAGCCGAGGCAGAAGGCAATACGCTTCACCTTTTCCACCCGCTTTTGCCAATGGTTAAATGTATACAAATCGGTGTTTTTTAAGTACCACTAGCATTAACTCTCTGTCTCAACAGTTTACACCGAAAAACAGCCTCACGCTTTATACCTTCAATTATATTGAATTTTAAGACTTACCCAGTGTGCCAAACGAATTCTTTTCGAATTCAAAACGAACTCGTTTCTTCGTACTATTTATCCGAAACGGACTCCGTTACGAATTCGTTTCAAACTCGTTTTCGTATGAAATTCCTCTCGAAAAAACGGAAGGATCGTCCGCATTAACGAATTTGCAAAAAATGATCAAATTTTTTTGGAAAATTTTAAAAATTTTAAAAAGTCCGGGAAAAATTTTCAAAAAATATTTTGTGTCTTAATCAACTTAGAAATGTTAAAAAAGTCGAAAGTGGTATTTTTTTAACATTGAAATTAACAATCCGTTTCCGGACTCCGTTACAAATTCGTTTCGAACTCATTTTCGTATTGGTTTTATGAACAAAAAACGAATTCTAAGCGAATTCGTTTTACTTACGAAAAACAAAATTCGCATCGATTTGGCTTTATGAACAAAAAACGAATTTGAAACGTTTCGAATTCGTTTTATGACCAAAAAACGAATTTGAAACGAGTTCGTATTTGAAGTCCGTTACGAATTCGAAACGAATTCGTGTTACTTGCAAAAAACGGAATGCGCACAAACGAATTCATTTCGAATTCGAAACGAATTCGCGTCCGTTTTTATGCACATTGGGTAATTAGAAACTAAAATTAATTCGTATTGGTATTTCGCGAAATAATGCACAAATGGATGTTGTCAGTTCGTATGCGCTTATGTGGGAGTCTCGACATGGTCTAATAGAAGCTAAGCGAAGCTTCATCTATTTAAAAAAAAAATGATCATTTTATGTCATCATAAGTACTTGAGATACTCAGATATAAAAAAACCGACCTGTTTAGTTTTATAAGTATACCAATCGGGACCTACTTTGCTCCATCTATCAAACCTAAGAAAAAATTCGTCAAAGTTTCGTTTTTTCATCCAGGGAAACCAATACACAAAATATCATGCAAATTGAGAGGCTGTGCCGGCCCTACTTTCCCTCTAACGTGAAATGGGTTATGCGCTTTGATGGGGTGCCAAACGACACTCGCGAGAGAAACACCAACTACGGAGTGAAACTTCTTTATGTGCTCTGAGTTCAAATGCATGATCTTGAGCATGGAAAAGTGTAGAGATATCCATAGGTAAAGGTAGATATAAAGTTATCAGGACATATAGCTCCAATGGCTACTGAGTCTTAGCAGATTAGAGGAGATGTTAAAAACTCAATTGATTGCTTATAATTGAATAAGTTACAGCCCCAAAGCAACAGAGCTGATCTTAACAAATGAGTTGCAGTTCTTTTTGTAATGCAAGGCAGGTTAGTGTAGAGACATTAAAGCTTCACAATCTTAATCAAAAATGATGCTGTTGGTAAAAATATTTCTTGAATTATATTGATGTTTTACCATTCAAAACTTATATACTTTTTCGATGTTTTTCTATACATTTCGATGGTTTTAATACTACAAATTAGCGTACAACTTTTTCTGGCATTTAAATATTTTTCGAAAATGTTCAGTACTTATTGACTATGTTGATTTATTCGATACTACTCGATTAATATAAATGTTTTTCTATTTTGTTCCCGCTATTTGAAGTTTTTTGACAGCTTTTAACCTTTTCGATGTTTTGCGATATTTTTCGATATTTTTGATAATTTTCGACTTTTTAAAATCTTATCACTTTTTTCTATGTTCTTTTAAACATTTTGACTTTTTGATTTGTTGATTTGCAAAAAGGTCCTATGATTTTCGATACCGGTCGTTCTCGTCCTTTTTCGATATATGTTGACCTGTCAGTGTTTACCGAACGTATTCGATACAATATGACTGAATTCGATTTATAGATGTTTTCGATACATTCTGACTTTTGTCGACCCGTTTCTAAATATTTTGCTCCTTTCAACTCTCCGATTTTAATCGAGACTATTCGACACTTTTCGACACATATCGATAACTTCGATGAATTTCGTAGTTTCTGCATATTATAGATTTGAACTAAGTTTTCCAGTACAAACCGGTGTTTTCTGTTTTTTTTTTTTTTAACATATTTGATTGACTTCGATGTTTTCGACTATTCTAAGCTTCAAGAATTTTGCTGTCGATTAATTCAAATATTATTTATTTATATTCCTTTAAGTTTTCTGGTATACGATTGAATTTCTCTAATTTTTTTTTTTGATCTTTTAGGAATTGATGAAAATAAATGAATTCAGATTATTATAGTTCAAAAAATGTCCAGTTCTTTAAAGTATCAAAAAATTTATTTCATTATTACAGTGCCGTGAATTCTGAAAGAAATCATTACATTCCTTTTGACTTGGATTTCAAAAACATTATCATAATTCGCAAGTTCTCTAGAATGCAATTGGAAATAATTCAAGTCCAATATTGGTGACAAAAACTAAATCAAAAACTTAATACATTTCTTAGCAATGCAAGTGGAAAATTGATTGAATACGATTTTGTGATATTATAGAAATTTGATTCATAAAGCATTGATTCCATCATAGCTCCGAAATTCAATTAATGTTTAAGTGGACGCTCAAATAAGGCTTCCACCAATGCCATATGGCTTAGCATAATTCAAAAAACACATTCCTAATAATAACACAGGAATTATACGGAAGTGTAACTTTTTCAAGTGAAAAAGTGCGAATAACAAAATAAGTCAGCTCTTTTGGAATCTGCGCAGGGAAGTTAAAACTATTGGACTACTAAAAACTTAAGGGAAAAAAAAAATAACATTTTTCAAATGAATAAAATAAATTTTAATGAAAACGTCACAATACACAAAAACTGTTTTTTAATAGTACGTTCCAGTTTGCTACGAAATTCTCATACACTCGCAATACACTGCACAGTCACAAACACATTCACATTGAACTTTTAATGTAAGTCCCTTGATTATAATTTTTACTATCAAAAGTAGTAGAAATTTTGTTGTATTAATAAGCTCTCTTTGCACCAAAACTTTGTTTTATTAATAATTATTTTTTACTGAGCCTCCTGTTCAGTATTGTACTCGTAAGTGCAAAAAACACAAAAAAATTTCAGCGTAAAATGCATTTCGTTTTATTAAATTTTTTTAAGTAATTTTAACTCCATTTAATACCATTCTTTTTTCGTCGTGTTTTTTATTCTTTGCTTTTAACAAATTTCCACAGTCACTTTTATCAATTCATCTTTCCACTTGATATTAAAAATTTAAAAAAAAACTCTACGATTTCAGAAGATTTTTTGTTTATTTTCTTTTTTTTAACTTTACAGTTAACGACTTTTTGACATTTCCGTTGTCATTTTGACGTGTACCGCTTTTGAAGGGCGACAAAGTGTAACAAAACTCCTAGATATTATGAGATATTGCGACGCAAAAAAATGCGAGTATTTTGCAAGAAAGGCTGCAGCTCAATTCAAGATAAACTTTTCTTTGTTTTTTTGCGATTGTTTATTGTATCGCTTTTAAGGTGGAGCTGAGCGACCGATTGTCTCTCAATGACCAAAAAGCAAACCAATTATTTGAGGAGCAACAAAAATAATAATGGCAACGAGAAGAAAAACACTTTGTTTTGTTACACTAAGAAAATGGATAACCGGTTTTAGCGGTTCTGTTTCGGCGAAAATCGGATTTTTGATTACAGATCTTGTGCTTCAGTTTTTTGCTGGCACTGTTGAAGAGGATGTTCGTCAGAACATTGGATTGGATTGATAGTATCATTCAGCTCCCATAGGTCTGATATAGCGAAGAGTCGATTCACAAGAATTTAACATTTCACTCCGATTCTCTAAGAAGTTCCCAAACCTGTATGTTTTCTTCCAAACGTTTTCAGAGTTATCCACCAATAATGACATTTTCAGGTTGTCGAGGCTGTGAGGGAATTCCAGGATATTTCAGTGAGGTTGCATAGTAATTCTTGTTGTTAATCCGATTTTATTGGAATTTGCAGCAAAGTTCCTACAAGCCACATATTCCACATGCACTGGAAAAGTCTTGGGCTGCTTTCAACATTTCGCCAACTAAGCAATCAGTACCCACTGCGTTGTTGTTTCTAAGATATAATATATCCTTTGTGATCATTGCAATCTCCGCGGCTTATGGGGCATTTGGCTTCGAGGGCGATGTTCATTTTTCGTTAATCTATTTTGCAAGTGGTTTTTATTTCTTTACAATGCGTCTCGTCTTTACTTTTTCTATTGTAGTTATCAAGCCAAAAGCGGCCTCACCCGTTGCTAAAAATTATGACTTTGCGTTTTGCCACTCAGACACGATTTAGTCCTGCGGTTAATTGTCTCTTTATTTCTTCGATTAAGTTTTCCTGAAAGCAGATATCCATAATATGAGAAATGAAAATGCAGAAACAATAAATGAGAGATAGGAAATAAAAAATATTGAATGAAAATTATAAATGAGAAATTAAATTATATGAAAACCAGTGAAGTGCAAAATAGACCGAATGTAAAAAATCGGTTGAAAAAACTGTTGAGACTTCAAGATTTTTCAGTCATTGATCACATTGATGGTCACTAATTATAACATCATAAGTTTTACCTTGCGGCCATAGATTTAAGTAACCGAATTTTTATTCAGTTCCTATAACGTTTTTTTCAATATATTTTCCTTAACGAATTCGCAAATTGAAGCAATTAAATTTTGCCACATGCACCCCACTTCCCTTTCTTGTACTCGTTCCCTTTCTCCGTTGAGCACGCCAGCGACCTTTACTACAAAAAATATTTTTTAGCTTTGGTCTGCTTGTGTATTTTTAATAATTTTAGTCATCAATTAATGCTGCTTCTGCTGCTACTCCTGCGTCTTTTAACCTTTCATTAATTGCTCAATAGTTCTCGACAGCACTTCAGGTATTCCACGCTGTATAAACAACAGGTTTTCCCTTTTTGTATTGCTGTTATTGTTTTTGTGTTCTTCTGTTCTGTTGGTATTTGTGCGACATTTTATTCTCTGAATGTCGCAGCAGTGTAAGTGAAAACCATCAACGTTGAAATCCTTGACAAGACAACACAAGTCGAGCGAAAGGCCAACAACAGACAGGCACGCACTTTAGTGCTGGTTGACGCTTAACTTAACGATAATTATAGTTCTTACATTGACATTTTGTAGCGGAGACCACGAGTTGGCCATGAACACATTAAGTTAAGTTTTTTTTTTTTTTTTTTTGCAGTTATGTGGGCTTTTTTTTATTAAAATCCTTTAGATCTAGAAAAGTCTTTCACGCAAGATTTTTTGACCTCAAGTAATGATTCATGAACTTATTATTTAAAATCAGATATTACAAACTCGATGCGACTTATAAGCAAATCGTTTATGTCACTTATGTTTGGCAAGTGATGCTTAACAAAAATTTGAATTTTGGGTAGTGGCCACTGAAAACTTTGACTATAGCGTGCATTATTTGAAGTAGTATAAATAAAATTTAAAAATCTTAAGACTGTTACAAGTTTGCGTTCTTAAATCAAAAGCAAGCCGTTGATGCTACCAATAAACAACTAAATTACTTAAAAAAAATATATATCTTAAAATGTCAGATCTTATTTTATTTTCAATATTTATGTGTAGTCTCAATAAGGGCTGCCTTAAACTTTGACCATTGTATCCGTATGAAAACATATACTAAAATTTTTTATTTCTCTCACAAAATTTGAAAATAAATAACAAGTCGAAATAACAAACACAACAGCATCATTCACATGTTTAGTATTAGAATAAAAAATTACAACTCAGCAAAATCAAAGAACATTTTATATATGAAATTTGAAAGTTTTATATGGCGTCCTTAGCAAAATAATGAATATGTTCAGCGATTTCTATGCTGATATACATCGATAATTTGCACGCCAATATTATAAATTCAATTGGCTGTTAAAGTAGTTTATTAAAGACAATTTGTTTATTAAAAAACAATTTGCCAAATTGGAACTTCAAATTCAAGGTATTACTTTCTTAAGCTCATTCACTAACCATGTCGTATGAGTAAGCAACAATTTTAATTATAGGAGTTTTTGTTGTAACTAAATTTGATTTGGAAACATATTTTTATATCTTTGCTCCGATCAACTAACTAGCCTCTACTATAAGGTATGTGCATTTCAATAACTTGCATTTTTATTAAAAACCACGGAAAACTTTTTTATAAATTCTATTAAAATTTGTTAGACTTAAATGACGTTAAATTATGTTTAGAAAGTGCTGCGTGAGTGCCTACGGAGTCTTAAGAACAAAGATACACTTTACTCTCGCGGTAATGTAAAATGTTCATGACAATGTTCTGATCCTTATATTTCAACATTTTTAGGATCCTTATGTAGCATGTTTACTGCTACATAAAAGTAGCAATTCAATTAATGGTAGCAAAGGCTTTTACACAAAACGATACATTTAACTTAAAAATCGTTAAAGCTTTATAAGTTTTTTTAATAAAATCTAAGTTTCGATGCAACTTAGGGCTATAATATTGTGACAATTTAACAGTGTTTTCGACATTGCAAACTTATATTTTAATTAATACCTGGCTGCAAAAAATTAAGAGCACTGAACTTATAAAAGTCAGCAAGCAAAATGAAAAATTGACCGCGAAAATCTTTTTTAACCTTTATGCGGTTGGGATTGTAAGCTTACGTGGGGCGTTCGGAAGTCTACATTTGTAGACAACATATCAGAAAAAATCATTGTACACAGACGGTATATACTTAAATTCAGCTTAGCATATTTATTTAATAAAGTATGTTATAAAATGCATTTCAAATCGAAATAAACAGGTTAAATTTTCGTTTAAATAGCAGCATTTACCTTGAGTACAAGTAAAGGTATGTGCGTCACACACTGGTTTTTTACATCAACTGCAAATCTCGGGTGTTGTTTTACGATTTCCGGTTTCGCAATATTGACAACGGACAAAGGATGTTGGGATGTTGGTCGTTGAAAATATCAGGCAAGTCGGGCAAATTAGTGCTCGAAGACGTAAACAGGACAGTGACCGAGTGCCATTTCTATAGCCAGCCTAATACCCTTGGTATTTTAGAGCGCTGTTGCCGGCATGAATAGCTGTTAACCTAGGCTTTGCAGAAAGATTTGACGTTTGTCGGTTCTCTGGATACCGCAGACTCTATGAGCCCTTTGGTAGCTCCAGAAGGGCCAATAGCGGTGCCACGAAACAGATTATGAGCACTCGCTCGAACTCTTTGATTAGGCAGATTCGTAAGCCAGACGTTGCGAGGTAGATGCTTCCTCGTTGACATCGCTCTGAAAATCTTCTTTGGTCTAGGTGTTAATTTATATCACTATGTTTGATAAAAAGCTATTTCACAAAAACTTTTTTAATTTTTTAAGTGCCAGCCACAATGCACCCGAAAAGAAAAATTTAATACTTCAAGGCGTGAAATGATGCAAAATAAAGTAAAGAATTATAAGACCAATCAATGCCTTAGAATTAAAGCTTCATTTACGCTCAATTTTGAACCGGACTTACCACACAAAACTTAGTCCAAAATTAAATTATGCCAAGTGGTATAAACCAGTGATGATACATTTGTACTTTTTTTCAAGTACTTATATTTCGTTTTGAAAAATATACTTACGTCAGTACATTCCAAATATTTTTTATACATTCGCATACTCGGATTTTCAGTAAATTTTATGTACATTTGGAGACATATAACCTTGTTTTTTTTTTTTTTTTTTGAGTAAATTTTAGTGAAATATGTGTAGCAAAATCGAATAACTTTTTAAATTCTTTAATTTTTTTTTGGTAAATGCTACTGAAATATGCGTTAAAATATCGAATGACCTTTTTTTCACTAAGATGTCCATAAAAAGCTCATTCCAAGCCTCGATTTAGTACATTTCCACAAAACCCAAATGCCATCACTGGTATAAGCATTTATTTTGCCGTAATCTTGAAAATAAATGTTTCGTATGTCGTATGATGAACTTGAAATTTCCAACGAATGCAATTGCTCAACAAAATTAAATTTGTAAAACAAAAAACTCGATTAAAGTTTAAACTTTGGTAAATTTTCAATTTGAAATTTCAATTACAACATCCTTGGGGAGGAAATTCAATGGATCTGTGCCTGTCTTAAGGCACTTACACCATACACTCGAACGCGGCCTCATTAAAACTTACGCGAAATCATGAAGTCAAATCAAGTTGACATTGTCATCGATTAAAATGTTGCCTTGATGAAGTCTTTAAATGTGACATTGCTAACTAAACACGCAGAACCGACATACACAGATAGACACAAACACGGATATAGCACACAGACAAACTAACAAGCCATCAAATACTTATAAAGTTACTCACACAAACACGCGCAAACTGAGCTTGCAAATAAACGCTGGAATGGATGTTGTAATGAATGAACATAATTATTGGCAACACTGTGGTAGAACAGACACGAAAAATAAAGCAAAAGTGGCAGGAGCGCCCAGCGCACCGACAGGTACTTTCATTATTCGTGCTGTTTTTCTTTTAAAATGTTAATAAAATATCGAATGAAATAGAACAACTACATACAAATCATACAGATAAATATTCCTATGAAAAAGAAGTTTTCAAGTTCAAGAAGTTGCTGCAGTTGAGACATTTTTCCAAATTGAATGTAATAGTTAAAATTCATAAACTTTTCTTAAAAATTCGCTGAACTTGATTATAAACCCTCGATTTTATTTGTAATTTAAGTATATTTCTAATTGAGCTAGCGACTTGAAATCTCGTGTGCCCTCCTAACATTTTATTAGCTACTTAGGAGAAAAAAAACAATGAAGGGATAACTACGAGCACTTTGTGGTGTATACATCACATTCGTACCCAATGGGTCCAGCCAGACCCCTATGTATTTTGCATGAAAGTTGATGCGATTTGAACATTCTGATTCGTGTTTTTTTTATTTTCTCAAGGTAATTTCTATTCAATTTGAATACAACTGCTTCTTATATGCTCTTAGCATATCTTTATGCCCACGCACCCATTTTGTGTTGTTTCTTTTCTATTCGGTCGCGTCAATTGCCTAGTGAAAGTTGATCGTAGAAGACGTTAGTGCTAAGTATTTGTGATTTGATCAAAATGAGTGATGAAGTGGAACTTCTTTACAATACGCGTCCTCGCCGCAGTAATGAAGAATTTTATTCGCGATTGGCAGCAGCTTTGGCGAATGATATTGAACGGGAAAGAGCTTCTGAGGAGGGAGAAGAGGTTGGAGGATTGAATCCATCTTTGGATGATGTGGATGATGAGGACGATAGAGATTTGATTTATTTGTCAGAAGAAGATGAGGCATCTGATATCAACAACGAATTGATAATCGAACCAAATGAAATGATTGATAGTGATGAAGAAGAGGCGTTTACGGAATCTCAACAACAAAGTGCTACTTGTTTTTATGGTAAAGACGGCACCAAATGGAATACGATGGAGCCAACTGCTAATGTCCGCGCGCGCCAACGCAATGTTATGCATTTTCGAGCTGGACCCAAAGAACGAAATTCCATTTCAATTGAAGTGTTCAAAAAACTTTTCACTCCAAATATTTCGTTCATAATCATCTCTCAAACGAATCGCTATGGAAGATGATAATTTTTATCATATTTCATATTAAAACTCAGTTATAAGATTGACATATTCAAAAATAAAATGAAAAAATGCACAGAAAAACAAAAAGATTTTTTTTTTTTAGCCCACAATTATTTTTTTTCAGTATTTTTACCAGTACAGATAAGAAAATATATTCCAGAACCAGTGTTAAAATAGAGAATCCGAAAATATTTACCTGGCTGGTGAGTAAATACGTTCAAGCGCATGACCAAAAACGCAATATTTACATGTGATTACATGAAAACATATAGGAGTCCAGTCAGACCCATTGGGTACGAATGTGACTATCCATATGTTTGCCCAACGGAGGGTTAACTTGGGGGAAATTTGACTCAAACTGTACATGAATACCTCTGTTTTTGCAAATAATATGTTAAATTTCGCACTTTGAACTTATTTAAAAACGAAGATGACATTTCAAAAAAGTGTTTTAGAAAAAAAAAGTGTGTGGGGATCTTTTTTTTTCAAATTAGCCGCAGTCTTGTTTTTCATTAGATCAACAGTTAAGAAATTACACCGAAAACTAAAATTTTAAATTTTTTAAAACTCATATTTAGTTAATGGTTTCGGTAAATGAACTTTGAATAAAATTCGACCAAGGCCTTTCAAAACTTAGTGTTCTAAAAATTCTTTAATCTTTAATTTTCTTCCAAATTGTGGTGATCCTAAGAAGTATGAAAGTATTGAGCATTAATTTTGCTACTGCTTAGTCTCATTACGGATACTTTTTGGTTCAACGAGTGAGGTTATTTAAATTACCCACTCTTACCTAATTTAAGACTCATATATCGTCAATTGGATATTACGTCGATCCACTGACCATCTAATATTTACAGAATACTTTCTATGGTAAAAGCACAAAATTTAATGAATGTCCGCAACAAACTAAAGGTAGAGCTCTCTTACTTAAAAGAAACGTTATACTTTGTTAAAAATTAATGTTTTTAGCAAAACTTTAAAAGAAATGTAAATAAAGTATTAAATGAAAATCAAAAATTATAATTATTGTTTGCGCTGTTTTTAGTAAATAGCCACAGACATAGAAATTTTACCTCCGATTCAATTTTGAAACAATAAACTATTGTACCTTTGTACACGGGACTGCACCGATGGTTGAGCATCTACTGTTGCTGGAACTACCAGGCTCTATCTGCTGGAGCACCTTCTGTGTGTGTGAGCTGGGTGTCTGTGTTTCCCTCTGCCGACGTCTGCTTTCGCACAAATAAAAAATGTCTTTTTTTTTCACTTTAAACAATTTACTTTATTTAAGCACTATTTAGTTTTAAGTTATTTTAAGGTTTAAGAAATACTTTTAGTTTTAAGAAAATACGTTTAGATTTAAGAAATACATTTAGATTTAAGAAATGCGTGTTTCGCTGCTGCTGGTCAAAAAGAAGTAAAGTAAGAAAAATTCGCAATGTCAAACCAAAGGTTATTTTATGTATCGATGGTGACGTTCAGAGGGTTTGCATAGTTGACAGACGTTACAGCGGCTTATGAATGACAAGGCGCTATATTACGCCGCATTCACACATGCTATAGCGTTTGCTATGCAAACATATTGCCCGCCTTGCAGTACTGCTGCAAACAAAAAAAAGAACGCAGCAGCGAGCACCAATTCTGTTTTTTTTTTTTTTTTTTAAATGATATGAAGAAATAATGTAAATAATAAAAATCTTAAGCTAAATATAAAAAAGTATGTAAGAAAAAACTTCAATTATTTAAATATGAAAAAAGTGAAAATTTTTAAGAATGATATATGAAAAAAGTTGGAAATTTTTTTGTTAGTATTAAAAACTTAAGGTTACTTATTTCACGTTAGAATTTTATCTCGAATTCAATGTTTATAATTCAGTTGTAAACAAAAAACAAATAAAAGTTTAATATGTGTAAGTCGTCCTAAGGACTTAATATAACGTCGGCGTGGCTCGTTTAACTTCACCGCAAAACGTCCATCCAAAAATGGTTGGGACTGCGGCTGGAGCTCCCTCGTTGCAACGCGGTTCACCGCGGATAGTCTGGGGAAAAAGGTCAGCGCCGATGATAAAATGGATTTGATACGCCCCCCAGTAGTACTTGTCAGCCAGAAGTAATAAAGGATAGTTTTTGGCAATTATTGTTTTGTCTGCTTGATGGAGAGGATGCCTCCCGTATTCGCCAGTGTCAATAAGTGCCGTGCCTCTCAGGACAGTATTGAGGTTGTGCCTTGACCGAACAACGAATGGACAATTAGGGTGCGTGTTGTGGTCGGTAATGTCCAAGCCGAGTTTTTGAACTTCCGAAAACAAAATTGTTGTCCGATCTTGGCCAGGGTTTATTAAGCCGCGGACCTCACATCCGCCGTAGGGTGTTTCAATTTCCACTAGAACTGTCATTTTAAGTGCCACATTTTGGTTCTGCGTTGGCGGCTGAGGGGGCATGATATTACTAACGGAGCCAGTCTCCAGGTGTAGCAAAGTATGATGTTTGCGGTAGCAGATGCGGCAAGACAACAGACTTGAGCATCTGGCCAGGTCATGGGACAAAGCCAGGCAGTTTGTACACCCATCCTCCTGGTGTACTACCCGCATCCGTTTTGCGACGCTTAAGGCGCTGAATCGGCGGCACGAATTCAGCGAGTGGTCATCGTGGCATATAGGGCATTGATATTCCCGATTAAACAAACGACGCATCATACTGTTGGAGAGATAAATGATTACATGTTGCAAATGAAATATGTGGATTGTGATTCTTGCAACCAGTAGTCTGAGGTGCAAAAAAACTGGGTGCGAGACAAGATATTGAATAGGTACCAGAAAAAAGACGGGTGAAGAGACAAATAGAGCCAAAAGCGTTATGGAATTTTTATTCATTTGGATTTTCAGGCAAGCTGACCAGTTTATGAACTGGTCGCGTAAGTACACCGTTTTGGGTTCTAATATCGGCTACGCGAACGCGGTTATCAGAGCCATAATAAACTTTTATGATGCGGCCTAAACGCCACTCAAAAGGGCCTACAAGCTCGTTGCGTATGATAACGATATCATCAATTTGAAGATTCCTCTGAGGGTGCTTCCACTTGTTTCGCTTGTGTAACTCTTTCAAATACTCGTCTTTCCATCGCCGACATAGTTCCTGCTGCATCGCTTTTAAACGTCGCCATCGATTATTGAAGTTTATTGAACCGATGTTTTCTTCCGGTTCTGCTGGAGCCAATAATGGTGACCCAACGAGAAAATGACCAGGAGTCAGAACTGCTAAGTCTGAAACATTTTCTGATGCAGGGCTAAGTGGCCTCGAGTTGAGGCAGGCTTCAATACGCGAGAGTAAGGTTGCAAATTCTTCAAAAGTGTATTTCATGTGACCCGCAATTTTTCTGAAATGTTGCTTGAAGCTTTTAACGCCAGCCTCCCAGAGTCCACCCATATGAGGTGCCGACGCTGGTATGAAGTGCCACGAGAGTTTTTGAATGCCGTATTTTGAGACGGATTCATCGCGTACGCGTTTGATTAAATTCTCGAGATCTTTGGCTAATTCTTTGGAGGCACCAACAAAATTTGTACCGTTGTCGGAATAGATACGACTGGGACAAGATCGTCGTGAGATAAAGCGAGATAAGGCTGCTAGAAATGCTTGGCTGGAGAGATCACTTACTGGTTCTAAGTGGATGGCTTTTGTTGCGAAACAAACAAAAAGACATACATATCCTTTGGTGATGCGACAATAACGACCAGTGAAACTTTTAATTTCAAAGGGCCCGGCAAAGTCGAGTCCTGTATTTGTGAACGGTCGATTTAAAGTTGTTCTTAAGGGGGGCAAGGCAGCCATTATTTGCCCGTGAAGCTTTTTTCGATGCACAACGCATATTTTACAATTGTGTATACATGTTTTTATTAAACTTTTGATGTTAGGGATCCAGAACTCTTGGCGAATGAGTCGCAGAACGAGCTGGTTTCCACCATGAAGAGATAGCTCATGTGTGAATTTTACATATAGTCGAGCTAGTCGGCTTTTGTACGCAAGAATGATGGGATGTCGTTCGTTGTACGTAAGCGATAAAGAGGATGCCAAGCGACCATTTGCCCTGATTATCTTGTGACTATCTAAGAATGGAGTCAAGGTCAGAATGGTGCTTTTTGAAGAAATCACTTTTTTGTTTAATAAATTCAAATATTCGTTCGGAAAACTTGACTGTTGTGAAAGTATAATCAGACGGATCTTGACTGCGTTTATTTCTGAAGCGACGATTTCTATCGAGGGATATGAAGTTTCAGTTCGAGTCGCTGGGTGAGTTCGTTTAAGGAAACGAAAAATGTGCGCCAAAGTTCGTAATGCTTTTGGTAACGATGAGAATCTGTCAAGAATATCTTCTGTCACTGCCGAGCTGGCAAAATGAGTTTTAATTTTTCTTATTTCAAGAGAGGTCTCTAACTCTCGACTTGTGGCAGATTTTGGCCATTGAGACTTAGGTAATCGAAGCCAAGAGGGTCCATGCCACCACAACTCATTATTTTTAAGATCCTCAGGATACACCCCCCGGGTTGCTAGATCGGCGGGATTTGAGTGTGTGTCAATATGGAACCAATTTTCGCTGCCGACCTTTTCAACTATTGTTGAAATTCTATTTGCCACAAAGGTTGCCCAAGTGCAAGGAGGCTTTTTGAGCCACGAAAGAACAATGGTCGAGTCTGACCAGCAGAATAATGAACTCGAGTCAACATTTAGTTTTGGAGTGACTGAGTTTATCATGTTTGCGAGCAGAACAGCTCCACAAAGCTCTAAACGTGGAAGCGACTGAGTTTTTTATTGGAGCCACTTTTGTTTTTGAAACAAGAAGATTGCAGCTAATTTTTTTGTCGATTTCAGTACGAACGTAAAATGCCGCAGCATATGCCTTCTCTGAGGCATCGCAGAATCCATGAAATTCAATACTGCTTGTAGGACAGTATTGAACCCACCGTGGGATTGATATTGATTTAACTTTTATGTAGTTTAATACAAAATTTTGCCATTTTTGAAGAGAACCTGGTTTCAAATTATCGTCCCAGTCAATTTTATCGAGCCACAACTGCTGCATGATAATTTTCGCTGTTATAGTAACCGGCGAAAGCCAGCCAGCTGGGTCAAATAACCTAGCTATCATACTGAGGACTTCCCTTTTGGTGTACGATTGTTTAAGTTCAAAAGGTAATGCCTGAAAGTAAAATGAGTCAGAAGCGGCATTCCAAAAAATGCCAAGAGTTTTCGCTGTACTTTTATCTTCTAGGGACAAAAAATCTACGTCGAGTAGATGGTCACGAGGCAATTCTTTCAAAATATTTTTCGAATTTGATGTCCATTTTCTCAAATTGAAACCAGCACATTTAAGAATGTCAATTAACTGATTTCTAGCCTCAATAGCACCTGAGATATCATGCGAACCGGCCAAAACGTCATCCACATACATGGATTCTTTAAGTATTTCGGAGCCAATTGGGAAATTTACCTTTTCATCTTCGGCTAGTTGAAGCAACGTCCTTATCGCCAGGAAAGGAGCACAATTTATACCGAAGGTAACTGTGTTGAGCTCGAAGTCATTTACTTCATCACTCAAAGAGTCACGAAATACAATTCTCTGATATGGAGAGTGTTGAGGGTTAACCATGATTTGCCTATACATTTTTTGTATGTCAGCATTAAAGACAAATGCAAAAAATCTCCATTTAAGGATCAAAGTCATAAGATCGGCTTGAAGCACTGGACCTGTGTGGAGAATGTCGTTCAGACAAGTGCCATTTGATGACTTGCTTGAGGCGTTAAAGACTACTCTTATTTTCGTCGTTGTACTTTCGGGTTTTGAAATTCCATGGTGAGGAAGATAAAAGTGACGAGGACTTGGTTCAAAACGTGGTATATTTACCCTTTTCATGTGACCAAGTTCTAAATACTCATGAATGACTTTATCGTATTCAGCCTTGTAGTCAAGTTTTCGCATTAGGGACTTCTCATTTCGTAGAAACTGACGAAGTGCTATATGTCTTGAAGGGCCAAGACAATTTGAGTTCTGAAAAGATGATTTAAAGGGTAAATCCACCGTATAACGGCCGTCCAAACTTCTTTTGACAGTTTTACTAAAAAGATCTTCGCAATAAGTATCTGAATATGATACTATCTTTTTTTGAGGAATTTCTTCGATTTCCCAAAATTTGCTTATTTGCTCATCTAAAGAGACTTCAGTAACATACGAGACTATAGTCTGATTCTGATTTATGAGCTGTGGATTAGGAATTGGACCTGTAAGGATCCATCCAAAAACGGTTTCTTGAGCCACAAGAGAACCTAAAATTTCTTTATGAATCCCACCTAGTATTATAAGTGGGTACAAATCACCACCAATAAGCAGGTCTATGGTCGAGCTTTGAAAAAAACTGGCATCAGCAAAGTTGAGCTTAGGTAGCTCAGGATAAGAAGAGGGGTCAAAAGAATGCGAGGGCAAATTTCCAGTGACTTGCGGTACAATGAGTGCAGTTACTTCAATTTGTACATTTTGATCATATGGTGATCCAATATAAAATGATGAAACCTGAGTAGGTTTCGTGCTGATGGCGCCATTTAGTCCAGACACTTGAGCCGAGACAGCTTTGGTTGGTAGCTTCAAAAGATTTCGAATGCGTTCAGATACGAAAGTACCTTCTGAGGCTGGGTCAATAAGAGCCCTGGCTTTGTAAGTGGTTCCTAGATGAAAAACGTTAATAAGAGCTGTACCAAGTAAAACTTTTTTGGTGACAGAATTGAAACAGGTTTGCACTGTTTCTGTAGAGTTTTCATTTAAAGTAGTGGAATGTACAGTGGTAGCATGAGCTAGAGAAGAGTTATTTGCCGAAGAGTTTTGTTGCTTAGGTCTCGTGCCTGTTGCACTTCGAAAATGTTCAACTCTTTGCGGCGGTGTAGATTGTTGTGCATTTTCAGAGTCCCTATGTAATAGCGTATGATGTTGCTTTTTACATTTCATACAAGTGTTAGCGCTCTTGCAATCTCGTAGCTCATGAGCCGCCGAGAGGCAATTGAGACAGTGATGATATTGCTTTACAGTTGTGAATCGATCTTGAAAGCTCATGCTAAGAAACTTGGAGCAGGATCGTAATTGATGAGAGCCCTTGCACAACTTACATTGTGGAAAATCTACTTTGTTATGGTAACTGTTGTAAGGTTTTGACTTCTGAGCAGCATTCTGAGGTCTTGAAATACTAGGTTTCGAAGTAGTAGGACCACGAAAATCTGAGACAGTTTCAAGAGCTTGAAATCTGTCTGTGAGAAAAATATCTAATTCTTGCCATTTCGGAATTTCTGTTTTGTTTTTGACCGATTGTTCCCAGAGAGCTAGGCTATGCTCTGGGAGACGTGACGAACAAAGAAAAACAAAAATTGCATCCCAATTTTTAACATCGATTTTATATAACTGCAATGCGGAAATACAGTTATTAATGTCCCGTTGGAGTCGCTTGAGACAATTTCCGGACTCCTGATTGCACATCGGGAGATTGAATAAAACTTTCAATTGATTATTTATTAAGATTCTTTTGTTTTCGTATTGAGATTTCAGGTTTTCCCACGCAGTAAGAAAACCATCATTGGTCAGAGGAACTTTCTGCACAATCTCTTTTGCTTCACCACTTGTTTTTTGCAGCAAGTGGTAAAGTTTCTCAACTGGACTGAGCGACGTATTATTCCCATATATTGCCGTAAACATGTCTCTAAATGTTGGCCATGTTAAATAGCTTCCATGAAACACGTCTGTATCACATGGAGGAACTTTAAAGTTTGAGGCTGCAACACCTGAGACTTGTGGATTTGATATTTTTGCTCGAGTTAGAGACAAATCGCATAGTGCTGTGCTGATTGCAGTCATAGACCGAACATAACATTTGTGAGACTCAAGATATTTGGATTTTATAGTCGTTACATTGTCCTTAATTTTATCATCAGACGCCGTAGCAAGACATTTTTCGTAAGACTCTTTAAGTTTTGTCCAAATCTCTTTGAGTTCAGTTTGTTCAATTTCCAAAGAAATTATTGAGGTATCGCCAGTTATGGCATCGAAATAAGATTCATATTCGACCATGCGATCTGCAGCACGAATAAATAAATCCAGAGTAGTCATTTTGTTAAAAAAAATTTCCAAATTGTTCAAATTTCAAAAGAGACACGCAGAAAATGTTTGAAAAGGCAATAAAAAATGTTCCTATATTCAACCAACAATCGTCCAATGCTCGACTGAGACACGCAAAAAAAATTTGCAAAGCAACAAAAAATGTTTCCAAATTAAACAACTAAGAGTCGTATGTGGTCGGCATACAGTTTTGCGAAACTGTTATTTGAAGTAATGTGAAAAATAAAAAAAACGTTATCTTATCACGTGTTAGCTGCAAAATCGTATGACCGAACAACTCCGTTATTGCCGTAGCGGTGCCCCCAAAACGGTGTACTGTAATTTTTTTTTTTTTTTTCAAACGAGTATGAGACACGCGGTTTTTTGACGCATTTGTTTTTTATTCCACACAAAATTTCATGCACTTTGTAGTTATATATAAAAATGTATTTTACACACCTGAGTCAAGACTGGTATAGATGTGGTTGAAGATTAAATTTCGCTCGCTGGGCCACAGAGGTTCGAAGGACCAAATTATGTACCTTTGTACACGGGACTGCACCGATGGTTGAGCATCTACTGTTGCTGGAACTACCAGGCTCTATCTGCTGGAGCACCTTCTGTGTGTGTGAGCTGGGTGTCTGTGTTTCCCTCTGCCGACGTCTGCTTTCGCACAAATAAAAAATGTCTTTTTTTTCACTTTAAACAATTTACTTTATTTAAGCACTATTTAGTTTTAAGTTATTTTAAGGTTTAAGAAATACTTTTAGTTTTAAGAAAATACGTTTAGATTTAAGAAATACATTTAGATTTAAGAAATGCGTGTTTCGCTGCTGCTGGTCAAAAAGAAGTAAAGTAAGAAAAATTCGCAATGTCAAACCAAAGGTTATTTTATGTATCGATGGTGACGTTCAGAGGGTTTGCATAGTTGACAGACGTTACAGCGGCTTATGAATGACAAGGCGCTATATTACGCCGCATTCACACATGCTATAGCGTTTGCTATGCAAACAACTATATTGTTATGGCTGAAAATTAAGATTTCTTAAATAAAACAAAATTTTATCGATGGCCGCAAAGAATTCTAGCAGTAGCATTCATACAAAATGGAAACTCTCCCGCGAAAAGAAATGTTTATAAGTGCACCAAATCTGAAGATGTTTTTTTACTTTCTAAAATTGTAGCTAGTAACTTAGCTCCGATGCAACCTAGAGCCAATAAATCAAAGGTATTTTGCTAACTATTTATATTTCTACATTAATGCAAACCTTGATTGATGGCTGTGTAACAGAAAGACTCAAGTGATCATATGACGTAACATAAATAAAATAAAAAAAAAACATACTTTTTATACATAATTTAATTTAAACAAAAAAAAAATAAAAAATTACACAAATTTTATTCATAGATATCAAATCGTTTATTATAGATATCAAATTGTTTATTTTCAAAGACAAAGTATCGATACTTTCTACATCAATTTCTGCTGCCTTACCTTAGGTAAAAGCCATGGTAAATTTAATTAATTAATTTAACATGGTAATTAAAACCGAATGTCAAGCAGGAAAAATTCCCAAACAACAACAGCAACAGAAATTGCCACCACCACAACACCAGCAACAACAACAACAATAACAACAAATGACAGCAATTGAAGAGAATAGCTCAGAAAATAATAGAAAAAGGGTATGGTAACTAAGTGGAATAATTAAACTAAAAGTGAGTGATTCACTCAATTGAATTATAATCGTTAAAAAACGTTTTATTCCCCATTGCGTGCAGTTGATGCTGCCATTCAATTTTAGTACGTTGCACCTTGAGATACTTATATACGTACGTATGTAAGTGTAGGTGCAATTACTGTATTGTGAAACTGCTATTCACTGAAATTGCCAATACGCAGAAAAACTTTAGCAATCAAGACTTAAGTTGGGGGAGCTAAGTAACAAATGAAATGTGTTCGTAATATTTCCTATGTAGTTTCTGCAAAAAGACACTGAGCTGTCAGTCATTAAATAACAATTTTATGACATTTAATTTGCATAAAAGCTACAAAATATAAAACAATGCTTAGAGATACAAAGAAGGAAACACTTTGAAATGAGAATTAAAATTGGCAGTTAATTGGCTTTGGTTAAAAACTAAGCATTGATTGAATGTTTCTAAATGAAAATATTCATGGGTAATAAAATATTTAAAAGTCAAATCAATCTATAAAAAGAATATGATTTTCAATTTACCATTAATGGAAAATTACATAGTTTAAAAAAAAAATTATTCATTTCGAAATAAATTTTCTGTTTTATTATATAAAAAACATTAGTACGTCATGTATGGAAAACTATATTGCTTATTTCCACGGATAGATGTGTGTGTTCAAAATGCGTCAATCACTATTTACCGCATCATAGGAATAATTTTCTGTTGAATTTTGCATTTCAGTTGACGTACACCTCAGTTTATTTAGGAAAAACTCAAAATGTAATCCAACATGGAGAGATCAGAGAATTGGTATCGTCTGGGTCACCGAAATGCCAATTTAAGAAAAAAATACTTATGGAAAACGTAAGCATGTCTTCTCGCTACCCAATTCATTTGTTGGTTTCAGAATATTAACTTTTCAAAACGCATGTACTTCTTTGGCCTTAACCTGCACAATATCTTCAGAGTAGATTTATTTGAGTCTCATGGCGTGAGCTTCTAAGTTTCCAATTGCGTGTCAGTAATGAAAAGTGTTTTCAATTACCATTTACATGCAATTTGCGCTCTTGACCTTTGATTCGGTAGCAATAAATTTTGTATTAGGCAATGGCATTCCTTTTTTACATAGAACTAAAGTGATAAACTATTTTTATAGGTATTACGGCTCTCTCTATTAAATGAAAAACATATAACCCCAATAATGTTCATGCAATAATAAACATCATTAATATGCGGTTGTGTTATTGGAACAAAACTCTTCAAAATTTATTTTCTGTTACAAAACCCAATTCGGCTAACGCGGAATTAAGTTAAAGAAAGTGCCGGTGGAGGATGTTAACCTTGAACCGCGGCCAAAGACCTTCCACTTACCCTTACTTTTATGCGAAGTTACTGTGACTAGTGAAGCCCGCATTGGATATACTATGGGCTGAACTCTGACTGACTTTTACGTTAAAACAACCTTAGGCTTTATGAATCACAAAAGTCTCCGCCTGAAGAATGCTTTAGACAACTGATATTCTGAACAATAATTTAATACCAACTATACTGAACAAATTCATAGTATGGAACTTTAAGAACCATACTGTCTCTTAAGCCACAAATGACCATCAATTATAAAAATCAAACGCTTCACTGCAACTTTTTTTTTTAAGTAATCGCTGATGCTACAAATTATTTTTTGTGCATCAAGTTCTTAAGTGTGCGCTTATAAATATCAAATGCACTACAGTTGAGTGCTCGCATATATCCTACACTGACCTAATTCCAGCAGCACTTGCCAACTTCCGATGCAGAGTAAAAATAACTTGTGACGGTGTTATGGTTGGCATGGCCACAAACTAATAACCCTACACTGCATTAATAGTAGGAGGGTCTGAAGCAAACTTTCACCCGTTTTGTCGGAGGATCGCGGTGGAAGTACTCTGACGGCTTACACATCCAAGCAATCAGTTGATTTGTTTCACAAAGCGACGTGTCGGTTGGATGGCACCAGTGAAGTTAAGAATTGTCTGTTTTTTTTTTCAGCTTCGTCATTCATTCCTGCATGTAACATTAACACGTTTTCTCCAATTCTTACTTGTACCATCAAATGTTTCCATGCTAAGTTTGCTGACATTTTTCTTTCGCAGCATCTTAAGTTTTCTGCAGTACTTGCTGTACTGTCACCAAATGTTCCCAAACCAAGTTTGGAAAGAATTCGCAAAAATTACAATCTGCGTCGAATAAATGAAAATCTATTCATATTTCCGTTTTGAAAAAAATATCTTGCAATTCTGTTCAAAGTTTCGATGCTGAATCTAAATGCCATACATTAATCACTCATGTGAAAGGAGAGGTAGGAGAGGCGCACTGTCTTCTGATTATCGGTTAGTTCTTCACCTTATTATTAGTATGAAAAACATTTTCTTTGTATTTAATTGGCAGGATTTCTGTGGCTATAGCAAGCAGCAATACATGACGATACTGACTACGACGGTGACGTTTATCAAAAATATACGCAATTTTTTTTACCTGCCAAAGCCAGCTTCATGTGTCACAAACGTAAGGAGAAAGTGAATATAACTTTACTGTAGGGTATAAAATATATCGAGGTCAATCAATATCATCTGTACGTATCACTCGTGTATGATAGCGAATTGGCAAGAGATCAAGCACAAATTGAGCCAAACAAATATGGCGCTATGAAAAGTAACAGGGAAATGACTGTCGTAAGTCCGTTGAGTGCTTGTATTTAGTAAATGAATAAAAATAAATTTATTTAAAAAAAATGCACACTCGCTAAGTGTGGTTGGTTGATATCAATTTATTTACGGTATATTTAATTACAATTTTAATAATTTAATTAAAATCATTCAATATTGCTATAATTAAAATTAAATGTTACACATACGACACGTTGAGCGTAAATTCATATTAAAGTAACTAGCTCGTTGTTTGTTCTCCATGACCGTTATGCAGTGCGTGGCGTTAATTAATTTCAATGAAAAATTCCCATTTAATTGCACGGTTTTTTTTTTTAATAAATTAAACTATTTAAAATTTGCGTTATACTCAAATAAATACCACTCATATTCGTGTGCATGTGATAATATGACGAGGGAGTTCTGCTAAATATTTGTATGGCTTTAACTTTGGTAAAATCGTTTTTCGAAATATATTGAAACTTTTAAAGCTTCAATTAATTATAATCTTCTTAATTTAATTCACCTCAAGATGGAAATATTTTCGTTACCTTATTCTTTTTTTTACAAGGGGGAATATTATAAAGCTACTAGAACATCAATTTATCAAATTCATGAAAAAATGAATTCATTGTCAATTTGTAAATCCAAGATAACAGAAACAATTTTACAGCACAAATTCAAGGACAGGTGAGACATCGCGACAGAAAAGAAGACAACATGAAAAATGTCTCTCTGAATTGATTTAAAATCAATGAGAATTGGAATTCGCATCGTTAATTTCATTTAGAGCAGTAGAATAGTGAAAAAAATGATTTGCTTTTGGCAATTAAGTAGACGGCAAGGAAGACTTACTTTGTTTTTATTGGAATAACCTTAAGCTTTCCCCTAGACTCTTATATGTTTTTTCTTTGCCAGAAGACAAATGGCCAAATAAAAATAATTCTTCAAAACTTTTTACTCATGCACAATATTTTGCAAGTAAGAAAATTTTTATTTCAGCCTCAGAAAAAATGTTTGAAAATAGCCAAACATTCTCCCATACAAACAAATAACCTAAAATACTATATTTTGGCATCTAAGGCAGACATTTCCTACGTTTTAGTAAGTCGGTTTTTTTGTAAAATTTCAACGAAATCGGACATAAGCTCTGGCCGTGACGCTTACAGGTTTAAGCAAGGAATCTCAAATATTGGGACAATATTTTAGTTCTAGGTAACATCGGTAACATTCAAATCTAAAATTGCTTTGTATGTCTTTACGAGTGAAGAGTTGCTACTCTCGCTTCTTCATAAAACTCATTGGATAAGTTTATTTTCCTTTCTGGCCAGGTAAATACTCAAATACTTACTTACAACCTCTTCATGAGAGATATCACTCTCACTTTTTAAAACTTAATTTCTTTTTCTTCAATACTAAAGTTGTTTTCTTCTATGAAAATTGATTTAAATTTCTTGCCATAAAAAGTTTGCGATTTAATGTAAAATTTTAACTTAGTTCCAGTTACATAAAATATTAAGCACAAGTTATCATAGTTAATTGCCATTTTGAAGACTTTATTTCCTAATATTTTTCTACGTACATACAGCGTAATACAAGCAAACGTGATAATTAATGCCGAAAAGTATGCTATGAAAATAACACTGAAATGTAAAACAGCACAACTCCTACTCTCCTAATTTGCATGCCATAAGCGTTACAGACATTCAACTAATATTTTGTTCTCAAATTAAAAAAATAAAACATTTTCTTATTTTTTCAAACTTTTGTGTCTTACGTTGCTACCAGCTGCTGCTTTAAAATCAATAGAATTTGCATACGTTTTTTAGAATGAGATGTGATTAAATTTTACACTTTTTTCGATATCTGGCATTTCTTTAACACCCACCACAATTTAAGTTAACCTTTGAGCCTTCATGCGTAAATGTCTGCTGATGTTCTCTATTAAATTGTTGCCATCATCGAAAACACATTTTTTGTAACAATGTGTGCTTGGTACGTGACATGGTTGAGACTGCGTTATGTCTGTCGTCCTTGTGCCACAGTATAGGTAGGATGCTTGCTTGGTGAATTGCTTGTGGCACAACAATACGTTGACTTGTCAATGAGGTCTTTTGTAATGAATCTATTTAATTTGTTGCATTTTTGATTGCCAATTCTTTGGTGACCTTTTTATTATTTTCATTTCAGATAGATATATTTTATTAAATCAATTGTTGTGGTTTTGTTTTTTAATTTTTTTTAAGTAAAGCATCATATGAAAAGAATGAGATTTTTTAAAGAAAAATGTACACAATCAGTAAAATTATTCAAGAATCTAATAGCGCCAATAGGTTTATGACAGTAAATGTAAAAAATGTGCAATGCAACAATATAAGGTCTTCCGAAAATTATATGACCTTATGCCGAACAAGAAGTCAAACTCCAATAGTGACATTAAGCACTTATTTTGGTTTGAATTATGCACAATCACTCTATTATCGTATGAATCCCTAGAAGCAAGAAAATTGAAAAAATCTTCATGATTTTAAAATCTGGACTGATTTCAGCAAAAATTAACTCATTTTGTTTATTGCCTAACATCTGAAAATTATATATTGTTAAATAAATTAACCCAATTTCTTCTCAGCACACAATAATATCCCTAGTTATCAATTCATTTGTTGAACTTTACGTAGAGTCAGAAAACGTGCAATTTGATAATTGGTTCTATGTGACCTTTATTTTAGTTATTGAAAAATTAAACATTATATAACTTTTGAAAATGAACCGACCTAAATGACACTTTGGCATGTTAAAGTTGTAGGCTATTGAGTATGTCATATAGAAAGGAACTAAGACGTTCACGCGTTTTTATTGCAAGAATCAGTCAATGGGTCATTTGGGAAGAAAAACCCGCGGTGTGCTCTTAGATTAGAGGGTGGAAATCGGAGATATGGGTGCAAATAGACCTTTTTTAGTTTTTTTCAATACTCGTATGTCTCTCAAACAAAGCAAAACTTCGACATACTTCATAAAAAACTTTTGTAGAAAATTAAATTAATTAAATTAAATTAAATTAAAAATCGAAATTGTTTATTTAAAAAACGTTGGAACATTTGTTTTTATGCCAAAAATATTGAAACAAAAAATAAAAACCCAAAATTTATTTTTTTTCACTTTTTTTTCCTTTTTTGCCTTTAACTTTTTTGGTTTAGAGATAGGAACAAACATTTCTCGATAGAAAAATAGAAAACAAAATTTTCTTTATATTAAAACTTTTTTTTTTTTGTTTAAATTTGACCGAAATATGGCCACTCGAACATAGCTCTTTTTTCGATTTTTATAGCTTTTATACAGATATTGTTTTCATTTCTCTTAAAAAAGGGTATTTTATGTTTATTGGTTAATAATACTTAATTATTTCAACAAATGTATGTAACCATGGTGCTAATATATTCCTTCAATAACATTTTCAGACTATACATCGATATCATCATCTATATCTTCAACAATATAGTCTTCTGTAATATCGGATACTTGCACATTATCACAATTGATCCTTATACATTCTTTGCAAAATATTGAACAAGTAATTTGTAATTTTTGCAACCAGAGCCTCTAATTTAATAGCACTTCGCGGTATTTTCTTCCTAAATGACGCATTGACCGATTTCTGCAACAAAAACCCGTGAATGTCTTAGTTCCTTAGTACCTTGTTTTTTACGACATAATCAATAGCCTATTGATGAATTGAACTTTATCATTCGTTTAGAAATTTTCAAAAAAAATAAGTATTTCATAGCTTTTTAATTAATTGGTTGTAAACAATTAATTTATTTATTTTTGCTGCTATAAAAAAAAACCGTAAGGAGTCTAAGTTCGTGGACTAAATTTTTGGTTCGTAGTTATGCACTTAAAAATTTATAATGAAAACAATACACCGCGGCGTTGTGCGCCGGCATACCAGATGTACAGTTTCGTTGTACGTAATCCCTTATCTCTTATGTAAAATTGCATCACTTTGCAATTCGATCCCAATCAAAAAGTCACTTTAGTTATTTAATATAGATAAGTTTTTGCCTGGAAAAGTATACGTTAAGTATAGTTAAAACTGTTTATAGCAGGGACATAACTATTATAAGATTTATGTCAAAAAATTGGTTTATAATTATTATGAATAAGAAATATTTTATTAGTTGTCAATAATTATTATTTTTCAATGGATTTTTTTTACGTTGAGTCATAACTATTATGCATAAGAGATATTTTATTAGTTGTCAATAACTATTAATTTGGAAAAAAATATTTTTTTACGTTGTTTTGAAAAAAGTGTTCAACAGATTTTCATTTTTGTGAATCTTTTTACACCAATCGATGGGGAGGTGGTTTTTCACCAGAGGTGGTCATCGGTTCGAAAATGTACGCGATTTTGACTCATTTTTGAAGTTTTTTTTGCTTCAATCAATGAAAACAGGTCTAAAAAGGATATTGGTCATCACTAGAAGTGGTATCGATCCTTAAAAGTGCTCTATTTAGGTCCATTTTCGATTTTTTTTTTGTAAAAAATCGATGGAAAGAGGTTGACAATGGGCTTTGGCCATCACCAGAGTTGGTCCCAACTAAAAAATTAGTCGATTTTGGTCCGTTTTGAAAAAAAAATTTTGTACCAATCGTTGGAAAGAGGTCGAAGTCAAAAAAAAGGTACCAAAAAGTGCCCGATTTTGGTCCATTTTCGAAATTTTTTTTGCACCAATCTTTGGAAAGAGGTCGAAGTCGAAAAAAAAGATACTAAAAAGTGCCCAATTTTAGTCCATTTTCGAAATTTTTTTTATGCACCGATCGTTGGATACAGGTCGAAAACATATTTTGGTCATCATCAAAGGTGGTTCCGAGTCCCAAAATGTGCCCAATTTTGGTCCATTTTCGAAATTTTGTTTGCACCAATCTTTGGAAAGAGGTCGAAAATAGATTTTGGTCATCATCAAAGGTGGTGCCGATTCCCAAAATGTGCCCGATTTTGATCCATTTTCGAAATTTTGTTTGTATCAGTCGTTAAATAGAGGTCGAAAATGAATTTTGGACCTCATTTGAGGCGGCTCCGGACCCTGAAAAGCACCGTTTTTGATCCATTTTCGAAAAAACTTCTTTTTTCTGTAATAAATGGGAAAAGGTCGAAAATGGATTTTGCACATCACTTACAGTGGCTCCTGAGTCCGGCCCCGAGAAAGAACTGTTTTTGACCCATTTTCAGAAAATTTTTTTTTTTTTTTCTGTAATTAATGGGAAAACGTCGAATATAAATATTTGGCATCATTTAGGGTGGCTCCGGACCCTGGAAAGAACCGCATTCGATCATTTTGGTAGTTTTCAAGTTCCGGAGCTACTCTAAAAGATATCCAAAACGCATTTTCAACCTTTCATAATCGATTTGAGCAATAAAAAATTTTAGGGTGGTTCATAAAAAATTTTATGAAAAATAATAGTTATTGACAACTAATAAAATATTTCTGATTCATAATAGTTATGACTCAACGTAAAAAAAAATTCATTGAAAAATAATAGTTGTTGACAACTAATAAAATATTTCTTATTCATAATAATTATAAATCAATTTTTAAAAATAATTATTAAAATTGGGCAATTTTTTCAATCTGAAAAAAGCAAATAATGTTATTTTGGATCCCTGAATTATAGTAATTATATACGTAGTATTATGGTGCACTGAAATATGTATGAAAAAATTAATTACGGTAATCTGGCAAAAACTACAATTTAAAAAATAAAATTAAAATAAAACTGAAAAACATGACTATGAATTCATGACATAATCATTTTTTGTAATATTCTAAAGGAATTATGTTAAACATTCTTTAGCTCATATGATGTACAAGATGCATCCCTATTTCATACAATTTTGTACACTCAATGAACCAGAGAAACTAATTTTTTGATTGAAAACTCGGATCGGGACCACCCAGGATTAATGCATGCAAATTAGCCATATTAATCCAGTACCCACTAACTCTCTGCACGGGTAGTCTTAAACTGACTTTCAAGACATTCGTTTGGAAACGATTGCTTGCTACGTTACATTCGTAGCGATCAATACAAACATGACAGTCCTGCAAACACTCGCCACACGAGCAAAACCGAATCAAACGGATACCGAGTCAACGAATGAAAGATTTGGAAAAAACGAATGCAGCATAAATAAATGATTCGAGTCATGAGTGATTGACTCGAGTCATAAAAAATAACTCCTTTAGATGATTCTATAAAAAATCTTTTATTTGGAGTTCAGAATTAAATATTTTTGGTATGGTTAAGCCAGCATTTTTCTTTGTTATAAAAAATTCATAAAAGTATAAAAAAATATTACAACGTTCAATCGGCTTTCTGTATGTTGATATTGTTGCTTTTATTTATAAATATATATTATAGGTTTTGTTTATTATGTTATTGTTTTGCAATTGATTTTTTGTGTTGTCGGTGATGGTGTTGCTTTCGGCATTAAAATTATTATAATAATGATACGCTGTTGTTGATAATTGTTTCTATATTTTTGTTCGCAATTTGGGAATGATGCTCTTAGTGTATTATTTGTTTGAGTTTTGTTTTGAAATGTAATGCTTTAAGAGAATGTAGATTTGGAAAGTAGAAGTAGTTTAAGTATCTATTAAAACTTTTTGCAATTCATTTTCGATGTCAGATTTCTTAATGTTAGAATGTAAAAACATTATTTTATTGATTGAACTTGCATTTGATGCAATTCTGCATCTTTTTTCGGTTATAAGATTTCGGGCTACCGAAAAAACCCTTTCAGAGGCTGCACTGCTTGCTGGCGTAGCTAATATTTTACAAGTTAATTTGTAAAGCAAGGGAAACTCATTTTTGTGCATATGCCACCACTTTAAAATGTTGAAATCATCATGAAAAATAATATTTGAATTTTCGTAAATAGTTATTTCTTTTGTTATTTTGTCATCCGAATTTAGAATTTGTGGTTGCTGTACAAAATCGAAAAATAATTCTGTGTTGTGAGTTGAAGTTCTGGGCGTGAGCTCGTTATGGTTTTCTGGTTCAAGCTCTTGATCAAACGTTTGAATAATGCGTTTGCACTCGTCTTTTATTTCAAATTTTTCATTTATTTCAAATTGTGTCATTTTGTTAGCTGGCGGAAAGAGAAATAACGCAATTTTATGAAAAATTGTTAAATTTTGCAAAACAATAGATTCCAAATACACGTTCAATTTTTCTTTTAAATGCTTAATAATAAGAATATCTGAATCATCCGCAACACATTTTTTTTTTAAACGATAAACGTATACAAATGCAAGATGAATGGTTGGATAGTCCTCTCCTTCCATTTTTTTGAAAGTCTCCTCAAAAAGCTCCAAGATTTTAATTATCGCACTTATTTGGCTTAAATTTATATTATCGACTCTATGTAGTTCGTTTTTTTCTTGCAACATCTTTATTATTTCCGCCCAATTTCGCTCAACTGAAACAAATAAATAATAAATTGTATTCCAGCGAGTGGGCGAGAAACTCTTTAATGTTGTATTAAGTGATGAATTTATTCCAGTCACTTTAAAATATTTTACTAATTTTGAACATAAGCGACACAGTTCTGCGATATCACTGACTTCTTGCATAGATTTTTGCAATGTATTGTGAAGCAAATGGTCAATGCAAAAGATATGATTGTATTTGCGAAAGGCTGCTACCATATTTGAGCCTCTATCGGTGACTACAATGGCCTTGTCATCGAGATTACAGTCAAACTCATTTAGTAATTTAATTACTTTTAAAGTAATATTTTCATCTGCGAAATAGTTAAATTTTTATAAGAATATTTTTAAAAAAAATAATAACTCAAAAGTCTTTTAACCCTTTCGCGTCCAGAGTTGCTCATAAGAAACTTCAATACTAAGCCTTGTTTAAGTGACACAAGAGCAATAAATTTTGTAAATTACACACCTTATTGATTGATTGCAATTCCCAGAATAAAAAAACCTCAAAAAACAACCGTTATGTTGTGATCAACAAAATTACGACGCATTTATTAAGATGAAGTCAAAAAAGTCACATATGCAGTAATTTCAGTGCAAAGTATAAAATTTAAATAAAAATACTTATATGTAATATATTTTTCAAAAATCAAAGTACGCAGTTTCACGTTAAAAAGGTGGAATTAAATATACAATTTAAAACATTTGAGAATTATTGCGTTATTACGCTTCTATAATTTTTTTTGCTTTTAAGCAACTTCTAATTATCTAGTGACCAGATTAGTCTAGAAAGCTAAAAATTTCCAAAATACCTTACATAGACTTAATAAGCCTGGAAATTAAGAGAAAAATTAAATTAAATACACAGTTAAATTAATAACACTAGCTTACAAATTTGGGAATTATCTTGAGATCTGGTCTGTATTTTGGGTCGTAGATTCCAAAAATGACAACCATTTTTGTTGGTCAAATAAATGAAAAAAGGCAGAAAAAAGGGTTTTTTTGGGGATATCTCAAAAACGATTCTTAAGAAAAAAAAAATGCTTGTTATTTTTGGAATATGCGCCATAATATACATTGAAAAAGTATATAAGAAATCAGATCTTTTTTTTTTGTAAGCTAGTGTAATTTAGCTTTATCGAAATGTTGAAATGCTACAAGCCTCTTTAAGACTAGTATGCAACAAATGATAACAGGGAGAAAATTTGTTTCCATGTTTGTACAATGTTTCATCGAATGAACAAATTTCTCGGGGCTATACAAATAAAACACTTCTCTCCGTGTTACCAGAAAATTACATGGCTTATTTATTTACTTGTGCATTTTTCGCCTTCCATTGACTTCATTCCTAAGAGACGGCTTACTAAATTCCCTTCTTTGATGTAATGCATTGTAACTGCTAAATATGTATTTTTTAAAAAATTATCGGTCCAAAGGTCGGAAGTTAAGCCAAAACCATTGCTTTTGACAGTTGCAATTTCAGCTTTAATTTGTTGAAAATATATACCATATAGCCCATTGATGTTTCGGGATATTGTTGTTGGATGGGGAAAAAGTGAATTCATTTCAACATTTTTTCCGTATTTTGCACCAACTGAAATAAAATATTCCGCCAATTTTTTAAGACCAGAGTCCTCAACAATTTTAAACGGTCTACAATTTTCAATAGTCCATTCTGTAAATAACAGTACTGCTTCTTTTTTTGTCTCCTTGTCAGCTTCTACTTTTGTAGAGCTATCGTTTTCTGTTATCGTTTTTCTTACATAACATTTATGCCTGACTAGGTTCGATGTTGAAGTTGTATTGTATTTGTAGACATTTGAGCAAGTTCTAAAAGCCACTATGTCCGGGAGCTCATTTCCCATCTCATTTTCTATTTTACCGAACACATTCCAAACTTTACTCCTTCCTCTTTTTTGAATAATCTTAAACTCTTCAGATAAAATTTTTGTTCGAATTACTGAGTGAGTCAATAGTCCAGATATACCAGAATTAGAAGCGTCTGTGGCGATTGAATCTTGCGTTAACCCCTGCATTAAATTTATACACAATTTAAAAATAGTAAATAATAGGGAATCTTAACATTTTTAACTTTTTTGAAGTTGACAAACTAGGCCCCTTTAGAAAAGGATTTTAGTAGGTGTTCTAGTTCAGAGACAAAAACCGTAAATGGGTTAGTATTTAACACGAACCTTAACCTTTAGAACAGGGATGGCCAGGTCGAACAAAATTTAATTATTCCTGCTCATTACCAAATATGATCTGCTCTCATATAAATTTGATGAAAATTTCATCCGAAGATTCAACAAAAGGTAAACAAATTAAATACAGGCAAACAACAATAAAAAATAAATATTGTTACATTTACTGTTACTTGTGTTATTTTGCCAACATTTCTTGTCACTATTCAGTTGTTCATCATCAGTTCAATTGCATTTTTGTTATTGTAATTTTCAATTTTTCAAATTAAAAAACACTAACAACAATACCGAAAAATACGGCTCGACGCTCGCCGAGAAAAATGTCAAAACACATTTGACTTCATGCTTGTGTATAAAAAATGAAATGTACATAATTGTTGTTGCGATCGCTCCCCTCGCATTTCGTTTTTCTTAACTTTTTTTAATTCTTGGAATTAGATTTTGCAAACTACGCATTCGCTCACTTAATCAGGTGATTAGCGATTTCCTGCTCCCAAACTCCACTCTTCTGGCCATCCCTGCTTTAGAAGTTCTTTTTAAAAAAACTTTTTTGTTTTTAATGCACTATAAATTTAACTATGTGGTAAAGTTCTCCTGAAATATTTCGAATTTACTTTTGACATAAAAATAACTATCCTACGTAATTGCTAGATAAATCTTATTGTACTTTTTTTACAAAAAAAATTAAATCAATATCCCACAACAATTAGGACCAACTAATATATATATTTAATATAACATTATTGTATAAGATAGCTTACATCAAATGCCGCCATTTTTCCAACTTATTAGCTTTTTATTTATTTATTTATTGAACCCGCACTAAAAGAACTTATTAGCTTTTTTATTTATTGATTGAACACGCACTGAAAGAACATAACAAATCGCACTACGAAGTTCAACTGATCTCGAATCATTCGTGTCTTTTTTGTTGTCAACGATTGCTTGGTTTGAAAAAGCAAATCAAATTATAATTAGCAAAAGCAAACTACGCACTTGTTTTGATTTGCAGCCGACGGTTCATTGCGTTGATCGTTTGTATCGTCAAATGACTCGGGTATGATCTCACTCGTTGTGTTAGAGTTGTAAACTACTGAACTCGACACCGAGTGACTATTGTTGCAGCAGAAACGAGTGCATTCATGCAGATATGTAGTACCCACTTAAAAAAAAGACCGGATAAATATATCGTTTCATTTGATCGGAAATATTGCTTGAAATTATAACCGAAATAATGGTACATTTCAAAATAATCTTGCCTATGTTCAAAGCAAGGCTTTCAAAGTGCTTTTTTAGTCATGGAATAATTCGCTTACCCAAACATACACAAGTCCCTTAATAAAATTTTAAGCCAATTTCTTTTTAATTTTCTCCAACACTTTAGCAAAAAAAAAAAAAAAAAAGTTTTCAATAAAAACCCCACCACTTACCTTTGACATCGTTTTGCCATTTTCCATAACACTTTCTAAATAGTTTTCGTCCTCTTCACCGCCATCAGCATATTCCTCATCGTCATCATCAGGAGAGTGCAATTTCGAGTGACGTTGCAACACAACACCAACCTGCTCATCATCACTGTCGTGTACGTGTATGCGTGCAACTGTGGCATTTGCTGTTGACTCACCGACGTGATTGGCGATTAAATGCTTACGCACAAAATGTGCCCCAGTATCCTTGTCGGAAGAGAGAAAACACGTTTCCTTTTCAGTCACCGGCGGTGCGGTAGATAATGGTGAAAACAGGCTGGTACCATCGTCATCAACACCAGCAGCAACAGCAGCGGCAGCCAAATGCTGAAACTCATCATCGATGATGTCAGCACACTGTTGGTGCGACTGATACGTTGAGGTGTGAAACATTTGCGTCGAACCGCTCGTAGAGCTCGTAGAGCCAAGTGCAGTGCTACTGCTGCTGCCATATGTGGGAGCCAGGGTATTGATACGAACAGCCGCCGCCACCGGCTGAATTTGCTGGTGGTTTGAGCCACCAAGGCGTGTGGTGCGGTACATGGGACGGGAAAGGCTGAAAACGATGCAGATGGAAATTGCAAGTATAAATGTGGCAAACATTTTGACACATTATGGTATGTACTTACTTGTAACCATATTTTGGCGATTCGCTTTCATTGCGACGTCTCGACATCATGGAGTTTGCCCGATCTCCACGAGCTGCGGCCATCATATATGTCCACATGGCGATTCATGACATTTAAACGTCACAGCCGTAAGAAAATTTTAATGAAGATTTTTTTGTTGTTTTCGCTTAAGGCAACTTGAGAGTGCTGCTGTTTAATTGTTTTTTGCTCGACTGACGACAGTAACTTTTTAAATTCAGCTTAAAAATATGCAATTGCACTTGCAGTGTTGACTTTTTTTGCGGTAAACCAATGTAAGTGTAGCGCCTACTTTTAGGCTTGCCTGCTGTTTATGTTAAGCACCTGCAATGAAAAAATAAAAAATGCGAAAGTAGGTCAGTAAAATGTTGTTTAATTTTTGATTTGCCAACAACACTGAACAACAAAATATTTTATTTAAGTATATTCAGAAATGAACAAAAAAAAAACTTTTCGAAATTAATTTCAAATTCAAATCAGGTCTTCTCCGAAAAAAGCCATGCCTAACTGCCTACTGCGTGCTTTATTTCGTATCTTCGTTGGGTTCACTACTGGGGTATACCAATAATTACAAATGATATCATTTGATGATATATTCGTTGAACAAGGTCGTGCTTTGGTTGCAAATCAACTTTGTGCATGAGAAAAGTAGTTGTACTCCACATTCCCATGAAATATCGCAAAAGTTTGCTGTAACTCGTTTGCTGCACTTCCTAAGTAAGCCTTTCTTGTGCGATTGTGTTCTCTCTCTCACTCTCTTGTTCTTTTGTCTTTGTTTTTACTTAACCAGTTATTCAAGTTAAACTGCTTTTATAGTTTTAAGCTTGTCACTATCTATCTCTTTTTCTCACCATTTACATCTTTTGAAAGTTCAAAAATGTTTTCATTGCATACTGTTAGGCTTACATGCAAGTTTTGTACGCATTACGGCAAAATAATGTCACTGGCTTACATTTGTGCTGCGTCTTTGTTGTTATTAGCAAAATGCGCCACATTGGAATTCAGTGCATTTTTCCTTTTGCGGTTACAATGCTTGTTTTGCAAATTGTGAGTTTTGTCCCAAGTTCGAAATACTTTCAGAGCTCTTAAGATAATTGCATTTTTTTATAAAACCTCAAAACGCGTGGCACTAATTAAAATAGCTGATAAATGCCAAACATAGAAATTGAGAAAAAGTAACCTAAAAAACTTTTGTGTTAAGGATATCAAATTTGTTGGAAGTTTCTTAAGCGATTTTCTATCCAATTTTTTCTTCGATTTCTTACATAAATTTGACGATTTAACTCACTTCCTTATAACATTCATTTCATTGAAGGAGACATTATCTTAAAAAAAAATGAAAGAAAAACCTTAAGTTATTTAATTAATAATTGAATGGTTTTATCAATTTTGGTTTTTGTTTGAAATTTTTTTTGAAGGTACATGGCCAAAAAGTGAAAATATAGAAATCACTAGAGTTCGCCCATTGGTTGATATGTAACCATTATAGTGACAATGTTAAATTGTTCGATACCAATTTACACGATTAAACGGCATTGCTCCCAAAAATGAAAATAGTGGAATGTTGCCCAATTCCTATCTCTAACTCTTCCATATGTTTCAATCTATCTCCATATCAAATTTCATCAAAATCGGTGCACTAAATTATCCGTGAAAACATATTTTTCAGATGAGGGCGTGACACCACCTACTAATAAATAAATGCGTTTCCTCAAGACTCAACTCTTCTCCATACCAAATTTCATCTGAAAATATATTTGCTGGTATGGGGCGTGGCACCTCCCACTGTCTTTATTCTGGAACAAGTCTATCTCCATATCAAATTTCATCAAAATTGGTGTTGCGATTCAGCCGTAACAGCGTTTTTTTTCCATTAGAGGCAGTACCCACGCCCACTAAAGCATTAAGCGTTTCTTATACCTTTCCTTTGGGATCAACCTAACTACAAAAAATACCATTCAGTACCCGTGAATGATTTTTTTAAAAAATTCCGTGTTCTAATATCCCTTTCATATAACATATTTTTGACTTTTTTATGGGATTTTGTGGAATTTTTTCCTTGGATTTTTCCTCACGCTGATATTTATTTCGAGGGCTTAAAAGATATTTCAACGAAAATGTTTTGATGTAAACCATTCGAATTAGCAAATTCCATCAAAACGTATGACAATATTTAATGACACAAGCATATCCTGGAATAAAAATGGCGAAGCTTGGCTGAAAAATCGAGAAAACTAAGATAAGAAAATTCCATAGAATATTATACTCTTTGTATGGAAACCAAGGTAGTAGTGATACAGATAGGTATTTATTTGTATTTTATTTAAAAAAAATTCAAAGTATAATAAGGCTTAGCCTTTTACAGTACATCAAAGTATATATTCTAGACAAAAGCTATAGGTTTAAAGAATTACATAAGATTAATAAATTTTAAAAATATTAAATACTTGAAAATATAAATAATAACTATAAAAAAATTAACAAAATTAAAAAAAGAGAAAATT